>CM034147.1:888920259-890120259 GCA_019776745.2 Taxus chinensis | reverse complement strand
GTTAAATGTACAAATGAATGACATGGTGGCTTAATATTCTCATATATAGATGAAAAATGAAACACCCTATCCTTAAAGAAGTTTCATGTGAGTGCCTCCACCCATATATCACAACTATAGTGTCTTATGAATTCTTACATTCCTAATAAAAACTCATAGAACTCCAAACTAACTCTAATCACAAATACACAATTCCTTTACAGAAGTCATTATGCATGCATCAGTTTGATGATAATATACTCTTAATATTTCTTCAATATTTCAATACATCTTATCATAGATAACACAGTATGTGCATACTTCAAGATACTTAAGAATATTATTCATGGCTCTAACAAGGTTAATCAAACATCTACACAAGTTCTATAAGCCTCCCTCTCATTCACCATTACATCAATTTCAAGTTCTCAATGATTTCACACTTCACCTCTCTAAATACATCAAACAATGTCTCTACAACTCTGAGATGATGAATGTTAACCCTTAATATGAATTCAGACCTTGAATTCAAATTCTTGCTTCAAAATAACAATCTCAGTCAGGATTTGGAGTTCTAAAACCTCCTTCCTAAAAATATCCAAAGAGATTTATCTTCAACACTTAAAATACTTTGTAAATGATTTTATGGATGAATGGATTCCTTAAAAAATGATTAAATCAAACTAGAGTTCTATAATGAGCTTCTTTCTTGCAATTTCCATGATTTACTGATCAGTTTTATCATGTACAATTTCCAAAGGCACCAATCATTGTTTCTTGTACATTTACCATTCATTATACCTCGGTGTTTATGCTTAGAAATCATACATGAACCCAAAACATTGCCCTATATACATAAGACAATGCATTAATGTCTTCAAGCATGTTGTATATTATGTAACATAAATAGGTCTAGGATTTGGTAAACATTTGATAACATGACAATTAAATTATGTATTTTGGAGAAACCATGGAATGTTTTTTGAGAACATTTAGTAGGAAGTTGGGGAATAATATTGATGCAGAGGCTTTAGGTCCTATAAAAATGGAAAAAATGCTATAATTATGGTTTCAAATATTCCATAAATAGCTTCATATGTTGTCTCTATACAATGGTATTTACAAAACCATTTTGCTTATGAAAACAATGATATTTCCTCTTTATACTTCCTCTCAAAAGTTGTGAAATATTAAGATTCCTATCTTAAAAGTTTTCGAAGATTCTAAATTTTCTACAAAAGAAACCATTTGTAGTGATGAACCAAGGCAAGTTTATACTTTATTTCTTACAAATTAACTATTTAGATTGGAAGTTTATAGTCTATGTCTTCATTACCACTAGTAAAGAAATACCTTATCTAGTACGGAATTATACCTACACTGAAACTTTGAAACTTTAAGCCAAGTTATAATGAAAGTTGTTCTAAGAAAGCACCCTCTCGGCCTGTCTATGAATTACAAAAGGAAGCTAGCTAGGGCCTAAGGTTGGGGATATGAAATTAGTACATTTCCTCCTGAAATTTAGTACAAATAATAATGAAGAGGTACATGGTTAGGGATATGAAATCAGTACATTTCCTCCTGAAATTTAGTACAAATAATAATGAAGAGGTACATTAAGTGTTTTAAGGAGAATGTTCAAAATTTCATTGGTGCATTTAAGATATTTCTTTACTAGTCTTGCTAGGACTTTTTACACAAGTTAGAGAAGACTAATTGTGAAGAGATCCTAACAAAGGAGGTATATGTTAGACTTTGAGGTCAAGTTTGAAATCTTGTAGGGAGTCTATAATACTTTTTGGGTGTCCAAAAGGTCAATTATTTCTTGATCATTTCTTTCATGACATTCATTTTCTATACATAGTCTTATTGCTTTATTTTCATAAACTCTATATTGTCCCAAAATTTACTCGTCTCCCTTACACTTCAAACTTTGTATTTTCTCTAATAAATATCTACTAAATAACCCTAATTTTGAACTATTATACCATTTTTTGTTATTTGGCATGATCGCAGTCATCTGTATGATATTTTCCACACACTCACATTTCTCCTTATATGAATGATTGTCATGAGGTAGAGAAGAAAGGGAACACGGCACAGTCATACCTTTTTAGAAATAACACTTGGTGATGATCCATAGATACCTTCACAACTGACAAAACCTATTTGATTTGATCTTGAAAAAACCATAAGAGATTTGAACCACTCCCTTAAACATGAATTTAACACAATAAATCTAAGAAAAAGATTCAATTGGATTGTTATCTCCTTTAAGTAACTTTGGAGTATAAATCTATGAATGAGCACTACACCACTTTCACTCTTAACACATTATCAAGAATACTTTGAAGACCTTATCTAGATCATTCAGAGTAAAAAGATTCACTATTATTTCATCATACGTCTAGATGATGAAAATATAAATTCTCCAACAAAATTCCATCTAGAAGAAAACCCCAAATCATTCAATGAAATACATTACATATCAAAGCAACACATTCTTAGAACATAATATGCACCTTTATACCTGCAGTCACATCAATTATACATCTATGTATTGAAAGAGAAGAGTTTAGATATTTAATGTAAAACTTGGGTCTATTCCACAAGATAAGATTAATTAAAACTTGGGTCTATTTAGAGTGCAACACATATATGTACCACTTCTTTGTATACAAAAAAATGAGTTTTCTTCATTTCAATATTAAAAAAATGTACCACTTCTGGGTTACAATATTATAATATTACAAGGCTACACTATTACAAAAATTTACCACTTGTTGGCTACAATGTCATACTATTACAAGGATACACTATTACAAAAATGTACCACTTGTGGGCTACAATGTTACAATATTGCAAAAGCACCACTTATGGATTATAATATTACAAGAAAATGTACCGCACAGTCCAAGATTACAAACATTCATTCCAAAACCCAGATTCTTCCTCATATACTTCTAGAAAACCTTCACACAGTATGACACTATCTAGACAGAATGAGAGTATTCAGTTACATTTTGGCCATTTATAATATATTCATCCAACTCTAACTGAATGTGCCACCTTAGACCACTTTCTTTAATACTTCTGTGTTAGGAATATCTTGATTAGTGCTTCACATTATAATATAGGTTTGTTATATTGTTTCAACAATATAATTTTGTTATACCCGTAATGATATTAACGGGTTGTTTGGTTATGTGACTTCCTGGTTTGTAGGAGGTCGGTTGTCTATTTCCATGGCTATTTATTAGCCTTAGTATTGATTATAATGAGGTCGAATACAATATCATAATATTATTTCATGTGTGACAATATTGCTGTTCCAATATTTGGTATCAGAGTGATTTTTGTGCACTTAATGGAGTCTTGAGATTTTTTACAGAGCAGAACAATTGTTGTTCATGATTTCCCCTTCTCATGAAAAGAATATTTTGTAAAGAACTTACTGCATATCCTTAAGTGTCAGGCCAATCATTTTTCAGATTATGATGTAAGTTTTCAGGTGGATCGTGATTGACGTTTTACATATGCGGATTTGTTTTGTTATTCTCCTTGATGCAACACATGAGCAAGATGAAATTATCCTCACTCTTGTTAAGCTACGTCTGCATCCAATCTCCCTGCTCTGATGTCGATCTCCATGCGGCAATCTAGACACAAATTTGGAGTTTCTGAAGCCATATGAATAACGGGAGATAAGTTTTTTTCTTTGGTTTGCATTCAAATGTCTAGACCCAATCACACATGCATCTCTTTGTCTAATTCACCCCTCCACATGAATTATTAGCATTACTCGATTAATGTAATACAGTTTTATATCAAATTTTGATCTGCCATTGGGTGATTTGAAATTACTAAATAATGGTAGGAGATTACAGTTTTTCCATTTAATTCCCAAGACATATATGCCACAGTTATCCAATGAAGAGTGCTAAATAAATCAAGGTGAAAATGAACAGGTCTTGTATTGCATGGTCAATTCAGGCATTGCAATGGAGATTATTTTAGATGGTGTTTATTCAATGTGCATGGATGGGTTATGCTCCACGAAAACTCAACACATTGAATTGATGAATATGCTTTGATCTCCGTGGATCAAAACAGGATCCCACAAATTTTCGTTGCATATGGTTTTAAGATTCAAATATAGAGACCTGCGTATGTATTTACACGCATTCATGTGTGGTGCATTTCATGCACAACTTTGAGAAAATTTGCATCTACGTAATTGCATTATGTTTGGCAGTCTTTTATTTCATCAAAGCATATTATATCAAATATCCTCTACTATGTTATTTCTCAATCTATTCAGCATGGGCATCTGATCGGTTTTTCTAGATCACTTTGGGACCATGTACAGATTTTGTGGATCGGGAATCATACCTCGGATATCTCTACATGCAGTAGATATTTTTTTTAGAATCACCTCAGGCCATATTTCTTTTCCACATGTCTCCCACATTACACATATCCCACTCAACACTAAAAAATTTTAAATGTGTGATCTACCGACTTACATTGGTACAGCTATCTCATAGACACATTTTCGGTGTTACCCAACGTTCGTCAAAATAAAGTGTTTCACATTATGGGAGAAAAGAATAAATCACAATGTGCAAACTATTGAGCTTCAATGTCTAATTTGCTGAGTCAGCAGCATCGTCTGATGGAGGATGGAGGCACAGGAGGAAGGAGGTTGATCAGCGACCTCTCGTCAGTTGCCAACAATGGGGCCGCATGAACCTATGGTGACAATGTGTGTGTGTGAGTTTTCTTTCATTTTAGAATTGTAGTTTGTTGTGTGCAGTATGCTTTCAGAGTTCCTATTTTGGATCGAATAAGTGAAATGTTCACATTGAGGGGGGGAATATGGTCTCAATGTTCCATTTTCTCTTTTTCATATTTGTTATTAGTGAATAGTGTTTCCTACATAATTCCCTGAAGGAAAAGCATAGTGGACAGATGAAAGCACAAGGAAAAGTAACATCATGATATTGAGGTTGTTGGTTGTCCTGTAAAACCATCCCTGTTGAGGTTGTTGGTTTTCCTATAAAACCATCCATATTGAGGTTGTTGGTTGTCTTATAAAACCATCCATGTTGAGATTGTTGGTTGTTCTGAAAAACCATCCAAATCATGAGCACACACGGGCGGCATGCTGCAGAAGGAAGTGAAATTTTTGTCCTCCCATGTTCGCACTAAGGGGGAGAATGTTAGGAATATCTTGATTAGTGCTTCACATTATAATATAGGTTTTTGATATTGTTTCAACAATATAATTTTGTTATACCCGTAATGATATTAACGGGTTGTTTGGTTGTGTGACTTCCTGGTTTGTAGGAGGTCAGTTTTCTATTTCCATGGCTATTTATTAGCCTTAGTATTGATTGTAATGAGGTCAAATACAATATCATAATATTATTTCTTGTGTGACAATATTGTTGTTCCAATATTCTGCACACCTCTCCATCTTATAATCTACAAAAAAAACATATACCACCATTATCAGATACAAGATCATGAAATATATGCATAATATAATAAAAATCCAAATGTATAAAACTCAGAAAACACATAATACAACATTTATCATCATTTATCTTAAACACGATGTGGCACCATGAAAAAATATGTGTCGTAATAATACTAAAACAAGACTGTGTAATCCACATAACAGTAAAAACCCTACACTTAACATTATTTTTCACATAGACATAAATACCTTTAAGGTGCATTCAATATTCCAAACGAGAGGCGATGATATGGAACAAACATTTCGTTCGAGGGGGTTGTCCATGCAAATCATGAAACAGAAATTAAAGTGTCTTGAATTCCAATGAATACGTCTTGTAATCACATTACATTCGTACTCAGCCATACTTATTTCTCTAGCCTCACAACTTTATTTGATTGCTATATCAGATCATTTTTGTGTTTGATTGTGATGTCTCCTTCCATGAGTTGTGTCATGAAATGTATAATCCTCGTAATCTTGAGCATCAATGTTTAAATCTGGAACTACGATATCCTTTTGCTTCCTCTTTCGAGTTTTCCTTCTTGCACTGAACCATGGCCGTAGACGGGTGGTAGAAGTCTCATTTTCACTACAATCAAGAACGAAAATAAATGGCAACAAACCAGAGTCATCTAAAATTTTCTTAAATTATTTTCTGAAAATCCAAAATCAAACATTTGTTCATCACTATCTATCACCACGTCTAACAACATTTTCAAAAACTCTTTAGACTCATTGAGCACTTGTAACGCATTTCCATTGTTTCTGACATGTTGTTCAAGACTAGGGTATTGTGTTTCCTATTGAATTCCTTCATCGCTATCAATTGTCACCAAAAATAAAATTCATTTAGTAATTGTGAAATTGTTGAAATATCAAACATTATTCATTTATAATAAATTGTGTATTGTCAATCACAATGTGGGGCTGCTCTGATGGATCATCTTCAGGCATTGCGCATTCAAATACTTTCGTAACATGGTCAAAATGGTCATCTACAATGACAAAAATACTTTTAGAGAATGTACAATGAAATGTTCTAAGGATAACATTGGTACGAAATAGTTAAAATAATGAAATGAAAAACATACACCCTCACCATTGAAATTTGGATCCCTAGTATATGCACTACTCTCATGTGTCCTCTCAAGTTGCGACACCTTCACAACATGTTTGCAAGTGTTTCCTTTCGTAGCCCAAGGACAGTCGCAAACATAAAAAATTTGGGGTGAATATTCGAATGAAATACCATTAGTCCCTCAATGTTTGACTTCTAACCATGTAAGACCCTTTAATAGTATCATTTGCACAATAGTCACTGTCTGGTATTGCTCTGGCCCTTTTAGTGGAAGTCAAAATTTCTTTCTCCTTCTTGTAATTTTTTAAGAAACCTGATACTTGCAACTTTCTCTTGTGTTTGTAATGGGGTTCAAATCAAAACACCAATGTGAACAACAACCAATCCATTCTCCTTGTACATCTCTTTCTTTGATTGCACAAGTATCGGGTCTTCAAGAAACAATGGTAAGATTCTATAGATGCATTTGTATCCTGATTGGCATGGATTAAGTTGTGGAAATTCTTTGACCACATAGTTACATGTAGAAACAAAAAACCATTAGAGATGACTTAATAATTATTGAATCTACACATTTCTATGTAGTTACCACTTGCCAATACATCCGTCTTGTAGCCACATCTTTCTGAAATAATCCATAAAGGTGGTCTCCTCTTTGAACTCATCCATGAACTCGTCAATGAGGAAAAAATTCATGTTCTCATTTTCGTTGATGGCACACATGATATCACCTAGTCTCTAAACCATTACTTACCCCACCTCCTTCTTTGTATATCTATTAAAAATTTGGTTGCGTGACAATAAGCAATTTAAAACAACAAAATGTAACCCAAGATTGTAAATGTTGTACTACAAAAATGAAGAAAAAAAACCTGTAAATATTCTTTATCCAGGCCCTATAAACATGCCATATGTATAGCAAGACATGAAAACCAAATATATCCCTGATACACAAAATAACATCATTAGTGATGTAAATTGTGTTCAAAATTTATAGATAAACCTATTAGTAAATTTATACTTTATAGCTTGTATTTCGGAAGCCGCATCATGCGTAATGAATACATTGACATGTCAATCCATCCTTTTCCTTTTCCCCCTCTTGTAGACTTCAGAAACCCATGCATATATGCTGTCCACTTTATTACGGGATGAAACTGTCAATGCAACAGGAACCCCAGCCTCTTGCTCATCAAAAACTAAAAGTGTGTACAATTGGTACTGATGTAAATCTATACACAAAATTATTGTTAGTACGTGATTGACTTAAAAAAATATATCCAAACATCAATTATGCATATAAATTAGAAAACAATGTCCTTACCCCATATTTATTAGTTAATAACATAGAATCCAATGCAATGATGGAGTTATGAGAATGACAAACCATCATTTCAAGCATCCATGTTGTTTAAAGACCCATAATGAAAGGCACATCGGTCCCAACCGGCCACTGATAATAAAAAAATGTATCCCTTTTAGCGACATGCCACAAATTGATACTATTGATTTCGTGTTGGTGATTTTGGGATCTAATCCTCTTCACCCTCCTCCATGCGTTCAACACATCTTTCCTAGTTAAGTACTCGTCCCTTTTGTATACAAGCTTAACCCACTCAGGATCCATTTAGTGCCTTTTGATAATGGTGTCAACAAGTATACCAACAAGCAAAAGATATTCAATGTATTTCTTACATTCATTTGATAAATTCGGAGCAAAAACACTTTGTGGATCCAAGCTTGTGTCCATTACGCCATGGAAAAACTCACCGTTCTTATCAACGTGATACATAGCATTGTATGTAATATGTGCCACATCTAGTGTACCAAACATAACCTTCACATTGGAATGACACTGGTATCCATGTTTTTTTCTGAAACCTCCTAATTCTTTCACTAGTAGGTTGTTTGTTCCTGTTGTCTCTAGGTCCGTAAGGACATTGGTAGCTGAAACAAAATGAAATACATAATTACATCAAGTATGGAATGTGAAAAATGTGGCAGTAACATATGTAAACACTATTCCTAAGGACGACCAAACGTAAAGTTAATATAAACAAACCTGCGATACATAATGGTAAAATGTGGTGGTGTGTCTCCCTCTGAAACAGGGTTAACCCTATTCTGTTTGCATATGAATTTTGTCTTGTATCTATCGATACATCTTTACCCTTTAATAAATGCATTGAGTTGTGCCAAAGGGATTTCCACACAAATATCTCCCTAACCATTGCCCCAATCGGTGTTCATTCAAGATCATCTTGAGAAAAAATTGGTTTCCCATTTCCCACGTCCTGAACATCTAGGGAAAGCAGTTTTTTGTACTTTTTTCATTCATAGCATCCTATAAAAAATAACTTTAAAAACTTTCTATAATCAGTAAGCATGGTGAGAAAAATCCTAAACAGGGGGAACTCAGTTAAAGAACTACTTTTGCATGAATGAAGAAGGATCTAAAAGGTCAACATTTGGTAAAAATTGACATGTTTAATAACTAACAAGTATAATGACTTGATCGAGTCCTAAACATGTTGTACATAAGGGATTTAAGGTGTAACAGAGGTTGAAGGCAATTAAAATGAACAAATTCTTGTTTAGCCCTCGTAATCCTAGGAAGTTGATGTAGGAGCATCAAGAGAATAAGATGTCATAGGAACATAGGGTCTATTTTAGTATATTTGTTATGATAAGACTAAGTAACTTTGCTTAAACAAGAAAATGTAAAAATAAAAGTAACTATGACGATGGTTTTAGGTGTGCTAGAGGTGGAAATTAGGTTTCATAAGCCTAATTAAGGCTTTTCTTCCGGTGTATCTATTGACCTAGGTAAAACTATTACCCCAAGTATTCACTGTCATAATCATTGTTGTTAAGAAGGCCTAATTGGCCTAGGATAGGGTATTGAAAGTCTAGAGCCGTAAAAAGTAACCCCGGGTGAATGTGATATATGTTTTGTATCCTAATTGAGGGTATCAAAATCATGTATTTGTTGGTTTGGTTTTTTGGAACAAACCTGAGATCCAACATAGTTTATGTGGTTAGAGGCTATAAGCTAACTAGGCCATTGGAAAGAGATTGCATGTGAAATGCAAGTGCATGATTGTACTAATAGTTTTAACACTTTGTAGTAGGGTAGATAAAGTGTTCTAAGCATGGAGAATGGTAAATTTAGCTAGGTGGAGTATATTTAGTATGTGGAGCCTTAATAGACCTCACTAAACTATAACCTTTGTACATGACATTTCAAGTTGGACCTAATTGATGGGTGTTGTCGGCCCCAAAATTCCCCTCTTTTGAAGTCAAGTTTCAAAATTTTTGGGTTTGTTCCTTAGAGTATTGGATCACGTCAAGCCTGACATTGTTTGTAGTTTTCCCATTTCATGGACAACAATTTGAAATTCAGGTGTAATGGTGAAGTTTCTTCCCTTCTTTTTATTTTCTTCCCGTAGTTAGGAATGATAGGTGCATCTTCCCCATTCAATTTTTGCCTCAGAATTCACAGGTTGTGCATGGAAATATCTGATTAGATGCATGGTTTAGCCAAGTTTTAGGCAATCAGCAGAACCCTCCACACATCCAAACGACCCAACTCTAGGGGTAGGGTCCAAGAGATAGTCCTCAAATAGGCGCAGGCTTTCCATGTGTCACAGGATCCAAAATGAAGGTAAAACAAGCTTCAAATCGGCTAAGTACAGAAGGCTCAATGGACAGATGCCACATGCCTTACTGGTGAAAGCTTCAAGAGTTGAGGCCGGGGGCATGGTTATCAAAATTGCGCTCAGTCCTTCACGTGTCCCAGGTCCAAAAAAGAGCACAGAGACGATCGTTGAAATTGACTAAGAATGAGCAGGTCATCGCAGAAGTCTCCACATGCCTCAATGGCGCATAATTCCGGAAATTAAACCAAAGCGCCAATATTTAAATGAGCACCAACTCACCATGTCAGGGTTGGCAGAAGGAGCCATACATCAGCACGACGTAATTTCAGGAGACGTGAAATCCAAAGTGGTCAGTCTTCAAGTGAGCACCAGATTGCCACATGGTTAAGGGGTCAACATGAGGAGTCAAAGTTGGCCGTCAAAAATTCCAATACCTGAATTGTAGGAGACACATATAATCTCAGGGAAGTGTTAAGAGGTGTCTCTAATATAGAAACTCGAATGAGTGCTAGCCCTCCACGTGTCTAGGGGTCAATATGGGTCAAGCAGGAAATTGGCCCAGATTTGGCTAAGTTCCAAATGAATAGGTGCGAGCTCTCCACATGTCAGTCTCAGTGTGGCTTTAAAGGCACCAAATGTACGAAAGGCGCCCACATGTGCCCACTCCAATCAATTTCTTCCACATGGGTAGCCCAAGATTTAAAATTGTAAAAGTAGATTCGAACGACCCATATTTTAATTGGAAAAATAATGTAACAGCCATATATTAAAAAACCTAGTTTTTTCACCATTAATATTTCTTTGTGAATCAAGAATTTGAAAGGGCACGAGTGGTTGGAATAATTTGTAAATGTTTCTTTCTTTCTCAAGGAATTTGTAATCATTTCTCACTTGCTTGACGAATTTATAACCATCTCTTGTGAGCTAGATCATGGGCTTTCGAAGCCATTGTCTGAGGTTGGAATTTTGAGATTCTAGAACTGTACTTTCTAAATTGGAAAAAATCAATACAAAGGTTTTCCCCTTTCTCCTCTGCTTTCTTTTTCCTTCTTACTCTCATCTTTGAATCATTGAATCCTTGCATGCTTAAAAAATTTTTGTTCTAGTTTATACAATCTTAGGAACTTTGAGGTCTACGGATTATGCCTCGTCATAAATGTGAATGGTTCTATTCTATAACTCATTTTCTCAATACGTATAAGGGTTTTCTATACCATCTCTTTTCCCTAAAAGTATTGTCTTCTTTTACCTCCCTCCTCTCTTCAAGTCCTCTATCCTCATGTATTGATAACTTTTCAGGCATAAAGCACATTTCACAGATGTTAGGAAACCACCAATTGAATGAAATATTGTGAATTTATACACAGGTTTTTCCCATGCTTTCAATAAGGGAACCTCTCCCATTAAATAGGAGGGACTAATTTGTCCCCTGACTGTGGTTTCATTCCAAGTGCAAATCTGAAATCCATTAGTTTTTGGCGAATCTGCTAGGGATTTATTTCAACAAATTTCCTTTATAAAAAGAACAACTAATTTCATCATTTATTTTATCTTGTGACTGCTAAGATATACTCGTGGTATAAGGGCTCTTGGAATTGAAGATACCCAATTTCAACTCCTAGATCAACAAGGTTTTCAATTTCCTCCAATAAGAAGAAATAGAAGAGATCGTTCCACAAGCACACCTCCTATTGAAGACAGAGCTTCTGGTAGTAGCATTCCTCAAGCACAACTTAGCCCTAATCTCCATGCCCTAATTCTTGATGGTGTCTCAGTTCCACTTCAAGAAATATTTCCAAGGATGGCAGCACCTCAGCCTTGGGGACAAAGAGTTGGGCCTCTGGCTCTTCCTCAACCATTGCATGAGTTACCTAGGGGTAACAGGAAGATTTTTCCCAAGTTTAGAGGTGATGGCAAAGTGCACCCTGATGAACACATTGCAGCCTTCATTGTTGTATGTGGGGTCCTTAGAGTTGAACATGAGGATGTCTCTGTTAGGTTATTTGTGGAGACCTTACAAGATAATGTTGCATATTGGTTTTACCATCTTCTTGCTGGGACCATCATCGATTGGACTACTATGAGGACTGAATTTGAGTAGCGTTTCAAACCTGTTGAAGATGTGCATGCTTTGCTAGCTCAGATTTCTCAAATAAATAAGGAGCCACATGAGCCTATGAGAGAATTTGTGGCCAAGTTTAACAAGTTCATTAACAAGATTCCACTAAATACTAGGCTTGTTGATCAGATTCAGAAGTGTTTCTTCTTGAATGCTCAATTTCCAAAAGTAAGCTATGCCCTGAGGAGAGAAAATCTTGCAACTTTGGATGTTGATCAAAGATTGGCTGTTAGTGTGGAAGATGACTTGATCATGTCTGGTAAGCTAAAAAGGGAGTTTTCAAATCTAAAGCATCTTCTTCTTCCTCTCCTCCTGGAGGTAATGCAGATCAGTTGGTTCAAAATCTGGCTAATGACCTCATTGCCATCAAGAAATAATTGGCTCAGCATGCTCCATATCAAGATGTTCCAAGGAAGAACTTTCAACCTAGGAACCACTTGCCCTCTTCTCAAACCAGGTTGGCCATTGAAGGTCCACCCCTCAAGGAGCCTATCAATGCTACTTGTGAGGTTCTTGAGCCTGATGATGAGGAAGAAAATGGGATCTATGATGAACAAGAATAGGAAGCTGATGAAGAATTGGAGGATCCTCGTGGTTCTCAATTTCATTTCCTCACCACCTGAAGGTTGTGGATGATGAAGATGACTATGATGATGTAGTGGCTGAGATTAATAATGAGTCATATGTTCTTATGACTCGGGATCAGACGAAAAAAAAGGAAAAAGTGGTGCAACCAGCAAAAAGATCCAAGGAGTGTCCACCACCACCATCCCGGTGATTGCAAGAAGAGGAGCTCCTATTCTTACTACTTCTTACCTGAAAGGTAAGCCCTGCTAGTCCTTCTCCCTCTAGTTTTAATCTTCTAAGGATTCTTGTCCAGACAAATGATAAAGCTGCTAGATCAAAAGCTCCTCCTACTCCTAGTAGTGATTCCGCATCCACATCTGGATCTTTTGACATTATAGACCATCTTAAAAAGACAAAGATTTAGATTTCTAAGGTAGAGTTCTATCAAGCCCATCCTAAAGCCTTTGCCAAAATGGTTAACTTTGTAAATTATAAATCTAAAACCCCAGCCCATTCTTCTAAAGGCCTTTTTCCCACTCCCTCTTCCTCACCTAAATCAATCCTTATGGCTGCAGTCACTTCCCCTAATGAGAAAATTGAACCATTCTACATGACCCTTCTCATAGCTGGCCATAAACTCAGCAATTGTGTCATTGATTCCAGGAGTCATTAGATAATGTGATTCCTACAAAGGTAGCTCATGTTTTGGGTCTGAACCTAACACGTAACTTTGGTTCCTGTTATTCCATGGAAAGTATGAAAGTACCTTTGGTTGGCATAATTAAAGATGCACAAGTAGCTTTTGTTGCTTTCCCAGAGAAAAAGGGTCTTAGCCACCATTATGGTAGCTGATATTCCTCCTTTGTATGGGATGTTGCTGAGTAAAAATTTTTGTAAGGAGTTAGGAGGGGAAATCCAAATTGATTGGTCACATTCCTTGATCCCTGGTCAATGGGAAGATGAAGAAGACGCTACCTGAGAAACAAGATAGAGTATATTGTGTAAAAGACAGATGATCCTAAAGCAAAAATACTGTATGTAAACATCAGGCATGGGAACTACATGATCATGTCATAAGAAGAGACAAGTATGTCGAAGGGAGTGATGCTTGATCCTAATGACATGTGGACTTTGGAGTTTGAAGTACGCTTCTCTTCAGGTAGTTCTGGAGCTGAGTGTAGTGCTCATTTCTCTTAGAGGTACGGTTCATCCTTTCTCTTTCAAATTTTAGTTTGAAAATACCAACAATATTGCTGAGTATGAAGCCCTCATTCTTGGGTTGAGCATGGCTAAGGAAATGGAAGTGAAGAAGCTTCTTTCTCATGGAGATGTCAGAGCTAATTGTAAAATAATTTAGAGACCTTTATCAGGTAAAAAATAGAAGGTTGAAACACTATAGGAATCTAGTCTTGGATTCCATTGAATTCCTTTATGCTTTTTCCATTGAGGTTGTTCCAAGGGAAAGGAACACTAGGGTTGACTCTCTAGCTGTTTTGGGGTCCTTGTTGACTCCTCATCCTGATTTCCCTCAAGATAAATTCACCATTGAGATGATCCATAGACCCAATGTGCCTGACAATGCAAATAATTGGCAAGTTTGTCAATGATGACCAGCATTTTATTTCTTTCTTAGAGCTCAGAGACAACTTTGATCAACTATAATTTGAAGGAAGAGACAATCTGCCTAGAGAGTGTGTGTCATAAAATGAAGAGGGTGTCAAAGAAGAAATGGATCAAGATGGATGCATCAAACTGAAAGGAAACAAAATTCCTAAAGGGCTGGTGAGTTTGGAGGATATTTTTTATAAACATGGTAGATATATGAAGTCTAAATTTTCCCAAGGAGCTCGGCAATCTGCTCAAGACTGAGAAAGTGAATATTGGGAGTCTTGATGATCCCAAAATGGTCAACATTGGAAAATGTTGGACTCAGGAAGAGAAAACGAAGGTGGTGAATCTGTTGAAAAAGTATGTTGATGTTATGGCTTACTCTTATGATGATCTTAAGGCTTTTTCAGCCTAAAGAAATGTAACATTTCATTCCCCTTAAGCCTGGGATCAAACCCTTCAAACAGAAACAAAGGAAATATAATCCAAAAATAGCTAATACAATTTTCCAAGAAATAAAAAAGCTTTTGAAGGCTAAGATCATCTTCCCCATCCACCATTCAATGTGGATTACTAATATAGTGCTTATCAGAAAGAAGAATGGTGAGATCCATATCTATGTGGACTTCAAAAATCTAAATTAAGGTTCTTTAAAGGACAACTACCCTCTCCCCATGATGGACCAAGTATTGTAAGTTGTCACAGGCTTGGAGATGTTATCTATGTTAGATAGATTCTCAGGGGTACAATCAAGTAGAGGTGAATACTGCAGATCAACGTAGTACTTCCTTTACTACTCCTTGGGGCACCTTTGCATATAAGAGGATGTCATTTGGTCTCATCAATATTGGTGCTACGTTCTAGCAGGGCCATGGACTTGGCTTTTGGCAATTTGAAAGGGAAATGCATTATTATGTATTTAAATGACTTGACAGTGTTTTATAAAGCAAGAAAATATCACTTCCAACACCTTGAAACAGAGTATTGTATAAGTGTAAAGAGCATGGAATTTCTTTAAACCATAAGAAGTTATGTGTTTTGTGTCATAAAAGGAAAGCTTTTGGGACACATTTTTTCAAAGGAAGGGATCAAGATTGATCCGGAGAGAGTTCAGGCCATCCAGTAAATTCATCTTCCATCAAATAAGAAAGGTGTCCATTCTTTCTTTGGTAAGATCAATTTCGTAAGGAGATTCATCGCTAATTTTACAGAACTTACTATGAGCATCACTCGCATGATGAAAGGGAAGGAAAACTTTTGGTTGGTCCTCTAAAGGGAAGAAATAATTTGAGGATATTAAACATGCTATTGCAAATACTCCAGTCTTGGCGTGCCCTGAATTTAGCAAAGATTTCATTATCTATTGTTATGCCACTGAAAATACCTTAGTTGTTGTATTAGCCCAGAAGAATTTTGAAGATCATGAGCTCCCAATTGCATTCATGAGTTATGTCTTGAAAACTTATGAGCTGAAGTACACCATGATGGAGAAACATGCTTTTTCGGTTGTTAAAGTCTGCTAAGTAGTTTAGGTTTTACATCTCTTAATTCTCATTATGTGGTGCTGGTGCCTGATACAACAATCAAATCCATTCTTACTCAGTAAGAATTTGGAACCAAGAGGGGTGATTAGGTAGTAAAGGTGCAAGAGTATGATCTTGACATAAAGCCAACAAATCTAGTTCAGGGTAAGGGCCTGTGTGAACTCATTGCTAAGGGTGCTTCTAAGGAGTTATCCAAAGATGGAGTTGATGTCCTTGTTGTTATGTTTTTTCAGTTTGACAGATGTATGGTATGCTAGATATTGCTCACTTTCTAACCTCTGGAAATTTTCCATCTCACTTGAGTGCTAAAGAGAAGAGAGCCATCAAACTAAGGTCCACACAATATGTGCTATGGGAGAATGCTTTGTTCAAAAGAGGCATAAATGGAAGGTTCTTGAAGTGTGTAGACAAGGAGCAACAAAAGAAGTTATTCTCTACTTTTCATGACCAGGCTTGTGAAGGTCATTTCTCCTCTGTTGTAACAGCTCATAAAATACTTCATGTTGGTTAGTATTGGCCCACTCTATTCATAGATGCATCAAAATGGGTTGGTAAATGTGAAGCATGCCAAACGTTTATTAGAAGACCTAAGTTGGCTGCTTTGTCCACTCAAGCCTAGTAGTGATTGAAGAACCATTTCAACAATGGGGATTGGATTTTATTAGAACTCTTAACCCACCTTCCAGTACTAGACACAACCATGTGTTGATTGCCACAAATTACTTCACCAAGTGGGTATAATCCATCTCAAGTTAAGAGCACTACTTCTGAGGTAGTTTACAACTTCATTAAAGAGAACATTTTGATCAGGTTTGGGGTACCCCAAACAAAATTGTGACAAACAATGCTTCCAATTTTTCTTCTGCTAAAATGATGGACTTCTGCTATGGGTATGGTATCTCAATTTCTCATTCTTTAGATTACTACCCCTAAGGGAATGGATAGGCAGAATCAATGAACAAGAACTTGGTGAACATAGTTAGAAAGATTGTGAATGATTCTCAGAGGAATTGGCATAAGAATATATATGATGTACTTTGGGCTGATAGAATTACACCCAAGAGAGCAATTGGAATGTCTCCCTTTCCAAGTGGTGTATGGTGTGTAAGCTCAACTGCCAGTTATGATGGAATTGTCTAGCCTTGCATCTAATGAAAACCATTGAAGGATTCAAGTTTTATTAGCTCTTTAGACAAGAGAATTTTGTACCTTTAGAATCTTGATGAGGACAAATTGCAAGTGGTTGATAGGATAACAGGTCATCAGTTGAAAGTGAAGGCTTTATTTGACAAGAAATCCAAACCAAGAGTTTTCCAAGTGGGAGACATTGTGATGCTTTGGGACAAAATACATGAGCTATGAGGAAGTCGTGGTAAGTTTGATTCTCTTTGGCTTGGTCCTTTTAGAATTAGACATTTTGCTAGAGAGAAATATTTTTATTTGGATTACATGGATGGATCTCCTCCCCACTTCCTTATAGTGGGTAGTACGTAAAGTTTTTCAAGTCCTAGGTGGTTAGGAAGTCCTTTTGTACATTGTGTTTGGTTTTTGGTTTTTGGCTTGTGTCCCTTTCTTGTTCTTTGTTGTGTGGTGTGTTTTGTTTCTTTTTTGTCTTTTGTGTGTTGCCTTGTATTGGTTTTGCTTTTGACTCCTTTTCCCAATGGATAAGTCATTGGTCCTCTTTTCCAGAGTTATCTTCAGTTCTTTATCTTGCCTTCACTACAAGAATATGGGCCCAGTATCCACAAAGTTTTTACAATATTTTTGTAGATAACTTATTCAAAATTGTGAATCCAATTTTGTGGACTCCACCTACATTTTTTTTGTGGAAACAAAAATTGTGACAAAATCTACAATAAAAACCATTGTGAAAAATCTATAATATTGTTATTGTAGTATTTGTCACAATTCTAATATTGTTACATATCTACAATTTTAAAAATTGTGAAGATTTTGACAATTTAAATAATATTGAAAATCCTCAATTTTAAAATTGTGTCATATTCCACAATAATAAGAAATTCATTAGTAAATCCATATAATTTTTTACAAAATTTCTATTTTAATAATTATTAAATTATCTCAAAATTTAATAATTTTATATCATATAATTATTTAAATTTATGATAAACCTATACTAATTATTTATTACATTTATATTTTAAATTTAGTTTACATGTTTATAATAATATTTTAAACTATAAAATTAAAAATAATAATAATTTTTATAGGTAATAATATAAATAATGTTCTTTAAATTGAATTTTTTTACATTATATAAATAATTATTAAAATGACAATTATAAATTAAAAAAACTATAAAATGCAGCATTAAAAACACATTAAAAAGACACATGCATACATATATGCATGTTGAAACGTGATAATCAAACAATTACCCAATATTTTAATGTGTCAAAATATAAAAAGTTTTAACCTAGCGCTCCATTTATTTTTAAAAGAATCAATCTAAAGAAATAAATATGATTTTATTAGTTATAAAAATAAATTTTAAAGAAATAAATGTGTTTAAAACATGCAACAACTTTTAATAAAATAATTAATTTATAAATATTATTTTATTCATTAAAAACACATGTCTTTTTAAACTCTTAAATAAGGAAATTATTTTTTAATAATTGCATGCAATTGTTACTTTCATAAATGTCTATGAAATTTCACATTTTTCATGATTTATAAACATTATTTTGCAACTGCGTTTTTACTGGATAGAAGCGTGTAAACATTGATATTCTTCAATCTTTGTTCCAGGTAAAATATAACATTCAATTTCTTCTAATTCCTTTATTTACAAGTTTTTTTAAAAAAAAGTTTCAACATACTAATTGAAATATATATTTCTTAATACATTTACAATTTTACATTCATTTATAGGACAGAGGAATGCAAAATCAAATAGGTTGTATATTTAAAACTACATACTAAAAAGTGGGAAAATATTTTCTGAAATTTCT
The DNA here is from genome assembly GCA_019776745.2 of Taxus chinensis. Lineage (NCBI taxonomy): Eukaryota > Viridiplantae > Streptophyta > Pinopsida > Cupressales > Taxaceae > Taxus > Taxus chinensis. The sequence continues at coordinate 890,101,206 of CM034147.1, read as the reverse complement.
ATAGATCTTGATGTCTCCATGCTTTTGACATAGCTGTAATATCTTTTGAGAAAGCTAGAATAATGACTTTGATACATATTATCAGTCACTTTTTTTTGTAGCAAAACTCAGTCAATATTTTCTTGTAGCAAAAGTTTGAGATCTCCGATCTCCTACAGAAAATACAGTGTACTTTTGTTGAAGTTGTATTTTCTCCAATGGGTATGATCCTTTTTTGAGAAGATGCGATACAAAATGTTTTTTTCCGAAAATTGAAGAGAAAAGTAAGGAACTCTAAAGAAAATTCTAGCATGCAAAGGGACTCGTAAAGTATAATATTTTTTCTTGGTCGATAACCCATTAAAGAAGATGAAATTTTCTACTTCCTTTCATAGATTCGATCTAAATAAGCTGGATTAATTTCCTAGATCAACCATGATGTCCGCTATGAGATTATACCGCTTTTCTTCGATCATATGGTTCCAGATTTGACCTGAAATAAAACTAAAACATGTTACAAGGATTTTAGTGAATATTCCATTTGTGGGATTAAATTGTGAAACATAATTAAATTATCATGGTAAATAGTTTGTTTAATAAAAACAAAAAGGCCTGTAAATTCTCACGCTGCTGCACACATGCATTTTCACGAAATTTTGTTATTTAAAAAATTGCTGAAAATTAAAATAAAAAAATTATAGGTGAATGTCATTCTAACCTATGATGAACAAATTTATTTTGCAAAAAATGTAGTTATACAAAAATCTCTTCAACTATGACGAAATGAGGGCTTTGGAACAGGGTATTGATAGCCATGAAAGCACTACAGAGATTTAATGACTTAAGATTTTCGAAGCATTTAAAAGATCATCTTCCAGAAATGATCCACGAAAGCCACCTTCTTTTCCTTATAGGTTGAACGCCACAGACATTGGGTACTATGCAAAAGCAAAATCCTCAGGCCTCCTTTCCATTTGTATGTTTCTAATGATAAACATCAGATCTGATTTCATCCACCTGGATTCATCTACTCAGAAAAATAGATGAATTAAACTCTTGAAAGCCTATCCACGCCTCTAAAAATCCTTTTCAAAAAACCTGATACCATTTTTACACAACCACATGTAAACAAGTAGTCTCGGTGTAATGCCCACTTCCCTACGACGCTTAGTGATTATCATTTTGAGTTATGCAGACTTTAGATATGGACATGGCTTATACTTATGTTGATTAGCATGATGTTTTGTGATTAGATGCATTTGGATTACGGTTGGATTTTGTTTTCAGTATGATCTACACTGACTCATGGACAAACTATTGGATACTGATATTATTTTTATATAGATATATTGCATGTGTTCTAACATTGGATTTCTTCGCCCTGATGAGTAGAATGTAGTTGTTGAATTTACATTACTATGATTTTGGAAAATGATGAAATGCATGATTAAATTGTGAATTAGACCTAGAAATAATGATTGCTTGAATTACGTATAGATGTTAATAAATTTCATGCATATGATTATTTTGGATATTTTGACATGGCCGCAAGGCCGAAGAGGGTATTTTGCATTTTTGCAGGAAACACAGCATGATCACAACCATGAGGGGGATTGGGGACCAAACACAACAGAATGTCGGGTGGTTACAACATTGGTCGTCAAGGCAACTTGTAAACTGTATTGTGTTAGCTTGTTCTTGTATGTGTTAGAAAATTTTCTTGAGGGGGTAATGTTCTATGTGACCAAGGGGGTAAGAATGTTATTTACTTGTTTTTACTTGATTTAGTAGGTGAATTCTTTTGTGAAGTCCTTTTGTTAAATTACTTTTGTTAAGTGTGTTTGGATTAATGTAATATCTTGTTTTAGTTTTAAGCCTTTGGGAAAGTCAAGTGGGTGTAATAAATTTGATTGTTGGCTCCTTGAGTCTTGTGTGTCCTCTTGCATTGAATGCTTGGTTTTGAGTGTTGACCACTCCATGCTCTTAGAATCTCGAATTTGAGATTTAGGGCAATTTTAGGGGACTTGTGGGACAAGTTAAACTTGTCTCACACTTCCCAAAACCCCTTACCAACCATATCTATGGGTTGGGAATCCACAAAGGGGGCTATTTATTGTTTTGGGAAGGGAAATATGACTTTGGAGTGTATTTTCCTCATTTTGCATTTAATTGTGCCTTAAGGCACATGGGAAAGGGTTGAATGTGGAAGAGGGTTGTCATTCAACCCAACCACCCATTTATGGTGTTTTGGGATTTGTGTTGACCTTGGGAGGAGGTTTGAGGATGTGTGATGTGGCATCCTACTTGGAACCACATCACCCTCACCCTTTCCTTGGTCTATTTATTGAAACTTCCTCTCTTGTTGAGGGGGTTGGAGCTTTGTTTTTTGTGTTGTTGAAGAGTTTCTCCTTTGTTATTTTTGAGAGAGAAGAATTGGAGAAAGGAAAAAAAAGAGTGCTTGGACTTGCATGCTTGGGTTGATTTGGGAAGGAGCTCGGAAAAGTTTCTTGGTTTAGGCTTCTCCAATGGAGAGGTAGGGGATTTCTCTCCTTTGTTTCTGCTTTCATAATATTGTTGCTTCTATGCTAAAATTGTAAGAAATGCATGTCTACTTTGGTATATTGTGAAAGATGGATTGAATGCTTTTTGTGTAGTATAGGAGAGGTCTATGGGAATACACATGAGGGAGGAAAAAGAGTAGATTAGGATATTGTGGAGGGAGTTTGAGAGGGATGCCCATCTTGGGTAGGAATGTTTACATTCTACCTTGTCTTTGAGGGGAGCCATAAGAGGAGGGAGGCATAAGAGTATAGGAGGAAAAAGGGGTACTTGAGAGAGGCATAAGAGTTATAGGGGCTTGTGTTATTTTGTGGAGGGTTTTGGATGGGCATCTCATCTCATTTGGGAGGCATAAGGAAAATATTTCCATAGTTCCTTCTCTTGTTGGCTTTTGATGCAAGCCTTGTTGTGTAATGTTTAATGTTATTGTGTGTCTCTTGTTCTTCTATTTTAGCTTGAATGTTGTGAAGAACTTGTATTGTGGAAGCATGTATGGTTGCCTTGAGTTGGAGACCACTCTCCATTGTGTTGTGTTTGGGGCTCGGGGGTCAATGGAGGAGATTGCTTCTCTTCTCCATTGAGATTTGGTTGGGAGGAGAGTGTTGCCTCTCCCCCTATTTTTGGTTGTGATTGAACTACTTGGAACTTGGAGCAAGGATGAAGAACACCATGGAGCTTGTGAAGACTCTTTTCATTGCCTTACATATATTATTTGTTGTAAAACTTGCATGTAAAAGAAAGTTGTATCATCTTGTTTTCATTAAAAAAAAAGACATGGTAATCTATAGTTGCTCCAAGAGACACATGATTGAGTGCAATTTTACTTGAAAAGTGTTTACATGATTGTAAATATGTCCCACATGAAGTAAAAGGTGTTGTAACGAAATATTGGAGGAAAGTTGTATTGAAATGTTAGTTTTTTTTTCTCACTCAAAATTTGTTGGAAATGTTGTTGATTTCTGGTGAATATTGTGTAGAAATTTCAAAAGGAAATATATTAAGATTTTGTTTGGGTACTTGAAAGTAATGTGTTGTAAAGATTGAAAAGAATAGTGCATCATCTTCTCTTGTGTAGTTGATGAAAGGTCTTAAGTTTAAAATGACTTTTTATGATGCTAAAGAAGTATTTCCAGCTCTAGTTCCTTTATGTTTTATTCATCCATGAATTTATGGTAAATCCATTGCAAATAAAAAAAAAGGAAATGAAATTAACTTGCTTAGAAATGCATGTGATGTCCATGGAAGTTAGTTAGAATAGATCTTAATGGTAATAACCTAGACTTATCCAGATTGGTGTTCAACACTCCTTAATATCTAACAAGGGTACTATAGTTAAATACCATTCCTATTTAAGTAACACTACAACTAATGAATGTATTGATAATAACTTATAAAGATATTAAAAGTACCTTTAATTGTCATTTTGTTATATACATATATCTCAGCATACTATCACTGTCATATATGCAAATAAACTTCATTCATTTAATATTGACAATGAAACATACACTTGAACCTACGTAGTCTCCATGGTTTTTAATAACCAAGCAAATGGGCGCCTCTGTATATTCTGGAACGAACCAGAATCACCGCTGCGAGGCCCCTTCCTCGAGTCATACTGTTTATGCTCGGAATCTCAATAAAAATTCTACGCGTTTGTTCCCACTGGGTGACTTTCTCCTCTGTCCCTTGCATCGTATCAATCAGAGGAACTTCTCTTCCTTCATCATGTCGTTAGACTGTAACAACATACACCCCAAAACCGTCTAGCTCCTTCATCATTATCTACGTCCCAAACAAGTAATGGCAGAATATTGCTATATTAAGCTGAAGGAGAGTAACTGATTATTGTATGTAAGCAAACTATATTCGTGAATACTAGTTCCATATTAGTAGAAAAAAAAAGAAAAAGAGAGAAGAAGTAGAACGATGAATGTAACTGCCAGTATTTTAGATTTCTGTGTTATAGCCTTATTACCATCAGCAAATGTTTTACGGCTGTGATGCCTACTCCCCACAATTAAATTTGATAAAGATCTTTGGGAGGCAGGGCCCAAAAATGATGGGGGGACTTGATACTGTACAGAAAACAACATAGTTAGACGAACTGCTGCTGGTGCGCCATCCCTTCTGGACTGTACACGCGCCCAGATCCTTTCATTCACCTCCTCGCCCTTGTACCCACGCGGCCTGGGCATACGCACCAACTTCTCCTCTATTCTACCGACCTGTGCCTTCATCTGTTACTCCCCACACCCTTATCCACGCGCACAGGGACTAAAAAGGAAAAAAAAACAGTCTTCCACGTGGCCAGGGAGGCAAAAACGGCGTATCCATGTGCTAATGACGCGTCCAATGTTGTAGGTGGCCGGTAGACTGTGGGAGGCGAATTTTTTTCAATACCTAATTGTTTGAATTTGGATGCGCCGTGTGGAAAAGACCTTCATGGCCGCCAAATTTGAAATGGGCCACCCACTACCCAGCCTTATTCATTTATAACTAAATTGAAAAGTCTTCCCAAATGTCTCTTGTTTCCGTGTACAAAGGAAATTACAATTTTTGGTTTAGCGGCTTTATTTAATCCTTAGTAGGTAGTTAAACTTCTCATACGCATTATAGGTATCAATTACTTTGCAAAAAAAAAAAGATCGGTATCAAGTTATACCGAAATATAAAGATATATATATATATATATGGATACGTATGTAAATATATATATATATATATATATCTATATATACTATATATTATATATATATTATATATATAAATCTACAATTACATATAATGTAACATATTAGTTTCGAAAGATCGTAATATAACAAATGATAAAGTAAGTATATATATATGTATATATATATGTATATATATATATATATACATACTATATATATATATATACATATGTACGTTAAAATGTATTAAACATATGTATATTAAAATGTATTAAATTTTGAAACAACGTAACTTGACCGAATAACAAAGTAAGAATAAAGAAATCGAAGTGGCTATTGAATTCGATGCAAAGTAAATTATGCCTTGCTCTCGAATTACCTTTCCGCTTCATTGCTATCACGACAGCACCAGACATCAGACAAAATAAACTCAAAAGATGACCCTCCTTCATTCTTGGCGAAACGTCGAATGAGACTTAACTTCTTCTTATCATCGTTCCCGAAGCATTAACGGGACTAATTTAGTTTGAGCCTGTATGCGAGCACACCATCCAAAAAAAAAAAAGTTTGTCGCATTTTCGGGTCTCTTGTTCGTTGCGGCGTCGTCTTTGTCGATGTCGTGTGTGTGGCGTCGGCTATTTTTTTGCGGTGTTACACTCGGAGGGAGGAATACTTTTAGGTTTTCTTATCAAGGAGGAGGAAATGTATCCCTGCCCTTAGATCATTTTCTTTTATCAACGGCATACACATATCCTTTCTCTATCCTAGTGAGGAATGAATTTTTTTAATTTTAATAGCCGGTTATAGTTGTATGAAAAGTAATTAAATTGTATCACCGCTAACCATACTTTAGTTTTTCAATGCTCTAGTAAAAACACGAGAATGATTCATAAATAACTAGTAAAGGAAATATATGTTTTTATGAATGGTCTACAGAATTTATTTTTATTTATTTAATTAGTAATCTAAAGTAAAGTGTTGGAAACACTGAAGGGGATAGAGAAAACAATTAAAATTTGAGAAAACAATTAAAATTTGAAGAAACAAGAAAAATGGAGAGGAAGGGGGGAAATTCAGAAGGGGTTTGAGGGAGGGGAAAGGATATATGATGAAGGGTAGTGAAGAAGGAATTTGAGGGAGGGGAAAGGATATATGTTCCACTATATTGTCTCTATCTTGCTTAGATTATTCATGTAAGTGAAATTTGTGTTTAAAGGGGATAAGTTACAAAATGGAGAAAATCCAAACAGTTCCATGTTTGAGACACGATTGAAACACTTTCTTTTTGGAGCACATTGTATCCCCCCTTTTATTTAAAGATGTGGTATTTGTAAGAAAAGAGGAGATGCATGATTAATAATTAATAATTCATTCCCTCCAACAGTTGGCCAAACAAGTATGGTGAGAAAATGTTTCAGACTAAGACTCCACTATTCACATGAGTTTATTTTGAGATTAAAGTGGCCAAAATAAATAATAAATGAGGAAAAATACATAGGATCTAAGGTCAAAACCCAACCACCTTGATTTCTTCATTAGCATTTTGTAGCCACACATTTTAGTTTTAAGCTTGTGTAAATGTAGCTGTAATTACAGAAAAAAGGTGATGCATAAACAATCATTAATAATTGTGCCTCTCTAGTGAAGTTAGTCATATGAGTGACAAACAGATTTTATCTAATAGTCGAGTTTTGATATTTTGTAAATTTGATTTTTTTACTCCATAAATGTTTTCAAATAGATTTTTTTGAATTGTTAGAAATGACAAATACATCAATGGAGATATGGAAATGAAATAGTGAAAATTACACTTTAAGGGGTCAAAACCCAACTACAAATGATGTCAAGGTTTTTTATTCTATAATATTTGATCTAATAGATAAGGCAATGTTATCTATGGGAAATCAGAAATAAAAAGTGAAAATTAAATACTCTCATGCACTGCACATAAATTAAAAGTAAATTTAACTTATCTTTTCTATAATAAGTACATAATTTTTCATTTAATATTTTTTATTATATCACTAGTATACTCATTTCTATAATTGTTTTTAAATTTTGTGATTTTCTCAAAGTTACATAGCGATATGAATGGGAGAAAATGCATGTTTTTGTTTCACATCATGAAAAATGCATGGAAAATGGATTAATATTTATAATACAGAGAAGGAAGATGATGATATAAATGCTTATTTCAATCTATCTAGGTGGTTGGGCTCTGTGAATACAACTCACAAAAGGAAGTTACAACTTGAACATAGAAATAAATGGGAAGATAACTGTAATTAGAGTTGGTTGAGAGAAAATATTATTTTTCAAAATAATAAAGATCCTACATTTTTGTAGGGAAGAATAAGAAATTTCCACTAGGACACATATGAGAAAGGTATATGTTTGTTATTTATGTTAAAAACATAGGTAGGTTCCTACATATTGTAATAACATATTTTTCACTTTTTTAAAAAATTAAAATCTAGATGACATTACAAAAATAATTTTCTATTTTGTAGGTGAGACATTACAAACCAATTTGGGCATATGGTAAACATTTACATAATGAGAACACTGATGAACCAAGGCATAGTCTGCATTGATGTGTATCATCGTACTTTTAAATGTATGTTCCAATGTGTGTATGGCCATAAATAGTGTATATTGCAAGACATTATTGAATTTGATTTCAGGGCCTTCAACAAGGTTGACTTTAAAGTCAAGTGGTATCTAATGATTGAGGATGGGATTTATAGAACATTTAAAATGCATCGAAATGGTTTTCCTCTTATCAAAGCATCAATATTTATACATACAAATAATCCTTATGTGTTCCCTAGTCAATGTGAGAAAATTTATCTTACCAAATATACGAATAATATAAATTAGTCAATCATCATCAAACTGCACAATCCAATAAGTCAATGAAATCCATTATTTTCAAATGTAGACCCTGATTCCTTCGATGGTACTAATGGTGATGAAGATGAAACAAAAAATTAAAATGAAGTTGAACCCCTAGAATAAATTGAGGACCATGTTTAGTCACAAGAGTCTTAAAAGGGATATCGTGAATTCAGATAATCAGATGAAGGTATACCACCAGGAGGAGTATAAAAAGATGATATTGTAGATTACATAAGTAGACAATATTCAACAATGATATTTAATAATCTTGTTGGTGATTAAACTAGACACGAGGGATAAGATGTCATGATGATAAGATGTCATGATTAATTTAGTTGTGGACTTTGGGGAATTGGAAATCAATTTAGAAAAAATTCAAGAGTTGCCTCAAGATTATGAGAAATTCGATCAAGATGAGATGGAATATGTGTTATAAAGGAGTAAATATTTAATAAATTTGTATTTTTCTTGTAAAAAACTTTTTAAATATTTTACGGCAATATGTACTTATTATAGAAATTGACCCATCTTACAAAATATGTAGTAAAACATTTATTCTCTTTTATGATATAATTCTTACTAGTTAATTTTTCATAATTTTTAATTTAATATGATTTTAAGTGTACTCAAATATATTATGTGTTTTAAATGTAATTATAAAATGTAATGTTTCATTGAGAATAATGGAACAACAGAGAGGATAGTTTACATTTCAATGATTCTACAAGGTTAAACCTTGTATAAACTAAATAAATATAGACATATTATAACAAAATATATTAAAGTATAGTATCGTTACTTTCATGATCGTATAGATATAACATTCCGCCATAGTTAGATGATTTATTTCATTTACAAATTGCAATATCAGTGTCACAAAATAATAGGAAAATGAAATTCTACGCCATTATTATTTTAATGAATTTTATAATTTAATTCGAGATTCTTAATTTAATTGCGTATAATTTGTTTATTTATATGAGATATTGTTAATTATTTATAATTTATTTATTTTTACTTATATACGTGTTATAAATAAAAATTAATAAATGGTGCTAATTTTTATTTTGTATTATAATTAATTGTTTCTATAATATAATCCTTTATTTATATATTTTAGGTTTAATTAACATTGATAAAAAAAATTAGACATATTTTTTATTATTCATAATTATAATTGTAATCTATGAGTTGTGTTTCAATGATTTTTATGATCCAAAATTGTGTTACGAGATAATGTCTAATTAAGATATAAGAATTTTAATATGAACATTGATAGTGGTTTCACATTATAAATGTTATTACTTATGTTCAACATTTATTTCAAAATATTGTGGATTATGCATAAACGTTATTAAGGCAATGTAGTTTTCCAACAATAAATAGTATAGAATTACAATGAAATTATATTGATCTAACTATTATTTTTTAATCATTATATTACTAACAATTATGTAAGTGAGTTATACCATTAATGTTAATTTTCCACAATTAAGTGCTAAATTATTCGCAAATAATATTTGTAATATTATGTAGATTATCCACAATAAGAGTTTAATTAATTTTTTAATTGTATATTGTCAATAATTAGAGTGAGTTGGGGATAATATAAAACTTAAGTTTCAGTGGTTTAATATGTTTTATTAATAATATAAAATCTTTAAAACATGCGATGGTTAAAAATATTATAATATTGATCCATTAATATATAGTGTAGATTATGAAAAATTAGAATTAATTTGTGTCCCTAATTTTCTGCATTGCATCTATTTTATAGTTTTTAGATAATAAATAATCATAGTTTTAGTGGTAGATTGAAGTTTAGAATGATTTGGAAACTAGGAATTGTGATCTACATTTTATTTAGACTATCCTTAATTATAGTTTTAGAAAAAAAAATTCAAAACATATAGAGAAATTGTGATTTTTCCACAATAAATTATAGGATTATGAATATTCCACAAATTATATTTGACTTTTATGAAATTGTCAATAATCTACTTTGTATATTATAGAAGCCATCCATTTGATGTTGTTAATCCACATTTTTCCCACAAAAAAAATATTTTGTGAATAATATTGTGGAAAATTATCCCTCTTTCTAGTAGTGCTTGTGTCTTTGTTCCAAGCCAAGTCATCCCCAGAAAGATCCAGCTGTTGTCAGCCCAAAAATTCCCTTCTTTTGAAGTCAAGTTTCAGAAATTTTGAGTTTGTACCTTGGAGTATCGGATCGCGTCAAGCCTGGCATTGTTTGTAGTTTTCCCATTCATGGAGAAAAATTTAAAAGTCAGGCGTAATGGTAAAGTTTCTTCCCCTTTTTTTATTTTCTTCCCACAGTCGGGAATGTCAAGCATATCTTCCCCGTTAAATTTTTCCCTAGCATCCACGAGTAGTACATGGGAATCTCTGATTGGATGCGGTTTGGTTATGTTTCAAGTGACACTGAAGGCCTCCATGCATTCAAATGGCACAACTCCAGGAGCAGGACCCAAGGGACAGTCCTCATATAAGCGCAGGCTTTCCACATGTCCCAAGCCCAAAATGAAGACAAAACAAGCTCGAATCGGCTAAGTATGGAAGGTTCAGCGGATGGCACCACGTGCCTCGTTGACGTAGCTTCAAGAGTCAAAGCCGGGGGTGGTTCTCAAATTTGCATCTATCCTCCACGTGTCTTAGGTCCAAAAAGAGAAGGAGCCGATCGTTAAATTGACTATGGGTGGGTTGGTGGAAGCCTCCACGTGCCTTAATGGCATAATTTTAGAAGTGAGACCAAAGGGCCAATATCCAAATGAGTGCCAGCTTGCCATGTCAGGACCGGTGGAAGGAGACAATGCATCGGCTTAGTGCAATTTAAGGAGGGCTTTTCTAAAGCAGAAACTTAAATGAGCACCAACTCGCCACATAGTCAAAGTCAATAGAGAGACAGAGTTGGCCATTGAAAATTCCAAGACCGGCGAAAGGAGACACGCGTCAGCTCGGCATAATTTCAGGAGGCGTTTCCAAAGCAAAAACCCAAATGAGTGTCATATCTCCATTTGTTTGGGGGTCAACATAGGTCAAGTAGGAAATAGGCCCGAATTGGCTAAGTATAAAGGAACCGACGGAGCTCTCCACATGCCAGCCCTGGCGCAACTTCAAAGGAAAAAAATGTGAAAGGCATCCGCACGCCTGCTCCAATCAATTCCTTCCACATGGGGGTGGCCCAAATTTGAAGTTTTAGAGGAAAATTGAATGGCCCATGTTTTAACTAGAAAAATAATGTAATGGCCATATATTTGAAAACCTGGTTTTTTTGCCGTTAACGTTTCTTTGTGAATCAAGAATTTGACAAGGTGCGAATGATTGAATGATTTGTAACCATTTCTTGCTTGCTTGAGGAAGTTGTAACCGTTTCTTTCTTGCTTGAGGAAGTTGTAATCAACTCTTGCGATCTATTTTATGGACTTTCAAAGCCATTGTAGTGGTTTGGAATTTTGATATTCTGGAATTGTAATTTCTAATTGGAAGAAATCAATACAAAGGTTTTCCCCATTTCCTCTTCTTTCTCTTTCCTTCTTGCTCTAATATATGAATCATTTAATCCTTGCATGCTTAGAAACTTTGTGTTCTAGTTTATACAATCTCAAGAACTTTGAGTCTGTGGATTGTGCCTATTATAAACGTGAATGGTTCTACTCTATATCTCATTTGCTTAATACATATAAGGGTTTTCTCTGCCATCTCTTTTCCCTGAAAGTATTGTCTTCTTCTTCCTCCCTTCTTTCTTCAAGTCTTCTATCCTCATGTATTGATAACTTTCCAAGCATAAAACACATTTCAAGATATCAAGAAACCACCATTGAATGAAAGATTGTGTATTTGTACATAGGTTTTGCCGCCTTCTTTCAATAAGGGAACCTCTCCCATTAAAGAGGAGGGACTTGCTTGTCCCCTGACCATGGTTTCATTCCAAGTGAAAATCTAAAACCCAACAATGGGTAACATGTATAGTGTGGAATTGAGTATACAGAGTTATATGTAGAATAATGGAAAATAATTATGAACCAGGGAACCATGATAACAAATAGAAAGCAGGGTATGGAATGGCACTAAGAATCCTAGGTATGTTTGAAGACAATGTCGGAGATGAATTGATGCATGTCCAAGAGAAGGAATTATGAACAATAGCCAAGATTGTAATGAGATCCTCAGAAGCAAGAGTAATGGATGAGATGATAGTATGCTAGGCCAAGGATCAGATGATGTATAGTAATGTATTGTTTGAGGTAACTATGGTTGACACAAATAAGAAGTGTTATACCTATATAACAGATCCACCAAAAGTTATCCTGAGAAGTAACATGTTAGAAAATACGAAGAAAGGATATTTGAGGAAAAATGACCTTATAGAATCTTGAAGAATGCAGGCATGTATGGGGATGAAGCGAAGAGTAATTATGTGTCTTAGGTCCATATCAGGGTCTAAAAAGACATAGAGGAAGTTTAAAATTCAAGGAAATGCATTTTGGTTGAGGAACTTAGCATAATCCTAAGCATAGTGAAATGACCAATAGGTCTAGAGTCTATAATTCGGTTGGAAACTAATAGAAGGATTATAAATTGTAAAAATGTAACTGAATTATGCATTCCCCGATTGATTGGAAATCAAGGAAGGTTTCAGGAAAAGAGAAAAACAACGTTTGTGTAAGCTTTGGTACTTGGTAATGGTGTATACATCTCTGAGATTTGTTGAATGTTCATACAAATCTTATGCATGCTTGTTGGTAAGGTTATAAATTATTTGTGGGAGAAATTATTTACAAGTCTTTTGAATTGTTATTGTATGTGTGGTTAAAGGATCTTGGATGAACTAAGTATATTGATTAAACCGTGAAAATATGAGTCAACTGTGAGTACGGTGGTACTGGAATTTTTGAAAAGACTGTTGACACATTGTGGTGAGTGGAAATTTATACATGCATGATAGGAAGGTGCAAACACGGGTCTAAAACAAACCTCTGTAATGTATTCCCGCTTATGCAAAGTTTGATATAAGATGATTGTGATTTGTGAAACGAGTTGACTGAGATCAAAGTTGCAAGTGTCTGTGATACATTGCTCGTTGTGCCATAAGAAAATAGTATCAAGGGTTAACCTTAGGTCCAAAGAACAGGGAACAAGATTGTAACGTGTATATTTGAATATTTTTGGGGAAGCAACATTGAAGGTAATTTTTTTCTAGACTTGGTAATAACCGTGTATGATAGAAAAGACATAAATAAATCCATGACTGTAACACTTTGATTCTATAATGAGCTACTTGAAGAAAGATGAAGGTCAAACGTAGAGAACAATGACAATGACACATATATGACTTATGAGCAAGCAAGTAGGTGAAATATCATCATTCTCGGAGCTAGAGGAAGGGCATAATGTTGAAAAAGAACCTTCCAACGGGTAAACTAGCACAATTCTTGCTTATACAAGTCAAGATAAGAACTTTATAAACCTTGTATGATCTTTCTCATGCAAAGTAAAGTGAATTTTTTTTGGTGTAAACCTTGATATAGATTATTTGAAACTTGTTGTTTCTATGTGTCTACATCGCTTTCAACAATTGTTAATAAGTGGTATACACAGGATGTCATGTTTGCATTAGATTGGCTGGTTAAGGATGGTGATGGAATTTGGGTTGGGATGGTTTGATTAAGGATGGTCGATTATGATGTCGTTTGATTGATTAAAAATTTTAAGGTGATGTGATGGTTAATGTTGTTCATGAGCAAGCAACCAACATGCAACACACAACCTAGTTAGTCAAGTGAGTGTGCAACACAAGTTATAGCCCGCTTTCAATACCACACAGGACAGTGGCGCCCACCAAGTTGTCCCACCTTTATGTTGATGTGTGATCAGCTAGCAAGTAATCTTCTAAGGTTCCTTCCTCTGCACTATAGCTTGATTGCGGGCCGAAGGCTACCTATGCTAGGATAAACATGGGTTGCTAAGGGAGTCCTCTATATACCTTACAAAATGACGAAAAACATCACCTCCTTATATAGTAAAAAAAAGAAAGAGGGGACAAAACTAATCCACACTTGGAGGTATTGAGGTAGTGGTTGATCTCATTTCTGTAATCAAGTCATTTAATAAGATGACAGAGGATGTGGTTGAAAAAACATCAAGGAAGAGGTTTAACTTTGATCAAGCACAAAACACACAAGTGAGATACAATGTACTAAAATTAAACGATAATTCTATTGTGATTGTGTCTTCAACAGGAGGCCTGCTAAACAAAGCTTAGTAATCTGATTTATAAAACCAAATGTCATGGACCAATCATCCTACTCAAAGGGTCTAGTACTTTGAAAAGAATAAGATATCCTCAATGTGTAGCTAACGATATCTATCAATAATTAACACCATGAATAAAGTCTCATATATAAATTCGCAGAATTGATTGCTCTTATTGCATAGGATACAGGAAAAAAATTGGAAGAAAAATCATATGATACCACAGTATTCAAAATACCAACAGGGTTTCACATTTGTGTATATGTGACAAACAATCCAACCGTGGCTATAGCACAGTGTATATTGGTTTGTGGTATACACATATTTGTGTATAACTCTCTATGTGTGTAAACATCAAACCTAAAAACATTTGTCAAGAAACATTGTATATACTACAATCCTAAATCAATCTAAAATACACACTAGTGTGTATACCACAAAGCTAATGTTTGTGTGTGGTTTACACATTTTTCATGCATTAGGTCTTTTATGTGTGGTATACACAAATGTGTGTATAGTGAGTTAGCCTTGTAAGGGTATGTTTCTCTATACATATCTCATGGGAGGTCTGTTATGGTAATAATTGTGTCATTTTTTCTTCCCAAAACGAAAAAAAATTAAATGGGATACAACACAAAATCCATAAATGAGATATTTTTGCACTATGTATAGTAGTATTAATCCTGCACATTTGTCCGTTGGACGTTCCACTTCAATTTTCTCCTACACCTTCTATTAACGTTCTCAACTAAGTTTGTGAGAATCTATGATCCACCAAGGTGTCATCCCTTCCCATTTCACCCATATCCTCAATCTCATCTTATCCATCCACACCTTTCATGGCCATAATTATAAATGCTTGTGATCTAGAACAAGGAGAAATTACTTTCAAGATCTCTCTAGTGCTACAAGGTATACATTTAAGAGTTATAGTATTTAAGGTCCACACCATTGGTGTCAATATTGCACCAATTAAGGATTGGTCTCCTTTCACATCTAATGCTTCACCTTCAAAACCCCCAAAGTTAGATAGTGCATATGTTGGTGCTTCTAAAATCTATACGACTTATTAATATCGCCATTTCTTATTCTTCTCCGATTGTTCCCACCAATGTGAAATGCATCTTTGACACCCCCTTTCTTCTACCATTGAACCTAATTTTGGAACAGTGACTTCAATGGGAACATACATGTTTATGCATAGCACCTGAATGTTCTAGGAATAACTACAAAACTTCCACTATGACCAGATAAGGATGGATCATCATGACAATTCTGCGCAAGTGTGTAATTAGTGTATGATCCTCTTGAGGTCAATTTTAGACTTAACGAAGCATTGCAGATGGCCTAAGGTTTGGTAACTATGAAAAAAGTCTTTGTTTTATTCATTGTTCGACTACCCTCTTCCAGCGAAGGTAAATAACATCATGCATTAATATAGTTGAAAGAGGGACAAAACTAATCCACACTTATGGTACTGACCTAGTGGTCCCATCAATATGCCCCGTAATCAAGCCCTTTAATAAGCATGACAGAGGATGTGTTGAAAAAATCAAGGAAGAGCTTGATCGTCACAAGCTAAAGTGACTACGTTTCCGGGGAACTTCAATGACTGCTAAAATATGATCATCCATGGATGCATATCACGGATCTAGACTTTAAAAATGCAAAATCCCGAAATGAGACAAGCTAATGCATGGATGCTTCATCAGAAGTATGGCTCTAGTATGGTCATTAAAATGTGAGAAAAAAATACCAGCAATTCAAAATACGCACAGTGTATATCACAATCCAGAATATATATTGCCGCTCCAAAACCACAATACTACTTGTGCGTGTGCACCTTATGGCTCTCTTCTACGGAAGCAAGGTTCTCCCACACCATTGTACGCCTTCCGTGGTATACGCAGGGGTATATCACAATCCAAAATTGTGTATATTAATGCTTGTGTATTTTTTTATCTCACTTCTGTGGCATACACATAGTGTCATAACAATTTTTAGATGACGTGTTTAAGCATAAAAAAACTTCACAAATATATGCCCTTCATAATACAAAATGCCTATATGTGAACTAATTTTAAATGTCTATTAAGTTGTATGCATAACACCTATGTTCTTGAAATAACTCAAAATTCTATAAAATTTGCACGATTCTATGCATTGGAAGGTGTATCATTGCTGATTTTTGGCACCAATCTATGTTTTATTCATATGTTCTATCATATAAAGGTATATACTGCATTAAATGTTTCCAACTTATTACGTACGGTCCCATCACTTTTGCTCATATTTGACCTTCGCATCAGCCTCGAAAGTCGCATATTTCCGGGGATGACGGTTATTTCAAATAGTTGCAAGTATTTTACGTCTAAAATCGTGAAAAAAACCCAAGTGTGTGGCACCTTATGGCCGACTACGGAAGCAGGTTTCCCACACCATTGTACGCTGCTTCCGCGTAATAAATGTATATAAAAATGGCGGAAATATTTAAATTTTTACAAATATTTTACATCTAAAAACACGGGGAGAACGCGTATAAACGGTCATCGTCAAATGTAAACTGTGGCACCAAACGCGTTTGGTATCAGACGGTGCAGTTTTTTTCATGTTGTTGAAAAAGGCGGCCGACAGCTTTGCTACGTCCTTGTCAAGTAACGGCGATTCTTAGAGAGGCCACAAAAAATTATATTGAACGTTAGTTGTTCACGTTGTCCTACATACTTTCATCGCTTTTCTTAGGGATTAATCCTTCTAGCTCTCACGCGGCGTAAGTTGTAACCGCAGCCAAAAAACAATAAAACTTGCATCTTTTTATTCACACTTCCACCCCTCATAGTACCACGAAACAGTCAACAACTGGAACGGATTCTTCCAGCCAGGTAGGTTGCGTAGCTAACAAGTCTTTTCACATTATATGTAGTTATTCATCTCTTTTATCGATTGGTTTTGAGGTTTTAAATTGAAGCATTCAACAAAGATGGTAAAGACAGCGAGCAGGCAGAGGCAGAAAAAGGTCGCCCAGATTTTAGAACAATGGCAGCGGATGAACTCGTCTGATTATACTACCAAAATTAGAAGAGGAGGTCATAAGGGTTCCAAAAAAGGGTGCATGCACGGAAAGGGAGGACCTGAAAATGGGCGGTACAATTACAGAGGAGTGAGACAGCGGACTTGGGGGAAATGGGTGGCCGAAATTAGAGAGCCCAACAAAGGCAGACGGCTTTGGCTGGGCACCTTTGATACACCCCATGAAGCTGCTGTGGAATATGACCATGCTGCTGAAATCATGTATGGATCTTCTGCATGGCTTAATAATCCTCCCTGTCAACCTCAGAATGCTTCTGTTAATAGTTTCAATTCAAGTATGAAGCACTGCTCCGTTCCCGAGATAATCGAAGACGAGCTGCATGACATTAATATAGAGGAGATTTTGATGATGTTTGAAGATGAAGGAGAAGAGAATTTTAACTTAGAAAATCTCATCAACCAATCAACAATGGAGAGCGTTTCCATCCAACCAAACTAAGTACAAACACGGGTTCTTGGTCATCACTTGGGACCATGTTATATATCCATTCATACTGTTTTCCCTTGTAGGGATATATTATGAAAAAGGGCCCTCAATGGTTGTTTTGCTATCATTTTGTTAGTATTGTTGGATATTCTAAATGTATTTATTATGTATTATGTTGACATAGGTATTTTATAATGGCAGCAAGGGGTAGGATATGATGGTATCACAGTTTGATAGGAGATAGTTTTGTCCATAGAATTTATGTATATTCAATTATCATTAAAAATAAATAATAAAATTAATTTTGAAAATTCAATTAAAAAAGTATTAATATCTTGGTCATAGAGTTCTATAGTTTTTTTGTATCGAAATTTTGTTTCCCCGTCATTTTATAAGAAATATGAACAAAATGTAATAGAACTATTAATCAAAATGATATATGTAAAATTTTAAAGATTTAAGAGACGTTCCTTCTAAGTCTCCTCACCAAACCCTTTGTGATGTCGCCAAAATCTAAAGAACGTGTCCTCACACAACACTAACTATAATTAAAATATTATTAAAAAATTAATATTTTAAGATGCAATTTTAACATTTAAATTTTTTGAATAATTTAAATGAAATTTAGAAAATTATTTTACTGCACAAATTTAAAAATTAATTGGATTAGAATTTAAAATTTAATTTTCATTTTTAATGGAAGAAAGTACCTCAATGGATCATTCCATTGCATCAAGGATGGAGTTGATGTAAGAGCTCATTGAGAAAGATTAATATGTCACCTTGAGGTAGTCCATGATTGGTATGGATGGAAGGACCCAAGGTTTTAGTTGTTTTAGGTATTCATCCCCTTAAGCAAGTCTATTGTAGGTTTGCACTGTGTGTGATGTTTTGAAAAGAAACTTGAATTCTTTTTCCAAACAACCTATATGTGTGTGTTCAAATTATACTAAAATGTAGTATTTTTTTTAATGTACTTATTGGTGTACCTTGTTGTTGACCCTATAGTTATGTTGAGTGATCTTACTATTGAATTGGAGAAATTTTGTGAGTAAGTATGGAAGAAATTATGCCCATACTAAGACTTTGGGAGGTGAATGTTGTTGTCTCTTCCATTTGTGGATGTGCTAGAATGTGTCGTTGCAAGTGTTAGAGAGTTGGGAGTTTCTTAGAGTCCTTTTGGCTATGAAAATATGTAATTATGTTATGACAGAGAGTTGTGCAGAAATTGTGATAGACATGGAATAAAACTTTAGATTATTAATGTACAACATTGTTAGTATCATTATGGTGTATGTTGATTTAAAATGTTTGTAAATTTCTTTATTGAAAACATGCTAAAAATTTAAAGATTTAGGGGATGTTCCTTTCAAGTCCCCAAGTCACCAAACTGTTTGGGACGTAACCAAAATCGAAGGGATGTGTCCTCACACAACACTAATGATATTTAAAATATTATTAAATAACTAACATTTCAAGATGAATTTTAACATTTTATTTTATTGAACTATTTAAATGAAATTTAGAAAATTATTTTACCACACAATTTTAAAAAACTAATTATATTATAATTTAAAAGTTAATTTTCATTTTCAATGGAAGAATGTACCTCAATCGATCATTCCATTGTGTCACAGTTGGAGTGGATGTAGGAGCTCATTGAGGAAGATTAATATGATACCTTGAGGTAGTCCATGACCAATATGGATGTAGGGACCCAAGGTTTTAGTTGTCCTATGTATCCATATCTCTAAACAAGTTTGTTGCAGGTCTACACTGTGTGATGTTTTCAAAAGGAAGTTGAATTCTTACTTTTGATAGTTTTTTTCTGAGCAACCTATGTGTGTGTTCAAATTATACTAGAATTTGGTGTTTTTTTAATGTACTTGTCTTACCAAATTGTTGAGCCTATATTTATGTTGAGTGATCTTCCAATTGGATTCGGAAAATTTTCTAGGTCAATATGGAAGAGATTGTGCCCATACTGAGAATCTGGGAGGTGAATGTTGTTGTCTTTCCCATTTTTTGATGTGCTAGAATGTGTCATTGTAGGTGTTAGAGAGTTGGGAGCTTCTTGGAGTTCTTGTGGTGTTGAAAATATGTAACTATGTTATGATTGAGAGTTGTACAAAAAATTTAATGGACATGGAATAAAATTTTAGATCATTAATATGTAACATTGTTAATAAATTATTATGGTGTATGTTGATGTAAAATGCTTGCAAATTTCTTTAATGGAAACATGCCAAAATGTTAAGAGTGGATTGAAATCTTGTACCGCATTTATGTAATAATGAAACATTGATTTATGATACATATACAATATACCAGTTTGACTAATAGCTTCTCACTATCATATTAATCCTCTTTCAAAAAACACTAAAAAACAACTTGTTGAAATAGTGTATTATATCGAAATGGAAATGAGAATACCCCAAGGTGATTATATTTCATTCATGGCCATGGAAAACATTTAGCTAGTTCCAGTAAATAAATCTACATATTTGCACACAAAAAAAAATAGTGGAAACTTAAACATTAGTTTATATTATTTCTTGCAAATGTATGTATAACTTTACTTTCTGAAATTTCAGTAAATCTCCAAGTAGATGTATGTGTATATAAATGTAGATTGTATACATATAGATATACCTGTATAGTCAACGTAATATATCAATACCCATAATTTTTATATCTTGAGATAAACATTTGACCCATATTCCATTAAAAAATAATATATAAATATAATCCATTGATTTTTGCATACACACGCACACATTGTGTGTGTGTGTGTGTGTGTGTGTGTGTGTGTGTGTGTGTGTGTGTGTGTGTGTGTGTGTGTGTGTGCGTGTGTGTGCGCGTGTGTGTGCGCGTGTGTGCGCGCGTGTGTGCGTGCGTGTGTGCGTGCGTGTGCGTGCGTGTGCGTGTGTGTGTGTGTGTGTGTGTGTGTGTGTGTGTGTGTGTGTGTGTGTGTAGCATACATATATGTAAACATAATAAAACATATGTCATGAGATATGAATGAAAAATAAAAGTATATATTAAAATAAATTAGAGTATGCTTGGGGTCATTCGAGTATGGACCAGTTGATCATACTTTATATT
Organism: Taxus chinensis; assembly: GCA_019776745.2. Taxonomy (NCBI): domain Eukaryota; kingdom Viridiplantae; phylum Streptophyta; class Pinopsida; order Cupressales; family Taxaceae; genus Taxus; species Taxus chinensis. The sequence continues at coordinate 890,080,200 of CM034147.1, read as the reverse complement.
GGGGATAGGGACAACATGGTCGCCCCACCCTCATTGCTTGAATAGGAGCAAGAAAGCCATGTTTCCCCCTCCCCCTTTACCTTGGTTGGGAGAGGGTATGGCATGGCATGGCTGCCCCGTTGCCAACTTTGGTAGGGGTGGGGCGACCATGCTACCCCCTCCATTATATTTCAAACAAAAAAAAAATGGGGTCAACCCCCACCCTTATATCATGTATTTTCATTTTAAATCAATAGGTAAAACTGTAAATTAATGTAGTTGCCTATCTTATTACATAGCCAAACATGTATGTATATACATATTTTTTTTATATGCATGTATATACATGTATTCATATCATCTCTACAATCTAAATAAATACAAGAAACAAGAAGGAAACTGTAAATAAGATCTATTAGGGAAACCCATTGATCATTTTTCACCCATTTATATTATTTAAATGAAGAAACCCTATAAATTTGAATATGAAAACTAAACTATAAAAAAGATGTAATGGAAAACTCTATAACGCATTTGGGTGAGAGGTAGGAAATCTCCTCTACAAGAAAAATTTATGAGAGTTTATTTCTTCTTCTCTTCTCCAATTTCTTTTCTCAAGCTTACAAATGGGGGAATGGAGGCCATAAAGAGAGTTTTTGTAATTTCTCAGTAAGAAATTAGGGCCACACTAGGATTACGCTAAATCATAACCTACCCAAATTAATTTAATCTAAGGGATGGGATATAATCCTACATTGAGTCATTAGTTGGGTGCGAAACCTAAGTCATTTTAATTTAATTAACTAAACTGGGTTAACTAACCCATGTCTAGGTATGTGTAAATGAAATAAAACTTAATGAATGTGGAGACCATACGGGTTATGATAAATCCATTAATTATGCTTCTTGTTATCCCTAAGGAAGATTATAAGGGACGTTATGTAATCAGATTATTAAATGAAGTACACTTGAACAATAGTACTTGGACTTGATTTAGATAAGGAGAACTTACAATTATATATGGATTAATTATAAATTATTAGGGTAAATGCTCAAGTTTTAATTATTTTAACATTGTTATTATTACCGTAAGTAACTAATGTAATTTTTTTTATAATAGGAATTCCTGCAACATAGATTGTAACACTTCAAAGTTAGTAGCCGGAATCATCATGAATTACTTTAAGCGACTAATTGTTTTGTCACAATAGTAAAATTGAAGCCTAATAATCGCTAGAAAATTGAACTAGATAATTTAATTTAATTAAATAATTTCCATAATTTTTATTTTGTTTTTCACCATAGGATAGTTGTAGTGTCTTAGAAGTTAACAAAAAAAAAAAATTACACTTTTATTGTTTGAGTGACACAACATCTAAAAATGAATTCTTAAATTGTATGCTTATAGAGTTTTCATGTGCTTGTTGATTATTGATACATAAATTAAGAATTCTTGTCACGTCATTTGATCATTCATCATGTATGTTTTCTCTTTATTCTTTCTCCCCCACTCTTCTCTCTTCCCTTTCTTTATTCTCCTAGTTGCATGGAGTTTCACTAAAAAAATACTTTTGACCATGTGCACTTCATGTTATTAGTATATATGGAATAAGAAGTGCATGTTATTGGATTAGTGTTCCAAGAATATGGAGTGCATATGTTCAACAATATAATGTTTTGGTTTTGGGGGTTAGGACACACCCATGGTTTTGGTCTTGTCTCTTTCACTTTTATCCATTATTTATGTTGTCTTGTGCATCAATAGGGCCCTAATTGAATTTTAATTTTCTATTAATGCATACGTACCCTATTTCATTTAGGAATTTATCAATTGAAATGCAATCAAATTAGTTCATTATTATTCACAATAATTCATTGATAATTTGCAAGAATTTTGGAGAAGTTATGAAATCTTTAAAGCAAGGAAGATCATGTTAGACATACACTTAATGACACTAGTTTCATCCGATGAAGAATTATCACAATTATTAGTGTGTTGTTTTGAATATTATACTAAAATGTTGATGGTTTTGAATTATTTTAAGGTAGCTTGTCTATTTCTTGGAGTATAACGTACCCAAAAACAAAATGTTTTCCATATGGTTTGAAATCTAGCTATCCAATTAGAGAAGGAGAAGAAGTGCATTTTTCCACTTATCAATGTGAAGTTTAAGAAAAAAAGTGGCTTTTTTTGGAGACCAAAAGCTGACAAATATAGGCCTATCACATCACAATTTTCTAGCTTCCATTTTTTCTAGGATCACTATGTATGTTCTAGACATATCATTATATCAAGTGTACAATTTGAATAACATTATTTTTGTTTGTTGAAAGTTTTTAGGGTTCTATTTACTTCGTTGAAAAACTTTGATTTTAAAAACTAAACTTTAGCAATTATATTTCAATTACTCTTTTGTGTGTGTGTGTGTGAGTGTGCGTGCGTGCGTGTGTGTGCGCGTGCGCGCATGCATGTGTGCATGCATGTGTGAGCGGCGTGCATGTGTGCGCGTGTGTGTGTGTGTGCGCGTGGGTGTGTGGCGCGCGCGTGCGTGTGTGTGCGTGTGTGCGTGCGTGCATGCGTGCGTGCGTGTGCGCGCGCACGTGCGTGTGTGTGTGTGTGTGTGTGTGTGTGTGTGTGTGTGTGTGTGTGTGTGTGTGTGTGTGTGTGTGTGTGTGTGTGTGTGTGTGTGTGTGTGTGTGTGTGTTTCTTTGTTAGTACATGCATCATAAGATATTTATAGTCTTCAACTTGTGTTAACATGTTATTAATATTTTGTGTTTGATCTAAGAAAAAGAGTCCTTTTATATTTAAATTAATAATGGTAAAGTTCAAAGATAAGGATATCTACAAAAATTAACAATCTATATAAATAATAACATTTATTCGACTGTACAATGGATAAAATTTTGAGACCTTGTTTGGGCCTTCACATTCTTCAATGCAATGTTCTAAAAAAAATAGAGGGAAGACATACATTTGGAATGGTATCGAAGAAGAGGATATCCTCGATCAAATCATTTCTCGTTGATTTTTGGTAGGGGGTTAGCTTGGCATTGGGATTGTCCATGTAGAAGTTTGGAACTTTCCATGTGGAAGTTCCAACTGGATAAATAGAGGTTTAAGATTTATTGGGACATTGAAAAAACATTAATGACAGTGGCCCTCCACCTCACAAAATTAAGGTATTATTTTTTTGTGGTGTTTATCCATCATGTAGGTTTGTAGTCAATATTGAGAACTTACAAAAAAATGATCTTGTCACCAAGCCTCAACCCTATGATCTTTGTATCACAATCCACATGCCTCACCATATAATCACACATTCATTTTTTATTAGATAAGGTGCATGTTCATTTTTACAAAGCACTAATGGAAATTTGATGAAAAAGGTAACAAATTATGTTGTTACTTTTTTAAAGAAACAATGTAATGTTTTGTAACCTTTTCCGTCAAAAATAAGACGACATAATAAAAACTAACGAGAAATATAGTTTTCTTATTCAACATGAATTATGCGAACTTGCGTGAGGGATAGGCTCATCTCCATTTTACTATGTCTATCCCAATTTTTATTATTATCTTAAGGTATTTATCAAACATGTGAATGAAACACATAAAAAATTATAGAAAATATGAAATGTACTTTTGATCATGGCCTTTCTTGATCTCGTGAGAGGAAAATTTATGCAGTGTAGTGCCATTCGTATCTTCAATATAAACTACTTTTAATTGATATTTGTTTTTGAAGTTTTCTTCTTTGCATATCTAAGCTAGTTTATGTTATTTATTCTTGGAATTTTGGATGTCTAATAATAAGTGTGCTTATTTTATCCAAATGATTAATATGTTTTATAAATAGATATTGTGGGAGGGAAGAGCTTAAATATCACGTATGTTTACACAAACTATTATTTAAGGCAACAATTTTTGAACTTTAGAGATGTGGTTTCCAAGTTCCACAACAATGTTTCCAACTTTAGAGATGTTGTAATTATTTTTAATATAATTTGTGAAAAAAATGACTTTATAATCAAATTTTCAACTATATAAACATACCGGACGTTTAGGCACAACGAATCCTAAACCATTTCATGACTTGATTAATTTCAAATAATTCATAACCTAATTAATTTAGAAAGTCAATTAAATTTAATTTATTATTTTGTATATTTTTAAAAATGTAATCAAATATATTATAATTATGAATAATTATTTGCATGTTTAATGATCAATTTTAACCAACTCTTACTTGTTTGTCCAAAAGGATCACTTTCCTTCTTAACATGCCCAAAGATTATGTTTGAAACTACAATTGTATAAAGACCTAATTTACATTTGGAGAGTGAAATAATTATTTTTGGCAAAGTTTTGGTTGTTGCTTGGGTATTTTTTCCCACGCCAAAAGTGCTCCTATGCAATTTTATTTTTGTTTACATTTGGAAAAGAATTTACTTACATTGAAGAGTATCTGACAATTTTTTTTTGAAAAAGAAAAATGAATGGAAAAAGGTTTGGATTTTATAAAAATATATAAATTTAAATTAAAAGTAGTTATAAAATTTTAATGATATGGTTCAAATATTGATAAGAACTCGTCTCGATATGTTATATTTTTTTTTTTAAAATAATAAATTACGATAAAATGAAATATGTCTTGAAAATTACGACAAAATGAAATATGTCTTGAAAATTAAGAAAACATTGCATAAAAATATATGTTAAAATAGATGGTTAATAATAATAATAATAATGTCGATGGGGTGGGAGTGGTGCGGTCAAGTCACATGGTTGTGTGCTTGCCCACCCATGTTCAAATCCCCCCAAGGCACGATCCTCCTCGAAGGTGGTTCACCGCTACATGTGGCAGCTCTGCTCGTGCTGACACTGGTGGTTGTTCCTCTCATTGTTGAGGTTCGTGGTTGCTGCTATCGTTGGTGGTTTCTCCTCTTATTGTTGACGTTGATGGGTGATCCTCTCGTTGTTGATGTTGGTGGTTGTTCCTCTTGTTGTTGACTCTGGTGGCTACTCCTCTCGCTGTTGACGATGGTTCTTTCTCCTCTCGCTGCTGATGTTGGTTGTTACTCCTCTCACTTCTGTCACTGGTAGTTGTTCCACTCGCTATGGTCACTGTCATTGGTAATTTCATCTTCACTATGGCTTCATGGTTGCTTCAATTGGGTTCCTAATGGTGGTACCCTTCATTGTAACCTAGGTTGTGGATCCTCTTAAAAAAAATCCTCAATTTTACAAGGATGTGGGTCCTTTCAACACCCTCGTTTACCCTAATTCCAAAAAAAAAAATCTTTTATAGTCTTAATGGCCAGTCAACAGAAATTACAATAAAATAGAGAAATAGAAGCTACTCCAACATTAGGAGGAGGTATACTTCGATCATTTTTAGTACTCCGAGGAGGATGTTCTTTGCAAGGTGGATTTGGACAACCATCCCACATTACAATCCTAAATTATCGCCACGAGATGGTAAACATAACATTGATTCTTGGCCTGAGATGCCCTCTCCCTTAGAAATTTGAATCATAACACCTCTAGACTCCAGGTAATTCCCCTTAACTAGTTTATCCACTAGAGAGGACGCCTCCAACTTGTCGGCCATTCTCTTTTGGTATTTAGTACTTGTTCCTGCACATAATAACCAAATCAACATAAGCAATAACTTGACTTGAAAGACGTGATTAGCTATGAAAATTAAACTCCTCTACTTGGGTAGGAATAATATGGGCCAGGGAATAGGTGTCAAACAAGATTCCATTCATGTTTTCATTTTATCTAACAAATTAAACCCCTTCCAATCAAAAAGTTAGACACCATACAAAAATAAAATAAAATAAATGGTAAATTCTGATTCATAGATAAAATCTACTTATCACTCATATGACCAATAGTTGGAGGGGCTCAATGTTCAATGATTGGTCATGCATCACATGTTTCGAACTTGTAAAATTGGATTTTCACTAATTTTTATTTTGGCCCCATCAAGCATAAATTACACCCACGTGAATGATGTGTGTGAGATCGAGATGATAGAGTGGATCACAAATAGTAGATACTAACAATCGTACATGAAATGTATGATGTGAACACCAAAAGGGATCTAGAGAAGAATTGAAATCAGATAAAGAAAAATAATGGGAGAGGAAGAGGGGTATAGGAAAATGTGTTTGCGGGTGGAGAAGTGTATGGGAAAGGAAAGTGGAATCAAGGAGGAAACATGAGAATATACTCTCTAAGAAGTACACAACATGTTTGTCATTTGTAAGAAGGGAGAAACTCATGTTATGAAATACATAGATGAAACTGTTGATGAAGATATGTCAACAAGCGGACTGCAACGACCACTTGTTACAGAACTCAATAGAACTCATTTTCAGTTGTGACTCAGACAACTAATTATAGAAAGTAGAACCACATACATGTGTCGATAATTGACACCTTCTAATGATTAGTCGTATGATTCAAAGGAAGATCAAGGCTTTGGAATGCATTCCTAAAACAATTTTCCTGAATCATATTGTTCCTCCCCAAATATTATCTGCTATGTGAGTTTGAATTAAATGTTTCATGTTTTTAATTTCAGTTCTTTCACTTTACAGGTAGTTAGAACACAAATAAATGCAAGGGGAATTCATTTATTTATTTCAAGAGTTAATTTAGAAATAAGCATATGTGGTGTGGACCTTAAATCCCAGGGTAGGGGTTACATACATAATTACAATCAGTGTTTCTTTGTAGCTATCATGGAAACAAACAGGGTTTATCTCTAGCCAAGAGGCATAGATTTTTCCAGGTTTGGACGATGTAGAAAAATTATATCTGGAAATGCAAAGGGTGATGCAATGTTCTTGTGGTCAAGAAGACACTTGCAATCAGGAGGGATATTTATTGAGATTACAACCCGACAGATGGCATTACTCCCTTTGAATAAGGTAGAAAGGATGTGTAAAAGGAATGTTCAAGGAAGGAAAAGACATGAATTGAAGGTTAGAAATAAAAAACACATTATGTGAACCATTTTTTCATCTTTATCTCATGCGCATTATGGATATGAATGCAAATTGCATTTAAAGGGATGAAAATTTGAAAAATGAGTAAAACCCAATAAACGTCCATTTTCACTTTCAAAATTGAATACTTGTAGGGGAATAGGTGATGTTTGAACAATCATTGATAATTGATTCACTGTAGCAGTTGACCATATGAGCAAAATGTGTATTTGATTTTTCATTCAAAAGAGGTATTTTTAAATAAAAACATATAAATTAAATACATGTATGTCCCACGCCTATTCCACAACTTAGTAAAAATATGGGAATTGAATCCTTTCATGTCCTACACCTATTCCTTACTTTATATTATTCCTACCCAAATAATATATGATATGTTCTCTACCTTATACACAAATTCAAAAAGGATTACATACATAATTTTGATTAGGGGTTTCATAGGAAATATAGATGAGGGCTTCTATATAGCTATAAGGGAAAAGAACATGGTTTGTCTCTAGCCCTAAGACACATAGTTTTTACGCGTGTGGAAAATGTAGGTGAGGTACACCTTGGATTTAAATACATGCATGTCCCACACTTACTCCACGACTTAGCAAAAACAAGGGAATTAAACACTTGCATGTCCCACACCTATTGGCCAACTTAGATTATTTTTACCCAAATAATATCTACTATGTGATCCACTTGATACACTATTATGATCAAAGTTTCATACAAAAATGAGATTAGGGGTTTTATACACAATTGTGAATAGGATTTTTATATAGCTATTAGGGAAAAGAAAATGGTTTTTCTCTAGTCGTGAGGCATGTATCGTTTCTAGGTGTAGAAGATGTAGGTAAAACCTTGGAATTGTGAAATCTGATGAAATGTGATTTAGGCGAGTAAGATGATTAGGAGGGAGGTCTTCAAACATGACAGCCTAATAACTAAAATTACTCCCAAGGGATGAGGTATTTTGGACGTATAAAAGGAATGGTCAACGAAGACGAAGACACAAATAGAAGGTCAGAAATAAAAAGTGAGAATGTATGCTTAAGGAATATATGCATAAAAGGAATGTTCAAGGAAGACAAAGACATGAATGTAAGGTCAAAAAAAAATGTGAGAATTAAATAAATATATTCCCTTTCTTCTTCGATGAGTTATATTGTTCCCACCCAAATAAAATTTGTTACGTGCTCCAATTTTTTTGTCTTGATCTCACCTACAGCATGCACACAATTGCAATTCATGTTTGGGACCAAAAATTTGAAAATAAGAAAACCCAATAAATTATTTTTTTAGTTTCAAATTTAGTACTTGTATGGGAACAAGTGATGGATGAAAAAGCATCGATAACTGAACCATGCAAGAAGTTGGCCATAAGATTGAAAGGCATGTTTCATCAACCATTCAAAACAAATATTTCTAAATAAAAACGTATGAATTAAATATTTGCATTTCCCACCCACATTTCATAACTATTTAAAAATGTGGGAATTAAATACTTGCATGCCCCACACCTATTCCGTAAGTTAGTTTATTTCTTACCTAAATAATCTATGTTAAATTTGTTCCATTTTTTTCTCGATCACCTCTCCATTATTCACATCAATGCAATTTTATCTTGAATGATATATTTCATATTTCATCTTGCATGATTGCATTACGATAATCATAATCCATTTTTCAAAAAAAAATTGCAGCTAGACACACACAAATTCCATAGAATGTTGCATGTTAACATCAAAACCAAAATATCAATAACATAAACAAGCACAAAGTAAACTAAATCTTTAGAAATTTATCACGGTTATTTGCACTACAAAGAATTATTTCATAATACAAACAATAGAAAAAATGATATAAAATCACTATACCAGAGTTTCATTTTATTTGAATATGCACATGTTCCATCCAAAATAGTTTGGGTGAGCCCTCAAAGATTCTTGACAGTCGATATAAGTTGCAAAGGAAGGTAAACATTCTTATTAATTCAAAATTAAAAGAAAGGATAAATTATTTCATAACAACTAAGACTAGAGTAGTAACTCAAACAGGATAGTCTGTGTGGTCAAGAGTTCTCCGCTTCAATGAAAAATGCAATATTGTTAAGACATTTTAAATAAATGTGTTACCGTGATATACAAAAGGAAGTAAAATAAAAGTAATGACTACTTGCCTTAGCAGACCATTTGCAATAAATAGGTCAACCCAATCTTGTTAAAAAATTCCCTCATATGTGTGTATGTACAAAGAGAGCGGGCTATGGGAGCACCTAAAAACTGAAAGTGTATCTTTGAATCCCAGAAGCTATATCCAAGAAGTCATTTTCCTTTCATCCCCACCATTAATACTTATCTAATGAGAACAGCAGAGGTGTAATTCCCTTGGCACCTTGTAGGTGGATCTAGACAGCGTGTCAAGCGGTAAATCCATTACATTGTAAATATTACAAATTCCAATATGACAAACTTACAAAAATTTGTTTCCAGTCATGTTCAACCAACGATTGTATAAATTATAGTATGCTACTTCTATCTAGGTTATGAACCAAAAAAAACACGTGGTAATTTTTTAGAGGGCTTCACCACAACATCTTCAATCACACAACATTGTATGCATATCGACAGATGGAGGTGGGAGCTGTGGAGAACATTAAAGAACCTTAAATTATGGGTCATCGATCTACATGTAACTTATAATTTGGAAAAAACACTATGCAGTTGTAGCTAGAAGACTCTCATGAATATGTTTCGTCTATTGCATCGTTCAAGACACACACCCATTTACTAAAAGGACCAATTAAAAGGAAACACTTTTATGTAGTAGACAAGGGAAAGCAATGTCAATTTCTTCTACTGCAACATTTGAGTTACACATCTTGCAAATCCTATGAACCTAAAATACGATGCATTTATATTTCTAATAGAGCTCATAGTTTACCCAAAGGTTATGCCAACATTTCTGACAAATGTTCAAAGAATTTGATTGTTCCTCTTTGAAACTCTTTTCCTTACTCGATGTATTCAGTTTCTTTTCCTCTCTAGATCCAAAACATGGAAAACAACGCATTTAAGTAACACACTCTCTGGAAAACCCATATGCCCCTCACATTCTATATGCCATTAATTCCCCAATTCTAATTCAACCCTAACATTTCTTCTCTCTTGTTAAATACGTCATAGGCTCATAAAAAATTAAGGGCCCTTCAAACACCCTGTGACAAGTTGGTCTTGCCTTCACAAATTTTACAGAGATATTCACAAATTACCAGTCGTACAAAAGTAAACACTAGTGAATGTGATGAAAATGTGAATTTCTTTAATCTGTACCGAAGTAATGGACAACCATGGAACCAAAAACTAAAATTATCCAGAAGAAATTGTGAAAATGTCTCTCTGTAATAATAATACATCCATAATACATTTTCTGTGATTTTCACCATAAAATAGTTACAAATATTTGCAGTAGTTATAAACACCCACTTACGACACCCCTTGGTATCACACCCTTTGGTGGCCTATACTTCCATATGATCCTTTTAATTTAATATTTAGTTAATCCCTATCCTAAGTTTTACGTCCCTTATTATTTCTTATCTCTCGTTACTCCTTAGTTCATCCCCCATAATTATCTAAGCTATCTCGTTAACCACTTATTTACCTCCATCCTATCCCAAAATCCTAAATTGGCTAATTTATTTTACTTCCCTATCCTTGAAGCCACGTCCTATAGCTGATATCGTACAAGTTATCCTAACCTTACCCCATTTAGAGGTGGTTGAAACCTCTCCCATGAAGGTTGCTCATTTTTTTTGAATCACTAGTGATTCCTCATAATCGCTAGCTACCCTATATACATAGCTCGACCCCTATGGTTTGGCAAGTGGAATCCATGATATAAAAAACTTTGTTCCTCTGTAATTTAAAGCAATAGCCAAATGATATTCTCTCGACCTCATATTCACAACTTGAGAAGCTATACTCTTCCTGCAAGCACTTCAACATTCATCAAGCTCCTTTCTTCTCACAAGTACGTTTGATTATCTTGCCAAGGTATTTCTCTGGTTGGAAATTTTTTCTTAGTATCATTCTTTTTCATTGTTATTTTAATCAATTAATCACTTCATTGTTAGTTTATTCAAATCAATCAATTAATCATTTTTGTATCAAATAAATCGGTTTACTCAAATTATATAGAAATCGCCAATGATTCCCCCAATCATCGACAATTCCTGCCTTTTGTATTTTCCTTATATATTTTTAATCATATTTGTAAAAAAAATATTTTCTATTAATCTTCTTTGCTAAGCATGGCCATTGTGTAGATGTTTCTACCTAGAATTTCTCATCCCATAACTACAGTTTATGATCTACCAATTGTCCAGCATCCATTCTATTAGGAGCAATACAACATTGCCCACGAGCTCAACATCTATTTGATCATGTTTACATTGAACCCTAACGACATAGAAGATCAACTTGAAATCATTTGAGAAGAATTTATCATTGTTGAAGAAGAAGTAAATTCTCTCTTGGAAACAATCGACATAACTGTTGCACCAACTTTGGTCGCCTTCTACATGGGCCAGGAAGTTCCTCTTCCTCCTAGAAATTAGCCTTGGTGATTAATTTTTTAATCCCATCATATCATTATCTTGTAATAAGACATTTAAGATATTATATGCTTTTTTACTTATCTGATTATCAAAATCTTAAGTGATACGTAAGTTGAAACCCATGTAAGGAATTCCATTGACTCCTGGGACTGGTCTTTGCAAGGTATCTCACTATTTATCTATCTAATATATTTTTGTTTAATGCCTTTGATTTGCAAGATCTGGACCCCCGTTGGAGTTTGGAGCACCCATACGTGGAAAAAAATATCATCGCATCAACCATCTTGTACAGGTTGTCTTAAACCTTGTCTTGAATGAGGTATAGTGGTCTTTACATTAAGTTAACTTGAATTTATACTACACTATTACATTTTGGCATGCTCAGTGGGATCACTTCCATTTGTTTTCTTTAAATTTTCATTTATTTAGTTCTATTCTATATAATTTCCAACGATTTCAATAAATCGCCAGAGATTTATGCAATTGTCGATGATTCCTGTGAATTATTTTTTATTACTCAGTCAATTTTCCTTTTGTCAATATTTTTCTCTATTTTTAGTTTCATCTAACCCTACAGTCTCTCTACTATGGGTTTGTTACTTTTGGATTTAAAAAATAAGCTTAAATTTTTATTTTGGAAAAATTGAAACTCCAGGTATTCTTCTTGTGATTTTTCATTTTCATATTTTTCTTTCAATTTCTACATTATTCTATGTTTTTCTTCATCCAACAAACATTTAGTTTTTGGGATTAAAATTGAATCTACATAGTTTTTTAATAATCTAGTTTAATTAGGTGGTTAAACACTTTGCATTCACCTCTTCCTTCTCACACACAACCAAACCACTTACACAATTTACACATCTTAAACATCTTCCTCCCAGGCAGAATTATTGGTATTTCATCACCCAATAAGGAAACTGACTTGGTATTCTAGATGAGTATAACAATTTTTTGGTTATCGGTATAATGTCTAAGCACCCAAAACCCTTATCTCTGCGAGATCATGAAGTTTGGAGGTAAGCTCTTATACCACACCACATACAGGTAACCATCACAAATCCAGGCCTCACGTACCTTCGGGTATATCAAATACTCCATCCAAAACTACCTGAAACCAGCCTTAAAATGCTTTTTAGGTACATTCGCTATCCAACTTGGTCCTTTAAACACATCTTAAACTTAATAAAGATAATTAAAATACATTTATTGATTTTTTTTTGTTTTTTAAATAACCATCTTTTATTTTTCTATTTTTTCCCCTTGTACATTGTTTTAACTCGTTAAAAGTTTTGAAATCTTAACTCATCCACATTTGTCTCTACTGCAACGGTACCCCTATCTAATACAATGGTGAACATCCAGGATTCACCTCACTTTGAACAATATGAACCACAATTTATTCCACCTTTTACACCACCCTCCATATGGGAATTTATTTCTGGACCTTCCAGTCATCCAATTTTTTTCCATGAATTTTGAAACCTCTTAATCCAAAACCCCTACTTCAACAATATCTATCCACTAGATTTGTGTATATTCTAGATCCCTTGACTCATAATGTAGTATAGGGGCCATCACCTCCTCCCCCTCCTCAATAAGCTCCTCCTGTCGTAAACCTTCAATTTGGCCCCAACACACAAATGGTGCCCTTCAATGTTAATCAAACATCTGCCACCCAACATCCAATAGCACCTTCTATAGGAGGTCACCCAACTTATCCCAATGTGCCTTCTTCATCACCGGTTCAACAACCACATATTGATCGGCTTATTCCTCCATGAAATTTAGAAAAATATTTTATTACACAATTTTAAAAATTAATTAGATTAGAATTCAAAAGTTAATTTTCATTTTCAATAGAAGAATGTACATTTCATTGCATCACAGGTGGAGTGGATGTAGGAGCTCATTGAGGAAGATTAATATGTCACCTTGAGGTAGTCCATGACCAGTATGGATGTAAGGACCCAATAATTTAGTTGTCTTACATATTCATCTTCATAAAAAAAATGTAGGTTTGCATTGTGTGTGATGTTTTGAAAAGAGAGTTGAATTCTTACTTTTGGTAGTTATTTTCCAAGCAACCTATGTGTATGTGTGTTTTCAAATTATACTAGAATGTAGTATTTTTTAATGTACATGTTTTATCTTACTATTGAGCCTATATTTATGTTGAGTGATCTTCCAATTGCATTGAGAAAATTTTGTTGTTCAATATGGAAGAGATCATGCCCATACTAAGAGGCAGAGAGGTTAATGTTGTTGTCTCTCCCATTTTTGGATGTGCTAGAATGTGTTATTATGGGTGTTAGAGAGTTGGGATCTTCTTAGAGTCCTTATGGTGTTGAAAATATGTAATTGTGTTATGAGTGACAGTTGTACAAAAATTTTAACGAACATGGAATAAAATTTAAGATTATTAATATGCATCATTGTTAATATCATTATGGTACATGTTGCTTTAAAATGTTTGCAAATTTCTTTATTGGAAACATGTCAAAATGTTAAGAGTGGATTGAAAGCTTATACTACATTTATATAATAATGGAACAATTATTTATGTATACTACAATATATTAATTTGACTAATAGCTTCTTACTATTATATTATTCCTCTTTCAAAACACACTAAAAAAATAGCTTGTTGAAATAGTGTTTTATATAGAAATGGAAATGAGAATACAACAAAGTGACTATATTTCATTCCAAGCCATGGAAAACATTTAGCTAGTCCCAGTAAATAAATCTGCATATTTGTACACAAAAAAAAAAGTGGAAACTTAAACATTAGTTTATATTATTTCTTGCAATTGTATGTATGACTTTACAGTCTAAAATTTTGGTAAATCTGCAAAGTATATGTAGGTGTATATAAATTTAGATCATATACACATAGATATACCTCTATAATTAACTTAAGATATAGATACCTATAATTTTGATATCTATAAATAAACATTTGACATGTATTCCATTAAAAAAATATATCTAAATCAAATCCATTAATTTCTACACACACACACACGTATGTGCACACACACACACCTGCACACGCACACACACATGCCCATGCATGCATGCGTGTACACGCACACACACGTGCACGCACGCGCGCGCACACACACACGCGCGATCGCGCGCGCGCGCGCACACACACACACACACACACACACACACACACACACACACACACACACACACACACACACACACACACACACACACACACACACACACACACACACACACACACACACACACACACACACACACACACACACACACACACACACACACACACACACACACACACACACGTATGCACGCACAAACACTCACGCACATGTGCGCATGCACACATACACATGTGTGTGTGTGTGTGTGTTATGTGTGTGTGTGTGTGTGTGTGTGTGTGTGTGTGTGTGTGTGTGTGTGTGTGTCTATATTACACACACACACACACACACACACACACACACACACACACACACACACACACACACACACACACACACCCACACACACACACATCTATGTACGTATATTGTATACATACATACGTATATATACAAACATAATAAAACATATTCATGGTGTGAAAGAAAAATAAAAGTAAATATTAAAATAAATCAAAGTATGCTTGAGGTCATCTGGGTATGGACCAGCTAATCATACTTTATATTGGGGATGTGGTCAACATGGCTGCCCCACCCCCATCGCTTGAATATGGGCAAGATGACCATGTTTCCCCCTCCCCCTTTACCTTGGTTGGGGAGGGGATGGCATGGCCACCTCATCACCAACTTTGGCAAGGGCGGGGTGGCCATGCTACCCCCTCCATTATAATTCAAACACACAAAAAATTATGGGGTCAAACCCCCACCCCTAAATCTTGTATTTCCATTATAAATCCGTAGGTAAAATTGTAAAATGTAGCTTCATAGATCTTCTTACACTACCAAACATGTATGTATATACATATATATACACATTTTGTGTATATATATGTATATACATGTATTCAACTCATCTCTACAATCTAAATAAATATAACAAACAAGAAGGAAATAGTAAATAAGTTCTATTAGGGAAACCCAATGAAGATCTTTCACCCATTTGGGTATCATTTAAATGAAGAAATCTTGTAGATCAGAACATGAAAACTAAATTATAAACAAGATATAATGGAAAACCCCATACCCATTCGGGTGAGAGGTAGGAAATATCCTCTTAGTAATCATACTCAAACAAAAACTAAAGAAAATTTCATGAGAGTTTACTCCTTCAATCTCTTCTCCACTCCCTTTTCTCAAACTTGCAAATGGGGAATGGAGGCCATAATATAATTTTTGTAATTTCTCAATAAGAAATTAGGGAAACACTAGGATTACCCTAAATCCTAAGGCCCAAATTGATTTAATCTTATGGATGGGATATAATCCTACATTGGGTGAGAAACCTAAGTCATTTTAATTTAATTAACTAAACTAGGTTAACTAACCCATGTCTAGGTATGTGTAAATGAAATTAAACTTAATGAATGTGGAGACCTTGCGGGTTATGATAAATCTATTAATTAAGCTTCTTATTATCCCTAAGGAATATTATAAGGGACATTATGTAATAAGATTATTAAATAAAGTAAAATTGAACAATAGTACTTGGGCTTGATTTTAATAAGGATAACCTACAAGTATGGATTAATTATAAATTGGTAGATTAACTTTTAACTATTTTAAAATCATTATGATTACCATAAGCAACTAATGTGATTTTCCTTGTAATAGGAATTCTCTCAGTATAGATTGTAACACTTAGAAGTTAGTAGCCGGAATCATCATGAATTACTTTAAGTGACTAACTACTTGGTCACATTAGCAAAACTAAAGCCTAGTGGTCGCTAGTAAATTGAATTGGATAATTTAATTAAATTAAATAATTTTCATAATTGTTTTGTTTATTTCACCATGGGATAGTTGTAGTGTAGATTAGAGGTTAGCAAAAAAAAATTATGCTCATATTTTGTGGGTGACATAGCATCTAAAAAAGAATTCTTTAATTGTATGTTTATAGATTTCTCATGTGCTTGTTGATTATTGGTACATATTAGGTATTATTGTCACATAATTTGATCATTCATTGTGTATGTTTCCTCTTTATTCTTTCTCCCCCACTCTTCTCTCTTCCCTTTCTTTATTCTCCTAGTTGCATGGAGTTTCACTAAAAAAATACTTTAACCATGTGCACTTCATGTTTTTGGTATATATGGAATAAGAAGCACACATTATTGGATTAGTGTGCCAAAAATATGGAGTGCAAATGTTCAACAATATAATATTTTGGTTTTTTGGGTTAGGACACACATGTGGTTTTAGTCTTGTCTTTTTCACTTTTGTTCATTATTTATGTTGCCTTGTGCATCAATAAGACCCTAATTGAATTTTAATTTTCTATTAATGCATAGTTACCCAAGTTCATTTATGAATTTATCAATTGAAATGCAATAAAATTAGTTCATTTTTGTTCACAATAATTCATTGATAATTTCAAAGAATTTTGGAGAAGTTTGGAAATATTTAAAGCAAGGAAGATCATGTTAGAGACACACTTCATTACACTGGTTTCATCAAGTGAAGAATTATCAGAATTATTAGTGTGTTGTTTTGAATATTATACTAAAATGTTGAGGGATTTGATGAATTTAAGGTAGATTTTCTATTTCTTGGAGTATAACATACCCCGAAACACAATGTTTTCCATATGGTTTTAGATCTAGTTAGCTAATTAGATAAGGATAAGAAGTGCATTTTCCCAATGATCAGTGTGAAGTTCAAGAAAACAAAGTGGGTTTTTTGGAGCCCTAGATTCAGACGAATATAATCCTATCACATCATAATCTTTTAGCTTCCATTTTTTCTAGGATCATTGTGTATGGTCCAGATATATCATGATGTCAAGTGTACGATTTGAACAAAAGTATTTATTTTTAAAATTTTAAGGTTTTATTTACTTCATCACAAAACTTCCATTTTTAAAACTAAACTTTAGCGATAATATTTCAATTACTCTTATGTGTGTGTGCATGCATGCATGTGCATGTGCATGTGTGTTTGTATGTATATGTGTATGTTTGTATGTGTATGTGTGCATGTATATGTACATATATGTATAATGTATATATGTGTACATGTGTGTGTGTGTGTGTGTGTGTGTGTAATAAATTTCTTTGTTAGTATATGCATCGTAAGATATTTATAGTCTTCAACTTTTATTAACATGTTATTAATATTTCATGTTTGATCCAACCAAAAGAGTCCTTTTTTATTTAAATTAAAAATGGTAAATTTCAAAGTTAAAGATATCTAAAAAATTAACAATTTATTTAAATAATAACATTTATTTGACTATGTGATGGATAAAAATTTGAGACCTTGTTTGGGCCTTCGCATTCTACAATGCAATGTTCTAAAAAACATTAGAGGGAAGACATACATTTGGAACAGTTTCAATAAAGAGGATATCATCAAACAAATCATTTCCCATTGATTTTTTGTAGGGGGTCAGCTTGCCATTGGGACTATCCATGTGGAAGTTCCAACCGGATAAATAGAGGTTCGAGATTTATTGGGACATTGAAGAAAAATGAATGGTATTGGCCCTCCACCTCACAAAATTATGGTACTATTTTTCCGTGGTGTCTATCCATCACATAGGTTTGCAGTTAACATTGCAAACCTACACAAAATATGATCTTATCACAAAGCCTTGACCTCATGACCTTTGTATCACAATCCACATGCCTCACCATATAGTTTCACATACATTTTTTATTAAATAAGGTGAGTGTTCATTTTTACAAAGAACTAATGGTAATTTGACAAAAAAAGGTAACAACAAATTATGGTGTTATCTTTTTAGGCAGCAATGTAATGTGTTGTTACCTATTCCGTTAAAAATAATGATGACATAATGAAAACTAACAAGAAATAATGTTTTCTTGGTCAACATGAATTATGTGAATAAAACACATAAAACATTAAAGAAAATATGAAATGTATTTTTGATAATGACCTTTCTTGAGATCATGAGAGGAAAATTTATGCAGTGGAGTGCCATTAGTATCTTCAATACATGGTAAATTTTAAGACCCCCCTAAAAAACTCGTAGATATTACTTGGAAAATATGTGAAAATAAATTTCAAAATGATGGCGAATCTTAAGGAAACAGGTTTCAAATGGTTTGGAGAATCATTTGATAATGGTTTCAAATTGTAGCAATTTACAACTGATAGAATATGTTGTCGGCTGACAGTATATGTTGTTGGCCAACAGCATATGTAATTTTTAAAAAATATTTTTTTTGACAATAGTACTTAAAAAGACTATCTCGAAGAGAAGTTTGTCCTCTCAAAATATGATACAAACAAAAAAATTCAGAAAATGATTTTTTTGTGAAAAAAATGTAGATCTCACTAGTTTTGTATGGGAATTTTGTTTTTTCAAATTTTTTGATGTTAGTAGTTAAAATGATTGTCTCAATGAGAAAATTTTAATCACAAAATATGGCATAAGAAAAAAAACACCATATTTTTTTTAACGACGACACTAAAAAATGCTACTGGTCAGTAGCATATCATATGTTACCAACCGGTAACATTCTTTATGCTACCAGTTGATAGCATTATTTTTGCTACCCGGTCAGTAGTTGTATGCCTATATTTGGATCACTTGCAATATGGATTAGTTATATGAAAATGCCAAATAAATTCTATTAAAACATAATGGGCTTATGATGTCATTGTTAAGAGGGCGATAATTGTGGTTTCATTCATTGAATAAAGTGGGTAAGACTCTTCAGATCTAAATCTAAACCTACACACAAGCACACTTGGAAAATGTTAGTTGTTTTTTTTTTGTTAGGGGACCTACCTCGGTCAGATTGCTAACCCTTTTAAGGACATAAAAGACATTTTATTGATGTAAAATGATAAAATAGTAAATGAAATGACAAGTATACCTGACTCAGATCACAGAACAATCGCAATTTTGTTTCACTAAAAATCACACTGAGATCATAAGCCAATCATAGTTGTGTTTTCTTCCTGTATTGATATTCTGCTGAAAACTTTACAAAAAGTTAAATATATCCTTTACACTTCACCTTTCCTTCTTCAAAACTTGTAAAACCGAGATATACAAGCAAGAGAGTAAAAAAACTCAAGTATAGTCTTTGTGCACTAAGATTTAGGGGTTGAAATGAGGGGGTGAGGGTGCTTCAATAGATTTGGAGTGCATAGGGGAGTGGGACACACATGGGTGCAATGTGCATTGGGAATACACATGGGTAGGTGTGATCGAACAGAATTAAATGTGAGTGGGTGAGGGTTCATAAATGAATAGTGAGTTGTATTTTAGCTCCACTTTATGGGGTTTTATGATTTTTTGGTCTTTTTTGTTTTATAATGTTTTTTTATTTTCAAATAAGGGACCTTATGCGCGAGTTGCATTTTATAGTGTCTATATTTTACCTCTTTTTTAGCTACATGATATAGCAGGAAAGATGCAGCATAAAAATTGAAGACAAGATGAGGGTCATCTAACCCTATGATGGTGGTTGTCACAGTAGTGCAGGCTTAGAAGTTTGACTGGATAGAAGAAATCCTACAAATGTAATTGATGGGACACTTCAAACAAAGTATTTGAAGGGATCAAAATATTGATTTTGCAAGGTAGAGGCTATAGTGTTAGTTGATTGAAGAATTTTGATTGGGTGTCATGGAATCAAATGATAAGGGTTGTTTATGATTCCCCCTCAAGTGACAATCTTCAAAACTACAGGATGTCCCAGCATGACATGGGATGAAAAGTGGTGCTTGAAGACGATACAAAAAATTGATCTTTTGCAAAGGTATGATGATTAAAAATGAGGCCAGGGCTTCCCTAATCATGTGTAAAATAAAACCACATGACGAGTATGTACAAGAGTGTATGGAAGCATTGGTAAATCATGTCAAGTTGGTTGATTAAGGTTGATGATGAATGAGATTAGTGGTCGAGTCAAGAAGCAACGTGACATGGGTGAGTCAGAGAGCTAAGCGATGAGCTGGGCAAGTTACAGTGAGCTAACAATGAGTTGGGAGGGATGGCCAAGCTGGACAGGTTGTAGGAAGGATGGGAGTGAGCTAGGTGGGGGTGAGATGGGTGGGGCGAGCTCAGCAAGCTAGGTCACCAAGCTAGAAGGTGAGTTGGAGGGACAGCACAGTTTGGAGTAAGCTAGTGATTCATATGAGTTACTTACCGAGTTAGGTCAGGGAAGGGAAGTCTCATGAGGAATCTTTGAGAACTTAGAGTGGGGTCTATTCATCCATGCATAGGTCATATTACTATGTCTATCACAATGGGGCCCAAAAGCCTTAACACAGTTTTCTTTTTCATTGATTTTTTAGTTTCATATAATTTTTTACTTGTTCAGCCATGGCTCCATGTCATGCATGAAGTTCCTTCTATAGTCCATCACTATGTCAAATTCCTACATGAGAGAAAAGAATATATAGTTCCTAGTGATCATGACCCATTCAAAAATTGTGATTTTGATTGCAATACTATAATTTCTACTCGGCGATATGATACTACTAATGAACCAAAACCCATGGATACTGTGGATTATTTACCACCACTTGAAGGGGTTATTTGCGCACTAGATGCAATCCCATCTATAGCACCACCTCCTACTACTAATACTGCTGCTATGGTACTTTATCATGGGCCTACACACACAACCAATGTCAATTCCACCTACTTCACTATCACATGTGCATCCACCATTAGCACGTCCTCCCTTTACATGCATGTTTTTCATGAATTATTCTTATTGGGAACATATTCCATTTGATCTTACTTGTGATGACACTATATGCACACATGATGGCTTGGCTTGGCTAGGCTTTGACGGTTGTTGACATCATTCCTTCACCGTACGCTCATCATCTTTATCATGATCTCATCCACATCACTATTGCTTATGGGCTTTGCATCTTTCATCTCATAGTGTTTTTCTTGCATGAGTTCCTCATGATGCTCCCCCTTACACATGGACAGTCTTGGCTTGACTATATTAGGGGAACCTTAGATCCAAATCATATTGACATTTCATTTCATATAGCCTTTAGGTCATGTTTATCATTTGCAATTATTCTTTTCTTGGTTATTCACAAAATCTTACGTGCTGGTATGAACATGGTTATCCACTACCCCCTTTCACTTATGAAGAATATGCAATGGGCATGTACAACCTTCATCGTAATGGCTCACTATGTGATCAAACCGATACTAATGCTTATCATGTATCAGATGCTTTACCTTTCATTTTTGATCATGACAATGACAACCTCCTAGATGACATTACTTGATCTCTTTTCTCATCACACACTTGGGGGCATCACACCTATTCCCCCCCTAACATTTAACAAGTGTCTTATCGTCTCATCACTTCACGTCTAGACTTTCACATATGAAATATACATCTTGACACATGCTCATATCGCCACTCCCTAATGACACACTCATGTTATTATGATTCTTCCACAACTGTTTAGGGATATATTACAATAAGAACTTGTTTCACCTACCCATTATATATATCTACTACACACTCATTCATACATACATACATTTATCACCATCTATTTGCACATCCAAAACACTCTTTCATCCTCTATCGCTAAACATCATTCATTAACCAAGACATTCATCATGCACATTTCAATATACACTAGTATCGTCATTTCCCGATGACACACTCTCATGCTTTGGTTCACACTTGACTATTGAGGGCATACTATACACATGAACCTCACACAATGCACACTGAACACACCATGCATTCTCACACACTTGACCATATAACAAATTTTACACTAGACACATTCACCAGACCTATCTCTAGTATTTCTTAGTCAACCTACACATTACACATCTCACGCATCCCAGACATCTTCTTTATTAGCATATACTATACACTTTACATCCCATTCATTACACATATTTTCACTACATCTCTCTTACATCTACTCCTACATGTTGTGGTCATTACCCTATGACACACCCTAGTCTCACGGTCCATACTCAACTGCTGAAGGTATACATCTCAAGTGGACCTCACCACATTCACGCATTCGATCACCCAATTACTCAATCAATCACTCATTCACACATTCTACACTTTGTTCTTTGACAATCACATCTATCTATTACACGCATTCAAACCATTTCTTGATGATGCACTCTCATTTATAGTTCATTCTTGACTTCTTAGGGGGCATATACAAATGAGCCTCATTGCATACATACACATCCACTCAAGGGCCATGCAGCTCCTATCATCCAAATTGCATTCCATTTTGCCTCATCCGTAGCATACTGCATATCTTGGTTACATTTACTCTTGATTACTTCTGCTTACATGTTCATCTTATTACACATGCTATATAGATATCTTGTATGTCATTATTTTTTATTATACACACATGTGCATTCGCTTTCTTTTCTAGTTTTGATTTCAAATTATACAAATCTATTACATGCAACATCGATGTTTGGCACAATACCTATTACTTGTCCCACAGAGGTTCCTGGGGAATCCACTTTCATACATTATAGGTTTTATTGTTTCATATCACATTACTTTATCATATTATACATGTTTTGACATACATTTTATCTTTTTAACATGTTAACGGGTGCTTCATGTGCATAATTTGTTTTTCATGTCTATTTTCTCTTATGGTTCTATGTTACATTGTTTTTCATTATTTTCCATTATTTGTGGGCTTTACCCTTTGTCTTATGTGCAAAATTGTCTGCTTATGGCCACTTCAGACTTGATTGAATTGTGATATCGTGAGTGATATCCCATGTTTGCAACATACTTTTCACAGTCTACATTGTGTTCTTACATGTTTACGTGTGTCTTAGCTTACACATTTTTCTACTTAGCTTACATTTTGACTTATACATGTGTATATGTCTTTACTTGTACTAACACTTGTCTCCTAGCCACGTTGTTTGTGTGTGTAGTCACAAAATCATGCACTTTAGGCATTATTTAGCCTGGTATCATACTACTATTTAGAAGGTTCTTGAGTGAAGAAAGTATTAATTAATCCCATCTTTTGGCCATATTATTTTCCTTTTATTTAATCATTCCCGTACATTTTTATATACATGCCCAGTATGTTTTGGCACTTTCCCATCATTTTATCTTAAACCAGGGCACCCAAGCCTATACTCGGGTGCCCTGGTCCCACCCGAGGTTCCCTAATTCTTTTTCTAATTTCCCACCACATTTTGGGCTCTTTCTATCTATTTTTCATCCTTATCTTTTTCCTAGTCGGTCATGTCGGGGTTAATTACGAAATTAGATTAAGAGAACCCTATAAATATAAAGTTATGAGACCATAACGAAGGTCCTAGCATCACTTACTACTATCACTCCATCTAGAGTTACATCCATTCCATCACTTGCATCCACATAGTTCCATGCATCAAGGCTAGGAGATTTGTATCAACACACACTTCATAGGGGGAGGGATTCTATTATATTCCATGCACACATGCTATTACATTTTCTACATTTAGTTATTTCTCACCACTTCACATAATGCAACTGGCATAATAACACTTAGGGCACGAAATGCACACACACACCAAAACTACATTTGGGTCTGAAATGTAGTGCAGCACTTAGTTTAGTAAGACCACTATTGTGGCAGCTAAGGTCAGCCTAAACCATTCATTTTGCATCTTTATTTTTTCGATTTTGATTTTTTTTTCTTTTTCAGGTATTCAACGTCATCTTGCTTCATTTGGTCAATTCTGCTATGTTCAACAAATCCAGCGTGATAACAAGCGAGGGTCACAGGTCATCTTCTAACCCTAAAATAACCATATTCTGAGCTTCTTCAGAGACCAACATGCTTGTTCTTCCATACTACGGCACCCCAGTACCCTCGTAGGCACTTCAGTCTGCTTAAAGCTTCCAAATCCACTCTTTTCGGGACCTCTATGTAGTCATTCCTACTTCTAGAATTTCTAGTCAGACCTGCAACACTTTACGATAGTCATCTACAATTAGCTCAGTTCTTTCCTCACCTTCCTCTTGCACATTAGGGTTTTATTTCCATTATTTTTAATTATTTAGTCATTTCATATTGTTTTAGAGTATTTATTTACATTGTTTATGTCCTTCTAGATTAGATTAACTATTACTATACTTATCCTATTTTAGTTAATTTTAGTTAATCATTTTGGTGAACCCGACTCTACATTCTCCTTAGGCTTCCTTCATCATGGATATCTCCATTCATGACTTTTTACTTCTTCACCCTGAACTATGAGCTAAAATTATTAATATTTTACTCACTACTCGTATTCCTAAAAACACTCATCCAGACATAGTCTATAATACTTTTTTGGACACATTCTCTTAGCATATTACTTTCTCATCCGCTCCTCATAATGACTATGTTATTGGAAATGATCCGCCCTTGCATATTATCTCTTGCATTCATAATGTCATTGTTAAGCAAACGTTAATTGATAATGGATCTAAACTTAATTTGTGTACCATGTCATTTCTCAAAGTTTTAGGTCTCACTGATCAAGACATTAGTCCCTCTAGTATTTCATTGGGTGTTTATGATGGTTCCACTCATCCATGTTTTGGTCACATCACATTACCCATCACTGTTGGTCGTAAGACTGTCCACATGGTCTTTTTCATCATTGATTTCCAAATTGCTTATAATTGTTTACTTAACTGACCATGGCTTCATGCCATGATATTTGTCACGTCTATTTTCCATAATTGCATTAAGTTCTTACATGAGGGCATGGATTATACTATTTTTCACAACCATGATCCATTTCAGTATTGTAATCGGGATTGAAACACTAGTCTTCCTATTCCACGAATTAATACTACAAATGACCCCCAACCTATGGACAAACCACCACATTTACCACCTTTTGATGGTGTTATTTTTTTTCTAGATGTTGTCCCTTGTATGAAACTTACTAATGTTGATATTATCCCATATCAACGACATGTCCCATCCATGGACATCACTCTACCATCTACATCCTCGTCTTCTATTCACCCACCATTCACTTGCACACTTTTCATACATGATTCATTTCGGGAACACATTCTATTAGATCCTACTTCACCTAAAATTGTATGTACACACAATGGTTTAGCTCGCTTAGGTTTTTCTATTGCAGATATTTTCCCACCACCATATCACCCTCACTTGTATCATGGGTTGGTCCATGTGACAGCCGCCTATGGGCTTTGTATATTTCATCTTGATGTTTTTATTGTATGCACTCCTACTACTGCCCCACTCACATTAGGACAATCTTGGCTTGATTATATTGGGGGCACCCTAGATCAGGATCATACAGATATATCCTTTCATATGCATTTTGGACATATTATCATCTACAATAGTTCTTTCCTAGGGTATACACAGAATATCACTTATTATTACGCACATGGTTGCCCACTCCCTCCATTCACCAATTAGGAATATGTTATATGCATGTATCACTTACGTCTCAATGGCTCATTACATGATCAACCTAATATTATAACTTACCAAGTTACTAATGTGTGTCCATTCGATTTTGACCCAGAGGATAAATATCTCCTTGAAAAGTTTGTATAGTCTATCGCCACACTACCGAGGGTGATACAACACATAACACATTCCCCCCCCCCTCTCATTCATCATATCCATCATCCCTTTGTTATCTTCGCATCTTTTTATCTACATTTTCACGTGTTTTGGTATCCTCATTACCCGATGAAGCACTCTTGTGCTTCGGTTCACACTTGACTGTTGAGGGATTACCATTACACTAAACCCCATACACTTCACTATAGGCACTACACACTTACATTTCATCACACACATCATGCATCATACACCGTCCATTCTACACTTAGTCTACATTCTACATTATACTACATGCTCATCATGCACATATTAATCATTCTACATATTGCATACGACATTAGGCTATTTCACACAACACATTTATACATCGTCTATATTCTACATCCTACGCTAGTCTACATTATTCATGAGCCTAGATTTACATTTCATCCATACATTCTACATTATCACACATTAAATTGCATATTATACACATCCTACACATCTTACATCTCCTACATTCCATGATACATATTGCGCATTTACATACCATATTCATCACTTGGTCATTTATACTATGTTGTCTTCTACGTGTTGCACTCACCACTCTATGACGCACTTTAGTTCCTCAGTCCATGCTCGACTACCGAGGGTTTACAAATCAAATGGACATTACATTCACAATGTGATATTTCATCATGCAACATTCCTAGGCTCATGACATATGCTTTAGGCTAAATTTTCACCCACCTTCATCATTTCCTCTAGTAGTGGTATACGCTTTAGGATAAATCACCACCTTCATTATATCATCTTGTAGTGGTATACACCTTAGGTTACATCACCACTCATCCATTCATCTTATAGTGATATATGCTTAGGGCTAAATCATCACTCATCCTTTCATCATATAGTGATATAAGCTTAGTGCTAAATCATCACCCATCCAGTAATCATATAGTGATATACGCTTAGACCAAATCATCACTCATCCATTCAACAAGTCATGATATATGCTTTGGCTTTAAGGTTCACCCACATCCTTTCTACATGTCACATTTCATCATTACACATACACATCCATCACAATGCGTTAGACACAAAAAAACACTACTCGACCATTTCCTGATGACGTACTCTTGTTTACAGTTCATTCTTGAAATTGAGGGGGAAAAAAAAATGAACCTCACTACATACACTTTCATTCACTTGGGGGGCACATGGCTCCTATCATTCCATCTTGCATTCCATTACATCCATCCACAGCATAATGCTTGTCTTGGGGGCATTTATTATTACTTGCTAGTGTTCTACATGTTCACTTTATTACACATGTTAGATGGATTTCTTATATGTCATTATCTATATCATATACACATGTGTGTTCACGCTTTTTTTAGAGTGATCACATATATAAGACTCTACACGCAACATGGATGCTCACCTTATACCCTTCCCATACTGGTCGTTGGGGGCATCCACATTCATCTCATCCAGGTGTTATTGTTTCATTTTGTACTTAGCATCTTACATTACTTGCTCATACATGCTTTTGACATATTGGTTATTTCTCTAACATGCTAACTGGTGTTCCATGTGCAACACTTTCTTTTCAAGATTACATGTTTCCATGACTACTTGTTTGTTTGTTTCTCCTTGTCTGTTATTGTTTTTCATTGTATGTGGGCATTTCCCTATGTTTGTATGCACACTTGCTTGTTGTTTGTAGCCATGATGGCCTTGCGTGTCTTACGACATCATGAGTGATTTCCCACATTTGCAACCCACTTTTTTTGGCTTACTTGTTTTCTTGCGTGTTTACATTTACTACATTTTCTGCATAGCTTACACACATTTTTTATATGCATGCATTGTTTGATTTACACTTGTCTTTGGCTAGCCTTCTTGTTTGTGTGTGCCTTGGTTTCTACCAAGCACTTTCTAGGGTACACAATTCAAAGTGTGGTTGGTCTTCTTTTGGGGTCGCATTCTCCTATCAGTGACATTGCATACACCCCTAAAGAGGGGGGAATCATTTGGGGTTTACATAATAACATGTCGCAGCTACACTGGTTCAGTATAATGCACTTTCTACCCTTAGCATTGTTGGTTTACATACAACGAGTGGGTTCAAACCAGTCTACGAACCCCATACACAATGGATTTTATAGGACATGGTGTCCTTAGCATTTCTGGGAAGCAATTACAGGCTTGGAGGTTACAATGGGTGTGCCTTCCCATAATTCTTTGGTCAGTGGCATCAAATTACCCAAAAAACCAAGACAGTACAAATATCTCTACACACATTTTAGTAGAAGTGGTTAGAGCTTGGAGGATACAGAGCATTTCCTCCCTACACTTCTTCAGCCAGGGTGGTGTGAGATTGCCCAAAAAACTTGCACCAGTATAAGATATCTTTCTACACCATTTTCTCTCGACATGGATTAGGTACACATGTTCCATTTACATTTTCATTTTGCATATTTTACACATATTTTACACATTTCTATGCACAAGTGTATTTTACAAAGCTTTTTTACATACATACATAAATCACTACTTGATCCTTTTCTCCTTGCAGGTCCGGCTGTATGAGAAACAAGCAGTCAGATTAGGGGAAACAACAACAACATTCCACGATAGCACATGCTTTACTAACCATTCAGGTACACTACACATTGCAATGGCTACACATGTGTTCTGCCCTAGGTTCACTCTCATCACTTTTTATTTTGCACATTTTTCATCTTTAGATTCCACACTCCTCCATCTTTTTTTGTCGTTTCTCGCTTGAGTGTAGTCCTTTAGCACATTTCTACTACACTCTCCATGGACATCAGGTATGCACTTTATCTACTTTATGTTACCAAGCTTTCAACTCACTAACATTAAGTGGGGGAAAAATGTAGTCAAAAAATCATGCACATTAGGCATTATTTAGCCTGGTCTCATACTACTATTTATAAGGTTCTTTAGTAAAGAAAGTATTAATTAATCCCATCTTTTAGCCATCTTATTTTCCTTTTATTTCGTCATTCCCTCAAATTTTAATATACATGCCCAGCCTGTTTCAAAAATTTACCATCATTTTAGCCTAAACTGGGGCACTCAAGCCTGTACTAGGGTGCTCCAGGGTGCCCCGGTCATTTTTCTACTTTCCCGCCACTTTTCAGGATCTTTGTAGCCATTTTTCATCCTTATCATTTTCCTCGTCGGCCATGTCGGGGTTAATTACGAAATTAGATCAAGAGAACCCTATAAATATAAAGTTATAAGACCATAATGAGGGTCCTACTGTCACTTACTACTATCACTCTATCTAGAGTTGCATACATTGCATCACTTCCATCCACATATTTCTATGCATCAAGGCTAGGATATTTTCATCAACACACACTTCATAGGGGGGATTTCATGCACACATGTTATTACATTTTCTACATTTAGTTATTACTTGCTACTTCACATAGTGTGACTAGAACAAGAGTGCCTAGGGCACGACATGCGCATGCATGCGTGCGCACACACACACACACACACACTAGAACTACATTTGGGTCCTAAATGTAGTACAACGCTCAATTTACTAAGCCCATTATTGTGGCATCTGATGTTAGTTTGACCCATTCATTTTGCATCTTTATTTTTTGGATTTTGATATTTCATTTGTCTTTTATAGGTCTTCAACATCATCTTGCTTCATTTGGTACATTCAGTGTAGTTCAGCAAATCCAGTGCAATAACCGGTGAGGGTTATAGGTCATCTTCCAAACTTGAAAGAACCAGATTTTGAGATTTTTCAAAAACTAGGGCATTTGTTCTACCATACCAAGGCACCTCAGTACCCTCCTGGGTACTTTAGTCTTTTTAAATCTTCCAGATACACCCTTTTCAAGACCTATGTACAGTCATTCCTACTTCTGGAATTTCTAGTCAGACCTGTGACACTCTACGATAGCCATCTACAATCAGTTGAGTTCTTTCCTCACCTTCCTCTTGAACATTAGGGTTTTATTTCCATTATTTTTTATTATTTAGTCATTTTATATTGCTTTAGAGTATTTATATACAGTGCTTATGTCCTTCTATATTAGATTAGATATTAATATACTTCTCCTATTTTAGTTCATCAGTGTGTGCCTTGGTTTCTACCAAGCACATTCCCTTCCCCCTGCAAGGCACAATTTCACCACAGCGGTCGTTCCTCTTTTGGGCTGCATACTCCTTCAATGGTATTGTTATCCAATTTTACACACATGGAAAAATTAGAAAACGGGGCTTTATTACGATCAAATCACAACATTGGTCCCAGGGACCCACTTCTAGTCATCATGGAGATAAAACAATTTAAAAAATTAATAAATTAATAAGTGATCTCACATAGCCCAACTTGGGCTCAACTCAGTGCCAGCTCCATGCGTAGCCTAGTGCCAACTCAATGCATAGCTCAATAGGCAGTTTAATCCATGGTCAGTTCAGAACAGAGCTCAAAATTGAGTCGTAATGGAAAACTCAAAATATAGCTTAGTGCGAGTGACTCAGTGTCAAAGGATCAGGTTATTCATAGTGGGCTAGATCCACGCATAAAGAGATTAGTGCATAGCATTAAGAAGTCAACTCAGCATGATATGGGCCTGAGTGTTGAAAGATGAAGTGAGGTGATAGACTAGTTTATATTTCATATAGCTCGATCGAGCTAAATGGTTATGCAAATCAGGTGAGATCGCTCTTTTTTTCGGTATGCGAGCCATTGAGGAGTTTGATAAGCTTATCTCACTCGGTTGAGCTAAACAGTGTTAAATCAGGAATAAAGAGATGAGTCATCGGAGGAGCTCGTGCCTTGTCCTAACTCGGTCATAACTTAGATCACAAGCCTTAGACGAGTTCATGAGTAGGAAATGTAAGCTCAGTAACTGAGTTTGGCTTGTCGTAAAGGAATCTCGATAGGAGTGGAGGATGTTTTAATGGTTGGCTCATTAAGGCAGAGAAATGATGAGCTCCACTCGGTTTAATTCAACATGCAGAGATTGATGCTTCTTCGTTGGAATATGAACTCAAATTTAATGACTCAGAGGAGACAATAGCATAAATGACCGAGCCCGGTCTTGATAAGATAACCCTCAAAGAGAAATCATGGCGAGTTCATGGTGAGTGGAACAAGTTGATCACCATACATAGAGGTTGAGTTGTATCGAGTCAAGCTGACAATTAGAACAGTGGAGAAACTTTCCCCTCTTAGTCGATGAGCTATGACAAGCCCAACGTAGTCAGAAGAGATATATAAATCCCACGCTAAGGCATAAATAGGGGAGCTCATGGAATACATTCCCAAGTGGAAATATTGGGTTGGTAAACCATGGTAATACTTCTGAGTGTGGGAGAAATCAGATGAAATTGCCAAGTGGAGATCATATGATGGCGATCCATCATGAGAATTTTGTGCAGCTTGGAGTGGTCCGAGTGATTGTGCGAGTCACCAGGAGGATTAATAGGATAGTTGTGAATTGGAGCAATTCATGGGGAAAACAATGTGACGTAAGGAGGTAATACCAAGCTCATCAATATGAAGCATGGCAAAAGAATAGGAGGTAGACCGAGTTGCTCACTGATAGCGGTAACAATGTAACAAGCTCTTCTTACTAATGATCAAACTATCAAATGGAGCGAAACGACCCATCACTGGAGAAGTGTTGCAGAGGAGTTTAGGTGAGCGAACCATCTGATGTATGGAAGGTGAAACTTATAGCAAAGGGATTTTCTCAGTTTCGAGCTTAAAAACATGTGCCGACAGTGATGAGTTGTTGAAACCTTGGTGAGATCTCATGCGGTTGACAGTATGTAACTAGGCAGCAGGCATGTTGCAGTATAGTAGAAGCCTTTTTTAGTGCTTCCAGCAAGCAGGTTGTCCAACTATGTTGTTATCTGTTCAGTATCAAATGCATCCTCAAATTCGGGATTTTCCTTCAAGATATTTTTATCAAAATCGATTAAGTGACAGTGAGAGTGTTACCAAGAGACCTGAAGAAATTTATTACAAAGATTCTCTATTGAGACCTTACTGGTTTTACGATGTAACTCATGGAAGTGAATCTCATAGAGGTGGATCTATTTCATATCAGAATGTTCATGAAGCACAATTTTCTTTCCAATTATATGAGCATCTTCAATGAGTCACTAAGTTGGCAGGCATAAAGGTTTCTATTGGAATTATCACACCTTACAAGCTACAGCTGAAATGTTTGCACCGAGAGTTTGATGTTGTCCTCAAATCTGATGAAGGAAAAGGTTTATATATCAATACGGTAGATGCCTATCAGGGCCAGGGGCATGATGTAATCATTATGTTTTGTGTCCGAGCTTCAAATCATGGGGTTGGATTTGTAGCTGATGTTCACCACATGAATGTGGCACTAACACGAGCTCACAGAGCACTTTGGGTTATGAGCAACGTAGCTGCATTAAAGCAATCTAGTGACTGAGTTCAGTCGAGGGAGTAAGGAACTCAGATGTGCAAGATGGTAAATATGAGTTTAATACATAGACATGTGATATTCTGAGTTGAGCCAACTAGGGTGCTTGGGTCGACATGTAAAACAAAGCCAGGACAAGTCATTTGAAGAGCTCATGGGGACACACTTGGCGGTGATATTGATGCTAGGACAACTCAGTAGATTTCGTGTAGAGCTCACCGAGTTGGAAAGAATTGGCTCAGGAAAGCATGAATGATAATTCAGGGATCTCGTGGTGTTGTTTCATGGAGTTTGAACGTGGAATGCATGTGAATATGTAGTCTAAAATAAGAAGAGATAACTCTATCTATCAAGTTAGAGCTATCACAGAGAAATCAATTGATTGAGTGTTGACAGGGCCACGTGACGTGGTCCCTAACAATTTTCATAGCTCAAAAATCATTTCTAAATGGTGCAACATGCAGGAGTGAAATAATTTAAATTCATTGAATTGTTTAACCTCTGTGGGTACAACCAATGTATTATAGAACAAAGCCATGAAGTATGATTTAGAGTCAAACTTTTCATATTGTGGAAATGTTGGTACCAAGTTGAGATAAAGACTAAGCTCGCGAGTGTTGAAGTTTAATGTATTTGTAGAGGTTTTCAATTTCAAGCTTAAAGCTTCATGTTCACGATACATGTAGGTGGCTTGGTAATTCAGAATGGCTCGATTTGGAGTTTGAAGCAAGACCATAGCAGTGGCATTTGTGAGGCGAGTCTTAACTTGTGTCAGGCCAGGTTCACAGGATCTACATGCATTTTGGCTTAATGAGGAAGATATACAACTTAGTCAAGGAACCCTATGCATGAGCATCGAGAAGAGCTGGTGGAAGACGAGTTGTGGAGAATTGAGTTCATTTTGATTAGATCACAAGGTGTTCAAAAAGCCATGACGGTGGGGTAAATTGGCTCCGGTCGAGCTTATAGAGGATGAGCATGTAGAGAATGAACCAAGCTCGTGGAAAAATGGAACTCGGAAAGGATAAAACTAACCAATGGAGCTCGGTGACTTCATGGGGAAGCTCACATATGTTTCACGAAAGGCAATGTGGAATGCATAAATGGCCTCGAGTTAACCAAGCAAAATGATAAGAATCAAGTTTGATAGCTCACCATTCGAAGGAATCAATGCAAAAGAGCTCGATTGCCAAGGTAAGGAAAGAGTTGGTGTGGGGTTCAAAATCGAGTGCAACACCGAGTTAGAGGATTCGAAACTCACCGAGTTGGGCTATGTGCAGACTCTATCCACATGGACCCCCCTCCTCTTCAAGTCAAATGGGTCAACAGGGGGTCCCGACATTATGTTAATTAATTTAATATTTTAACTAAAATATTTTAATAATAATATTTATTATTATTATTTAAATATTTTATTTTAATATTCTTTTAATTAATTGAGAAGACTAGGTCATCAGGCAATTAATGACCCATGATGGAACCTTCTTAGGTGGTTCAACTAACTGTAATAAATACATCATGGGCCTTCAATTTAGGAATGTAATTATGACCTTTCCTCTTCTTTCTCACATATTCTTCTATAAATGTAAGTTGGAAGCTCATTTCAAAGGGTTCCAACAGTTCAGACAAGTTGGACAGTTAGATATCTTAGGTGAGTGTATGCTTTTCAAGAGTCCTCTCTCTTTTACAAGTTGTTCTTGTGTGTTGAGAGAACTTTCAAGCTTCCTCTTCAAGACTGTAATGGCAACTATTGCCTCTTCTGAATGTATGATGCATTGTGCATGTTATTGAAGCAATAAAAGTGTGTGTTTTGTGACTAATCTTGGTCCTTTCATCCTTCTGTGCTTCTTTGTGCCTTTCTCATACTTGCAGGTACATTGTGCAAGTTTAAGTTTCTATTGCAGGTTCTTGGAGTTTTGTGCTTATCAAGTGGTGGAGTATTGCATGCAGTTGAGTTGTGGTGTCTGTTCACCCTTCTTGAGTTCATCCTTCTTCACTGGGAAACTGGTATATTTCTCGGTCTGATAAATTTTAACAAAGGGAACGCATGTCTCTTAGTTTGTGGTATCATGTACCCTCTCTAAGTTGCAGTAGGTGAAGTTGACCTGTGGTGCACACACCCTCTTCAAATTAACCCTTCCTGAGTCTGGAAACACCCTTTATTTGGTGCATCACCATCCCTAGTATAGTTTCATTTCTATAAATCTCTTTCCCTAAAACCCCATGAAAATGTTAGCATAGGATTAGATAATCATTTTTGTTACACTAGGAGTAGTACAACACTTAGTTTAGGAAGAGGAAGCCGGCCTTCTCCAGAGGTTCACTTCGAGCCCAAGTCCCATAGCTTGAGAGGTGATCCCATGTGTCCCAATCACACCGAATGTCCTATTCACATCCTGGCCATTTGGAGGGTGTAGTGATTTGGTGACAATAGTTTTTGGCACGCCCGGTGGGATAGAGTTGGTACTTCTCTTCTCACTTACACAAGTCAAAGTACCTGGCGACTCTATATCTCTTGGATTCCAAATCTCAGTGCGGTAACTTATGCGAAGAATTCAGACAAGAGCTTCTTCAAAGAAAGGAAATTATCAGCATATCAAACTTTCCTTGTCTCCTCCAAAGAGAAGAAGAAGAGGCATTTCCACATCCCCAGTTATAGATTTACCTAGTAGGGGTCATTCGACTCCTCCTTACGGAAGGTTTCCTCCACCCAGGAACAATCAACCTTTCGTTGTTATGGTGAGGAACCAAGTTTTTCCCCCTTTCAATGCAAGCAGTCCTCTTATGTTGGCTCAACGTGACCCGATACCTATTGCGGCACTCAAAAGTTTACCCTTCTACATGGGGGAAACTCACATTACTCCAGTGGAGCATATCTTTGATGTAGCTAGCATCTGTGCAGTACATAATATCACAGAAGACAACATTACAGTTAGACTTCTTACTACCTCTTTCAAGGGAAAAGCACTTCAATGGTTTCATGGGTTAGGTGTTGGCACTATAACCACTTGGGACGAGTTGGGAGAAAATCTATGTAAACAGTTTGAAGACAAAAGTGATCACCTATCACTTTTGGAACAACTCACTACCATGAAGAGAGATTCCCAAGAATACATGAGTGATTTCAACTTCCGATTCCACAGGACTTGGAATAGGATTCCGGTGCTTGTAAAGCCTTCTGCACATAATGCATTCTTGTACTATTTGTGAGCCTTGAATAGCGATGTAGCAGTTATGATCCAGTCCATGGGAGGGACTACACTTCCTGATGCTTACGAAGTTGCCATAAGTGTAGAGAATTCTTTGATTCAGGCTGGAAAGATAGCTCCATGACCACCAATGCCCTTTTCTCCAGATCTTATGAATCATTAGCCTATCATTGCTCTATTCTAGTAGACTCCAAGAAACCATCTCAATCTTCCCCTGCCTCTTCAAATGACCTATTTGAAGTCAATTCGCTACTGAAAATTTTGGAAATGAGCTCGTTGCACTCAAAAGGCAACAATTTCAATACAATCATCCATATCAGCCACAAAATCAGCAGTATCAGGCTAACCGTCCTCCTTTTCAAGGAAACAATCAGCCTCAAAATCAAACTACAAGTCAAGTTACAAATGTCAGGCCCTTGAACTTTCGGAACCCTCTTGCAGCTAGCTCATCTAGAGCTATAGTACATGTTCAGAATAATCTAGTTCAAGACTATGAATGGTGCTATCCTTGCTCTCAACCTCACAATCAAAATCTTTGTCCCAATGGGGTTCTTAGCTAGGCCCTTATGGTTCAAAGTGTATCTGCCCCTTCAGAGTTAACAAAAAATTCATCTACGCAAGAAGTGGCAGATCAACTGCAGGCACCTGAAGAATCCACTTTGCTAAACTGGCAAGCAAAAGATTTTTACGGGTTGAATACAGATTCCTCATTAGTGGCAACAAACACTCATTCCAAGAAGAGAGCAATGGAGCCTCAACCTCCCAAAGCTGATCTAGCATCCACTTCTCAACCTGGGTTACAAATGGTAGTTGATAAAAATGCGGGAAAGAAATCACCAGAAACACTGGCTAGCCATGCCGCAGGGAAAGATGGTTCTCCAGGCATCACAGGTACCCAACAAACATTTTCCAAAGGAGGACCCCAATGCCCAAAAAAGTGTCATCAAAGTTGGAGTGATTCCCTTCAGCATAGTAGAACAAATGAAGAAAACCAATCTGAGCGTTACCATGTGGGACGCACTCTCGATCCCTTCTCAAAGAAACCTGTTGCGAGAAGCTCTGAATAGTTTTGGTACAACCAGCGGATCACCAGGCCATGGAGTGACAACTACTACAAGTTTGTGTCAACCAGAAGGGAAAATTATTCCTACGGAAAACAAACCACTGCCATTCTACATTTCCCTGATCATTGGAGACCACCTGGTACATAATTGCATGATTGATTCTGGTGCCAGTAGCTTTGTCATGCCTAAACAAATTACAGATGTACTAGGCATACAATATGCACCAGTTGCAAGAGGGGTTGTTCAGCTAGATGGCACAACTGTTAAGACTGTTGGGGTTATCAAAGGACTTCAACTTACCATTCATGCATGCCCAAGTTTGTCATTCACCCAAGACATATCAGTCATTGATCTCCCTCCCCTCTTTGCCATCTGCCTATCACGGGATTTCACCGCCAAGATGGGTGGTTACCTATCGGATGATTGGTCGCATATGATTCTCAGGACTCGATATGAACCAAAGTAACTATAAGGGTAGAACCAATCTGCCATAATCATGTAGAACCCTACACTACTAGTCCCATAAATGGAAATTACACCATCGGTGATCCAGAAGAGGAAGATGCCGATCATGAACCAACCACCCTTGTTGAAGAAGTCCCTGATACTTTGCTAGATGAAGTAAGTAGATATCATCAGTATGATCCCTACGCTGATGTATTGGTAGAAGAAGAAGCTGGTTTGCTGGTCTTGGAAGAAACAAGATTAGGTACTTACTGTATCCATGAAGAAGATACAATCATACCACAACTTGTCAAAACACCAAGTGATTCTAAAGGACTGTGGCAATTGTTCTTCGATGGCTCAAGAAGTAAGAATGGATCCAGTGCTGGTGTTATGTTAATTTCTCCAGAGGGAGATAAGTACTTCTCATCTTTCCGGTTGCAGTTCAGTTACACTAACAATGTTGCTGAATATGAGGCTCTTGTGCAAGGAATTCAGCTAGCCCAAAGGAAGGGAATCAAGGCCCTGACTATTTTTGGAGACAGTGAGTTAGTTGTTCATCAAGTTTTGGCACGTAGTGCATCCAAAAATGATCTTTTAAGATCATACAAGAACCGATTCTGGAACCTGATTGAAGATTTTGAAGCTTTTGGAATCCATGCAGTTCCTAGAGATCAAAATCAAGATGCGGATAGGCTTGCTACAATTGGTTCACAATACAACATACCATTTGATATCATGAAAGAAGGGCAGAAATTTGTTAAAATGGTGGTTCGACCAGTAGTCCCTGATAATGTGAGTAGTTGGCAAGTGTTCGATAGTGACAAACAAATTGTCCTCTTCCTACAAGAAGAGGCGGAGTTTGCTGCAAAAAATCAAGATAAGTTGCAGGAGTCATATGGTGAGAAAATTATCCAATTGAAAAGCAACAAGTTACCAAAAGTTTAGTCACTTTGGAATCCATTTTCAATTCAAATGACCAAGCCAAAAGACAAAGCCCTAACATGGTGGTCAAAGAAGAATATTTTGAGGAAGTCGAAGTATCAAATGCAAAGTTTCTCAAGATTGGAAAAGTGTGTACTTCTGAGGAGAAAGAAGCTTTCATCAAACTTTTTCAAGAGTATCATGACATCTTTGCATGGAGCTATAAAGATCTGCGTGGTTTTGATCTAGGTCTAGCACAACATACCATCGAACTGGATCCTAATGCTAAGCCAGTTCATCAGAAACAAAGACCAATTAATCCCAAAATTGAGCCACTAATGAGAAAGGAGCTAACCAAGCTCATCGAGGCCTGTATAATTTTTCCCATCAAGCATTCCTCATGGGTAGCCAATTTGGTGCCCGTGAGGAAGAAGAACGGAGAGATCCGGTTATGCGTAGATTTTAAGGATTTGAATCGTGCATCATTAAAAGACCATTATCCTCTTCCATCGATGGAGCAGATCCTTCAAATAGTGGCAGGAGCTCAAAGATTTTCTTTGCTTGATGGATATTCAGGTTACAATCAAATCCTAGTCCAAGAATCTGACCAATTCAAAATGGCTTTCACTACCAAGTGGGGCACATATGCCTACAATAAAATGCCATTC
Source organism: Taxus chinensis (assembly GCA_019776745.2). Lineage (NCBI taxonomy): Eukaryota > Viridiplantae > Streptophyta > Pinopsida > Cupressales > Taxaceae > Taxus > Taxus chinensis. The sequence continues at coordinate 890,041,093 of CM034147.1, read as the reverse complement.
GGATTGTCCAATGCTGGGGCTACTTTCCAAAGAGCCATGGACATGGCATTTAAGGGACTAATCAATGATATTATTTTGGTTTACCTTGATGATATAACTGTATACTCTAAGCATGCAGAAGATCACATCACACATCTAAGGAAAGTTTTCCGAAGGTGTAGGGAATTTGGGGTTTCACTTAACCCCAAGAAATGTATTTTCACAGTGCACGAGGGAAAATTGTTGGGGCATGTTGTTTCAGCGGAAGGATTATCAATCGATCTAGCCAGGATTCATTTGATTATGTCCTTATCTCTCCCAAGTCACAGGAAGGGCCTCCAGAGTTTTCTGGGAACCATAAATTTCATGCGGAGATTCATCCCTCAATTCGTGACATTGGCTAAACCACTGACATCCATGCTGAAGAAAAACATGCCATTCTCATGGACAAAGGAAGGATGAGAAAGCTTTGAAGCCATCAAAACAACCATTTCTCAAGCTCCCATGCTGGTGAACCCCAGGTTTGACAAAGATTTTATCCTTTATGCTTTTGCAGGTCAAGAGAGCATTTTTAGGATCCTCACCCAACAAAACAACAACCTGATGGAGCAACCAATTGCTTTCTTCAGTCAATCCCTCAAAGACTATGAGTTCAAATACTCATTCATTGAAAAGAAAGTCTTTGTAGTTATTCAAGCTTTGAAGAAATTCAAGCACATGTTGTCCAACAACAAGATTCATCTGATGGTGTCTCATCCAGGTGTCAAGGAGTTTTTTCTGAATAAAGAAATGAATGAAAAGTGTGCTGGATGGATCACAAAGGTAATGGAGTATGACGTGCACATCAAAGTCACTAAACTTGTCAGAGGTAAGGGTTTGTGTTAGCAACTTGCTGCAGACATGGAATCAAAAAGTAATGAGGACGTGACACTCCTAAATACTGATGAGGATGTTGATCAAGCTGACTGGTTATCCAAAATGAAGAATTTCCTCTTCTCAGGAGCATATCCAGACAAACATGGATAAAAACCAAAGATGAACTTTCCATCTTCAATCTATCCCATATGTTTTGGTAGATAGCATTCTCTTTCGAAAATATTTGAACGGCATTCTCCTTCGGTGCATAGGACCGGAACAGGTAAGTAAGATACTAGAAGATTTTCATAATGGCCTATCTGGAGGACATTATTCCACACGAACAATAGCTACCAAGATCATGCGAGCTGGCTACTATTGGCCATATTTATTCAAGGATGCCCATCTCTGGGTAAGGAAATGTAAGGAATGTTCCTTTTTCACAGGTAAGCAGAAGTTGGCAGCTCTTCCACTGCATCCAATTCAAGTGGATCAACCCTTTGTTCAATGGGGGTTGGACTTCATCGGAATGATTAATCCTCCATCCAGTGACAGACATAAATGGGTCCTTACTGCAACAGACTATTTTACTCGATGGACAGAGGTGGTAGCATTAAAAGAGAGAAATGAAAAGGTAGTTCTGGATTTTTTGGAGGGTATAATGATGAGGTTCGGTGTTCCATTTACAGTCATTTCAGACAACGTGCTGGCTTTTCTTGGTATGAAATTGAGTGAATGGGCTGTTAAAAATGGGGTATACCTCAAAACTTCATCCAATTACTATCTGCAAGGAAACGGATTGGCTGAGTCTAGCAACAAAAACCTCATAAGGATTATTAAGCGCACAATGGAGACTAATAAGAGGACTTGGCATACACAGCTTAAGATTTATGGGCAGATCGGATCACACCTAAAAGGGCCATCAAAAATTCTCCTTTCATTCTTGTATATGGAAGAGAGGAAAAACTCCGCTCTCATTGGAGTTACCTTCTTTGGAGTTAGCTCATCAACTTGAAGTTATAGAGAGTGATCCTCTGACAGTAAGGTTTGCTGAACTCATGGAGTTAGAGGAAGTACGAGACAAGGCTATGAAAACTTTGGAGCAGCATCAGGCTCAAGTTAAGAAATATTTTGACAAGAAGGCGTCCGACAGGTGTTTTCAAGAGGGAGATTTAGTTCTCAAATGGGATGAAGACATGGCCAAACCAGGCAGGCATGCCAAGTTTGACGCTCTCTGGAGTGGGCCATACATCATCACAAGTTGCAAAGAGGCAAATTCATTCATCTATCTAGGCTCAATGGAGAAGAACTGCCCATTCATGTGAATGGGATACATCTCAAAGCTTGTTTTTGAGAAGCGTTCCACCCCTATACAGTTAAATTAGGTGTTTTCCTCCAAGTGCTTATGCACATTGTTGTGTGTTGTTGTTTTACTTTCCTTGTTGTTGTGTTTTGTGTTGTTCTGCACATTGTTTCATCATTGGAAGGTGTCAGGGAGAAGGAAGGTTCAAAGTTTCTATAAGAGTTTCAAAAATCTACTTCATTCAAAATTTTTGCAGTATTCCATGGATGTCAAGCATTCAACAGTTTCAGTATACTTCATGCTTAGCATTCCAGGGAGGTCCAGGATATTGGCAATGCTCAAGGAGATTCCGGATGTGTCAAAGAAAATCATACTACTTTAAGGATTCCAACACAGACTCCATGCCCAATGGATAACTTAAGGCTACTGGAATCATGCTTAGTAGGCAATCATCCCCGAGAGGTCGCCAAAAATGTTATCCAATTTTAGGCACATGGAAAAATTGGAAAATGGGGCTTTATTACGATCAAATCATGACATTGGTCCCAAGGACCCACTTCTGGTCATCAGGGAGATAAAACAATTTTAAAAATTAATAAATTGATAAGTGATCTCACCTAGCCCAACTTGGGCTCAACTTGGTGCTAGCTTGATGCATAGCCCAGTGCCAACTTAGTGCAGAGCTCAATGGGGAGTTCGGTCCATGGTCAGTTCGGAACAGAGCTCAAAATTGAGTCGCAGTGGAAAACTCGGAATATAGCTCGATGTGAGTGACTCAGGGTCAAAGGATCAGGTTATTCATAGTGGGCTCAATCCATGCATAAAGAAATTAGTGACATAGCGTTAAGAGGTCAACTTGACATGATATGGGCTTGAGTGTTGAAAGATGAAGGTCGAGGTGATAGACTAGTTTATATTTCATATAGCTTGATCGAGCTAAATGGTTATGAACATCAGGTGAGATCAGCCTCATTTGGTAAACTTGCCTCAAGATTTGATCGAGCTTCTTCCATGGAAGATGACTTTCCAAAATGAAAATTGATGAGACAACTCAACTAAAACTCTTATCTCGTTCTTCTAACTACAGCCTTAGAAGAGTTCATGCAAAATTAAGCTCATTAACTGACATTGGCAACAACGTACAACTGTGGTCACGAACTCATAACATCAGGATCAACACTAATGGTTCCTTGGGCATGATGAGCTGCAACTCAGTTTATTCAACAATTAACTCTCTCTGGAATATGCCACTGATTTTCTGAGGTAATAGCATTACCAAGCCATGGTCTTGATAAGAAACCTACGAAGAGCCCATCTGGCTCACAGTGAGTCATAGCAAAGGAGGTAAATCAATCATGAGTGATTCATATGTCGAGCTGAATAATGGGAATGGTGGAGAAAATTTCCCCTCTTACCAAGTGGGGATGTTAGCATGGTATGCCGCAATGGCAAGATACTCTGCGGATTCCCAAGGCCGCATTGCCAAGTGAGAGTTTTGGGGTCGATGAGCTATGACAAGCCCAACATAGTCAGAAGAGATATATAAATCCCGCACTAAGGCATGAATAGGGGAACTCAGGGAATACATTCCCAAGTGGAAATATTGGGTTGGTAAACCATGGTGATACTTCCGAGTGTGGGAGAAATCAGATCAAATTGCCAAGTGGAGATCATACGATGGCGATCTGTCATGAGAATTCCACAGCTTGGAGTGGTCTGAGTCTTTGTGCGAGTCACCAGGAGGATTAATAGGATAGTTGGGAAACATTGGAGCGGGTCATGGGGAAAACAACGTGACGTAAGGAGGTAATACCAAGCTCATCAATATGAAGCATGGCGGAAGAATAGGATGGCAGACCGAGTTGCTCACTGATAGCGGTAACAATGTAACAAGCTCTTCTTACTAATGATCAAACTGTCGAATGGAGTGAAACGACCCATCACTGGAGAAGTGTTGCAGAGGAGTTTAGGTGAGTGAACCATCTGATGTATGGAAGGTGGAACTTGTAGCAAAGGGATTTGCTCAGTTTCGAGCTTAAAAACATGTGCCGACAGTGATGAGTTGTTGAAACCACGGTGAGATCTCATCCGGTTGACAGTATTTAACCAGGCAGCAGGCATGTTGCAGTATAGTAGAAGCCTTTTTGAGTGCTTCCAACAAGCAGGTTGTCCAACTATGTTGTTATCTATTCAGTATCGAATGCATCCTCAAATTCAGGATTTTCCTTCAAGATATTTTTATCAAAATCGATTAAGTGACAGTGAGAGTGTTACCAGGAGACCTGATGAAATTTATTACAAAGATTCTCTATTGAGACCTTACTTGTTTTATGATGTAACTCATGGAAGTGAATCTCATAGAGGTGGATCTGTTTCATATCAGAATATTCATGAAGCACAATTTTCTTTGCAATTATATGAGCATCTTCAACGAGTCACTAAGTTGGCAGGCATAAAGGTTTCTGTTGGAATTATCACACCTTACAAGCTACAGCTGAAATGTTTGCACCGAGAGTTTGATGTTGTCCTCAAATCTGATGAAGGAAAAGGTTTATATATCAATACGGTAGATGCCTGTCAGGGCCAGGGGCGTGATGTAATCATTATGTTTTGTGTCTGAGCTTCAAATCATGGGGTTGGCTTTGTAGCTGATGTTCGCCGCATGAATGTGGCACTAACACGAGCTCGCAGAGCACTTTGGGTTATGGGAAACGTAGCTACATTGAAGCAATCTAGTGACTGAATCCAGTCGCAGGGAGTAAGGAACTCAGATGTGCAAGATGGTAAATATGAGGTTGGTACATAGACATGTGAGAGTCTGAGTTGAGCCAACCGGTTGCTCAGGTGACATTCAAAACAAAGGGTCGAGTCAGTTGAAGAACACACTTGGCAGTGATATTGATGCTAGGACAACTCAGTAGATTTCACGTAGAGCTCGTTGAGTTGAAAGAATTGGCTCGTGAATGTTAATTCGTGGTGTTCATGGAGTTTGAATGTGGAATGCATGTGAATATGTGGTCCAAAACAAGAAGAAATAACTCTATCTGTCAAGTAGAGCTATCACAGAGAAATCAATCGATTGAGTTTTGACAGGGCCATGTGACGTGATCCCTAACAATTTTCATAGCTCAAAAATCATTTCTAAATAGCGCAACATGCAGGAGTGAAATAATTTAAATTCATTGAATTGTTTAACCTATGTGGGTCACCAATGTATTATAGAACAAAGCCACGAAGTATGATTTAGAGTCAAACTTTTCATATTGTGGAAATGTTGGTACCAAGTCAAGATAAAGACTAAGCTCGCGGGTGTCGAAAGTTTAATGTATTTGTAGAGGTTTTCAATTTCAAGCTTAAAGCTTCATGTTCACAATGCATGTAGGTGGCTTGGTAATTCAGAATGGCTCGATTTGGAGTTTGAAGCAAGACCGTAGTAGTGGCATTCGTGAGGTGAGTCTTAACTTGCGTTAGGCCAGGTTCACAGGATCTACATGCATTTTGGCTTAATGAGGAAGATATACAACTCAGTCAAGGAACCCTATGCATGAGCATCAAGAAGAGCTGGTGAAAGACGAGTTGTGGAGAATTGAGTTCATTTTGATTAGCTCACAAGGTGTTCAAAAAGCCATGATGGTGGGGTAAATTGGCTCCAGTCAAGCTTATAGAGGATGAACATGTAGAGAATGAACCAAGCTCGTGGAAAAATGGAACTCGGAAAGGATAAAACTCACCAATGGAGCTCGGTGACTTCATGGGGAAGCTCACATATGTTTCACGAAAGGCAATGTGGAATGCATAAATGGCCTCGAGTTAACCAAGGAAAATGATAAGAATCAAGTTTGATAGCTCACCATTCGAAGGACTCAATGCAAAAGAGCTCGATTGCCAAGGTAAGGAAAGAGTTGGTGTGGGGTTCAAAATCGAGTGCAACACCGAGTTAGAGGATGGGTTGGGCTATGTGCAAGACTCTATCCACATGGACCCCCCTCCTCTTCAAGTCAAATGGGTCAACAGGGGGTCCCGACATTATGTTAATTAATTTAATATTTTAATTAAAATATTTTAATAATAATATTTATTATTATTATTTAAATATTCTTTTAATTAATTGAGAAGACTAGGTCATCAGGCAATTAATGACCCATGATGGAACCTTCTCAGGTGGTTCAACTAACTGTAATAAATACATCATGGGCCTTCAATTTAGGAATGTAATTATGACCTTTCCTCTTCTTTCTCACATATTCTTCTATAAATGTAAGTTGGAAGCTCATTTCAAAGGGTTCTAACTAGTTCAGACAAGTTGGACAGTTAGATATCTCAGGTGAGTGTATACTTTTCAAGAGTCCTCTCTCTTCTGCAAGTTGTTCTTGTGTGTTGAGAGAACTTTCAAGCCTCCTCTTCAAGACTGTAATGGCAACTATTACCTCTTCTAAATGTATGATGCATTGTGCATGTTATTGAAGCAATAAAAGTGTGTGTTTTGTGACTAATCTTGGTCCTTTCATCCTTCTGTGCTTCTTTGTGCCTTTCTCATACTTGCAGGTACACTGTGTAAGTTTAAGTTTCTATTGCAGGTTCTTGGAGTTCTGTGCTTATCGAGTGGTGGAGTATTGCATGCAGTTGAATTGTGGTGTCTGTTCACCCTTCTTGAGTTCATCCTTCTTCACTGGGAAATTGGTATATTTCTCGGTCTGATAAAGTTTAACAAAGGGAACGCATGTCTCTTAGTTTGTGGTATCCTGTACCCTCTCTAAGTTACAGTAGGTGAAGTTGACCTGTGGTGCACACACCCTCTTCAAATTAACCCTTCCTGAGTCTGGAAACACCCTTTATTTGGTGCATCACCATCCCTAGTATAGTTTCATTTCTATAAATCTCTTTCCCTAAAACCCCATGAAGATGTTAGCATAGGATTAGATAATCATTTTTGTTACACTAGGAGTAGTACAACAATTAGTTTAGGAAGATGAAGCCGGTCTTCTCCGGAGGTTCACTTCAAGCCCAAGTCCCACAGCTTGAGAGGTGATCCCATGTGTCCCAATCACACCTAACGTCCTATTCACATCCTGGCTATTCAGAGGCTGTAGTGATTTGGCAACAACAGGTATCTCATGTACCCCAAACGATGGGGGGGCATCATATGGGTGAATCCGTCATCCCATACAACATTATATACAACACAGTACCGATACATCACATTTTTTAGTTTTAGAAAGGTCTAACAATCATAATTGGGTCCTTAGCACAGTAATGTCCTTCCTTGATGCTAATAACCAGGGGGGAGATATTCAAAAAAATTCAGTTCAACATAGTTTTTCGGCATGTCACAAAGGATTTTGACAGTGCAAAGAGTCCTTTAGCACTACAACATTTATATTAGGGGCAAGTATACACTATCTACAGTGGTGTTTTCATTCTAGGAAGTAGTTAAAGGTTAGAGGGTGACACCATATTTTCCTCTCGAGACTACTTCTATCATTGCGAAGGATCACCCAAAAAACTAATGTTTCATAGCACTCTACAACATTGGGAAGTGGTTAAATGTGGAGGATGACACTAGACTTTCCTCCCTATACTTCTTATTTCATGGCATGAGATCACCCCAAAAAACTCTTCCTTCATCGGCATCTTCAGGATTCTTTCTACACTCTTTTTTCATCACAAATCAGGTGTGCATGTTCCTTTTTCACATTTTCCACATTTTTACATACCTCTTTACATACTTTCTACATATATATACATGTGTATTTGAATACTTGTTCATTCTTCTCTTTTGCAGGTTCGTTCGTAAGGGAAGCGGTAGTCAACATCATCACAATAACAACAATGACGACATCAATAAAATTTACATCATGACATTTAGACATGTGTTTCCACCCTAGGTTCATTTTCATCATCACTTTTTGCACTTTCTCTTCCTTAACATCCACGCTTCACATTTTTATCACTCCATGTTTTTTCCAATCCCTCAGCACGTTTGCATCATCGATCTACATGGATTATCAGGTACACATCTCTATCTACTTTATGTTACCAAGATTTCCACTCACCAACATAAATTTGGGGAAAATGTAGACACAAAATCAAGCACTTTGGGTAATTATTTAGTCTTGATTACATACTACTATTCATATGATTCCTAAGTAAGAAAATTACTAATCAACCCATGTCTTTGGCCACCTTTCTTTGTTTTCTATTTCTCCTTTCAGTCTTACACCCTAACTTACTAAGTCTTCCTTTTTATACTTCGTATTTAATCATCTTGGGCACCAGCACATAGCCCGGACACCAGCGTTAAGCACCCTCATCCCCTATGGACGCCCCTAACCTATTTGTACGTTACTCACACTTTTTGGGTCCTTTCTAGCCATTTGAGCATCTTATATTTTTGGTAGTCATCCTTTTTGGAATTAATTACGAAATTTAAGTAAATGCATCATATAAATATAAAGTTATGTGATCATAATAAAGAACCTAAACACTAAGAATTAGTTATCACCACCTAAGGTTGCATCCAACAAGCATCTAAGAGATCTATTACATCCATCTATCACCATCACAAAGTATACAATGGTTATTTATTATGCTTAAACTTCATGGGATGGAAGTTCATTCTATTCCATGCACACATCTATTACATTTATTTACATTTAGCTATTTTCTCACTATCAAGTGTGACTCACACAAAAGCCACCTGGGGCACAATTCCATACGCGCACACACACACACACACACATAGAACTACATTGGGTCAGAGATGTAGTGCAGTGCTTAGTCGTAAGTTCACCATTGTGATAGCTGAGGATAGTCTAACACCTCATTTTGCATCTTTCTTTTTTTGGGATTTGATATCTATTTGAGAGTTTTATAGGTTCATATTTCATTGTAAGTTTTCAGTGACCTTAATGATCTTGGTGTAACCTTAGAGTGACTAAAAGTAACATCTTGCGACCACCCATAAGGGGTTTTATGATATTTTCTGCATACCCAGGTGCCCAGAAACAGGCCTAGAGCACCCGCGGATGCCCCTATCTCTCTCCAGGTTCCCCGGTCTAGCCTATATGTCTATATCTACATTTTTATGGGTCTTTGTGAGACACTCTTACTACTCTGTTCACTTGGTCATCACTTTGGTATAGTTCATAATTAATTGTGAACTAGATAAGTACCTTCTTCTCATCCTTACAACTAGGGTTTCATAATTTATTGCTTAGTTTGCTTGAGTATAATTGTTGTACCTAATTGCATGTTTATTGCTACTACAACATAATCAGATTAGGCATAAAATCCACATTTAGCTTAATCATTTTGGTGAACCCGAACTCGATCTGAAAACTCTTAGGATTTTCATACCATTATTTTTTATCTTTCTAGGATATTTTCATCATGAGTATCTTCATTAATGATTTCTTGCTTATCAATCCTCAATTAAGAGATAGAATCATAAATCTCTTTACTACCCCTCGCATTCCTATTAATATGCATCCAAATTCTATATATCAAACATTTTTTGAGGTATTTTCCTAGCATATTGCTTTCCCGTATAATCCTCATGTTGATATTTCTATTTTTGACAATGATCCACCCTTGCATATCATTATTTACATTTACAATATGGGTATCAAGCGTACTTTAATCAATAATGGATCTTAATTCAATCTATCTCATATGTCATTCCTTGAAAATATTGGTATTTCTACTAAAAAAATTATTCCATCATGTCTTTCCCTTCAGGAATATGATGGTTCTATTCATCCATGCGTAGGTCACATTACTTTGCTTATCACAATAGAGACACAAACCCTTAACATGGTTTTCTTTGTCATTAACTTTCCAGTTTCTTATAACTGTTTACTTGGTCATTCATGGCTCCATGCCATGCAAGTAGTTCCTTCTACAGTCCATCACGATGTCAAACTCCTACATGAGGGCATAGAATATTCAGTTCCTAGTGATTGTGACCCATTCAAATATTTTGATCTTGATCCCAATACTACAATTCCTACTCCATGATTCGATACTACTAACTAACCACAACCCATGGATACTCCAGATCATTTACCACTACTTGAAGGTGTTATTTGCACACTAGATGTAGTCTCATCTACAACACCACCTCCTCCTCCTACTACTACTACTATTATGGTACTTTATCAGGGGCCTACCCACACAACCGATGCCATTCCACCTACTTCACTATCGCATGTACATCCACCATTAGCACGTCCTCTCTTTACAAGCATGTTTTTCATGAATGATTCTTATTGGGAGCATATTTCATTTCATCCTACTTTTGATGACACTATATACACACATGATGGCTTGGCTTGGCTACACTTTGTAGTTAACGACATCATTCCTTCACTGTATGCTCCTCATATTTATCATGATCTCATCCACACCACTATTTCTTATGGGTTTCACGTCTTTCATATCACATTGTTTCTTGCACGAGATCCTCGTGATGCTCCCCTTACAATTGGAGAGTCTTGGCTTGACTATATTGTGGGCACCTTAGATCCTGATCATATTGACATTTCATTTCCTATGCCTTTCGGTCATGTTTTCATTTGCAATGATTCCTTTCTTAGATATTCACAAAATCTTACATGTTGATTAGCACATGGTTTTCCATTACCCCCTTTCACTGATGAAGAATATGCAATGGACATGTACAACCTTCACCATAATGGCTCACTACGTTATCAACCCGATACTATTGCTTATCATGTATCAAATGCTTTACCTTTCATCTTTGATCATGACAATTACGACCTCCTAGATGGCACTACTTGATCTCTTTTCTCATCACACACTTAGGGGGGCATAACACATATTCCCCCCCAAACATTTAACAACTGTCCTATTGTCTCATCACTTCACATATATACTTTCACATACGACATATACATCTTGACACACGCTCGTATTACCACTCCCTGATGACACACTCATTTTCTTATGGTTCTTCCATGACTATTGAGGGATCTCTTACAATAAGAACTCATTTCACCTACCCATTATATCTATCTACTACACACTCATTCATACATACATGCATTTATCACCATATATTTACACATCCAATATAATCTTTCATCATATGTCGCCAAACAACATTCATCAACCAACACATTCATCATGAACATTTCAATATGCACCAGTATCATTGTTTCCTGATGATGCACTCTCGTGCTTTGGTTCACACTTGACTATTGAGGGAATACTATACACATGAACCTCACACATTGCAAACTAAACACACCACGCATTCTCACACACTTGACCATATCACACATTTTACACTAAACACATTCACCACACCTATCTCTAGCATTTCTTAGTCACACTACACATTACACATCTCGTTTATCCCAGACATCTTCTATTGTAACATCTACTAGACACTTTGCATCTCATTCATTACACATATTCACACTATATCTCTCTTACATCTACTCCTACATGTTTCGGTCATTACCCTATGGCGCACTCTAGTCCTGTGGTCCATACTCGATTGTTGAGGGTATATATCTCAAATTCACCTCACCACATTCAATCGTTCAATCACCCAATCACTCACCCAATCAATCACTCATTCACACATTCTAGGCTTTGTGCTTTGACAATCACTTATGTTTATTACATGCATTCAAACAATTTTCTGGCGACGCACTCTCGTTTACGATTCATTCTTGATTGTTGAGGGGGCATGTACAAATGAACCTCATTGCATACATACAAAGCCACTTAGGGGCCACGCAGTTCCTATCATCCAAATTACATTCCATTCCGCGTCATCCACGGCATACTTCATATCTTGGTTGCATTTAATATTTCTTACTTATGCTTACAGGTTCATCTTATTACACATGTTAGATAGATATATTTTTATGTCATTATTTTTATCATACACACGTGTGTATTCACTTGGCTTTCTTGTTGTGATCGCAGTCTATACAGATCTATAACATGTAGCATGGATGCTTAGTGTAGTACCTATTATCAATCCCACAAAGGCTTTTGGGGGCATAAACTTTCATACACTATAGGTGTTATTGTTTCATTTTGTTTCATAGCACATTACTTTATCATATCATATCCGCTTTGACATACTTTTTATCTTTCTAACATGTTAATGGGTGCTTCATGTGTAGCATTTATATTGCAGTTCTATTTTCTTCCTTGGTTCTGTGCTATATTATTTGTCATTGTTATCCATTATTTGCAGGATTTTCCTTTTGTCTTGTGTGCACACTTTTCTTCTTACATCCACTTCGGCCTTGATTTTCTTGTGACATCGTGAGTGATGTCCTGTGTTTGGAATCCACTTTTTGTGGTATACATTGTCTTCTTGTGTGTTTACTTGCGTATTAGCTTACACATTTTTCTACTTAGCTTAATTTCATCTTAAACACATGTTTTTTTCTTTTCTTGTATTAACACTTGTCTCCTAGCCACTTTTTTACGTGTGCCTTGGTTTCTACCGAGCACATTCTCTTCCCCCTGTAAGGCATAGTTTCAGCATAGCGGTCAGTCCTCTTTTAGGCCGTATACTCCCTCAAGTGACATTGCATACACCCCAAATGAGGGGGGAATCATATGGTTGAATCAGTTATCCCATACATCATTATATATAGCACAGTACCGGTACATCACAGTTTTCAGTTTCAAACAGGGCTCAAAATCATACTTGGGTCCTTAGCACAATGATGTCCTTCCTAGATGTCAGTAACCAGGGGCTAGATCTTCAACATTTTTTAGTTCATCATAGTTTTTTGACATGTCATAGAGGTTTTTGAAAAGGAAAATATTCCTTTAGCACTGCGACATTTAAATTGGGGGGAAATTACACACCATCTTCAGTGGTGTTTTCATTCCGGGAGGCAGTTAAAGGTTAGAGGATGAAACCAGACTTTCCTCTCTACACTACTTCTGTCGTGGCATAGGATCATCCAAAAAACCAACATCTACACATGTGTTTCCACCCTAGGTTCATTTTCATCATCACTTTTTGCAGTTTCTCCTCCTTAGCATCCATGCTTCACATTTTAATCACTGCATGATTTTTCTAGTCCCTCGGCGCGTTTACATCATCGATCTACATGGTTTATCAAGTGTGCATCTCTATCTATTTTATGTTACCGAGATTTCTGCTCACCAACATAAAGTGGGGGAAAATGTAGACACAAAATCATGCACTTTGGGTAATTATCTAGTCTTGATTATATACTACTATTCATATGATTCCTAAGTAAGAAAAGTACTAATTAAGCCGTGTCTTTGGCCACCTTTCTTTGTCTTATGTTTCTCCTTTTAGTATTACACCCTTACTTGCTCAGTATTCCTTTTTATACTTCATCTTTTATCATCCTAGACACCAGAGTCAGACACCCACCCTTGTCCCCTCTGGGTGCCCCTAACCCCTTTGTACTTCACTCTCACTTTTTAGGTCGTTTATAGTCATTTGAGCATCTTATATTTTTGGTGGTCATCCCTTTTGGGGTTAATTATGAATTTTAAGCAAAGGAATCATATAAATATAAAGTTATGTGATCATAATAAAGGACTCAAGCACTAAGCAGTAGCTATCACAACCTAAGGTTGCATCCATAAAACATCTAAGAGCTCTATTGCGTCCATCTAGCACCATCACAAGGGATAAAAGGGTTGCTTATTCTACATACACTTCATATGAGGGAAGTTTATTCTATTCCATACACACATCTATTACATTTCTTTACATTTAGCTATTTGTTTGCTATCAAGTACGACTCACACAAGAGCCACTTAGGGTACAATTCTACATGCGCGTGCACACACACACACACACATAACTACATTGGGTCCTAAGATGTATTGCAATGCTCAGTCATAATTTCACCATTTTGATAGCTGAGGACATTCTGACCCCTCATTTTGCATCTCTCTTTTTTGGGGATTTGATGTCTATTTGAGGATTTTGCAGGTTCATATTTCATTACAGGTTTTCACCAACCTCGGTGATCTTGGTGTGACCTTAGATAAACCAAAGGAGACTAACAGAAAAACATATTGTGACCACCTAGAGGAGTTTTTTTTATCTTTTCTGAAGACTCGGGTGCCAAGAAACAAGCCTAAGGCACCCACGAGTGCCCATGTCCCTCTCCAGGCCCCCCAGTCCAGCCTATCTATCCAGATCTACATTTTTCTTGGTCTTTGTGTGACGCTCATGCTACTATGTTAACTTTTTCATCACTTTGGTACAGTTCATAATTAATTGCAAACCTGCTAAGTACTTTCTTCTCATCCTTGCAACTCGGGTTTCATAATTTATTGCTTAGTTTTATTGAGTATCATTGTTGTACCTAATTGCATGTTTATTTACTGCTACAATTGCATTATATTAGGTATAAAAAATCCACATTTAGCTTAATCAGTTGGGTGGTAAGGGGTGGAGGCGGGGTAGTGTTAGGTGTTAATAATTGTTTTTTATTTTTTTAAGTTTAAATTTTGATATGATGAATTTTTTTTATTTTTCTTGAATTTTTCTAAAGGTGAGAACAACTGTGATGATGCACAAAACAATGTAACGAAAGGACCTGGTGATAAATTAAATTTCGTGAAAAAGGGAAAATGAGCACAAATGTGTGTAGAAGCAGCGGATTCCCCAGGATGTTCATCCAACAACGGTGAATTTCAAACACACATTATGACCTGCTTATGGGGGGATGAAGTACAAAATTTGAGGGTGGTTAGCATATGAATATGACTATATGAAAATCATGATGGTGAACACACGATAAACATGAAGACATAGAACATGATATAATAAGTACACTAAAATAGAAGCTTGAACAAGGTCTAAAGCGTACAAGGTGACATACTAGCCATGTGACTCATCAAGATCATGTGTGTGCTATAATATTGAATTACTATTTGAAGTGAAGACATGTGACATAGTAAGAGAAAACACAAGCCAACGTGTAGGTATGAATGAAATAGGTAATTGGTGAGTAGTGAAATGGAAGTCAATTGTAAGTTGTATATTTCTCCATTGTTAGCCAGGCGTACATATCCCCGACGGAGATACATTTGATTCTAGTTGTGAAATTTCTCTACTATCATCCAGAAGTCCATAGCCTTAGTAGAGATACTGGAAATACCCCAGAGAGAGAGAGAGAGAGAGAGAGCTTGTGTGATATTTCTCTTTTTCTACTTTTGAACTTTTACTTTTACATAATTTTGATTTGTTTTGATTTGTTTTTCACATAATATTTAACTCTCTCATTTTTCCAAGTGATTTAGAACCACAGGTGTCTTGGTGGAGGGAGTGGGAGTGATTTCAGACACGAAAATTAGAAAGCATCAACAAATAATGCCCTAGTGTCTTCACAACAAGTTTTTAAGTGTGTAAGCATGCGTGGATCTTAAAGTGGGTGTTGATATTAATTCACCAAGTAAGAAGAGACCAAGTTCAAGAAAACTGTAGAAGAAACTATTGACTCACAAAAACATGACAACAAGATTATCAAAGTATGCACCAAAAACTGTGAAACAAACCAAAAAATGGGAATGTGAATGAACTATAAATGAAATATGTAGCAGTGAACGGGGAATTAGAATTAAATATGAGTGAATGGAAGAAATGTGGAAGAACATCCATGGGCAAGCACTGTTTATTTTATTTTTTTAGAAGATATAGATTTTTGTATTTTTGAAAGATGTTTAGCTATGTAAAGAGGGTGTTTGTGTTTGTGTTTGTTTGGATAATTTTACCAAGTTTCAAATCCATTCCAAATGAAGATAAACGGATTGTATGGATCATGTAGAATTTGGTAGTGAAGAAAAATTAAAATCCCCCCAGTCCATATAAAGACTAGGTGAGTGAGGGAGGTGATGTATAAGAGAAAATGATACATGAGATAGATGATTGGAGTGATGAGGATGAACTTGATGATAATTGAAGCAAGAATGCCAAATAAAATCCATATAATGGTGGTGTTTGAAGAACATGAGTGTGGGGATGAATCACGTAAGAAAGGTATTGAGTATGGAGGATGTGCGAGGGTGTCTAGTGGACGAGGATGGGAAAATAGATAAATGTGAGAAGATGAAGTGACATGAGGATTTGTGTGAGAAATGATGTCAAGTGAATGAGGCATGGAGAATATAGTGATGTCTGAAGGAAGCATGAAAGTTAATGGTGTGAACTTAGGATGAATGGGTATGATGAGGGTATGATGGCATTGAATAGGAAGAGATGTTTAAGAAGGAATGTCCAACATATAAGAATGTAGGATAAAAATTGGAATGATTGCAAAGTATAATAGGATGTGGAGGAGGCTTTTGAGGACCATGCATAAGAAAAAAAATGGGCATGTGGGTGTAGTTGATGATGTGAACAAAAAATGTGGATCAAAATAATAAAAATGGTGCTTCAATGAGTGGTATAGGAAGCAAGATGGTGGATGTGAAAGGAATCTCTTAAGGAGGTGACGTAGTGGGAGCACGCAAAGGTGGATTATGAATATGGGATGAAGGAATATGTGTATACAAGTGACAAGGAATTGATGTAGTAGGAGTGGAAATGACTGTAATAGATGGTATAGGATGTAACGGAGGTGCCACAAGTAAGAATGGTGTTTAGATGAGTGATGATGAAGTAATTGAGATGCTTGTAGAAGATTGTAAGATAGGAAAATTTATGTGTATAACATATTTTATGAAGATAAAATTGTAGGTGTGATAATGTGTGGTGTGATAAGTTGAGTATAATGTGATCAAAGAAAGTAAAGAAGGAGGGGACATGATGGGTATGACAGAATCATGTGATGATGAATGAATAGATAGAGGTGGTAACAAAGTGAAATCCTTTGCCAAGGATAATATCACTTCCATAGTGAAAGAATATGATATCGGAGATTGATATGAGGATGATGTAGATGAGTGATTAGGTGAGCATGATGATGGTGATTCCAAGGTGGAAACATGTAATGGAGGGGATTGCAATGTGTTTGATTGAGATGATGAGACACTAAGTGCACATGATGATTGTTATGTAGTGGGGAGTGATGAATCAAATGATGGAGAGGTGAAGCAAGGAGAAGAAGTGGGAATTTAATATTTTTAAGTGATGGGATGGGTGTTAGTAGATGAAGGTGGAGGTGATGGTGGGTCAA
Source organism: Taxus chinensis (assembly GCA_019776745.2). Lineage (NCBI taxonomy): Eukaryota > Viridiplantae > Streptophyta > Pinopsida > Cupressales > Taxaceae > Taxus > Taxus chinensis. The sequence goes on along the minus strand of CM034147.1, from coordinate 890,023,792 downwards.
CAGCAATGTCCCCCTTTTCGAGAAGGTCTTGAATGATATTGCATAGTTGAGGAAATGAGTCAGTGTAATGACCGTCAATACGATGGTAGGCACATGTGTCATGGGTGGAACGAAAAAATGGTAGGGGTGGTTTGGGAGGGAGAATGATGAGATTGGTATCAAAAAAATGGAGAATAGAAGAAATCAACTTAGTCAAAGGGGTGAATTTGTGAGAGAGATGGATGAAGTAAAAAGCCTTAAGAGCATGTAATGAGTGCAAATATGTGGGTGTATAAGGTGATGAAGTGTAAGTACAATCCGATTGGTAGACGTGATGAACATGGGAGTGGCATGGTTTGGTAGGTGATGGAGGAATGGATAAAATTTACAAGGAGGTAGTGTTACCAAGATGGACATCCTCGAGGTGTTGTGTCATGTGCACGGCCTCATCAAATGTGTCTAATGGATGAATTTGTAAATGGTGGGAGATGTGAAGGATGAAACTTTTAGAAAAGAGGTCAATGATTTCAGGAAATGGATGGAAATGAATGAGAGCATGCCAACATGTAAAAAAATCAATGATTGACTCATTATGGGATTGGTGAAGCATGTGAAGGTCAACAAGTGTTTCTTTGGGCATGATATGGATGGAGAAATGAGATAAAAATTTGTGTACAAATTGTGTGAAAGCGTAAAGGCTATGTTGTGGGAGACATGAGTACCAGTCAATTGCGCGGCCAGTGAGTGAAAGTGGTAAAGTGCATAGAAGAAGAGTGTAATCATGTTGGATAATGTGGAAAGTGTAGCAGAAGAGATGTAAGTGATGTTGAGGATATTTGGTGCCATCAAATTTTTCAAATGCAAACAATTTGAAATGTGGTGGATAAGGACGGTGTGGTACCATGGAGTGAATAGTCTCATTGAAAATGGCATTATAAGTTGGTGTGGGAGGAATCCCCCCTAAGTGTTGAGACTCAAGATTAACAATGCAGTCAAGAAGGTGGTGGTGGAGAAAATTAGGATGTCAATGAACATGGAAATGACTAGAAGCCATGGAGAATGATAATTACTAGGACTTGGAAACATGATTAGAAGAAGTCAGTAAAATTGTAGGACCATAAAATCATAGCATAATCGTAGTTGCAACTGAGTCTAGGATAAATCAAGAATTAAAATAGAATTCAAAATGAATTATTTAGAAGGATACAGGTCAGTCACATTTGTAAATGGCTCTGGGAAAAATATGAGGTGGAAAAATAATTTTGAGGGTTGAATAAGTAAATTTTGATCCTTAAACCAATCTTGAAATTCTAAATTATGATGTGGCCATGCAAGAAAAGTATGAACAACTCAAAGCACTCCACAATGAGGAAGAAGAGATCCATCTTTTGGAAGCATAATTCTTCATATTGTGAAGTGTTTGTTCCAGGAATACCCTTATGTACTTCTCATGACTATCCTTTTCTTGAGCATTCCAATGAGTTTCAACTCAACACCTTGATGAAGGAAGCATAGAAGATGAGTATCCATCCACAGCTACAATTCGGCCTGAAGATTAGTCCTTTGGAGGAGAAATGTGCATGATAAATGAGAATTCTTTTCTCATGATAGATGATCCAGTGCTCATTGAAAACTCCACCAACCGCGAAGATGTCCAAGAGTTAAATTCTCCTTGCTCACCACAAGTTCTTTAGGAGGATGATTTTGAGGTAATTATTGATTATTTTCTTTATAATTCTGTCTCTTCATTTGATGCACAAATTCCCAATACTTAAATGGAGAAAATGGGAGAATTCAATTTCCTTTCTAAAACAATCATGGATGAACAAAGAGAACATGACTTCTCTGATGATTAGGTTTCCTTATCATCACCAAAAGAGTGTGATAGTGATCATAATTATGAGTATGAGGTTCTTCTCTTCTCCCTGTGAAGAAGAGGAATCTCTAGGGGAGGTTTGGGATGGAGTAAATGATTAGTCTCATGTTGTATCCCCAACATTGTGTCATTTCTCCTTTCCTAAGGGTGATTTGATGAATCTTTAATTGGAAATTGCACCCTTCTCATTCAGCATTTTTAATGTATCTCTATTTGAAAATGATGAATATCAGGTTTCTAATCATCTCCCTAAGAACCAATGCGAAGATTTTTTAAATGAAGGTGAAAGTGATTATGTGGCATCTTTGAAGAATAAATGTGTGCAAGGTGTTTTAAATGTTGTGGAAGGAATTGAAGACCCCTAACTTAGCCTTGAAATCCTTACCTATGTTATGACTATGCAAGATAATTATGAGTCCAAAACTGATCCTTATTTTGATGTACAGATGTTCAATAATGAGATAAAACAAATAGATAATCTCAATGAAACATAGATGGATGAGTATGAATGTGAAGACGATTCCTTCCCATTCTTGTTTTGTGAAGAATATTGTATTCATGATTAATGGAAGGGAAAGGAAATGTTTGAATCTCCCATGGATGTCTTCATTCATGAGGATAGTACCTTTTTCACATAAAATGATATCGAGGTCAGTGATGAGATGGTAGGCATAGAAAGGAATCATTTAGAACAAATGAATGGGAATATTTTGAATGGATTATGAATCAGCTTGCTCTCGCCACTTACAAATTCCCTATTAATTATGAAAAATGAATCAACCATGCTACAATTATCACCCAAGGATGATGAATATCTTCATTATCAAAATGGATATTCCATTTTTGAAAACATGGAGGAATGGATTCTTATGGTCACAAAATATCAAACAGAGACTAAAGAAAGTATAAATTTCAAGTGAGTAACAAAATTCTCATTGGATGCAAAGGTGTTTTCTATGCAATATTGGTACGAGGATGGAAAATTTGTCTCTCTCCTTCTTATCAAACCATGCAAAGCTATCATGAGATCATGACATGACCAGTTGATTATCTTCAAGCTTTGGAATCTGTCTAAATTTAGCATACTGTTTCAAGATTCAAGGTATGGAAACTTCTTCATAGCCTCATAAGTTGAGCTTTCCATGTTGATGGAGAAGTATCCAAGTGTGGTGTAGTTGGTTAGAAAGAATCATGATGACTTTATGGATTCATAACTTGATAATGGGTTCTTCTCACTGAGTATGGATGCAGATGGAGGTCATGAAAATATTTGGTTACAAAAAATCAATCCCAAGGTGTCGAGATGTGTAAACCATGAAAAATTAGTGACTTCAAACAACCTCTAGTTAGGTGAGTCCCATGTTTCAAATCATGTTCTCAAGGTTCAGCATGAAGACCCATATGGTTGTGAATGTGAGGCTTTCTCTTTCACATTGGGAGAGGATGACTCTTTCAAGAATGAATTCATAACTAGCAATATGCCTATGGCTTTTGAAATTGAATCTACTTAAAAGGAGGATGACTTCATCATGGAGATGAATTCCCAAGTTCATAATGGTCAATAATGGGAATATGATGATCATGATGTTTCATCCCCAATCTTGTGCTCATTCTCCTTTTGTAAAAATGGAAACCTTCTCAACAAAGAACAGATGAATGAGATGGTGCTTGAGTCCTCCAAGGTTGATTTTGTGCAAGATGAAAACCTTCTCAACAAGGAATGTATGAACAAGAATATGTTTGCATCTTACAATGTTGATTCCACTTAAGGAAAGTATGCTTTCGTCATGAAGCCATATTTTGAATCTCAAAATGGCTAATTTGGATAAGATGATGATTTCCATATTACATGCCCAACCCTCTGCTTATTTTATTTTCAAGATGTATGTGAAAGAAGACCGTTTGGAGCAGTTAGTAAACATAAAACACTAAGAGGCTTAAGATAGTGTTAAAAATCTTAAAACATCTATCGAGAATCAACTCATGGAAACAATGGACATGAAGAAGATGAAAAATAAAGAATAAATTCCTCTCAAATATCATAATCCTCAGTGTGAAAATATTAAGTTATGTATGATCAAGGCTCATTTATCTAGCAATGAAGCAAAATCAAAAATCAAAATGAATTTGGAAATGAATGAGAAAAAGGAAGAAGAGTATCAAAACAAAAAAGGAAATGGAATGAATAAGTAGACCCTCAATTGCAAAAGAAAACATGAAAAAAATTCGCAAGAAATTGAGAAAGGGGTCATATTTCAGTGAGCTTGTCAATGGATTTGAGGAAGAAATTTATTCGATGATACCCATGTATGGGTAAACATTCAGTATGAATGGGTGTTGTAGTAAAATTTCATTCTCCCTCGCATGTACATAGCTTATTTAGATATGTTTTGTGTGTTTTTTCATTCCATTATTTTTGTGTTCCCTTTCGGTTGAGTGTGTTTTGTCTTGTCCTTTTGTATGTGTTTGTTTCTTATATTAGTGGTGAAGAAGTGACTCTATTGCCCGATTATCAAAGCATTGGCCTTCTTACAAAGAGATTTATATGATTCTCTATTTCCCTTTATAGTCCAATTTCCCCAAGATAGATCCAGTTGTTTTCATGCAAAAATTTTGGCATGAAAAATGGAAACTTTGAGCATGACAACTAAGCCCATAATTGAAAATTATGGTTCTTGGTCACTATGCATCCTTCCTTTGACCAACCTTTCTTCAGTCCCACCCTCACCAACGATCATATAAAATTACTAACATGATTATTTAGTGTGTTTCAATGTGCATGGAAGAGTTCCTAATGAGATTTCTGAACTCATTGAGATTCGATGAGAGACACCTTCCTCTAGAGACCTAAAAAGGTCACTTTTAACCATTTTGTAGCTAAGTAAACACCCTCTGGAAGTGTACAGGGAAAATATAAAGCATATGAGGGTGATTTCAGAGAAAATTGAAGGTCTCCAAGGCAATTTAGGAAATTTTAGGGAATAAAATCTGATTCAGGAACAATATGTTCAATATCAAGTAATTCAGGGTAATAAGGAATGAAAGCTAAAATGGTGAAATTTGACTTCTCCAGATGATTTTGGGAGATCCACAATAATTTAAGAAGAAGAAAAATAGGCATATGAAAGTTATTGGAATCCTCTACAAGGTGGAAACATCAAATTTTCTCCAAGGCTCAAATTTTTCCTAAGATAGTTCAGAACTCTACAGTTTCCCTCTTAGTTCAAGATGCAATAGGTCCTAAAGTTTAAATTTAAGGAATAATTAGGCCTTAATAATGGTTACATGGATCTCATCATGTGTTTTATAGTTGAAATAATATAAGGTTTGACCCCAAAACGCTTTCCTAAGCTTCTAAGTTGAAAATATCAAGTCAGGTGTCCCAATTTGGACATTCAAGGCAAAATTTTCTTTCCAAATTTGGAGAAGTTGCACTTTAGAAACTCTTTTGTCCCTTCTATCCCCCAGGTAAAAATGGGGGGAATGAGGACACCAATATGGGATCCCTTCCTCTCCCCCAAGTTGCACTTTGGACTCCCAATTGTCCCCTCTATCCCCATGGTGAAAGGGGACAAGGGGGCACCAAAGTACGACCTCCTTCCTTCTCCTAGGTCACACTTTAGACACCCCGGTGTCCCCTCTATCCCCTTTGTCCCCCAAGGAACAAGGATGATAGAAAATTATGACCCATATCATTCATTCTACTACTAGTCACCATGTGACCCAATCCAGCTCCTCTGGTGCCCATTTCCCATCCCCTACATCTCATCCACCACACACCAAAATTTTCCACTTGTCACCATCTGGTGGAAGTATAACTTTGGTGTCCCTAGTGTCCCCCTTTGTCCCCATTTCACTCAAATAGTTAGTCATTTTTCATGAAAAGTGTTGTTACAACATCCTCCAAAACTCCATTTTTATTGGTGTCCCTGGTGTCCCCTTTGTCCCCATTTCACCAAGTGCAACCTAAAATCCACTCCATTCCAACCATGATTAAGCAATGTTGTTCCAAGTGAGTTAAGAATCACAATAAAACATCACTAACTCTCTATTTCTCAAATAGTTAGTCATTTTTCATGAAAAGTGTTGTTACAACATCCTCCAAAACTCCATTTTTATCTATATATGCTTCCAAATTTTTACCAAACCTTCATAACCATAAAAATGAATATTTGATCATATCTCCTCATTTGGGCACCCATTTCCCTTGAAATTTTACATGTGATTTCCTCTCCAAAATGCCTTTGGGAAGATTGTCAAAGAAAATCCATTGATGTTATGGATTTTTTATAGAAGTAATATGAAGATTCCAAACCCTAAATCTTACTTTTTCATTTTAACGGAGATCCAGTGGATGGAAAACCATGAAATTTGGAGTTGAAGGTCCTGGTGTAAAACAAAAACTTTTGACATTGTTTTCATTGTAACCCAACACCCATAAGTGTTATTTATACAAATAGAAATTATTCAGAGCTATGGGTGTCTAAAAATATTAAGTTTCTAAAAATATTAAATCCTCAGAATTTTCAAATTTCCATGAGTCGAAAACATTAGAGAGAAAAAACAGTGGAAACTTATTAAAAATAACATTCCTAGGTAGGAATTACTAAAAATAGTAAGTCTTGTAATTGAGATCAGAAAGTTATGGAAAATCCCTTTCCTCCTATCTCATTTATTTTTTCCATCATTGCAAGGAAGGGAAGTTGTCTCGTGGTCTAGGCATAAAATAAAACCCCTGCAAGCTCTTGAAACATCAACTCAGAGGTGAACTCTGCATGGCACACTTGGGTGCAAGAAGATGGATGGTTCACTCATCCCATTTTTGGCAGAAGGGAGTCATCATGATTGAATCCATTCATTAAGGATACCTTTGTTTCAAAAAAGTGTGATTTTAAGACAAAATGAGCCATGAGGAGATAAGTGAAGATCTCATTCCAACTCCTACCTCATGATTAGATCTCTTTCTAAGGGACAGGTCGGAGTGAATCAATGTGTGTGAAAGCATTCATTTGAACAGAAAGTGCAATCAAGAACATCATGAGGTCTGTGAAGGATTTTAAGCATCGAGAACTTCATTGAAATTCAAGTCATCAAGGTAATGGTCATCAGAATCATGATGAGGTAAGATCACCGTGAGTGATGTTGACAATCATCTCAAGCTCACTAAAAATGCATATCTCATGAAATTGTTTTTTAACACTTAACCAATGCTTTTTAATGTGCTCACATCTTGAAAATCAAGGATGTGGTATTTGTAATGTTTCGATGTATTTTGGAGGTCAAAAACGTGGAACCCACTCTCATACATTCCTTCAAGTTTCACTCAAGGATCGATCCTTATATCTAGAGGAGGAAACTTATTTCTATGAGGAACAATTGAATATATTTCCACTTAGGTGACATCTTTGTCACAAAGATGAAATTTGAAGCTCAAGAAGTGATATGATGATCATCACATCCTATCTCTGTCATTGTGTTCAAATCCCTTCAAGGAACAAGTCAGGATGAGTTAGTCAATATTTCAAGGAGGCTTTTGGAGCCATGAAGGGTAAATGGATGATTTTCATGTCAAGTACCATGTTTGTAAGAATGGGCAACTATCTCAATTCCATATGTTGTAATTCACTTAGGTGTGTTCTTAAACACTCATCTGACACCTTGTAATATGTTCACACCTCGAAGGAAGAATCATGTTTAATCACCTCATTTTAGTTCAATGGATTGCCATAGGACAAGAATTTCATTTAGGAAGCAATCCTTATGTATGCATGATGAGGGCTTATTTCAGTAAGCAACAAATAATCAAAAAAAGGTTTGTGCATCTTAGAATTGATTTTTGGTCATGAAGGTGAATTGTAAAGGCCTAACGAAGTGAGGAAGTGATCCTCATATCCTAACTCCTACCTTGTGGATAGAAATGATCATCATGTTCCTATCACAATGCATATCCCATAGCATTGTTTCTAAAAACTTATTTGAATCCCTAGAATGTTTCCATATCTCATAGATTAAGGAGATTGTGATCACAGTGCTTCAAGTCATTAGGTTTTTCATTTGTAGAGGCTTCATTTTCATCAGATTGATCAACCCCATCTCATTCATGAGTCATTTCCTCAAAGGTACATGAGCAAAAATTTATTCATCAGCAAAGGCTTCATCTCTATCAAAGTGATTGTATCTTCTCTCCTTCCTTCTTCCTTCTATCTCTATGTTCTAATTCTTCATTAAGAAGCCACTTTTCACTATTTCATCTTATTCACTTAAAGTGGCATTTAGTCTAACATTGTAAGAGTTATTTTCAATTAATAATAAAAGGATCACTTTTGTTTCCTTGGAAAATAAAAGGTCACAAGTGATAAGGGGAAGTGAAAATTCATGTGGGGGTAGATGAAAAGACTTTTTGTAATGTTATAAATTGGAATGGCCTCTCCATTCAAAAAAGTTGCCAATTGTTGATTGTTGTATGTTGTTGAGATTGGTATCACTACTACATCAAGCTATAAAAAGCTACATTTCCTCTATTTTCTTTGTTTATATTCCTCTACCTTCTCTTCTCCCCAACTTTGCAAGCATTTTGATCTTGTACAACTAAGAAGAAACTTTGTGTCCTTGATTGATAGATATGTAGAACTTTGTGTCTATAATTTATTAGTCTTACTAATTTCTTACATTTTTGGATTCTTCTAATTGAATGTTGACTTACTCTGATTGATTTATCTAAATTCTGTAAGCCTACTCACAACATTAACCCTCTCTCTCCTTATTTATCTAACTCCCCTTTACCTCCCTTCACAACAAATTCCTCCCTTGTACACTATACAAGCACTTTGCCACAACTTTAGTTGAGTATTCATGTGTGATCCCTGGCCTAATGACCACCCCACAACTTTAATTAGTTTACATTCAATAATGGGATTCTCCCCATACACAAGAAGGATGGGCTTAGCCCCGTGACCATTGGTGATAACCAATAATTCACACTGCAACAAATTATTTCACCAACAAGGATATAATGTTGTCAAGGTGACTTGCACAAAATGAGAGATGACCTATGAGATTGACCTAATACCTTATGAATGTGGTAGAATTGTAACACCTAAATAACATGAGTTTTGTAGAATATAAATGCAAGTGTGAATCTAGAGAATGATAATAAATAAATCCTATGGTGGTTGTATGAAAGTGAGAAGTATAGTGGTGGCTAGAAATCTTGATCATGCCCAAGCTATTAGAGGAGTGTAATATGCAATACAAATGAGATAAATAATAAGGTAAGGTTTGTGGATAATTATAGGTGGATTTGAGGAAAATGAAGAGTAATGACATCATAGTTTCCAAAACTAGTTAAACTTGTGCAAAACCCAATGAGAGAGACAAGGGGAAAGAAGACGTCATCCTTTCAAAAAAAGTGAAGCACGTGAAAGTATTAATCAGATATACAAGGGCAAGGTGGCTTCATCCTTTCTCAAAAGAGATGAAACATACACAAAACCAGAGGATTTTTACCAGGGGAGGGGGTCATTATAAGGGTCAGAAGGGAGGACTCCAAGTGATTATTGCAACAAAGTTGTTAAATAATAGGAGTCATCAAAAAGTACAGAAGAACCCAAAATGCATTTAAAATATGTCAACAAAAAAGGTTATACTTTTCCCTTGAGTCACAAGCAGACAATGCATATGGAAGGTTGTGACATTTTTTAGAGAGGCCAATGCCCATTAAGCAAGTCAAATCTAGTGTTCTCAAGTTCAAATCACTCAAAGGGAATTCAAAGCTCTCCAAAGTCTTCCTAAGCAGCAACACATGTTATGAACAACTCCTACATAGGTCTAAAACACTCCAAACCAAGTTCTAGAGTCAAGCTTCCCAAGCCAAAGACCATAAAATCCAAGTCAAGCACTAAGTAAGTGTTGGTTGGATATTTTGTCAACCCAAAATATGAGGTTCAACCACAGTATATGGGATTAAATCCCTCCTCAAAGACAGGTGAGGCTGCCTGTTTGCTACTAATCTAAAACACAGCGAAAACAATATATACAGTATTCACACTAATCTAACCATTGGGGGTTGGGATAGAATCCCGAAATCCACATTCACACGATTCAAAGGTATTGCTTCCGTAAATGAACGGGGTTAGAAACTATTACAATGAAAGAAGCACAATGGAAAGGAAATGAGAGAAACGTATTTTCTTTCGAGTAAACGCAGAGCACGAAATAATCATACGAGCTTTAGATCATAAATATAATGTCTGAGATAATTAGAAACAATAAGATACTATGCAAAGAATAGCTTAAGATCATGAACATAAGAACAATGTCTTAAGAAAGATATATCCCACAACACAAAGTTTGCGAAATAATATCAACTCCTATTCTTTGAAATGATTGAACGAAAACACAAAGTTTTTTCTTCTTTCCAATAGCTCCGAATATTACAAAAAAATCTCGACCCTTTGGAATGCATAAGCATCCCTTATTTATAATAAAAGGGAATGAGAGAAAATAGGATAAATCCTAGAAAATAGTGTTCTTTAAAAAGAGTTCTATTTTGCTTGACTCTCACGCAGGAGACCAAGTCAAAATTTGCTTCCTATATGACGAAACAGAAATGAAAAAGACATGTCGATTTCAAGATTGAAATGACATGAAACATCAAGAATTAATCTGAATCATCATCTTTCGCTCCTTCATCTTTCTCTTCCTCCAGCTGCACCTGTTTGTTCTGAAATTCTTGGAACCTTCGAATTATGCCTTGCATTTCATTTTCGTCAGGTGCAATAGAATGATCATTCCAAATTTCGCAGGTTTCATGGATATCACTAGCACCGCCGGGAAGCTTTTTCAATCTTTTGCTGAGCTTTCTCAAGGCCTCAAAAGAATGTTCAATTCTTACAAATCGATCAATGATCTCAATACCAAATTCTATGCATTGGTTCATGCTGAACAGACTCTTGGACTTGTTTGAAAAGATCATCTGCTGATAGGACACCTGAGTTTCCAACTGACACCTTTGGACAAATCTTCAGCAACTCTTCTTCCAAATCACTTTTTTCCATCAATCAATTTATCCCTTGATTCTCTCAACTTAGCGCAGGCTTCGTTGAGAATCCTCACCCTGAACCTGATGGCTTTAGTCAGCTGAAAATGCTTATCCGTATGTGGGATAACGCCTTCTTCTACCAAGAGATGTGCTGGTATTTGCTTTAATACTTGGAGAGCTTCATAAGTCAAATCAAGATGTCCAATTTCTTGAGAAAACTCATCATCCATCTTCTCTCCATCCTTCTGAATATCCCCCACAGATTGATGAACTTTCACAACGTCTTGTATCACCTCCTTCCCCTGTTGGAGTAACCTTTGGATCCATTCATCGACCACTCTTCCTTTTTTAGCAATCTTCTCAATTGTAGGTACTGATGAGAAATCGAATCCGACAGGGACAGAAGAAGATGGTATGGATTCAAGGGGTTTTGAGAGTTTAAGAAAAACCTCAGTCAACTGCTCCACTTTTCCTTTAAGCTCATCTCTGCTGTCTTTTGTTTCTTTCAACTTCTGGCACAGCACATTTGTGGCATCCCGCGCATCTTGTTGCGCCCCTTCTGCTGTCACTCTTCCTAGAGCCACCCTGGTTATCTGATAATCAGAGGCTGTTATGTCCTCTTTAGTTTTTTCAGTCGCGGGAGTGGCTATCTCTGCGAACTTATCTCCTGAAGCGTCCACCAAAACCCTTGAAACTGTTTTGGGTTTCTTGCCTGATTTAGCAGTAGGAGCCTTGAGTGAGCTGAAATCAAAGGCTGGTAGGGGCACAATCACCTTCCTCTTCCTCGGAGTTTTCTCAAGTAGCCATTGCGGCGTATCAGAGGGAGTTGCCACGGTTGTAGAAGCTGGTATCATACTCTCAAGGGGAGAAGATTCTACTAGTGGAGGGAGAATAGTTACCAACGTGGTAGTAGATCCAATAAAAAGAGGCACAGGAGGGGGCGTGTTGGTGATCACTTGGGTCCCAGCAGAGAGGGGTGAAAGTCCAGAGAAAATACTGGCCATTACTGAAGAAGTTGATGGAGAATAAGGAGGTAGGAGTGGTTGTGAGGAAAGAGGCACAGATTCAGACTCCAAAGCCTTGGATGCAAGAGATAAGGTCTCTTTAGTTGAGCAATCAGCAAATGGTGAAACTAGAGGCTGGTTTCCTCCTCCTTCCAAAGTAATTTCTCCTATTTCTGGTGGTGTTGGTGATTCTGGCACATTCACCGTTTCAACTGGAGAAACAATTGAAGAGATTTCTCTTTCTTTCCTCTTTTTGACAATCTTGACCTTTATAGGCCCCCTAGAAGATTTTCTGTCCTTTTCCTTTTTGGAGGGCCCCGCCTCTGACGCAGCCAACTCTGAAAACTTATCATCTTTAAAACTCATTCCCCAAGAGGAGAGCCATGCTTTGGTGCGTGCAAGAATCTGAGCCGACCTATCTGTGATGGAGGCTTTTTCACTGATTGACCAATCAATAGGTGGGAAAACATATTGATCTTCATTTAGTCCATCATAGGAAAGATCCAAAACACTTTCATTGTCACTAGTACCTTCTGGTAAATCAGCAAGCTCAAGTGTTTGAATCTCAACAATTGTCAATCTGCTATGATCCTTCCTGCGAACAGCAACCTCATCACGCAGATCAATCCAAATGTCCTCTATGCTTGGCCTGTGCAGGTGCAGGGTTCCATACGCCCTGAGGACTCCTCGAATGTCAAAACCCGTCTCGGGTTTCATATGCTTCCTCAACTTGTCCTGAAGCTCATGGATAACATTTTTAGCTTTCACCACTGTTGAACAAGTGTATCTCCCAATAGAAATTGGGAAGGATACAACAGCCTTATGTTTACTTTGTTGGAATTTATGGAAATCCAACAGTTGCCTAACCAATTCCATCAATATCAGTTTATCCCCTGGATATCGGGGCAGACGGAAAGGGATCCCCCGAGTACATAACCACCCGAAGATATGTGAACTTCTTGAATTGTAAGAAGACACATCCCCATTTGGAAACTTCAGCCCAGGCCTCATCTGAGACTCTTGTCTTCCTCAACTCAGGGTTTAGCCTGCAGATGTTTTCATAAAAGAAGGCGTCATTCACCCTTCTGAATTGGTCTTGGGATCCCTTCCTTGTCAGTTGAGGGAAGTATTGATACACATGGCTCCCTGTCCTACTTCCCTTGGTATCCAACCCGGGATAGTTCCTCATCCCGGCTGCTGCATATGTGACATATGAAGACATATAAAATTTCCCTGTGGACAAGACTGTTGTCAGTTGGGAATCTATCTCATTACTAATGAGAGTGCCCCAGTCAATCCCTTGTTGATTCTTCTTGATGGTGATCATGAATTGATACATCCACCCTTGGAACACATTTGATTCAGGTAAACCGAAAACCCGACTCAACAAAGTGATGATGTCATTGATCTCCTGGATGAAATCACTCCTGGGGATCAGTCTTGGGAATCTGGAGACAGCCGGTTTGGCCTTGATCAGGAACTTCTTATTTACATGCTTGATATAATTTTCCTAATCGTTATCCCAGGATTTCTGAGCTGACTTGACATCCAACTCTCCATATTCTTCAAAATTCGGTAGTTTGAGGAGGTCATCAAAGTAACCTCCGTCCAATTTGATCACTACTTCTCCTGTCTGATTTCTCACAGAACGAGAAACAGAGTCATAACTGGAAGCATAGGATAAGATGAATTCAGGGCATTGAGCGGACATGGGAAAACCCACTGCAAGAGGTAAGCCACTCTCGGCTATCGCTTTCATCCACGGAGTTTGGGAGGAACTCCTTACCCTACTCCAGAAATCTTCAATATCTATATTCCCGAGCTCTGTATCTCGGATGTCATAATTGCAATCGATATATGACGGAGACTCCACCTTTCTGAACTTGTATTTCATTTTTCCTGATTTCTCAGCCTTTTCTTGCGATGGACCAGGGTCCGACATGAAGGATGTTGAAGGAAGAGAGTTTCAGAGATCAGGAGATGTTGCACATTGTGGAAATCTCGACCTACTGGAGATGCCGGAAGAACGGAAGCAGTCCGACACACTGAGGAGCATGTCGGGGAATCCAGAAAACCCGACACGCTGATGTCGGAAAGCCCTAGAAAGATCTGATGCACTTTTGAAAGATGTCGGAAACTTGAGAAAGCCCGACACGCCAAAGATGTCATAAACTTGAGAAAGCCCGATATACCTTCGGGTCTTCAATACTGCACAACACCTTTCAAAACCCGAAAAGGAGGAACAGGGTTTTGGTTGAATTTAAAACATGTAAATTCTTTTTACCATTCATATACCAAACATATCTTAATTCCAACAACAAAATTCTGGGGAAAAATCACAAAGTGGTAATTCCAAAGAAATAAACCCTAAAACATAAACCCTATTTGGAAAACAACCCCCAAAAGGAAAAAGAATAAAAACCCCACAAACCTGGTAAGGGAATGGGAAGAAGTTCATCCATAATCAATCCATAAAAACCAAGAACAAAGAATGGAGAGAGAAATACCTTCAAGTCAGAGCGAGAAAAGATCGAAAATGGGTGATTCAATCAGGCACAGGTGAGTTTCGGGTTTCGAGGTTGGAGAAGCATGCGCGAAAATCCATGAGTTAAAAACACATCCGGTAAAAATGACGTGTAAATCCGCATATTTATAAGAAAATTTGCAATTAATACACCTCGGCTGGCACGTGCCAACTCACCCGACAACTCGACATTAACGCCATGTCAGCATGCTCGGGAGGTCCGAAAACCCGACACAAAGGTGTGTAGAGTAATTCGGGTTTCGGGTCGTGGGAAACAATTGACACAAAGCATGAGATGTTTAGATGCTTCAAAGTTCTGAAAACCTGACACAAAGGACTAAATCGGACTTCGGGTATCGGAAGACAGGTGACACAAAACATGTTCCGGATAAGGCATGTCCCGATGCGCCAAAGGTCCGAAAACCCGACTCGACTCACTTGAAGCGGGTTTCGGGTTTCGGGAAACACAAGACATAAAGCATTCAAAACACATGTTGACCTGTTGGTGAAACCCGAAAACCTGATTTTCTCTAATAAAGGTAATTTTGCAAAACCAGCTTTAAAAATTTCGTAGGGGTTATCTGATAGTTTGGAGTAAACTCAAAACTGAGATAACAGCAAGCAAGCTAGAAAATATTATAAAACGGTTGAATTCTCAAATATAGTTACATCCATACAAATATCACATCTTTAAGTGGAGAATTGTGTGTTTTATTAGGCCTCTTTATAGTAATGCTAGCATAAGCAATGTATGGATTGTACTTCGACCCAAACACTAACCTTTTTGCACGGGTTTCACCTATAGTTCTAGTGTTTTGGGTCTTTTCAGTTAATTTCATAGGGTTTCACATATTTGCAAGCCCTAATATCTTACAACAATGCATATTACAATCAGTCGCAAGGACATAGAAAGTTTTATATCCTTGTTATCTTCTTAGACGGGTTAGGGGCATAAGTGCCAATGGTTCAAGTTTGAAGATTTGGTTCCTATATATAGTGCACTCCTAAAAATAGAGATGAAGCATCTACAAGACATTTTCAGTATGTTCTTCATTTTGTCACACCCAAATCAACCAAATAGTTAAGTACACTTATTGTCTCGCGTTTTACTATATTTAGCACATATTTTAAATGATCTATTTTATAATTTGTTATATTTATATTCTGCTTTGAATGTTTAATTTAAAATGTGAATATTAAATTGAATGAAATTAAGGAATTAACTCTCTTTCCTCACACTTAAATAATTTTGGGTCAAATCGAGAATCAATGACTGTATCAACTAGTTTTCACCATTAGTAATGACATAAAATATTGGTATTGCAGAGTGAAATGGTGAGAAAACTTGATGCAGGAGCATCTCAGGTTCAAGGAAATATGGCACAAAATTTAACTTAGTACATGTGCCTACGAAAATGGAGGTGTGAGGATTGAAGAGAGGAGGCGTAGAAGAATGAAAATTAAATTGCATGTGTAGACACCTATAATTACACCTGAGCAATTTAAATACTTAAATTGTGCTAATTATCTCCTTTCCCGCAAATTGATGACATATTGTCAATAGCGCTCATCTTCTCTTCCATTGTCGTTAATTGATTACATTACGCTAATTAATTAAGTCCCTTATCCAACACATACCCTAATTAACGACCCTTCGTTAATCAACACCTTTTATCTAGTCTAATTAATTATTATTAATTAATTAGCCTCTCTTCTCATTAAATCAATAAATCACTATTTAATTGGTTTAATTCTCTCCTAATGGTCCAAATCACACTAAAATCCATCTAAAAGCTTATAAAAGCTTGCACATGTATTAATTAGTCATCTTGATTAATTAATACACCCCCTTTATCCACATGAGCTACTAAAGGACAAACTAAACCCTCCTAAAGTTAACTCAACCCATCTAAACCCCCCTTATCCATAACTAACTCTACATCTCCATTAGTCCCACATTCATGAGGATGTGTTGAATAATTTATCCTTTAGGTTATATAAACAATCCTCCCTCTACTTTTACACTTACACTTAAATCTCTCAAGAGACAAAAGTAAGCACGTAGTTTCATACTAATAGCCTTTTGTCATTCTTGAGCCCCTCCATCATCCATTCTTGAAGAGCTAAGCCTCACACCCAAGCATCCAGTAAAGGATCAAAGCAAGAAAATATGATTTGATTGTCATTTGGACTACTTAGGTTCATTTTAAATGTTTAATTAGGCAATTAAGGGGAATAGAGCTCATCAATTCACATTATGTTTTGATTAATTCAAAGTTATTAATGTTAAGGGTAGGACTTGCTCATTTCTTCATCATGATGGTGCATATTTCTCATTTTTAGCTAGGTTAAGAAACTATTTCTAGGTGGTAGTTTTCTTCCTTTAAATTTGGTTAAAATTGTAGAAACACTTGCACACATTTGGCACGCTTGGTGGGACCCTTAGTCCCATGGCATTTTAGTTTAAGTTTCATTGTTTTGGCTAAATTTTTGATATACACATGTAGTAATTAATGTCCATTTTTTTGTGGAATTTTTTCTCATTTGATATGTGTAACTTCATGTTCATAGCCTTAATTTTAATGGGTTATTGTCATTTTTAAGCTAACTTGTCAAAATTTCGAGATATTGTGAAGTTTCTTGTGTTTTTGCCATATTTTGGTTGCATGTCTAGCACAGGCATGATTTTAGGGGCGCATGTGTGATTTTTGTGGCGCAAGCATGGTTTTTATGGTGCACACATCTCTCTGGTGGCGCATGCACAATGTTAAAACATGTCACTTTGTCTGTCAACCCTGGCGCATGCGCATTAACCTTGGTGCACACACCCTAACCAGCACGTAAGTACACTAACCCGGGTGTAGACGTCATTTCATACTATACCTTCACTACATTCTGAAACCTGTCAGATCAGTGCACATGCCCTAACCAGGGCGCACATGTTGTTTTAGTGGCACATGCACATTTTTCTAGTAATGTGGTTGTTCTGTTTGTTTTTCCACCTATTTTTCTCAAAGTAGCGCATACATTGTTTTTGTGGCGCACACACCTCTTTGGTGGTGCAGATGCTTGATTAATCCAAAAATTCCACATAGTGGTGCAGGCATTGTTTTAGTGGCGCATACATTGTTTTCGTGGCGGACACACCTCTCGGGTGGCGCAAGCACACTGTGAGCCAAAAACAACGTTTAGTGGCACATACACCCTAACCTGAGCGCAGGCTCTGAAAAAGAGGCACAAGTGTCCTTTTGCATTCTTTGAAATTAAGGTGTTGATGTGCTAACATTCTTGCAGGTTTATCTAATCATATATTTGTCTTTACAAGTTGTTTTTACATATTTATATTTGATTAAGTGATATTTTGCATTGTTTACTTATAGGAATATGGATTGCGTATGCTCTTCCCCTCACATCCCTTGGGGAAATCTTGGGAATCAGAAATGATTCTTAGGTCCTTTTGATGCTTTCATATTGCTAAGAATATTTGAGTTGGAATTGGTTAATTTGGCATAGTTGAATTAAGGTGTTTTTTCCATTTGATATCTTTTTGGATTTTGAAGACATCACGTATGCTCTTCTCTTGCGTCCTTAGACAATCTACAGAATCATAAATG
The DNA here is from genome assembly GCA_019776745.2 of Taxus chinensis. Taxonomy (NCBI): domain Eukaryota; kingdom Viridiplantae; phylum Streptophyta; class Pinopsida; order Cupressales; family Taxaceae; genus Taxus; species Taxus chinensis. Next base: position 890,005,755 of record CM034147.1, on the reverse strand, counting down.
ATGCCTTCTATTTTGATGGAAAACTACTAAAAATCATCATACAGGACCAAAATTTCGTCACTTGTCAAAGAACGGAGGCATCGAAACAAAAGTTAGAAAACTACTGATATAGTTGTTATACAAGTTGCCAAATGGTGTTCAAGCAAACCACATCTAATTAAAAAAATATAAAACGAACAACATATTCAAAACACTGTATTGTAGGTTTCAGAAAAGGGTACATCCCCTCTCCGCTCAACTACAACATAACCCCTTTGGCATAACGCCTTAAGCTACAACAATGGGGGTGGTTCCAGGAACCCCAAAGTAGTCCACGCAAGAGGGAACCTTGGGGATGAAACGTGAAGTGCTCCGCACTGCCTAACTGACTAGTAAATCCTTTTTGAGATAGAGTTACAAGTTGTCCCTACGTGACCATTTTAAGTACACACTTGGATGCATGTATTTCCCACTGTGCTTGAAGGGGGCAAAGTCGAGATACTCCCAAACTAGTCACTGTGACTTTTTGGGTAAATCATCTTGCTCATGGATAATCTTTGTAGTAGCTAAGACGAGAGAACCACCTAGGAAGATATAATTTGGCCAAGAGCCCACTTTGACCATTCTAGAAATAGTGTTGAGTTGTGAACCATATTTTCATTGTGAAACGTGTGACGCGTTACTTTTGCTTAGTTTTTACTTTCCTTAGAGCGAGGCGAAACTCTACCCGAAGTGAAGCCAGCATTTTTTTTCACCTTTTTTTTATTTGCTTCCTTCACATTCTTTTGACACTTTGTTAATCAGAAGAAGGGTGACTACCTTTGTGTTACCAATCGATTGTTTCTCTCACTTTTATGTCCATTTACGCCCATCCATGTTTTCGGCTAGGTTAGTTAAACATCTAAAGTGTGCGGAGGCATTTTCACATCATTGGTAGCCATTATGATCTTGATACCCATGTTAAGATCATCATTGTAGTTAGGCGTGGTTCATCACCATGGAATTCCTTAGAAGAGTTAGCTTGTTTGTATTGTATCACTACAATTTCGATATTTACGTCTTGTTTCTTGTAAACTAGACATAAATATCTATATTCTAAGGTTACGTTGCACACATTTTTAATTATTCCTAGCTATACTTTGAGCTTTTTAGTTTAGTTCTATTATTACCTCAATTTCCAAGAGTTTTCGGTGTTACCATTTGTGCGTGTTATATCAATAACACCTTGATATCAATACTTCACTTTCTCTCAAAGTGGGTTAACATATCTTGGTGATATTGTTGTGTCATTCGCGAATTGTAATTGGCACTTTTTGAGATATAGGTCTTAATCAAGTTTAAGCTTGCTCATCATATATCTTGATTGGGAGATCGCATTGAATTCTTGTATTTACTTACATTTTTTTCATTCCCTTGAACTTGGCATAAGTGAAAACATCTTGTTAAGCATCTTGCGACGTGAAACTACTCTTTGAAACATAGTCTAGGAGGTACTCCATTTAAACATTTTTTTAATACCAAACGCGTGTGTCACTGGTGATTTGTCACTCTATCACATTGGTATTCTCACATTTTTTATTTCTTCATACTCTTAACAAATACATTTTGCATCTCACTTAGGGGGTGGTCACTAAACTTTGAATGCATTTACAACTCACCCTAGTGAAACTATCACGAAAACATGGCTCCTAAAACACGTCTAGGATTTAAAAAATAGACATATGAGGAATAAAAAGTGCAAGCTTGGTAAGCCTCTAATAGACAAGGGTCAAACCCCTTCATTGGACACGACTTAGGAACGTTGTTTTCTGCAGAAAAGGAAACAGAAGAGATGGTCGATCATAGTGGAAATGAAGTAGAATCACCACATGCAGACTTTGATTTCAACCCCACTCTATTAGACGAATTTTTTCTTAGAAAAAAAGATAGAGTATTGGCACGAGTCATAGAACTAGGGGCCAAATTGCCCACCGAGAATGAAACAATACTACCTGCGAATAACACTGCTGAAGAAGAACATCCCCTTATTAAAATGGAAGATATTTTAACACACGGACAAGCTTCTACCTCTTACACAGAAAACGATAAAGTGGTAGGGCATAGAATACCCTTTATCAAAGTGCCATGAAGAAACAAGATAGAACATGAGACGGTTGAAGAACCTCCACAATACGAGGAGGAGCAACCTTTAGAAGAAGAAGCCATAAACCAAGCCATAATCCAACAACAAATTACTAACCTAAGCCAACAACTAGCTTTGATTACTTCGCATGTATAGAAAGACACAAACAAGAACATTCAAAATTTGAAACCTAAGGTTAAGATCAATGAACTTTATCAGGAAAACCAAAGAGAAGAAGACACAGGGTATCATCGTGTATACATCCCTACTTCTCCCACTAGAGAACAATTACTCGCACAAGAAGGGCAGTCTATGAAAGCGACGCTCATGAGCTTACAAGAGAGAAATATAGGGAGCATCAGGAAATATCAATATGAAGAATTATGCCCCTATCCTTTTGAAAAAACAATGACCCTTCAACCCTTTCCAAATAAATTCGATATGCCAAAGTTTGACAAATATAAAGGAAAGGGAGATCCATGGGATCATGTTAAAGATTTTTACATGGCATGTCAGGAGGTGTCTAGTAGTGACAATTACCTCATCACACTTTTTCCCAAGAGTCTTGGAGGTCAAGCCTTAGAGTGGTTTACATGCTTACCATGAGGATCAACTTTCACCTGGCCAGAATTGCCAGAAAGATTCATACATCACTTCTCGTATAACATAGAGAGTGATGTCACAATGGCAGACTTATGTGGTGCCAAGCAGCACCCTAATGAGACTTTCGCCAACTTCCTCCAATGTTGGAGAGGGATAACTAGTCACTTCCCTTGAGCTTTCCCTGAAAAGTAGCTAGTTAGTATTTTCATTCCCAATCTCAACCCGGATATAGCTTTCCACCTCCAAATGCATTGTGTTCATACTTTTGAGGAGGTTATCGAGAAAGGGATTCAGATAGAAAATTTTCTCATTGCCAAGGGCACCCTCAAAACTCAATCTAGAGACAACCAAAATGTCAAACCTATGGAAAATCCGAAGATCTTTAACAAAAACAAAAATGTGGTGGGAGACAGAATCACTGATTCCAATGGTGTTCAAACAGTCCAAACTGGTCAACCTTTTAAACTGACCAAGGGCCCAATTCAACCACCACCAAAGTGAAGAACATTCACCTCTCTTAATGAACCTTTTTCAGTCGTACTAAAACAATTGGATGCAGCCCACATGATGACCTATCCTACAACGCAAACTTTTGACGACAACGCTCTGAAACCTTCATGGTACAAGGAGCATGAATATTTTGAAATGCATCACGTCAAAGGACATAAGACAGACAAATGATTGTGGCTTCGTCATTACATTCAGGACCTCATTGACAACTGGGAGATAGAGGTGGATAACCCAGGAAAAACACAAACACCTAACGAGAAAATGGGGATATATAAAGAACCATTCCCCAAGCATGATAAGTCAGAAAAGTCAAATCCGGATCAGGGAGAATCATCCCAAACTTATAAAGTCGTGAATTACTTGTACACCAAAAGAGATAACAATCATTATGATTCACTTATTGGATGTATTCGCTCTCCTGCTGACTGTCTCAATACCATCCGGATCAAGGGAAAGGACTATGCTGTGGTAACAAGGCATGCCTGCCTCGTGATTCCGAAACCTTCTTCGTTGACCCCGTAAACCGGTAAATATAACCTTTTAGAACAACTTGAAAAGACATCTGCTAAGATTTTAATCTTAGATCTTCTCAAGATATCCAATGTGCATAAAGACATTCTGTATCAAACTCTTCAGGGGTCGAGAGTGCCTTTAGAATTCAATCATGCACACCTTCAAGCTGCAATGGCAAACATCGCACCAAGTGAACATCTGAACAACACGCAAAAAGGGAATCAGTAGGGACCATCACGCTGCCCATGGAGGTGGGTCCCACTTACCATCAGACAAAGTCTCATGTCCTAGACTTGGAACTTTCATATAACATGCTTTTAGGCCGACCATGGATTCATGCCATACAGGCTATGCCATCAACGTTTCATCAATGCATTAAGTTGAAGCATGAGAGATGTACGGTTATAATACAAGGAGATTCTGAGCCCTTTGCTCATTGTAGAGCTCTCAATAGCTTTACACAAAAGGGTACCTATGCATGTCCCTCCATAGATATAGTTGTCCCCCTCCAGTCTGAGGCCATGGAATCCTGGGTGGATTCAGATTCTCTTAGTTCTTGCGCTCATGGGGCATCTACTTCAACATCTCCATTTGATTCATGGGAAATGAAAATCCTTGAATATGGCTGCGGGGAGTATAATGTACAACAAGCACTCCTGGTTTCTAACCTCTCACTATCACCCAAGACTAGAGGTCGACCCAACTACCGCTTCAGAAGACCTAGAGAGGAGCACACTATTGGGTCGTTCTTACCTGGAGGCTTGTTAGCTGAGGAGAAATTATTTGATCCACCTACAACTTGGGTCCTTGAGGATACTCAACCTTCCTGTTACCGAACCCTAGAATATCAAAAATCTAGTAAAATGATGTACTCCATGGGCTATAAAGGCCTAGGATGTGGGAGGAATGAACAGGGACAAAGAGAACCAGTCCCTCTTCTGCATTTCAAAACAGAAATATACGGCATTGGGATTCACCCTTATGGAGCACAACCCAACGATCAAGATGCTACTTGTTTTGAGTGCAAGGATGGCTCTAACTATCTAGACAGTGATACAGATTCCCATTGTAGCCAATATGAGGATCTGGCCTCCACGAACCTTTTCATGAACAACGTTGTCCTAACCATAACCCCCATGGAACCAACCCTTGACCTTGTCTACCCTTCCCTTGTTGAATGGGACCAACAACATCACATGCCACTATATTTATTTGAAAATGACGAGGCTATCATAGAATTCATGGGCATAAGGGATACAATTCCCATTGGAGATCACAAGAAAGGTTTCTTAATCAACTTAGACACCTACACCTACTTCAGCGAGGAGGCTGAACTTCATGGTCAGCAAAATTTAAATAAAAGTGAGGGCAAAAGCTCTAAAGAAAATCCTGGGAAAAAATCAAAGTCTAAATCACACTGTGAAAACCTCTTTGAGGCACTGGCTGAAAAACAAATTAGAAAATCAAAGGACAAACAAAGTGACCACACCAAGGATGAAAATCTCATGGAGACATCCTTAGATGAAGATCTCAACCTACCTCCTGATCCTACGTGTATGGAGGACTTATCAAAATTGCTAGTCGAAGAAACCATTGATGTCAATATTGGTACAGAAGAGGATCCCAAGATAGTAAAATTGGGAGCATCACTCTCGGCTAGAGAAAAAAAGACGTTCACTATGTTGTTACGAGATTTTATTGATGTGTTTGCCTGGTCTTACAAATACATGCCCAGCTTAGATCTAAATTTGGTCGTGCACAACCTAGTCATGCACATAGATGCCAAGCCTATCAAATAGAAGCTTCAAAAGATGCACCCAAGAGTGGCCCTATTAATCAAAGAAGAGTTGGAAAGATTACTTGCAGCAGGATTCATCAGGCCAATTGATTATTCTGAATGGATATTGAACATTGTTCCTATCCAGAAAAAACCTATTGGTATCCAAATCTACACGGATTTTAGGGACATCAATAAAGCTTTCCCTAAAGATGATTTTCCATTGCCCAACATTGATATGATTGTGGACTCAACAGCAAGGTACGAATTTCTATCACTCATGGATGGTTTTTCAGGATATAATCAAATCAAGATCACTAAAGAAGACCTACACAAAATAGCTTTTACGACTCCTTAGGGCACCTTCAGCTATCAAGTGATGTCATTTGGCCTTAAGAATGCAAGAGCTACCTATCAGCGGGCCATGACAGTGATTTTTCATGATATGATTCATGATATCATGGAGGACTACGTAGATGATATCCTGGGAAAGTCCAAAACAAGATAGGATCACCATGTTCTTTTGCGGCGTATCTTTGAACACCTGCGTGAATACAAAGTTAGGCTGAATCCAAATAAATGTGTCTTCGATGTGCTATCTGAGAAACTATTGGGCTTCATTGTGTCAAGATGAGGTATTGAGGTAGACCCTGCTAAAGTATCTGCTATCACTGAAATGTCTCCACCTGAGAATATCAAGAAACTGCGCAGCTTACAGGGGAAAATTCAAGTCATTCGTCACTTCATCTCCCAACTTGCAGATAAATGTCACTCATTCACCCATTTTCTTAAAAAATACGTCACTTTCATCTGGGGACCTGAGCAACATAAAGCCTTTACGTTGCTTAAATAGTACTTGGCTAATCCACCTGTCCTTATACCTCCCACTCCTGGGGAACTTCTCTTGCTCTATATTTCTGCTACACAATTTGCTATTGGTGCATTACTCACCAAATATGACCTTGGCCATAAGGAGAAAGCGGTGTACTATCTGAGTCACACCCTTATCGCCTATGAGCTCAATTATCCTCAAATTAAAAAGTCTTTCTTGGCCGTTGTTTTTACCTTTCAAAAACTTCACCATTACCTGTTAAATACTAAAACCAAGCTAATATCCAAGGTTGACCCAATCAAGTATTTATTGTCCAAACCCACCCTCACCAGTCAAATGGCTAATTGGATTATTCTACTAAGTGAGTTTGACATAGAATTTGTCCATCAAAAATTGGTTAAGGGATAAGTACTTGCGGACCAGCTAGCGGAAGCACCTTTGCAAAGCACAAAACCTTTGAATCTGGATCTGTCAGATGCCTCCTTGCTCTACATTGAAGAATCTATCGAATGGTAGATACATTTTGATGGATCCTTTACATTTCATGGTTCAGGTGTAGGAGTGGTCCTTATTACTCCTTCTGGTGATCCTATACCACAAGCTTTTCACCTGGGCTTCCCTTGCACAAACAACATTGTAGAATATGAAGCGCTTATTGTAGGAATGAAGCTAGCCATCAAGTGGAATGTTCATCATCTCAAGGTTGTGGGTGATTCGCAATTAATTATTAAGCAAGTTAATGGTGAATACAAGGTTAAGGATGACAAGCTCATACCTTACAAAAATTTAGTGGAAACTCTAAAGGAGTATTTTGTGTGCATCACCTTTGAGCAAATCCTAAGAGTGCAGAATAGATCGGCAAATGCCATGGCAACGGTGGGGTTTATGCTTTGTATTCTGCAAGAGAATAATGATATGCCATTCTTTGTAGAAAATCTATACCAGCCCGCGTATGACATGCTAGAATCTTGCCTGGCTTGTGAGGTTGTTGGTCCCAATTCCCCGTGGTATGAACCCATTTTCACCTATCTTAAGGACAGCACATTCCCACCCAATATCTCCCATTCTGAAAAGCAAAGCCTGATTTTCCAGATATCTCGTTACACCCTTTTCGGAGGTACACTTTATCGTCGTGGCTACGATGGGAATCTTTTACGTTGTCTAGATGTGACAGAGTCAATCCAAGCAACCAAGGAAGTGCACGAAGGGGTGTGTGGAGGCCATACAAATGGAATGGTCTTAGCTAAGAAACTATTGAGAGTAGGTTACTATTGGCCTACCATGGAAACTGATTGTTGCAATTATGTTAGAAAATGTGTGCTTTGCCAAAAGTACAGAAATTTCATTCATGCTCCGTCGCAACCATTGCAACCTATCACTACCCCATGGCCATTCTCCAAGTGGGGACTTGACTTAATAGGAAAACTTACTCCTACCTCATCTGATGGTCATACACATATTATCACAACTGCAGAATATTTTACAAAATGAGTGGAGGATATCCCTTTAACCTATGTAACAGGAGCACAGATTTCTAAATTTATCATGAATCACATTATTTGTCGATATGGTATTCCTGCAGCCATTGTTACAGATAATGGGAAGTCATTTAAGAACAAAAATGTGAAAGGTCTTTGCCAACGGTTCCAAATAAGGTTAAAATGGTCCACATCATATTACCCTCAGGGTAATGGACAAGCTGAGGCAACAAACAAAACTCGGGTAAGGATAATGGAGAAAATGGTCAACAAAACAGGTCGTAACTAGCACCTACAAATCCATCCATCCCTTTAGGCTTACCGAACATCCATTCGCACTCCTACGGGTGTGACACCATATTCCCTGGTGTTCAGGACAGAATCTATCATCCCTTTAGAAATCAAACTTCCATCCTTGAGAATTTCTCTTCAGGACTATCGGGATAAGGATGAAGATTATCGAGTTGCAAGACTTGCTGAGTTAGAGCTCCTGGATGAGCGGCGCATTCACGCTCTTAATCATCTGAAAGTGTGTCAACACAGAGTCTCTAGAAACTACAACAAGAGAATCATCCCTCGTCAATTTGAGGTTGGTGATTTAGTCATGAAGGAGAACCAATTCAACACCATAGCAGAGCGAGAAAAGAAAGGGAAGTTCGAACCACATTAGTTGGGACCCTATGTTATAGTGGCCAAGTATGGCACAGGGGCGTACAAACTGGCTCATCCTAATGGTGATGAGCTTCGGGAGCCCATAAACGCCATGCATCTTAAGCGGTTCTATGCTTGAACATGGCGCAGAGAGGTTAAAAATCAAAAAAATCAAAAATTAAAAAAAAAAAAAATCAAAAATTTAAAAAAAAAAGAGAATACAGGTCATCCATTAGTGAAAACCACACAATTGTGGCACTTTGGACAAGTCCTTGGGTGAAAACCGGTTTCCGGCACCTTGGGAAGGTTTGTTGTTCACAAGCATCCTGCGTCTAGAGGGTAGTTGTCTTTGGCCTAGCCATGGTTCTGCCTTCGAGATTCCTTGTAAACCCCATCCCATCTAGCCTTGATCCGGCTTTGCCTTCTTTTATTCGTCTGTGAGAGGCGTGGTCTTTTGCTATTTCCCATCTTACGCTTGGGGTAAATTCAATGACTACACCTTCTTGTTCATCAACGCATGGCTTCTTCCCTTGTATATTCCCCATCTAACGTTGGGGGCATCCACGCTTTCTTGGTTACCTGCACATAGCTCTGGAAAACCGTTAGAAAACACAAAAACAATAGAAAATTGTTTCATAAAAATCAAAAAAATAGAAAATTGTTTCAGAAAACACAAAAACAATAGAAAATTGTTTCAGAAAACACAAAAACAATAGAAAATTGTTTCAAGAAAACCCTAAACAATAGGAAAATTGTTTCACAAAAACCTAAACACTAGAAAATTGGTGCATAAAAACATATCTTACACAAAAAAACAAAACAAAACATTTGCTTGCATTGTCTTATTCTTTGCTTTGCTTGTTGCTTGTATAGTTATTTTTGTGTTTTTGCTTTTTGGGTTATTTGTTACTTGGGCGTAATTTTTTAGGATTCATCTTTTCTTGCTTAGATTAGATTTATTCTTGCTTATGCATCTTGCGGTGTGTTTTTGCATACTTGTAAATTCTTAGGAAATCATGATGTAATGTGTTAATTCATTATGTTCTTTCTTAAGCATTTGGTTGTGTTTGTTCCATGTTAATAAGGCATAGTAAATCATGGTGTATTGTATTATTGCCTAGTGTTCTTTGTAGTAGTTGGTTGTGTTTATTGCAAGTGCATTGTTTTGTTATCATTCACATCACATTACCATCATTATCATCACATATAACATCATCTATACATCATATATAAACAAAATGCTAAGTTTTACATTATGCATGTATGTTAAGCTAATCATCACATATAGTATCATCAATGGGGTCAAGAGGGGTTACGCATGATCAAAAATCTATCCCCCCCCACACCAATATCATCATATCATCCCGTCCATATAACATCAAACTAACACATGAGAAATGCATTTGATATCATCTAAGGATCTATCATCTAACATCTACAACACATGTATACATCAAACATCAAAATTAGATACATACAAAGTACAAAATCAGATAACACATCCATAAGTGCTGAATCAAAACACGCAACGTGCAATGAGAATCAATATATGCCAACTCATGTCACAACGCATACATAGGTGCTGAATCAACAAACGCAGCACACAATGAAAATCAACATAGAGTAATTTCTGAAAAGGGTATTTCACATCATAAAATTATCCCACTCATATCACATGCATCAGGAAACAAAAACAATGAAGTACATCATCTCATAACCATGTGTATCTGAGCCAAAACAAAGTAATCCTCATATATATACATGTGTGTCAATATGCATCTATGTCAAAAATGGATACAAATTAGTGCTCTATATCAAAAAATACCTTCAACTGAGGCGTACAAAGATGCTACAAATGTCTATACAAATATACACTATCCAAATTGGTACTCAATATAATACATCATCGATACACCATGCCATCAAAAAAGGGCATGTATCAGAAAGAATCAAACCTTCATCATGAGGCATCATCAAAACACATGTATACAAGGCTATACATCAAAAATCGGCCTTCATAAGAGACATACATATAAACAATTTGTACAACGAAAAAGTGTGGATCTCAACCATAGCTCTCGCCCTCGCTGGGGCTCCCAAATCTGTCCTCTGGGTGACGGAACACTGGAGGCTGGGATGGTGCTGGTCTGACCGGATGCTCTGGTAAGAGCTGTCTCACTGATCTGGTCAAATGGCCTGATCTCCGTGATCAAGAGCCTGATGCACTCAACCCTGACAGTTGTGGTAGTGCTACTCACTGCTCTGGAGGAACCACTCTGTAATACACAGTCCTATAAAATAGGGCCTCACCACGAAGCCTAGTGGCATCACGTATCAGGTCAGCATCACTAGAGGTGAGCGCTGCCTAAAGGGCAGTATCTCACTCGCCTGTCACTTGGCCCAAGTCTGGCTCATCCTGTCTCGAAGCAGCATCCGCTCAGTCTCTCTCTATAGTCATAGTCTGTAGCTCAGTATGGGCCTAGTCCCTTTTTGTTAATAGTGCCTATGATTAAGCATATACATAGTCTCTCTGTGCAACAACCATCCGCACCTGTGACTGGGACTAATGAAGAAGGCTCAGTATCTGAGCCCCCTGTGTCGTTGTCTCTCGAATCTGGCTCCGCCATGCTACGTTATCATCTCCTAGGCCAGCTTGGGCCCAAGCCTGATCCCACTCTGAAAGTAAGGTAATAATGTGAGCTCGGGCCTCATCTCTCTCTGCTATGGTAGTTACACACCTTCCTCGAGCCTCATCTCTCTCTGCTCTGGCCACGTCTCTCTTGGCTATGGCCTGTTGTAACTGTACCTGTACTATGGCTATCTATGCCATTAGCTAGGAGGTTGTGTGTGCCTCAGGGACTCGTCCCTAAGGTGCCCTAGAAGACTGTCCCTGCTCGAAGACTCTACCTCTGGGTGGCTGCATGGCTACCTGTACTGGGCCCTGCGGCCTCGGTACTTGTGCCTATGAGGCACCCTATCCATCATGTGGGATACCATCAAAGGGATCCTCTAGATCTGGCCTCTGTGCCACTACCCTCACCTTGCGCTCTGCACCGTGCCATATCTCTACCGATGGGACGAGTACCTTCTGCCCAAGCCTCCTCTAGAATGGTGAGCCACCGGGGTAATACTGTAGCATACCAGGCTGCATAGTCAGCTATGGTCCCGGGATCCCTCACCTGTCGAACTAGGTCCCTTACTTGTGGGACCACCTATGTGAAACTTGCCCTAGCTTGGGCCACCAGTATATGAGGTCCCATGTTCTGCCTCTCTAAATCCCTGCGTGCATGCCAGATATCTGGCTAGGCAACCCCCTGTACCCTGCCGAGCTGCCACTAGCACCTGTCTACTTGATACAACTCCATGATGTAACTGTGGCTTCCAATGAGAAAGTGCTCCACCAAACACACATTGAGCTCCGTGGCATCCTCTGGCCACTGGAAATGCCTATATGGTTGCCATATCACATCTATATCTACCAGCTCGTCAAACTCTCGTCTATATCAGAATAGGCTGCCAAGATGGCCACGTACATCCCCACAAGCTGTTACCCATGCCATATACGATGGCTCCTCAGGATCTCAGACACGGAAAGGGCCCACAGGGCGTCCAATCACAATATGATCCCATGACCATATCTGTGATAATGAGGCTGGCCCCACGGTCTTCTGATCATGGTATGTAATCAAGTGCAAATCCCAGTATAGGTGGGCTAGTATGAATTGCCCCCAACAATATCTCTCGCCACTGTAGATATCATGAACCAACGGTAATAGTCCTCTCAAAAATGAGTTCCATGTCTTATCAGTGAGGAGGAACCCACTGATAAAAGACATGATGTATAAATGCCCTCGATGCAATGTGGGGTTGAAGATGCACTCATGCAATGTTATAGTCATCCCATCATGCAGTATATCATCCACATCAAACATGGCACTGCAAGCTGCTCTAATCAACCCTACATCAGAGCTATACTCAATCAAGGTGCCCATCATCGACATGTGAAGAATCTGCCATATGTCCTCAATAGTGACAATCATCTCTCCTATTGGTAGTCTGAAACACTAACTCTCGCTATGCCATCGCTCGGCTAGCGCAGTCAGCAGGCCGTGATCCAATACGATGGAAGGCATTCGAGACACAGGGCCTAGCCCTACCACCTCTAGAAGTATCGCCATGGCTCGTCGGTCGCGTCGGCGTATACTACCCTCTAGCTCTGCAATCCAAGTATGTCACTCCCACATCTGCAAAACTGGTAGTCATCTCTGTAAAATAACACGTCATTAATCAGTTCCTATCATTTCTTCTAAAAATCTATCTTCTCTTTTAGGGTTAACCCAAAAATCCTAAAATTCTTCTAAAGTGTCATGTTTTTGACACTTTCCTATCTTTTTTCCACCTATGTGCCCTTTTAGGCGTGTGCACCACATTTCTGGCACCTACGCTTGCGCACGTGTGTCTTCTGGCACATGCACCCTCTTTCAAGTGCATACGCGCCCTTTTTGGCATGTGTGCCACACATTGGGTGCTTGTGCTTGCACATGTATGCTCCCATGTGTGCGTCCTCCCTCTTCATGTCTGCGCCATGCTTTTCATGTGTGCGCCCCATTTCCCACGTGTGAGCGTGCGCGCACATGTGCTTGTGTGTGCGCATGCACGTCGGTGTGTGTTGTCTGTGTCAGCACATGTGTGCATATATGTTTTGGTGCCTGCACCCCCTATCCCACGCCTGTGCCTGCACGCAGGTGCGCTAACACGTTTCCTACGACTAAAGCTCAAATTTAGGGCATTAATGATAAAAATTAACGAGTAAGGTTTCGATACTCACAAAGGGGCTGTCGTCCGCGTGTCACTGGTACCCCCCAGACTACATCTACACGCCTAAATCGGTCTCATGTGATCGCCATGGTTCTCCTCAAGGTCAGAGCCTCACGGTAAATTTCCTAAAATACTCAGTTAAAATGAATTGGTCGTGATGTTTTTACCCCCCCCCCCCCCCGGGTGGGGTATATTAACCTATTTTTCACCGTTAGGAGGGCCAGGAGGCATGTTTCGATCGCTGTTTTCTCCTTTGTTCACTGTGGAATAATTATTTTTCCTTAATTTTTCCACTAAACAAGGACATTATTTATCATTTGTTTCTCTGTTCTTCCACCTAGGGCACTTTCTGTTGCCCCTAGGCCCTTCACTTTCTTCTTCTACTTTCTTCTACTGTTCACCACGGTTCGGAAAGCAAAAACAATATATATATCAAAAATCCAAAAAACAAGACAAAAATTTTCACAAAAATCCTAAAAAGTAAAAAACCCTACAAAAATGGTAACTTGCTTATTTCAGCTGAAACTTGTGTCTTACGCATGGTATTTTCTCCATATCCTATTGGTTTGTATCACATCTTCCCTAAGTAATATGACTCGTGAATGACCGGATTCACAACCATTCACAAAGCTAGTTTCTTGCTTCATTTGTACTCTAGGGCACTTTTGTTTCCTGGTGTTGTTGTGTTGCACACAAACACTTTTCATGGACCCCATGTCCATTGTCTTTTCCCGTTGCATGTATCCTTGCTTGGGGCATCATTTTTAGCCCTTTTCGTCAATCACGAACTTGTGGATCTCTTCAGCACTAATAAAAAATATTTGTACAACTGTCTTGACCATTGTTGGGTTGGATATGTGCATTCATACTTGTTTTCCCTGTTAAATGAGCTTGTTTCCTTCTCGTATTGCATTGCATTGTTGTATGTTGCGTGGAGTTGGTATTTTCAGCAGTGGACAATTGTTTGTAGTATGGCTTTTCATGTCATTCTACCTTTGTCATGTGCTTATATTTTTAATAAGGACCGATGATGTAGTTCCTATGGCAATATGATGACATCCAAATTGTTCCAATCAACAGCAGCTAGAGGCTATGCTCTTCTCTCCCCTCCTCCATATTTCTTCTACATCACTTTTCTCTCACCCCTAATCTTCCATCTCACCAGGGTATCCTACCCCTTCCCATTCTTCTATCTTCTTCTCATCTTTTTCGATCGTCGATCGGCTTCCTTCATCACCCCATCGACACTCGAGGGGGCATCTCTCCCTCCTACTAATTTTTCTTCTATCCCTTCAAAATTTTCTTCTGTTTACTATCTTTGAAGTGGCATCACTTATGCCACCCCCAAAGAGGGGCAAATGTAGACACCTATAATTACACCCGAGCAATTTAAATACTTAAATTGTGCCAATTATCTCCTTTCCCGCAAATTGACAACATATTGTCAATAGCGCTCATCTTCTCTTCCATTGTCATTAATTGATTACATTACGCTAATTAATTAAGTCACCTATCCAACACATACCCTAATTAATGACCCTTCGTTAATCAACACCTTCTATCTAGTCTAATTAATTATTATTAATTAATTAGCCTCTCTTCTCATTAAATCAATACATCACTATTTAATTTGTTTAATTCCCTCATAATGGTTCAAATCACACTAAAATCCATCTAAAAGCTTATAAAATCTTGCACGTGTATTAATTAGTCATCTTGATTAATTAATACACCCCCTTTATCCACATGAGCTACTAAAGGACAAACCAAACCCTCCTAAAGTTAACTCAACCCCATCTAAACCCCCCTTATCCATAACTAACTCTACATTTCCATTAGTCCCACATTCATGAGGATGTGTTGATTCCTTTATCCTTTGGGCTATATAAACAACCCTCCCTCTACTTCTACACTTACACCTAAATCTCTCAAGAGACAAAAGTAAGCACATAGTTTCATACTAATAGCCTTTTGTCATTCTTGAGCCCCTCCATCCTCCATTCTTGAAGAGCTAAGCCTCACACCCAACCATCCATTGAAGGATCAAAGCAAGCAAATATGATTTGATTGCCATTTGGACTACTTAGGTCCATTTTAAATGTTTAATTAGGCAATTAAGGGGAATATAGTTCATCAATTCACATTATGTTTTTTATTAATTCAAAGTTATTAATGTTAAGGGTAGGACTTGCTCATTTCTTCATCATGATGGTGCATATTTCTTATTTTTAGATAGGTTAGGAAACTATTTCTAAGTGGTAGTTTTCTTGCTTTAAATTTGGGTAAAATTGTAGAAACACTTGCACACAGCATAGAAGTTAGGATATGTGTGAAGAAGAGTTGGCACATGAGATTTTGGAGGAAGGTGTAGGAGTTACGCAATAAGGAGAAGTGTGGAGGATGTGCGAGATGTAGTGAAGGGAGTTGGTAGTGGCACTAGTCTTAACGAAGTGCGCAGAAATCCAAAGGAAGTGTGAAGGGTTCCCAGAACTCTGGAGGAAGTGAGTGGAAGAATGCAAAGGTGTAGCTCGAAGAATACAATGAGCGGAAAAAATAGAAGACATGGTATACACGTCAGGTGTGCAACAAAATTGGAGGAAAATGACAAAAGTGTCAGAACTATCTAATCAATGCAGCTAGCAATGACTTAATAGTTAGAGGAGCCCAGTGAACAGATCGACGTGGCATGGTAAGGACGTCAGAAACGACGCAAAACTAGCTCAAATAATTTATAAGCTCAGAGACCAACCTAACATTTAAGAGGGAGACCCAAAAGCATCTAGAAGGAGCCAGCAATGAGAGAGAAGTAGTAAAGCATGACTATTTAAGGGGGCAAGTCCATCAATTTGGAGTTTGTTCAAGTAGAGAAAAGAATGAGTGGATAAGTGCATGTATGGGAGACCATTAGAGTTGAGGGTAGAGGAAACCAATTTAGGTTAGGGCCTTAAAGGTGAGTTTGAGTTTATAAACTCCAAGTGAATGCTGTAAGCTCAATAGAGAGAGTAGTTGCATATAGATGTCGTAAAGTCTTCATTAATAAAAAAAACCTTTGTGTTTCAGTCCATTGTGAGAGAATTTGCAAATGGAACTAGATCATCTTGGTCCGCCCATTGCCATCAAAGTGGTATCAGAGCAACCTAATTTCATGTAAGAAGGAAACAGAAAAGTTGGTAGAACACCAAACGTTAGGCAGCTAACATGCAAATGTTTATGTTTTCCACTAAGAAGATAAGGTGGGTAGAGATCGTGGGTAGAACTAGGAGTCCAGCAGTTGAAGGGAGTGAAATTTATTGCACATGAAGTAAAGACGTCACCCTGAGAAAGTGAAGCGGACCCAACAATGAGAGGAATTTTGGAGGAGATGATGAGGGAACTCAAAAGAGTAAGGGCCAAACTAGAGGAGGAAGACCATCAAAGAGGTCTTGAAACTCACAGCAATGGTGAGGAAGGAGAAATGACATGCAATAAAAATGCGCAAAGGAGCCATGAAGGACTCAGAGAAGAGTCAGCGGCATGAGAATGTAAGGCATGCATAGAAAACTCAAGCCATGTGCAGGGGAAAGAAGACTCATTGGAGAGTCGACGGGGCAACAAGACGGATTGTGTGGAGATTGCGTGAGCAGTGCCCAAGAGACAAAAGGTCTATGGAAAAGTCTCTTGGTGAGAAGAGACTTGCACGTAGTATTTGATGGATATTTCTATGTTTGTGAAGAAATAGGGCATCACATAGTCAAATGTTCCTGAGTGTGGCGAGGAGAAGGTCAACACAATAGAAACAAGAGCACAGAGAACACATGAGAGGAGAAGGGTTATGCGCAAAGTTTTGAATAGCGCGCAAGAGATGGCTAAGTGTTGAAAACTGGCCATGACCCCCGCATAGAAGGAACCTGAGAAAACTTGTTTAGATCTTGTAAATTGGTCGTAGAGGGACTCAACAATGGAGTGGCAGGGGCCGAGAGAGACTAAAGGACCCTATGCAAAAGAAAACTCTGTCGAGTCGTTTCCATGTCTTAAATCCATTTTTCAAGTTACAAGAAGGACTCAACCATGGAATAGCAGGGTCAGAAAAGAAGGGGCAGTGCCGCAGAGGAACCAGGAGCAAGAAGGGGAAAAAATGGTGAAGATTCAAAGTCTTCGGACTCAAAACGGTTTCAGAAAAGAGTCCAAAATCAACTAAGTATGGAGGAGGCAGCGAAAAGAACCACGTGTCCTAACGGCACTTCTCCAAAGGTAAATCCAAAAAAGGAAGCCCAAACGAGCACCAGGATGTCACATGTCTCCCGAGCCCCAAAAATTGTGGGGCCATTGAAAAGTCTTCAAATAAGAAAGAGGTGTCAGGTGTCAGCTCGGCACAAATCTGAAATGGGAGCCCAAGGCGGAGACTCAAACTTGCGCCAACCCTCCATGTAGCAAATGGTCAAACAGAGTCAAAAGGTGGACAGGGTGGCCTCAAAATTGGCTAAGTATAAAAGTGTAAGTGGAGAATGCCAAGTGTCAGTGTGGCGCATCTCCAAGAGTTAGTCCCAGGATGGAGACCCAAATGAGCGTGAGCTCACCACGTAGCCCAAAGTCCAAAAGGGGTAAGAGGGACCATTGAAAATTCCACAGACCAGTGTCAACTCGATGGAAAGGACCAACAAGTGTCAACTCGACGCTCCTGGGGTAGACCAGCGGAGGCAAAGGTCTAAATGGTTTGATTCAAGGATTTCAAGAGAGAAGGGTTTCCAAACAAGCGCCAGCCTACGTGTCCAATCTCAAGAGATAGGGGCCCAGAAGCAAAATACAGTTGAAAAGTCAATGCATGGGCCGTAGCTCCACCCAGGAGGAAAAAATTGTCTAATTTGGGCATTGATTCAAGGAAAAGGACAGTGGGGAAAGTTTCACATGAGCGCTTGTTTTGTCCCTTTGTCATCCCAAAAGGATAAAAGTCACAAAATGGGCCGCAACTCCACCCAAAGGAAAAATTCAGCGTTTGAGCCCGAGTCAAAGCCAAAGTGGGGAGTCGGAGGAAAAGGTGAAAATTTTCCTTTTGTCAAAAAGGCACAAAGGATAAAGATGGAAGCACATCTCCCCAGCCAACCAAAGGGTGCCACGTGTCCAGCGGAGCTTCGGGGCCATGGTAGGGTTTTTTGAGTTTTGCATTTTTTGCAAAAAAGGGAAAAGGATAAATTACGGACCCGCGAACCTGATTTTTTCTCTAATCTGGCTGCCACATGTCCCATATCAAAAGGGGACCCATTTTTCAAACTGTTTTCCCACCCATTTGTACAGACTCAATACAAACTTTGAAGGGGCATATCTTTCACTCAGGGCTCGAAATATTGCAAATCTGACACCATTGGAAGCGTCTCGACGTCTTCTACACCATGGAAAGATAAAAATTCATTTTTCTCAGGCCCTGGTAGGTGAAAAATGGAGAAATTTCTTTAGGGGCCATCAATGTAGGATCCATCTACCTCAACAACCAGATCAGATTCGATCTGTTCCGCCATTTCTTCTCCCTCCAAGGTGCCAAACTAGTGGTTGATGCAGTCAAGACATATTTGGGGGTAATTTTGTAAGAGGCATTAACGACAGTGGTTGAGTTTCGACCTGCTTTCCCGCTTCTCTCTCTCTTTCTTCTCTCTGATTGAATCTATAAATGCAGGGGCGGGATTCATTGTAAAGGGTTGGACATTCTTTGTTTTGCAGGCTCCCTTTTCCTTCTAGCAAAGGAATTTGTGGAGTTCAGGCCTTCCATTAAAATTGTAGTGTGTTTCTTGCCTCCTGGCTATTTTGTAATGCATTGTACCAATCTGTAGAGAAATAAAACACGTCTGTGATTGATTCTAGATCCTTTATGTCTCTTTTTTCTCGCATCTAGTCTTTCATTATCAATTTGGTTATTTGTGCTCGATTATTGCATGTATTTTGTTGGCTTGTGTCTATCAGCGAGACTAGTGTTCATCATTCCTTCGGTGCATCACCTTGTAGTTAGTTATTTCTTATTTCTTATATCTCTTTTATCCCTGTCTCCTTGGAAAATTTTAGATTAGGTGATAGAGATAGATCCTCTGCAAGTCCTCACACATGCACCCAAACAGAGGAATAGGAACCAACCTTTAATCTGGAGAGCTTTCCCATTTTTGCAAAGTCCCACACCTTGGGGAAAGTTCAATGTTATGCAATCACACCAAATGACTCTGCCTTAGAAAAGCAAATCTATAGAACTCATTTGGGGGTGTTGTGATTCTGCACTAATATTTTTGGCACACCCAGTGGGACAGAGAAGTCTCCATCTTATTGCAGTAAGATTGATGTGCACTTGCTATGATTCTAACTTTTAAGAAGCTTTTAAAATTGTACATCTTGTGACTCCAAAAGAGACAAATCCACTGGTTTCAGCAGTCCAAGAAAGTTCATGAGAAGAATACAAACACGGTCAAGAACTAGAGAAGAGGGATTATTTGTCTATCTAGACTTATCCCCAGATAGAGGGAGGGAAGGAAGAAGAACCCAAAGGTCTCTATCTCCACAAAATAGAGCCTTATCAACACCTCCTCCCAACAGGACCATTCTCTCAATCAAGAGGGGTGCTCAGGCCGATCAGGATGGCTCAGCCAAATCCTTATGTCAATTTCACTTGCAGCAGCCCACTCGCTCTGAATGCACAAAATCCGGTCCTGATAGCAACATTAAAGAGCATCCCATATTTCACTAGGGAAAACTAGACTTCTCCTGGTGATCATGTCCAAGATATTTCAAATGTCTGTACAATCCATGAAATCCATGAGATGGACATTGCAGTCAAGTTTCTCACCTCTTCACTCAAAGGGAAAGCTTCACAATGGTTCAGGAGCCTTAAGGCAGGCTCTATCCAAAATTGGAACCAGCTGTGCACAACTCTTCACAACCAGTTTGGAGAAAAGGGTGATAACTTATCTTTGTTGGAGAAACTAACAACAATCAAGAGAGCCCTGAATGAGCAGCTGACAGACTTCAACCTCAGATTTCAGCGGACCTGGGATAGGATTCCAACAGCAGTAAAGCCCACTAATGAAGGTGCCTTCTTATACTTTCTTAGGGCTTTAAATTCTGATATTTCTTTGATGATTCAGTCAATGGGGGGAACAACCTTACCTGCAGCCTATAGCCTTTCCATAGGGGTTGAGAACCATTTGATTCAGGCTGTTAAAATCATTCCTAGGCCATCCATGCCTCTGTACCCTGAGTTAGGAAGCCCAGATACCAGCCAAACACCCACATTAGCCCATGTACCTACTCCCAGGAGTCAAAGCTCAGTTGAAGCCTCCACTTCATCATCTAACACCTCTAAGGAACTCTAGGAAGTCATGAAATAACTTCAAAACCTGGGGAATGAGTTAGTAACCATCAAAAGATAGCAAGCTCAGAGTTCTAGGCTATATCAAACTCAAGCTCAACCTCAGGCTCAGTATCAAGCTAGACCCCAGTACCAACAAAATAGACCACCATCTCAGACTGTAAATCAGAGCCAGAACCAAGGACAACCTCAAGCTGCTAGACCTTTCAAGTCATATGATCCAAACATAGCTTCAACATCAAGGGCATTGGTTCCAGCATAGAACAATATGACACAAGAATATGATTGGTGTTTCCCATGCAATCAGCCACATAACCAATCAATGTGCTTTAATGGTGCACTAAATCAGGCCTTGATGGTACAGACCAGTATGGTGCCATAGGAACCTAGCCCAGAAGGAGATCAGCAGCAAGGAGCTCAACAAGGGGGACCTCCAGGTGAGACTATGCTTGTCAATTGGCAAGTTGAGGACTTTTGTGGGATGAATCAGTTCCCTTCTCAAAGTGTGGTTACCAATACACGGTCCAAAAGGAGAAATATTGGAGAGGATTCAACCACTGAGTTCAGGTAACCCTCAATTTCCATCACTCTGCAAGATTTTGGTGCTCTAAATATAACTCCCAACATGCAGAACCAATCCAAGCCACCTTCCAAATCCACTCAAGCACCGACTGTGACAACCCATGTGCAAGAGAAAAATGTGCTTGG
Organism: Taxus chinensis; assembly: GCA_019776745.2. Classification (NCBI taxonomy): domain Eukaryota; kingdom Viridiplantae; phylum Streptophyta; class Pinopsida; order Cupressales; family Taxaceae; genus Taxus; species Taxus chinensis. The sequence goes on along the minus strand of CM034147.1, from coordinate 889,984,443 downwards.
GAAGGGGCAGCAGAAAGATAGCTCATTCAATATCATTGAGCAAATGAAGAGGACAAGTGTGAATATTTCACTATGGGAGTCACTGGCCATTCTAGGGTAGAGAGACCTGTTGTAGACTGCCATGCAGAATTGGTCAAACTCAAACTAACCCCCTAATCAGCAAGAGAAAGTGCTTACCAATGTGGCTCAACCTGAGGGAAACCATGGAGAACAACGAGGTAAGAATATAAAGCCTCCTCCATTCTATGTTTCATTGATTATTGGAGACAAATTGGTGCACAATTGTATGATTGATTTTGGGGCAAGTAGTTCTGTAATGCCCAAACAAATAGCTGATCAACTGGGTCTCCAATATGAAGTCATCTCTAGAGGGGTAGTGCAATTAGATGGGACAACAGTGACAACTGTTGGGATCATCAAGGATCTGAGCCTTACTTTGCATGCCTGCCCTAATGTGATTGTTTTGTAGAACGTATCCATCATAGATTTGCCACCACATTTTGCTTTGTGTTTGTCCAGGGACTTCACTGCCAAAATTGGAGGCTATCTGTCTATTGATTGGTCACATATGCTCTTTAGAACAAGGTATGGGGCAAAGGCCACAATCAGATCTAAACCTATTGTTGATTATCATATTGAATCCTATGTGCCTAGCCCAATCAATGCCAACTACTCAAATTTTGATCAAGAAGACCTCCTAAGCACTTGTGAAGCAGACACCAAGGTGGGATGTATCCTAGACTTGACTCTCAATGAGTGGGCCAACAAAATACATGCTTTTGACCCCTATAAGGAGATGGAAGAATCTGAGCTAGGTGTTTACTGCCTACATGAAGAGAATCATCCTCTTCCTAACCTAATTAAGCTAGAATATAAGGATGACAATGAGGTATGGGAATTGTTCTTTGATGGCTCAAGGAGTAGATAAGGAGCTAGAGGAGGAGCTATGATTGTGTCCCCCAAAGGTATGAAATATTATTTAGCCTTCAGATTTCAGTTTTCCTACTCAAACAACACTACTGAATATGAAGCTTTGGTCCATGGTCTTCATTGGGCAAGGAAGCTTGGAATCAAGAACTTGCAAGTGTTTGGTGATAGTGAACTGGTTGCCAATCAAGTCAGAGGACTTAATGCTGTCAAAAATGACCTTCTCAAGAACTACAAGAGTAGGGTATGGGATCTCATGGAGGATTTTGAGGCCTTCAGCATTGTGTCCATACCCAGGAAGGAGAATGAAGTTGCTGATAGGCTTGAAGCAGTTGGAGCAATGTTTGATGTGGTCGACAACATCAAAAGAGACAAAGAACAACCACATATCCATATAGTTGTGAGGCCAGCAGTGTGAGATAATAACACATGCTGGCAGGTGTTTGAGAATGATCAGCAGATCATTAATTTTTTGCAAGAAGAAGTTGAATTCCCAGCTAGAAATCAAAGCAGATTAGAGTAGCAATATGGGAATCAAATAGTATAGCTGCATACAAACAAGCTTCCCAAAGGCTTAGTGACATTGGAGTCTATCTTCAATCCTAATGATTAGTTTAGAAAAGAGAAGGCTAACATACAGATCAAAGGAGAAGATTCAGAGTTCAATCCCAGTTGGAGAAGGAAAAACACTTCAAATTGGAAAAGTGGCCACCGAGAAAGAAAGGTATGAATTCATACAACTTTGCCAAGAATTTCCATATGTATTTTCTTGGAGCTATGAAGACCTAAGAGGGTTCAACCCAAAGCTAGCACAACACACAATTGAACTAGATCCAGCTACTTAGCCCATCAGGAAAAAGTAGAGACCAGTCAACCCACACATTGAGCCTCTGATGAAGAAAGAACTGAACAAGTTGATAGAGGCAAGTATCATATTTCCAATCAAACACTCAAGCTGGGTTGCAAACCTGGTCCCAATCAGGAAGAAAAATGGAGAGATTAGGTTGTGTGTAGATTTTCAAGACTTGAACAGAGCCTCCCTCAAAGATCACTACCCACTCCCTTCAATGGAGCAGATCTTGCAAGTGGTGTCTGGATCAGAGAGATTCTCTCTCCTAGATGGCTACTCAGGGTACAACCAGATCATGGTGAAAGAAGATGACCAGTTCAAAACAGCTTTCACCACCAAATGGGGCACCTATGCCTACAGAAAAATGCCATTTGGATTGTCTAATGTTGGAGCCACTTTCCAAAGGGCTATGGATATGGCATTCAAAGGGCTGATCAACAAAATAGTACTGATCTATTTGGATGACATTACTGTGTTCTCCAAAAATGTAGCAGACCACCTTTTCCACCTAAGGCAAGTGTTTCAAAGATGCAGGAGTTTTGGGGTATCATTGAACCCTAAAAAATACATATTCTTGGCCCATGAGGGAAGGCTTCTAGGCCATATTGTATCAAAGAAAGGATTGAAAATTGACCCAGAGAGAGTTGAAGCAATAAGAGCATTGCCATTGCCAAGCCACAAGAAAGCTCTTCAAATCTTCTTAGGAAAAATCAATTTTGTCCACAGGTTTGTACCAAACTTTGTTGCCCTTGTTAAGCCAATAACATTGATGTTGAAGAAGAGCTTAGCATTCAGGTGGACAGCTGAAGGAAAGGAAATCTTTGAGGCCATTAAAGAAGCTATATCACAAGCCCCAACTCTCATAAATCCATATTTCTCTAAAGACTTCATATTGTATGCCTTTGGTGGTAGTGACACAATTTCTGCAATCTTAGTTCAGCAGAACAAAGAAAGTACAAAACAACCAATTGCTTTCTTCAGTCAAGGTCTGGAATACTATGAAGTGAGATACTCCTTCATCAAAAAGAAAGTCCTGGAAGTAATCATAGGATTAAATAAGTTTAAGCATCTGGTTTCAAATAATAAAATCCAATTGTTGGTCTCCCATGTAGGAGTTAAAGAATTCCTTCTCAGCAAGGACCTAAATGAAAAACGTGCAGGATGGATCACTCATGTCATGGAATATGACATTGAGATCAAAATCACTAAGCTGGTCCATGGGAAGGGGTTGTGTGAACAACTAGCCTCAGGTCAACAAGATGAAGCAAATAGTGAAAAGGAGGTTGTTTTGTTCTACAGAATAATCAAGAGGAAAGAAATGATGATACACCTACTCCTTGTTGGACTCAAGACATGGTGCACTTCCTTCAAACAGGCATGTGTCCTCATGGGATGAGTAAAGAAAAAAGGAGACATTTCAGACTACAGGCCATCCCATATGTTCTTATTGATGGTGTCTTGTTCAAAAGAGACATCAATGGCATTCTTCTAAGATGCATTGAGACAAATCAGGTTGAGAGAATGTTACAAGAATTCCATGTTGAAGTAGTTGGAGGCCATTTTCTCCAAGGGTGACATCACTCAAGATCATGAAGGCAGGTTATTATTGGCCCATAGTGTTTAGTGACTGCTATGCATGGATCAAAAGGTGTAAGAATTGTGCATTCTTCAAAGGCAAAGAAAAGCTAGCAGCACTTCCATTACACCCAATCTCAGTTGACCAACCTTTCATGCAATGGGGATTGGACTTCATTGGAGTCATCAATCCAAATTCAAGCCAAGGTCACAAATGGATTCTGACAGCAACAGACTATTTCACCAAGTGGACCGAGGCAGTGGCGCTCAAGGAAGCTAATGAGTCTAGTATACTAGATTTCTATGAAGGGATAGTGACCAGATTTGGAGTGCCAACCACCATTATATCAGACAATGCATTGGCATTCATAGGTTCCAAGATCACAGGATGGGCTGTTAAGAACGGGACTCACTTGAGCACTTCATCAAACTATTACCCTCAAGGTAATGGCCAGGCTGAGTCCACAAACAAGAACCTGCTAAAGATCATCAGAAGAACTCTTGATGAAAACCAGAGAACCTGGCACACAAAGCTCAAATCGGCCTTATGGGCTGATAGGATAACACCCAAGAGATCTACAAGTAGTTCTCCATTCAAACTTGTCTATGGGAAAGAGGCAGTGTTTCCTATATCACTTGAGTTTCCAGCATTAGAGCTCCTGAAGCAGCTAGAGATGTCTAAATTTGAACCGATGGAGGCCAAGTATGTGGAGCTGATAGAATTGGAAGAAGTCAGAGAGCATGCACTCCAGGAAATAGAGAAAAATCAAGCCTCAATCAAGAAATGCTTTGACAAAAGGGAAAAACAAGGACCTTCCAGGAAGGAGACCTGGTTTTGAAATGGGATGCAGATCGAGCGAAACCAGGAAGGCATTCCAAATTTGATGCCATTTGGAGTGGCCCCTATATGGTCACAAGATGCAAAAGTAGCAATGCTTTCCAATTGTCTACGTTGGATGGAGAGGAATTGCAGATTCCAGTAAATGGAATCTATCTTAAACACTGCTACTAAAGGGGAAGTTCTCACCTTGTATATTAGTTTAGTTTCTCTTTCCTCTAAGTGCTTGTGCACATCACATTGTTATAGTTTAGGTTGCTTTTCTCCTAAGTGCTTTGCACGCTCTGCATGTTCTATTTGGAGCATGTATGATTTCAATTTTGTATATAGTTGTGGTGTTGTTTTTTTGCTCTTGTGCAGTCCATTCAGAGAGACAGATGAAGCCCCGAGTCAAAACAATTTTCTACTCTTAGAAACCTTCATTTCAAGATTTCTTATGAAAATTGAGAGTGTGAACAGTCGGGCTCGTGAATCAGAGGTAAAATCAGTATCAGACCATCGTTCTCGACTCCATTCCCAACGGATATGATAAGGCAATTGGTCTTTTCATCTAACAGGTAGATACCCCTGTGAGTCACCAAATTGTTATCCATATTTCACCCCGGGCCAAATATTGGATCAGCCACGACCCCGCATAGAAAGAACCTGAGAAAACTCATTCAGATCTGTAAATTGGTCACAGAGGGACTCAACAATGGAGTGGCAAGGGCTGAGAGAGACTAAAGGACCCTATGTAAAAGAAACGACTCTGTCGAGTTGTTTTTGTAACGAACTGCCATTTCCATGTCTTAAATCCATTTTCCAAGTTTTACAGGTAGGGACGCTGCAACAATGCAAATAGCAGGGTCGAACTTGGGTGAAATAGAAGTAATGAACTATTACACCAAAACCTCAAGACGTTAGTGAAATCGCAGAGGAAATCCAAAGAGACTCAAGAATAGGGGTTAGAAAAATGGTAGTGAAGTTTTGAAGTTTTTCGAGCTCGAAGACCATTCAGGAAAGAGTCCAAAATTGACTAAGTATGGAGGAGGCAGAAAGAACCACGTGTCCTAACGGTGCTTCTCCAAAGGTGAATCCAAAAAAGGAATCCCAAACTTGAGCACCAGGCTTCCACGCGTCCTAGAGCCCCAAAAAGTTGCGGGACCGTTGAAAAGTCTTCAACTAAGAAAGAGTGTGCCAGGTGTCAGCTTGGCACAAATCTAGAAATAGGAGCCCAGGTGGGAGACTCAAACTTGCGCCATCCCTCCATGTAGCAAATGGTCAAACAGAGTCAAAAGGTAGATAGGGGGCCTCAAAATTGGCTAAGTATAAAAGTGTAAGCAAAGAATGCCAAGTGTCATTGTGGTGCATCTCCAAGAGTTAGTCCCAGGCAGAGACCCAAATGAGCAAGAGCTCGCCACGTAGCCCAAAGTCCAAAAGGTAAGAGGGACCATTGAAAATTCCACAGACCAGTGGAGAGCTGACAAGTGTCAACTCGACACTCCTCCCAAAGGAAAACTTTGAGCCGGGTTTCAAGCAAGCGCGGTGCCTCCATGTGTCCCGAATCTAAGAAAGGGGTAGAGTCAGTTGAATAGTCAATGCATGGGGTAGATTAGCGGAGGTTTCCAAGTGTCTAAATGGCACTGATTCAAGGATTGAAGAGAGAGAAGGTTTCCCAAAACTTCCGCGTGTCCCAGGTAAAGAGATATGATCCCGCCAAGCAAAAGACTTAGACAAAAACACAAAATGGGCTGCAGCTCCGCTTAAGGAAAAAGTTAGCGTTTGGGCCCGACTCAAAGGGAAAAAAGCCAAAGCGGGGAGTCGGAGGAAAAGGTGAAAAATTTCCTTTTGTCAAAAAGGCACAAAGAAAAGATGGAAGCGCATCTCCCCAGCCAACCAAAGGGTGCCACGTGTCCAGCGGAGCTTCGAGGCCGCGGGGGTTTTTAGAGTTTTGTGTTTTTTGTGGAAAAAGGGAAAAGGATAAATTATGGACCCGTGAACCTGATTTTTTCTCTAATCTGGCTGCCACGTGTCCCATATCAAAAGGGGACCCATTTTTCAAATTGTTTTCCCACCCATTTGTACGGACTCGATACAAACTTCAAAGGGGCATATCTTTCGACTCAGGGCTCGAAATATTGCAAATCTGACACCGTTGGAAGCGTCTCGATGTCTTCTACACCATGGAAAGATAAAAATTCATTTTTCTCAGGCCCTGGTAGGTGAAAAATGGAGGAAAATGTCTTCAAGGGCCATTTAATGCGGATATCTCATCTGCCTCAACAACCAGATCGGATTCGATCTGTTCCGCCATTTCTTCTCCCTCCAAGGCACCAAACCAGTGGTTGATGTAGTCAAGATAGATTTGGGGGCAGATTTTGTAAGAGGCATTAATGAAAGTGGTTGAGTTTCGACCTGTTTTCCTTCTTCTCTCTCTCTTTCTTCTCTCTAATTGAATCTATAAATGTAGGGGTGGGATTCATTGTAAAGGGTTGGACATTCTTCATTTTGCAGGCTCCCTTTTCCTTCTAGTAAAGGAATTTGTGGAGTTTAGCCTTCCATTAAAATCACAGTGTGTTTCTTACCTCCTGGCTGTTTTGTAATGCATTGTACCAATCTGTAGAGCAATAAAACATGTCTGTGATCGATTCTAGATCCTTTCTGTCTCTTTTTTCTCACATCTGGTCTTTCATTACCAATTTGGTTATCTGTGCTTGATTATTGCATGTATTTTGTTGGTTTGTGTCTATCAGCAGAGACTAGTGTTCATCATTCCTTCGGTGCATCACCTTGTAGTTAGTTATTTCTTATTTCTTATATTCCTTTTATCCCTATCTCCTTGGCAAATTTTAGATTAGGTATAGAGATAGATCCTCTGCAAGTCCTCATGCATGCACCCAAATAGAGGAATAGGAACCAACCTTAATCTGGAGAGCTTTCCCATTTTTTCAAGGTCCCACACCTTGGGGAAAGTTCAATGTTATGCAATCACACCAAATGACTCTGCCTTAGAAAAGTAGATCTATAGAAATCATTTGGGGGTGATGTGATTCTGCACTAACAAAACCTTATAGAGTGACCTAGTTGGTGCAAGGTCACGAGGGCATTGTGCTCAAGCAATGCAAAGTGGAGATGAAGATCAAGAGATTCAGCAATTGGGGTTTGTGCGACATCCTACCGATGGATACATGTCATGTCCTTTTGGGGAGGCCATGGCAGTATGGTTGAGAGATGCTTTACAATGGCAGGGTAAATACAATAAAGGTGCGTTAAGGATGGGAAGACATTTTGTATATTCCCATTGAGAGAAAAAGGCACAAAGCACCAAAGCCACATGGCAGTGTGTAGAGGAGATGTAGGTCGAGCTTGCGCGGAAAACTAGCATGGTAGTGCGCAGAGAAACGCATAGAAGGCCAGCTCAGGAGATGGGTAAAGAGTAAAGGAGGAAGATGGGATCACTAAAGAGTGCACGGAAAAGACATTGTGAGAAGAGAAGAAATGCAAGCGAATGCATTTCAACCCTATGGCAATGCGCACATATATTGTGTAGGAGGGAAAAGGGGAAGTTAAGGGGAAGAATATTTTCATGGAAGACTAGGAGCACATTGAGAAGATTGAGTTGATGTCGCAATTGGGAGCCATTGAGAAAGAATGGCAGCAAGTGTGTGGAGTCCATAAAGTACACAAGGAGATTACACAAGCAAAGAAAGAGTGGTGTGCAGAAGAAGGCATCCCCGCGAAGGAACCAAAGGGAGTACATAGAGGAGTATTGCACGAGAGAACAGACTCCTAGCAGTGTAGAAGAGTGCATAGACAAAGGCACACGAAGTAGTCATGGCACCACTGCAGAGGAAACGAAAACTAAAGAAGAAGTTGCCCTAAAGGCAATGGAGGTAAAGCAATCCAAGGAGACTATAGGAGTGTGCATGAAAAAGAGCACACTGAGGAAGGAAGAGACCCACGAAGGTCTCAAAGAGGAAGCAAAGCATACAGAAGAGAGCACGAATAATGGATGGCGCGGAGGGTAGTAAAGAAGAATTGTGAGGAGCTTAAGTTGACCCAGAGGCAACAGAGGAAAGGTAGTGCAAAGAAAAGGTTGCAAAAGACTTGCGGAAGATGAACAGAGAGAAATGGAGGCAAGGAGATCCCCGTAGATCTCAAAGGAGGCGAAGAGGAGGTCGTCGAGGACGATGTGCATGGAAAAATGAAGCTACCTAAAGGAGGAGAGAAAAAGGTAGCTCATAGCCATAAGAGGAGAAGCATGTGTGGAAGAGACCCGCAGACAAAACAAGAGGCATAAAAGAAAGTGTGCAAAGAATATAGCGTGAGGGTGGCAAAGAAGCCGAAACGAAGAGGAGAGAAGCTTGCAGGCAAGCAGGCCAAGGCTTGTTGAGATGTAGGTTGAGCTGGGAGAAGAAAAGCCAAGTTGGGCAAGGGCGGACATATTGTGGCCTAGTAAAGGTCAGGAGAAGAAGAAGGGAGAAGAGAGCCCGCAAATACATATCGGGCATAAAGATAGAGATTGTGCGGAGCAGAGGCACAAAGAGGAGTGTGTAAAAGAACAAACATGCAAAGGAAGACAACCCCGAGAAAAGAAGGGTGGGGCCAGAAGGAAGATAAAAGAGAAGGAAGAAAACTATGAGGACAGTTCAAGAAAAGTGGGGACTTGTATGAGAGAAGGGTAAGAGTGAGTAGGGACTCGCACCAAAGAAGAAAGATTGTGACAAGCAAAAGGTCACAAAGGATCAGGAGAGGAGATCTATTTGGAGGTGGTTAGATGATGGTGAGTTTTAGCTCACCGAAGTGCACAGGATAGCGTAAAGAGGTCACATAGAGATGACGAAGGATTGGAAGAGGCCAAAGAAGAAGCGTTGAGGCCGGAGATAGGCTTGTTGGATAAAGAAGCCGGGACTATTTGTTTCAATAGTCTGAATGGTGGTCCTGCCACTCACTAAGTCTACTTGAGGTGGAACTCAAGTTTAAAGTATCTCGAGTGTTTGATGCAAGGATTGAAGAGAGGAAGCACAACAAAAAGGAAAGTCAATTGCACAGAAGTTAGGATAGACGTGAAGAAGAGTTGGCATGTAAGAGTTTGGAGGAAGGCGTAGGAGTTACGCAAGAAGGAAAAGCGTAGAGGATGTGCGAGATGGAGTAAAGGGACTTGGCAGTGGTGCTAGTCTCAATGGAACGTGTAGAAGTCCGAAGGAAGTGTAAAGGAGGCCCAAAAAGTCCGAAGAAAATGTGGAGAAGAATGTAAAGGCATAGCTCAAAGATTACAGGGTGCGGTAGAAAAGAGAAGGCATAGCATAAATGTCAAGTGCGTGACAAAATTGGCGGTGTACGACAAAAGTGTCAAAATTGTCATATCAAGGTGGCTAGCAGTGACTTAACAGTCAGAGGAGCCCAGTGAATAGATCGACATAGCACAACAAGGACGTCTGGATGGCGCAGAAGTAGCTCAGATAATTTATGAGCTCAAAGACCAACTCAGTGTTTGAGCGGGAGACCTGGAAGCGTCTAAAAGGAGCCAATGAGCAGAGAGGAGGGAAAGTGTGATTATTTAAAAGGACCAAGTTCACCATTATGAAGATAGTTTGAGTAGAGAAAAACAAGCGGCTAAGTGCATGTACAGGTGGCCATTAGAGCCGAGGGTAGAGGAAACCAGTCTAGGTTAGGTTCTTAGAGGTGAGAACCTAAGTCTATAAGCTCAAGTGAGTGTAGTAAACTCCATAGAGAGAGCAACTGCATGTAGTTGCCATAAAGGCTTCATTAATAAAAGAAACCTTCGTGTTTCAGTCTGCTGTGAGAGACTCTACAAACAACATCGGTCATCTCGGTCCGCCCATTGCCATCACAACTCAAGCTCTTTGATAATGTTTTGAAAAGGCAAAAAGAGATTCTCAAATAGATGGGCCTTAATTTGCAGAATGCAACAAGAGAGTCTGATTTCCAACCATGAGACATCTCTAACATTCCACAAAGATTTGTGGAAGCAAACGATCGCACATCACCTTTGAGGGTTGATTGTGTTAATTCATCAACCAATTGAATTGCTGAATTACGCACCAACACAAGTACCAATCAGTGTGCTGCCTATCACATGGAAGATTTCGAGCCCTCCAACATACTCTCATTCCTGCAGGTGCAACGCCCTTGTGACTTTGAAAGTATTTTATTCCTGATTGAATAAAGTTATTCTCTTATTCAAATACTGAATTGCTGATCTCCTTTCCTTGTTTGAAGAACTATTTATTTCATTGCTTTTTTAGATGATTCAATGGCAACTCCAAACCAGAATATTGACCAGCATGCTTCTTTTCAAATAATATATTCCACAGAACCATTATGCAATCAAAAGAATCTAGGAAATGCCCTTCACTCTGAATATGTAGTCAGTACAGGAAGAGCCTAACTCTCACGCAAGTTCATGTGGGATCGAACACAGGACCTGCAAAATAACAGACAGGTGGCCCACCACTGCACCACAGCATTGGTTGTGGTCATTTTTTACTTTTCTTGCTTAAATCGACCCCCCGCGAACATACGTGAGGGTTAGGCAAAACGATCAAGACATTCTTACATCTTTGGGGAAAAAGCTCGCCAAAAATTCAAGGCAAGAAAGACAAAATATTCCCCAACCAGGCTCCACGCCAGCAACATTTTTTTGGCATCCAACCATACTAGCTTCTGAGAAACTGAACTAGCACCTGGAAAGAATTCTGCTAAATTGTTGTCACACTTAGCATCACCAATAATCGCCACATGAACATAAGCCATCCTTAAAATGATGGAAGCGATTGATATCTCTCATCACAATTTCTCTCCCAACAATCTTGGAAATGAACTTGGTGGCATTGTGGCAATCATCACATACACGAAGGTTCTTAACCACCCGGATGGGTGTTTCAGCAGATGTACTAATAAGTCCAAAAGCAATGGCCAGCCTTTCACTATGGTGGCAGAGAATGGTTTCCTTTTGCTTCTCCTCGACATCATGAAGCACACAAAGTGTGTTGGGCACATAACCCTGTTTCTTCATCTGCTCAGTTAATTCCTCCACCTTTGCATAAATCTGCCTGCTTTGTGGGTGTAGTCTATCTCCAGAGACAAATGAATGCACTGTGCTATTGATTTCAACCCAACTCTCTCCTGCTTCCTTTTTAATCCCTCTATCTTTCATCATTGCTCTCACTTTTGTTACAGCATCCCACCTACAAGCTGCAGCATATATGTTTGATAGTATTACATAGGTGGCTACATCATGCGGTTCCAGCTCAAGAATTTTTTCTGCTGCATATTTTCCCATCTCTACATTTCCATGTATTCTGCATGCGCCAAGCAAGTTACGCCACACTGTGGCACTAGACTGTACTGACATTCTCTTGATAAAGTCTTCTGCTTCATCTAAAAGCCCGGCGCGGCCAAGGAGGTCCACCATGCACGCATGGTGTTCAACTCCTGGTACAATGTCATAATCTCTACTCATACAATTGAAGAAGTGCCATCCTTCATCCACGAGACCTACATTACTGCAAGCAGACAGAACGCCGACAAAGGTGATGTAGTTTGGTTTTATGCCTACCTGTTGCATTCTTTGAAAGAGCTTAAGGGCTTCTTTTTCAAACCCATGCTGTGCATAACCTACAATAATTGCAGTCCACGATACAACATTCTGTGCGGGAATTTCATCAAAAACCCTTCGCGCTTCCCCTATGCTTCCACATTTAGCATATAAAGTCACAAGAGCATTCATTACGGAGATATAAGCCAAAAATCCAGTTTTTACGGTATAGGCATGAACCAACTTCCCCTGCTCTAGAGTTGCTCGAGTTGCACATGTACTGAGGATACTAGCTAAGGTGAAATCGTCTGGCTTCATGCCTGCTTGTTGCATTTCACAAAACAGTTTCAAGGCTTTTTCACCGTCTCCGTGGTGGCCGTATCCTGCAATCATTGAATTCCATGACACGATATTCCTGTGAGTACTTTCATCAAACACTTTGCACGCATCTTTTATGAACCCACATTTTGCATAGACAGAGACAAGTGCATTCCTTACAGTCACATGGTACTCAAACCCAATTCTGACAGTGTGGCCATGGATCTCTCTAGCCTGTTTTATAAATCCCATACTGGCACATGCCTGTAGTACTGTGCCAAAGGTGAAATGATTTGATTTCTCACCACTCCACTGCATTTCACAGAAGAGATTGATAGCGTCTTCCTCGTACCCATTCTGGGCATAACCTGAAAGCATAGCAGTCCACGACACAGTATTCCAGTGAGTCATTCTGTCAAACACGTTGCAGGCATCCTCTATGCTCCCACATTTGGCATACATGGTAACCAGGGAATTCCCCACAGAGACATGAGATTCAAATCCAGTTTTCACAATGTGAGCATAAATCTGTTTCCCAATTTGCAGATCACCAAGGTCAGCACAGGCCTTGAGAGCACAGGAGAAGGTCATTTGGTCCGTTTCAACACCTTCTCTTCTCATTTGCCTAAATAATCCCAAGGCCTCCTTCCCATATCCATCATGAGCATGTCCCATTATCAAAATAGTCCATGATACTAAGTTTCGGTTAGACATTTTATCAAACACTTGGCGTGCACAATCCAGAACACCACATTTGACATACATATTTAGAAGATTGTTTAGCAGCAGAACTTCTGGTTCAATTCCGGATTTTATGACGTGGGCATGGACCTGCTGGCCTCCTAAGGGGGATTTTATTCGTATACATTCGAGTAACAGAAGAACATATGCATGCGAATCCATCGCTGTACCTTGCTGGTATACATAATTCCTAATACTCCTAACTTGCTCAATCCCTTCATCCTTCGGCTTCCTTTTTATTACTTGTATAGTTTTGAAGCCACCGGAGGAATTGCTAACACCAATGTGGTTGCACGGAAATTTAACCGAGTTTATATTGAGATTTGAGCTCCCAGATTCAGAAATGGAAGCATGCTGTTTGTGCTGTAGAGGATTGCTGAGCTTATTATTGTAACGATAAGTCTGGACTGCGAGCAAATCCATTGTAAGGTTAATTTGCATAAATGTTAGATACGATACCTATGGGGTTTTCATTACATGCATTTGTCCACCTGCCATGCTCAGTGGACGATGTTCATATTAAATTGGTGAGACGACTAGGCATTTGCGTTAAATTCATCTGAGATTTTTTACCTACACCCGGGGGTTTAAAAGAGATGAGGTATAATGGTTCACCATAATTATAATTTTTGAGATGAAACTTCATGTATGTTATCGGAATAGAACTCTGATCTTTACAATATAATGAAGGAGATACAATAAATTCCTTAAATATCAATAATAATAGAATTTTAGTATTTAATGGTTTTTATTAAAATGGATGGAATGACTTGCATTACACAAAATAAAGGGTATAATTAGAATCTTAAGTAAATATAGTAAATAGAAAATCTGAGGTTTTAATATAATATAAAGTTAAATGGAATTGACTCTGGGAGAGTGTAGAAGAGTATGAGTGAAGTCCCTACTTTGAAAGGGTTGACTAAGACTTAAAAGTGGAGAATAAATGACAATCGAGTTAGAAAAAAACTCTACAAATTTTATTGTGTTTAGGTGACCCTTGGTCAGTATCAAAAATGGGGGGACAATAATAGACATTGGTGATGTTCTAGGGTAGTATCAGACACTAATTTTGTCTACGTTAACCAATTTGTTCTCGGCTAACTGTGTTGCCCTAAAACCTAAATGCACCTTGTTTTGCCTCTTCTCTATAAAAACCTATTTTCTCTATCCATGCGACAATATGTGAATTTTTGTATATCTATTCTTCCTTGATTTGGCTTGAAACCCTGGCAATGCACTTGAGCAAACATGAAAAAGTCAAAATAGAATTAGACACATACAACTCCCAATTAGAAGAGTTATACTACATATCAATGTGATATCAAGGCCCTTTGCTCTATATATATCTAGTTCCTTGTGAGAGAAGTGGATATCCTTCACTCTCCCTAGATGCTCAATCAATACACCAATATGAATCATTTTATCAACCCAATTCATGTGACAACATCAACAATTGACTAAGGGTAGACTTCATATTAAATTGGATGCCTTAAAATTACTAATGTAGATGGAGTGTGTAAAGATGTGTATGGCTCTAGTAGAATTAATTTCCAAGTATGGTTGCCTTTCTAAATGATCTTTAGGATTTTGTTTATAATAGCATATTTAAGGTGACTTCCTACACAAATAGACCTTAATTCAAACATAAGCCAACTATATGTAAGTGCCTAAATGGAGAAATTAAATGTTTAATAAAGGGGGTCATTATCAACTATTGACAGTAAGTGAGACAATAATGGTTGTTGATCTAATGTCCCTCTATCACAAGAGATGATTGTTCGAATAATCTCAGTTAGCATGGTACATAAATACGTAAGTGTGTAATGGATTTTTGTGAAAACTCATATAGATATGGATCAGCAAAGAGAATGTAGGGATTTTTTTATGAGGGTAGACTCTTTAATTATAGAAGATCTCTCGTCTACATATATAAACCAAATATATAATAATGATGATAATAATAATAATAATCATAAGGAAAATTTATGTGTGTAATTTGTATCAAATTCATCATTTGGTATCATAGCAGATTTTTATGAGAGGATAGATGGATTAAGGCCAACTTTAATGTGTGTTTAGTTATCATAGCTATGAGAAAATTTAGTGTCATGTTCACATGACAAGTGCAAAGCTTTCTTTGAAGCTCTCCAACAATGATGTCATGCAACTTTTGCGCCTAGTTTGCGCACATGATATTGTTGCAAAAACATTGCCCTTTACTTACACTTCTTATGTGCAAGAGTGTAATTGAAAATTTTGTATGAAAATATTAGTTTAGTTAGAAAATGGTACAAAGCTATCAGTGGGGATTGGGTTACACTTGCAACAATGTTGTGTACATCATGCTTTTTGAATCCTCTAATGTGTTAAAATGTAATTTAGCATTGCCTTCAAGCGGACCTTGAAAGAGCCTTCATTTTGTTCTATATTAGTTTTAAATCATTGTTAGCATAGATTATTTGTTTTTTCACGAAGATTAGGCTATTATCAAAGCATTTGAGGTATATTTTTAAGAGTTAAGGTATTATTGGTTGTCACCGATATGGTTGTCTACTACATGAGTACCATTTCCAGATTGTGATTCAAACATTCTATTCAGTTGCATGTAGATTTAACCTCAAATGATCATTTTGATTTGCATCTTGTGTGTGTCTATTAATTTTTATTAATAGATCAAATT
The DNA here is from genome assembly GCA_019776745.2 of Taxus chinensis. NCBI lineage: Eukaryota > Viridiplantae > Streptophyta > Pinopsida > Cupressales > Taxaceae > Taxus > Taxus chinensis. The sequence continues at coordinate 889,968,971 of CM034147.1, read as the reverse complement.
TAACTCAAATCAATGCATAAATAGTCTACTGTCATGTGTGTATCCAATAGAGATAGATTTGTGCATTAGTGAATCCATTCAAACTCATTCATTATTTTTGGTCTACATCAAACCCATAATTTTATATAATCAGTGCATGTCAAAAATAAATGTTGAGGGTTTAGCTCTTTCATTGCATGTAAATTTCAAATCTGTATATAGAATTTTTCATGGTTTCTTCACATAAATATAAATAAGTTTTATATTTTCACTAATTCCATATATATTTATTAAGGAATATTTAGAAAATTATATGGTTTACCAAGTTTTTAGCCTATAAATGTCTACAGATGCCTAAATTTATAACTTGTCATATGCGGTCAAAATTGTTAAAACGCCCTACAAACTGTTCACACCCTAGTTAGATTTTATAATGTTATGTACAACAACTAAAATGATGTAAGGGTTATCAAAAGGTAGATTATTATGATATAATTAACTTTCGACATCGATTATACATGACTAGAATAATGCATTTGAACTTGAAATGATTGAAACAATCAATAAACGATAAGTAACTAGTTAAAATACATGATGGGAGAGATAAACTTAGTTGTTTCGGATGATTCGAGAATATTTGGATGTGCAAGGTAGTGGAACAGGAATATTTAGAGCTTTGGATTTTGCATTGAAGATTCTAGAGCTTGAAATTGGGCAGGTATAGGACTGTACAAATTACGTACAGTCTAGGCAAGAGATGTGCAGTCCAGGACAGGAGCTATACGGTTTCAAACCTTACAAAAGTTTAGGTCTAAAAAAATTTTGTGTGCTTCCCTTTCTTGGAAATGGTGTTCGTTGTATGTTTCTCTTGCTTGCACAACTTTGAGATGACTTGTGATATCATGCAATATATATGTGTTAGGAAAACATGGGGATGTAAAATGCAACAACTTTATAGATCCACCAAAATAAACAGGTAAGGATTATAGTTTATGTTTGAATAGTAAGATATGATAAATCACATTATAGAATGAATTAGAGATTAGATTAATTGTATAAACATGAAAGAAACTGAACACATGACACAAGATATAAGTGGAAACCATAAGGTAAAAAACCCACTGAAAATTACTTCTCTTTATTGAGATAAAATATATGTTTCACCCAACACTCTCACTATTTCCATGCATGCATTCAAACTTCTTTGTTACTGAGCTTAGCTCATTGTTATTTTTTCTTTCATTCACCTATGTAACTCACATTTCTAGTGAGACCATCATGTTTTATACATTGTGGGTGATTGTTTGAGTCACTCTTACATTTTAGTTTCAAGTGTCGACCCCTTTTGGGAATCTGCCATGCATTATATTTTTATTTCAAATGCCATGACCATTAGTCCTTGGTGGGTTTTCATTAAGATAGTATCCCACTTAATATTACAACCCCAACACTCCCCCTTAATGTTATGTAAGGAAACATGCAAAATTGCCTTTTTATATAAAAGGACTTACAATTCATAAATCGTGAAGATTTAGGCTAGCATGGAAAAATATAATGTTTGTTCCAAATAACACATGCCAAGTTACCTTTTTGTACGAAAAGAATTACAATCCATAAACCATCTAGGTGATTTAGGCTAGCATGAAACAAAACATTTGTTATGCAGATTTTTTAACCCTACAGTATACTACTTCAGTGTCGTGGTTCACTGCTGCATTATTCCACAGAATTAAACAAGCCGCGAACCAAATTCAAGTGTTTCACGGGGTTGTAGAAAATCCACAATACATTGCTTAGTGTTTTGCGGACTTTAAGAAGCCATAATACAAAGCAAGTATTTCATTGGTTTTGTAAAAACCCTAGTACACTAGAACAAAGCATAATTCTCAAGATAAAGTGATTACCTATTAAGTCTTACTTAATATTATGGAGTTAAAAAACTCTCATATATGATGTTTCATTGGGTATTACAAGTAAACTCACATAAAATGACAATTTACTCAAACAAAATGGGAATAGTATAGGGAGATTTCAATTGACACAATCAGGCCAATAAGGGTTGGCATTAGAAAAAGAGGTGGTATTACAAAAACCATGTAAAACATGCTCATTTCTATTTATTTCCCCCTCAAAGGCAACTCTAAAAGGCCAAATCTCAAACAAAACATGTGCATATGATTCAGAGGTGGAGATCAAATTCATCCACATGATCATGTGAGTCAAATAACATATCCTCAGTTGATTCAGAGGTTGAAATCAATGTCATCCACATGAACATTTGAGCCAAAATATGAAAGCCCAACATATAACTTTGTAGCACACAATGGCTTAGTAAAAATGTTTGCAAGCTAGTCTTCAGTAGAACAAAAAATGAGATCAATGTCACCATTTAGAACTTTCTCCCAAATGAAGTGCATATGAATCTCAATGTGTTTAGTTCTTTGATGTTGAACTAGATTGTTTGCAAGAGCAATGTAACTTCGTCTGTCACAAAGAAGAAGAGTACCTCCTATGATGCTTATGTGAAGTTCATCCAACATTGTTTTCAGACACATAGCTTCATTTACTTCTTCCATGACACTTTTATACTCTATTTTAGTAGAAGAGATAGATATCTGTTGGTTGTTTCTTGCTACTCCAAGTGATTACACCTGCACCCAACTTGAAAACATATCCAGAAGTATATTTTCTATCCACAATATCAGCAACATGGTCAAAATCACAATAACCAAATAAATTTACATCATCACAAGAAGAATAATAAAAACCATAATTGATTGTACGTTTGATATACCTTAGAATCCATTTTTCCATTTTCCAATGGATCTCATAAGGATTCTGCATAAATCTAGAAAAAAATTCAACTACATAGGATATATCAGGCCTAGTGATAGTTAAATAAATCAAACTACCAACAATTTGTATATATAAAGTGTTAGAATACAATTTTCGTTAGACCAAAACCTGAAGGTGTTAATCTCCCCTACAATCTCCAGAGTTAGGATCCACGAGAGGCATTTAGTCCATGTCATGAAACTCACAGGGAGTATTGGATGCACATGTCAATAGCCCCCCCGGCATTACCTAGATAAGTTTCAAACTCGATACATATCGCTTTGATACCATTTGTTGGAACATGATTTTAATACGACCAAAACCTGCAGGCATTAATCTCTACTACAATTTCCAGAGTTAGGATCCACGAGAGGTAATTAGTCCATGTCACAAAAACTCATGGGGAGTGTTGGGGTGCACATGCCAACATAAAGTAGGATTGAATTTATCGCAAGCAATTTTTGGATCTAATTCAATTCCAAATTATATAAGAACAAATACAAGGTTACAATCAATCATATTAAATATTTTTAGGAGGTTAGTAACATATTGCAATTGAGATACAACAATATATTTGTGATTTTGATAAACAACAATGCCTAATAAATGATTTAGCAGCCCTAGATCAGTCATTTCAAATTGTTGTCTTAACTTCTCTTTGATTCTAACAATTATATTCTTATCACTACTAGTAATCAAGAGATCATCAACATATAAGACAATAATGATAACATGATTATTTTCATACTTTAGAAACAAAATATTATCAACAAAATAGTTACAGAAACCAAGTTATTGAAAGAAACTCATTTATCTTAGCATACCAAGCTCTAAGAGTTTGTTTAAGACCATACAAATATTTATTAATCTTACACACATATAATTCCTTACCGGGTTATTCAAATCCTTTAGGTTTATGCATGTAAATTTCTTCTTTCAAGTCACCATTTAAAAGGAATTCTTAACATCCATTTGGTGAATCTCCTATCCATGTTGAGAAACAAGAGCTAGAAGAATTCTAACATTGCTCATTTTGTCAACAGGAGAAAATATTTCAACATAATCTAAACCAGGTTTCTAAGTAAAGCCTCTAGCATCTAATCTTACCTTGAATTTTTCAATCTTAACAGCAAAGTTATATTTAATTTTATACAACCATGTAGATCCTGCAATGCTTCTTTTAGAAGGAAGAGAAACCAATTCTCAAGTATTATTCTTACATTAGATAATTATATTCATCTTACATAACGTTAACCCATTTTTCATCTAAGTTAGCTTCTTCAAAAGATTGAGGTTAAACCTCATAAAAATTTGACAAGGCATGATAAGAATGAAGAGTGTGGGTCATCTTTCTTAGATTTAGTAGGGTGAGAATTAGAAACTATATTTTGAGCCCATTTAGGATTTTTATACAAGACACGGATTGAGAAGACTCCCCATCAATATCAACATTCATCATATCAGAAGAAGTGTGTGTATCCTCTTGGAAATCAATTTCCATATTTTCTGAAGAAGGATTATCAAAATGAAGGGATTCAGACTCAGGTAATGCAGAAGATGGAAGAGAGGAGGATTCACAAAATGGTTTCTCAAGAACATAAACATTCCTATTTTCTATAATCATGTGCTTGACTGGATCATAGAGTTTTAATCCTTTTGTATGAATACCATATCCAAAAAAGATGCAAGAATAAGAGGTAGGATCAAGTTTTTGTCTCTTAACTTTAGGAATAAGAAGAGAATCGGGACTACCAAATATCTTAAAATGAGAAATATCGGGTTTTTTTAGTCCAAACTTCATGAGGTGTAGTTTGATGCAAAACTTTGGTATGAATTCTATTTAGAATATGAACAGAATTATTCATAGTTTCATCCCATATGAACTTACACACTTTTGACAGCATGAAGCATGGTCCTAACCATTTCTATGATTATCATATTCTTCCTTTCAGCTATGCCATTTTGTTGTGTGGAATGTGGAGTTGTTAACTCTCTTTGTATTTCATAAGACACACAAAACTCATCAAAAAAATTATTAACATACTCACCTCCATTATCAGTTTTGATTCTCTTTATTTTTAGATTATCTATGTTTTTGACCATTTCTTTAAACTCTTGAAACTTAGATAGAACATCAAACTTTTTCTTAATAAAATAACACCAAGTCATTCTAGAAAAGCCATCAATGAAAGTAACAACATACAAGGCTCCACCAAGAGAAGGAATTTCCAAAGGACCTCTTACATCACTATGGATTAACTCAAGCAAGTTAGAGGAATTAGACTCATGATGTTTGTGAAATAGTTCTACATGTTGTTTACCATGCAAGCAAATTTCACAAGATTCGTGATCATATTTCAACTTAGGAATACCTACAACAAGGTTAAGGCAGGACATTTCAAACAAACTTTTAAATTTCACATGGCCAAGCCTTTCATTCCATAATTGACCATCATAATTGACCATTTTCCAACTTAACATTACCAAGCCTTTCATTCCATAATTGACCATCATAATTGACCATTTGCCAACTTAACATTACCAAAACATTTAGACCAAATAACAAAATAGTTTTCCTAGATATATATTCTCATGAAATTCAACAATATCATAGATAAATTCATGAATGTATGTAGTATGCCTAGATGCACCACTATCTAGAATCCATTCTTTTTCATTAGAGGATGAAAGAGTAGTATAAAGAGCAATAGTTTGTTCAGCCTTGTTAGCTTGGTTTTTAGATTGATTTTGATTTTTATTCTTGTTCTTATTATTGAAGTTCTTATTTTTAGCATGATTATGAACCTTATTAGTTTTAGAATAACAATCACCTGCTTTATACCAGATTTTCCACATTTAGTACAAGTTCCATCAAACTTAACCTTAAATTTTTACTTATTCCTATTTTTTTAGAATTAAGTTTAGATTTAAAGTTTGATTTAGTATTTCTATTATTATGATTTTTAACAGCTTTTTGATTTTGTGAGAACAATGCCTAAGAAGCATTATCTTTTGAGTCAAAATTCTCCATCACTCTTTATTCTTGAATGAGTAGAGAAGACAATGTATCTAAATCAAGTAAATCAAACTCATTTTGATATTTAGAATTCAAAACATAGATATAATTTCAAATTTTCTCATGAATATTAATCTGAATGATAAAATATAACAATTTATATTGAAACAATTGACAATCACATCCATCTAATTGAGTCTTAATGTTCTTAATTTTTACTAGATAATTAACTATCTTTTCATTTCCTTTCATTGGAGTCGTAAACAGTTCCATAATTAGTTTTATTATCTTAGAAAGGTGACTGCCTTCATGCATTGTTTGCAATTACATGCATGCATCAATTGGAGACTCTATATGTCCAATATGCAAAAAGAATTCATCTTTGATACTTTGCAATAAGATGGACATGACCTCTTGGGATTTTTGGGAGAAGATACTCAAGTTTTCAGGTGTAGCTTGTCTTCCAATGGGTCATTTTTTAACACCACTCACTAAATCCCATAGATTTCTAGCCATAAATATAAATTTAAGCCTTATTCTCCATGTACTATAATTAGAAACATTTAAAATATAATATTTATCCATAGAAAAGTTAGATAAATTATCCATTTTAATAAAAACTTAGAAAATTTGAAAAAACATAGTTATGTGGTTTTTAATAGTTGTAGTTATAACTTCAGCGGATTTAAAGCAAAAAAAAAAAAAAAACTTTAAAAAACTTGCAAATTTAAAAGGCACATTTCAAACAGGTGTGAGAACCAAGAAGAGAGGTTGTAAAACTCAAGGACATAACTCGCAAGGAAGTGCAATGCAATAAAAAACATATATTTTACAGCTCTAGACTATTTATATTATGACTTTGCACCAAATATACTACCAAGCTCTAGACCAAATACACTGGACTAGCTACGGACCAAATACACGGCTAGATCTAGACCAAATACATTGTTATCTCTAGACAATATACACTATCGGCTCTAAACTAAATACACTACCGGTTTTAGACCAAATATAATTTTATCTCTAGACTAAATATAAAAAACCTTCAAACAAGGTATGAAAATTGCTTCAACAGAGAGGCCACAAAACACTAAGCACAAGTCGTGAGAGGCTACAAGGAAATAAATAAAAAGTGATAAAATTTTCAAATTTTGAAAAGCCATGGAATGAAGAAACAGTGTTCCGTGGGTTTTTAAACTTTTAGGGTTCCACGAAATGCTAAGGCAAAATCCACAGAACAAAGGAATCCACACAACAAGAAAATGCACGCCACAAAACAAGGAATCTATGAAACAAGAAAATGTAAGCCACATAACAAAGGAATATGTTGAACAAAGATTAAAAAATATGAAATATAAGAACTGTTTATCCGTGAATTTGAAGAAAAATCAAAACCTTAAGGAGAAGCCACAAAGCACAAAAAATTAGCCACAAAGAACTGCAAGCCAGCACACAAAAATTGATAGCTTATCCAAGTTCAAAAACCATGGAACAAACAAGGTTTCCCTCACAAAAAAGAAGAGAACTACGACATAAGGAAAGTCCGCGTGCAATAATGTAGAGAGTCGTGGAACCTAGAAAAAGTCCACGGAGCAAAGAAAAGTTTGAGCAACACACAAAAATATGTGCAAGACTTGAAAGAGGCCTCGAAACTAAGAAAAATTCATGCAACACACAAATAAGGCTTTTTCAGGTCTTAAAAAATCTGTGAAACAAAGGAAAAGCCCACAAGACTAAGACTGAGTCACGCAAGTCTAAAAATGTCGCACAATAATAAAATATGTCATGCAAGACACAAAAATCTGCGCAACAATAAAATATGTTGTGCAAGACACAAAAATTCATGCAACAATAAAAAAGGTTGCATAACAAGAAAATAGGCCACGAAACATGAAAATAAACCGCGAAACACTTTAAAAATACCCATGAAGATAAGGAAAATCCTGTGAAGCAAGGAGGATGCCATGAAGGTCTTGAAAAACAAAAAATTGTTGTGGATAATAAAAACACATATTTAAGCATGCAAATTCAACAACGACCTAGATTTTGATCATACACATAGATATAAAGCACCCACGCACACCACATTTATCTCAAATCACAATAATTAGGGTTTTTGTACCTTGTAGGATTGAAACAACCATATATGACTAGTTAGGGTGTTGCGGACCTTGAAACTTCAAATCTACTAGGTTCCTTACACCTACAAATCACAAACCAAAATATCTATCCTGGACAAGCTTAAATGCAAGATCTGATACCATGTCAGGAAAATGTGGGGATATAAAATGCATTAGATTTATAGATCCACCAAAATAAATAGTTAAGGATTATAGTTTATGTTTAAAACAGTGACTGACATATGATAGATCATGTTACATAATACTTTAGAGATTAGATTAAGTGCATAAACATGAAATTAAATTGAACACATGACACAAGATATAAGTGGTAAAACCATAAGGTAAAAACCCACTAAAAATCACTTATTTTAATTAAGAAAAAATATATGTTTCACCTAGCACTCCTACTATTTCCATGTATGCATTCACACTTTTTTGCTACTAGCTTAGCTCATTATTTTTTTCTTGCATTCACTTATGTAATCATGGATCTCTAATTGAATTGTCGGGTTTTATACATGGAGGGTGTCTATTTAAGTCACTCTTACATTTTAATTCCAAATGGTTGGCCCCTTTTAGGAATCTTCCAATCATTACATTTTTATTTCAAATGGGCATAATCATTAGTCCTTGGCGGGTTTGCATTAATACAGTTTCTTGCTTAATATTACAACCCCAACAATAGGAAACCCCTAGAAACTTACATAACCAAAGCATTAACAAACAAAAGGATAAAAAAATGTGTGTGTGTGTTTGAGGTTAGACCAACCTTGGTGATTAAACTCTCAACTATTTAACCAATCCAAGTGTTGTACTATATATCCTCATTGTGGAAATCAAACCTCTTGTAGTTCTCCTCAGTGTTTGTGCAAGTGTGTATAGTTATCCAAACTCTTAGGGGTAACCTCATGTCTATTAACATCAAGGCAGGGGCTAACTGCATAGAATGAAATGTACCCAATGCGGTAATAGTGAGATGAGTTATACCTCAGCTACATGACCTAACCCTTTATTGATTAAAACCCATGTGTAATTTTTTGGATGACTTTGATCTATTTAAGACATGGCTCTATGATCTTTGCATGCTCGTAGATGGATGAAGTTAGACTCTTTGTCTTGTTTAAGTGCTTCAAACTAGTAGTAGGGACTGCCCTAGATGATGTGTAGCTAATTTGAGCATATTTAGGAACCCTTTGAGTTATTTTGGAATGATGTTTGCAATAGGAGATTCTAAGAATGTCAAGTGAGATATAAAGTGATAATGACTTGTTTATATAATATTTTGAAGGTGAAATATTCTAATAAGGCCAACCTAAGGACAATGAAATGACCCAAAGAATTATTTTAAATTGAAACTAGAGTCGGTGATTAAGAATTGGCGAGACTATACTGATCAGTCAATATCAGACCCCACATCTTGACCCTTCCATATGATTTTGGACCAGAGAGAAAAACATTAAAAATAAAAGTTATGTCATTAATATCAAATGTTTTATTCTATTTTGATTGAATAATATTCCCAGAATTAATGATTGAACATAGTACAAAGATAAGAAAGTTGTAGAATCGATAGAGAGATGAGGATATTGGATTCTGAATGTGAGCATTTTTCCTATAAAGGATACAAGGGAAAAAATGATAAGTTACCAAATTTTAGAGTCTACATTTTCTCCCATTAAGTTTATAATTGAAAATTACATGCTTAAAGGAAAAATATACAATAATTTGTGCACACATTTTTCCTTCATTTGAAGGTACTCCACGATTTGTTGGTATTGGCATGCTCCATGATGAAATCTACAAAATAAAGTGATTCAATGTCTACGATAAAAACTAAAATATAGATCATTCTTTTAACTTTGAACATTGCAAAAAATTATGAAAAAGGAGATGCAAAACATGGAAGGAATACACCTATTCACTTTTCAGAGGGATCATCACCTATTGTTTTCATCCCTTAGAGAATTAGAATTATATTGTGGAGATGTCAAAGGAATGGGGGTAATCAGTCCCTAATTTTATGTCATAGTAGATAGAAGAGATGAGGAAGGATTATACTACAAATAACCTGAAAGAGGGTTTAAAACTCGTAAGCGAGGATCACAAGGGACGACTTGCACATCAATGGACATGTGAACGGCAGTGTGAAGAGATCTCGGGAGGAGCGAGCATCAACCGAATGTGCATGTAAAGATTTGAAACACGGGTAGAACCTAGTTAAGCCATAAAACTCTCCTCTATCTCATAGATCAAAATGGGGTGTACATATAGGAGTTGTTGAGTAACCCCCAATGCTGTAATCATGACAACTCAAGTAGAGAGGGGGAGTTACATTCCCAGAATAGAATTGTAACTCCCAATGACGCATATGACACACTGACGCACTAACGCGTAAGAGAATCTCATAATGACCCCTAAATGACACATGGACCTACGATCTCACCTAAGTGAGATGACTCACCTAATGATGTGGAAAATAACATACACCAACACCCCCCCTCCATCGTAACTTAGGATGAGGCGGCAAGTCAGAAATGAGAAATGGGTCCCGGCACAAAGCCTGATGAGGTACCCATGTACAAGAAAAAGATCCCAAGCAGTGAAAGAAAACCCAATGGGAAAAACATCCACCACAAGAGAAAAAAACACTCTCTAATCTAAGAAAGATGCCAAATATGGGTCCTGGACATGGATGAGCCTGAAAGGATACCCATGTACAAGGAGGGTAATCTCTAGGAAAGAAGAAGAAGAGAGAAGAAGAGGGAGACGAGAGGAATGCAGAAGATGCCATGGACAGATCTGAACTCTGCAACTCTAGGAAGTCTCCTAAAAGAATGTCGATGACGAGATCCTCTACCTTTGGACTAAAGAAGAGCCACCTGCAACGAACTGTGTGCCTGCCCTTAGGAAGGATAGAAATGACATGTTCGAAGTCTGCCCACTCCATAAAGGAAACTGAAGGCAGCAACACGAAGAACTCTGAGTCTGTTGCACGAAAGTGTGACATAGGTCTAGCGAGTGAGTGTAAAGGAACTGAAGGTAATGCCATGTGCGTAGAACTATCAAAGTGAAGAGGAACACCCGCAGAAAGGATGTCCAAGTGATGTGAAGGGAACAAAACATCCTCCGCAATAGAAAAGGGATCCACAACTGAGGGTGGATCAATGAAGGTCTCTGGAAATGTGGAAGTGACATGATTCCTGGAAGGGGCACTCCCAAAAACAGAGATGATGAACTCCTCTGAAACACCTGTAGATGGATGATAAAACTTGTAGTGCATCACAAGTGTACTCTACGAAAAGATGACTAAGGTCAGGCAGATACTTGTCCCAATCAGGGGGCTCAACAAACAGAAGAGTGATGTTAGATACGTATGAGTCATCCAATGAAGGTAAAGGGGCTCAACAAACAGAAGAGCGATGTTAGATAGGTATGAGTCATCCAATAAAGGTAAAGGAGTGGAAGGGGCCTCACACACTGGAAGTGGAAAGGAGGTGACACGCATCAATGCATTTTTTTGACGCGTGACAGCAAAATCTTTTGTCGCGTATCTGCAGCCTCCGCCCTCTGCTTTTTCATCGAAAAAATCTCCGTGTCGCGCATCAATAAACTCTTTGTCGTGCGTCTGTTATGCGTCAATATCTATTGTACCTCCTTGTCATGCGTTAACTATCTATCAGTGTTGCACGTCAACAATAACCCTCATTGACGCGCATCAACAGACCTCATTGACGAGCGTCAACAAGGTTATTGACGTGCGTCAATGAGGTCTGTTGACGCGCGTCAACAAATAACCCTCATTGACACGCGTCAACAGACCTCATTGACGTGCGTCAATGAGGGTTATTTGTTGATGCATGACGGCAAATCTCCTGTCGCGCACCTGCAACCTCCGCCCTCTGCTTGTGTATCAAAAAAATCTTCGTGTCGCTCATCAACAAACTCTTTATCATGCATCTACTATGCGTCAATATCTACAGTACCTCCTTATCGCATGTCAACTATCCGTCAGTGTCGCACGTCAACAAATAACCCCATTGTCATGCATCTACAATACGGGATATATCATATTGTTGACAAATGTGAAGTAGAAGTGTTCTACCTGGTGAATAATCTAGGATTATATAGGGGATATTTTTCAAGGGTAGGTGAAGCTGACCCCTAAAAAAATTAAAGTGTAATTTTTAGGCGAACAGGTCACTGACCTGCGCCAGAAAATTCACCTTTTCAATTTTTTCAAAAATAGAATATTCGCCATATTACGAATATTCACCACTAAAATTATCCCTGCTCTCGACATCAGAACTGGGTGCACAATCCTCGTCATCAGAAGTAGAATCAAGCGAGTCTATGTCAATGGAACTATCATCACATGAAGAAGAGGAGACAACTGAATCATCAGCAGCAATAACAGCGGCAATATGTGAAGGGTCTTCATAGAAGGACTGAAGAATGCTCCAAAAAACGATGAGGTGGATCTGAGTCTGCCACGTGAAACCAGAGAGATCGAGAGACATGCATCATCATGTGACCAAAGACATGGTCACAAGTGGTGAGAAAGCCCTCTAGATGACGATGATCAGTGGGTGCAGGAACTGGCCCAAGCAAGAAGGGTAAAAGACCCTCGTGGCCAAAGTAATGTTCCATGGAAGCATGCCAAGTTGAGTAGTTTCCTCTCCCGGTGAGAAGTGGCAGAGGCTGTAAGGTGATCCTATGACACTCAAGTCTGGAAAGAGTGTTCTCCATGATGAAAAATCTAAAGTGCAAGGTGCACAAAAGCAAGACGTCAGACTCGGCCGATAATGCATCTGTGTGTAAAAGGCCAAGAGTACTAGTCAACCCCCTAGAATGCGGCACTTTATAAAGTAGTGTGTTTACAAAACTAACAATGTAATCACGTAGTGTGTGAGAAATCATGCAACTTTGAGTAAAGAATCACTCAAAAAAGAGTTGCGAGTCAAAAGTTATGGCATTAAAATGATTCCCACAACTGATGGAAAATGCCACTAAACGCTGCAAATGCATTAAAAAAATTGCCAAAAATGGGTACAAAGGGTATCATGTGGGTACCCGTTGGAAATGGAATGGAATTTTAGATAAGGTTTGTTTTGACTACTAGGGGGGATTAGCCTCCTGCCAACCTCAGACCTCGCCCTCTGTCTTCGACGCTAGTAGGAGGGGATATTAAAACAAGACAATACAACCCAAAATAATTATTACAATGCCAAATGAATGAAATGTTTTTTTATTTGAACACCTTAAAACATTAAAAAGAAGGTGGAGGAGGGGACCACGTTGGAAGAGCTGGTTGTTTGGTTGTGGTGGCAGCGAGATGGTTGGGTGTTGTAGGTCGCATAAGGAGATGGAGGTACTGCAGGCACGTGGGAGGATTTGGAGGTGCTGCAGGCACATGAGAGGTCACTGGAGGGATGTTGAAGATGCCAAGGTGCTGCAGGTGGAGTTAGCAGAGATCCTCACTGCCAAAAAAAATCCAAAAAAGCCAAAAAAAAATGGCTAAACACTTGTTGATGGGTGGCATGTAACCGTTGTGTGGCTAGCTGTGCATAAACGTCTAGGCCTAAGTTGAAGACCACTATGTGCAATGCAAATAAATCTATGTGGGACTATAATCCACTGAGATGCAACCAGGTAATGGCAAAGGCAGAGTTAAGAGCACGTGTGGAGCGCAAACAAGGTAACAGCTGGGCCGAGTTTGGTTGAATGGCAGCGGAGAGGCTGAAGATTTCCAATGCAGGTAAGTGGTTCAATTGAGGAGGGTAGGAAAATAATGTTCCGCAGAGATGAAGAAAAACCAACGTTCCACAGATATGAAGGAAAACCACGTAGTTTTTAGCTGGGAACCTCAAGCTGTAAATAGACACTGGTCGACTGGAAGCACAGAAAGACTCACCCACAAATAATGCAAAACAAAGGCACCTAATCCAAACGCAAACCCAATACAAAACCTGATAAGAGCAGAAACACAGACAGGTAACAAAATGCAAAGTCAGAGTTGAAGGTAGTGACGAGCTAGGGCAGCTTTTGCACTACACTGAAAACTCACAAAACTAGCACAAAAAAACTCAGATCTGCAACTCGGAATGCATTAGACCTCAGGAAAACACCTCTAAACACAAATGTAAACCCAGAGAATCGAGGCGGTCAAAGACACTAAACTCAAAAAACCCCAGAGACTCAAACACGACCAAACAAACCACGATCAAACCCGTGCAGGAGTTGTGAAGCTCGAATCAATGCAAGTAGAGCACAATTGGAATATCTATTACGACACATGCAATGAAATCTGAATATCACACCGAAAGCTAGAAAACATGCACAGAAACACCGATGAGTGCACAGATCCACAAGATCTGCTTTGATACCATGAAAGAGGGTTTAAAACCCGCAAGCGAGGATCACGAGAGATGACATGCACATCAATGGACGTGGCGAACGGCAAAGTGAAGAGATCTCGGGAGGAGCGAGCATCAACCGAATGTGCATGCAAAGATTTGAAACACGGGCATACCCTGGTTAAGCCATAAAACTCTTCTCTATCTCATAGATCAAAATGGGGGTGTACATATAGGAGGTGTTGAGTAACCCCCAGTGCTACAATCATGACAACTCAAATAGAGAGGGGGAGTTACATTCCCCATAATAGAAGTGTAACTCCCAATGACGTATATGACGCACTGACGCACTGACACACTGACGCATAAGAGAATCTCATAATGACCCCTAAATGACACATGGACCTACGATCTCACCTAAGTGAGATGGACTCACCTAATGATGTGGAAAATAACACACACCAACATAACCCGTTGTGATTTGATGCATTCCCCATCTAAGAATTAAATGATATAGAATGAAAGAGTAATCTACAAAGCTTGCAATTTTTTCTTCAACACCTTCCTTATTTGAGAATCTGGTGAGAGAATAATAAATATCATTCTATGAAGCTCCCAATGTTGCTTTGATGTTTTTCACTAAACCCATAGACCACACCGCTACAGATGGATTTAGGCCCAATGTTTTTTTCAATTGAAAAAATATACTTTAAAAGGAATGGACATTGTCATGCCCCCAAAAGGTGTTATTGTGTCTAAATTGATTATGTAGAATTTTGAAATATTGAAGCAGAGGAGGCCCATGCCCCCAAACCCATTTTTTAAATACCTTGTAAATAGCCTTATGAAGACTAATGATGTAAGCATGCCCCCTATAACCTACTCTAAATTTTTCCATATGTGTCTATAAATGTGTATAAAACTTGTAAACATTTGGTGGAATCTATAGAAAATGAAAAAATTGAGTGAAAATACCATCTATATAGGAATGTATGGGATGGTTAAGACCATACCATGGTCTTGACTATATTGTAAGATTTTGACCTTGTTTGAATTCTACCATATTTTAGTATATGTGACCTTTTCTAAGGATCTAATCTCTTTAAAAAATTGTTCTTATATCTTGTAATTTTTTTATAGTTATAGAAATACCATGTTGAATGCTCCATATTTTGAGGCATGAGTGATAAAAACATTTGGGCATGTGGCTCAAAAGAATAGATATCTAACCATGTACCATATGTTTTGATAATCTACGTAGGATCGCATAGAATCTTGTAATGGTGGTCACCTTTGAGAACCTGCACCTATAAAAGAGGTTGCACATGGTGGTAAACCATGACACAGAGAAGAAGTAATATGCAACAAGAAACAAACAACAATACATGTGTAAAATCAAATAGTAAAAATAGAGAATAATAATAATCATTTAATACTCCATATTACAATAAGTAGAGAATCATCATAATAAACATGTCAAAATCCATAACAAAAGTATTAGCGTAATCATCAAAGTAAGTTATCGACATTTGAGTAATATAAATAACAATGTATAGTCAAGTAAGTAGTAACATGTAGAAGCATGGTAATATATATGCATAAATCCACAAACATGGGACACCCATGGTGTCACAAGATAATCACAATAGAAGTAACAATGTCCCATAATTAGATAAACTAGTGCATACATGTAAACTATTCATGAAGCCACAAACATGGGGACACCCACGGTGTCACGAGAAAAGTAAGGCCCTTGGGCCATATAAAGAAAACAATCATATCGTCATAATAAGATAATACAATCAAGTGAATACATGTAGTGAGAAATCAAGGAATGAATCTATATAAACAAGAAGTGACAAAGCCATAAAATTCAAGAGAAACTAGTAATAGTAATAACAAAGATAGAAAGATAGGTTAACTCTACACAAAACATGTGTTATTCCTATTGATCTTATAGACAACAATAAACGCTATGTATGTAATAAATCATGATGAGGAAGGTGTAAATTAGCGTATAATGAAATAAAATCACCTCTATAGTGTGGTGGGATTCCCCCTAGAGAGTAGTGTAAGGAACCAAGTTGGCCATGATCATCGTGTAACAATCTTTGAATGTCATGCATCAAGCTCAAGATATCTCATGAACACATGTGTGTAAAAAATAGATATTTTATGTATCAAATCAATGTGACAAATATCATGTATAAAGTAACATCTTATTCAAGAAAACTAGAACATGTCCTGATTTTGTATTTTTTTCTCATATTTAAATGTTTCTGTTATATGATTATTTGAATGTTTTTTGACATGTTTTAAATATAGATATGTATATGAAAGGGGATAAAATAAGAGTTTCCTAAGAAGATTCTCATCAAAGGGAAAGATGAACCCCAAAAAGTGGAGGTATAGGCCTCAAATATGTCATAGTAGAATAAGGATAATCATGTAGAAATTTAGAGGAGTCATAATATGATAAAAACCTAAAGAGGGATAGACCCATTAGAAATAGTATGATTAGAATACTTTAAATTGAGATTTATGATTATTCTATTGTGTCTTAAGAGATTTCAATTTATTGATATTTTTTTTTATTTGTGTGACACACATTTTGATTGAAGAGATATGATATAGCATGTGATGATTAGGGATAGTACTAATAGTAGTCGCAATCATATTGGAAGCATCATCGCTACCAAAGTAAGTAGGTATAGTCACTAACTCACATAGTTACTATGTACATATAGCCTCTAAATACTTCATTTATATGCATGATTCATGTTGGTGAAAATATTTTTTTACAGTATAGATTATTGGTTTTCACCAACGGTCACAGAGCTAAGCCCCTCCTTCTTGGGTATGGGGAGGCTTCCATTATTGAATGTAAACTAAATAAAGTTGTGGGGTGGTTGATAGGCCAAGGATCACACATGAATACTCTACTAAGCTTGTGGTAAATTGCTTGTATAATGTACAAGGGAGGAATTAGATTGGAAAGAGGTAAAGGGGGGTAGGAGAAATAGAGAGAGAGAGAGAGAGAGAGGGTTAATTTTGTGAGTAGGAACTAGCATATTCTCATCAATAGTAACTAGAGTATATCCACATTCAATAGAAGAATGCAACAATGTAAGCAACAAAAAGACTAATAAATCAAAGACACAAAGTTTTATAGATCCATTAATCAAGGACATAAAGTTCCTTCTTGGTTATACAAGATTACAATGCTTACAAAGTTGGAAAGTAGAGAGAGAGTAGTAGAACATAGGCAAGAAGATAGAAGAAATGAATCTTTATTTCTTGCAGTAGTAGTGATACAAGGCCCAACAACTAAAAATAATCAACAATTTCCAACCCCTTAGAATGGAGAAAACCATTCCAATTTATATCTTACAAATATGTTCTTTTATCTCCCTCCACATGACTTTTACCCTTTCCTCGTCACTTGTGACCTTTCACATTCCTAGGGAATAAAAGTGAGCCTTTTTCTTATTAATGAGAAATAACTCCTATAATATCAAATTAAAGGTTGCTTAAGTGAATAAGACAAAATGATGAAAAATTACATTCTTAATCAAGAATTATAATATGGAGAGTGAAGAAAGAGGAGGGAGAGGATATGAGGGTGATCAATCTAATGAATAAGAATCCTCTTTCGATGAATAACTAGCCCCTCGGTGAACTTTGAGGAAATACTCCTAGAATGAGCTCCTTGCATTTGAAATATTTATTGAAATGGGCTGCCACAACTACCACCTTTTTTTCCTCTGGAATATGAACATGGTTCGATAGTTTGATTTATGTCTCGGGAACATCATTGATAACGTTGTACTAATTAAACCACACATTATGATCTCTCGCGATGTTAGAGATTGAGCCTCTAATGTTTGCAAGGGACTCTAAAGTATCCTCGTTGGAGGAGAAAGGATCACCTACCTCTTTCTTGACTAACTCTTGGAAGCAATTAATGAGTCCTTCCGAAGATGAATTTTCACTGAGTGGAAGTGATATGAGCTTTTGTACACAATTGTTAACATCATCTAAAATATAAAAGGCATATTTCCCATAAAGTTCAAGTTCCGTGATAGCGTCATTGATCCTGTCACATTTGGCATTCATTGTGTTCATCCAAACTGAAGACAAGTTTTCAACAGTGGATGTAAATGCATTCCTACTCACGAGAGTGTGGGAATTAGGGAAACTCATTTCGAACACAAGTTCAGAACATTCTATCCCAATGAGTATTTTCCCTCTCAATCCCTTCCCTCGTCATCATTACTTTCAAAATAGTGATAAGAACATACTCGAATTAGGAGAGAATATTTGGTATCAGTTCCTTTCCTTTCTCGAGAATATTTTCAACCCACTTATCATTAGCTTTCCCTTGCATCATGTAACCTTAGACTCTCTTGATCAATTAAGGATCAAAGTTTTTTATGGAAGGAATTAATTTTGTAGGAGGAAGGGTTGTCGCACTAGGCTCCAGGAAGGATCATACATAAGCAGTGAGAGTTCTCGCATTCTCCTCTAATTTCTCCATAGTTTGTTTATACTCATCATTCCTAGCAAGCAAGTGAGCCATGGATTCCTTGAATAGGTGTGCATCTCCTTCATGTGTGGCTTTACCTAAGGAGATTTGGGTCAACCCATAATCACCTTGAGTCATCTCTTCCATATGTTTTACAACTTTGGGTTGAGCTACCTCTATATACTGGGATCCAGAGGCCCTAGAAAAGAAACAGGAGGCTACTTGTGTTTTCCTGCTTCAGTTGGTCTTCATGAATTTTGAGATAGCCTCAAAATTAGGTGTTGTGGCTTGTTGCACCATCCTTGACTCACACTCAAGTAGATCCATAATCCATGGGAAATTTTTCTCCGGATTAAACACAACATTAGGCATGGGGCACTTTCAGGTACTTGGTAAGGGATCACATTTTGCCCGTGATGGGATGATTCTTCTGCTGAGAAGGATACACTTGGATGTCAGTGAAGGAGAGGAGAATGTGAAAGGTCAATTTCACCTAGTTTGATAGACTCATTGGGATCTTCAATGATAGTATCCTTCATATGAATCCTCCTATGATCGTAAACTTAAGTGTTATCTTCTTCCACAATCTTTCTCTTTGAAGATTCTTCTGAGTGAGTCGAACCCATGGTTTTTTTCGGATGCCCTTAGAGAGGAAGTGTTAGACACCTATCTATTAATGAAATAAACTCTCTTCCTTTTGAACCATTCTCTTGATATTTGGATTACTACTGCAGTCCTCTCCTTAATATTACTTGATTCTCTTGTATTCCATAGATTCAAAGGAATGGGTGAAGATTACACTGTTTATTACTTGGGATTAAATAATTCTAACCCATCATCTTTTATCCCCTTAGTAAAAAATTCAAATTTTAGATTCCTCATCTAATCTACCGCCATCCATAAATAGTCCCTTTTCTATACCTCGAAATCATCCATGCAATTGGCCTAGTAGTCTAAAATTTGGGGCATATGGTGAAAACTAGAAAAGTGAAGGTCTCTGGATTTCTCCTCCAATCAAAGTCAGACCTAGATGTGTAGGAGTAGAGATTGAGGTCAAAAAAGGATGCTTCAATGTTTTTCACTTCTATGATATTCTCACATGAATATGTTCCTAAGGAGATGGGAAATGATACACCTTTCTCTTTGGAAATATTACTCTTAACATGAATGTGATCCAACTATCTACACAACTCAAACATTATGATTTTTTCACTCAAGTACCTGAGGTATCCTGAGAGGAGCAAGATCATATCATGTGACTCTAATATAGGTGAAGGTAGGGAACTGGATTGAAGTGGCTCCCATAATTATTTATCAATGTAATTATTATCCAATTTCACTACCTTGGCAAAATTGGACAACTGGGCAGGTTCAGATTGTCATTCAAAGTTCGTAGACACTTCTTGATCCTCACAAGGAAAATTTTGTATAGTAGAAAATTATTAAATAGGTGGGTTGAATCTCAAACAAATTTGCAAAAAACCAGGTACACCCCGGGCACCTCCAAAAGGGCCTTATAGCAATTAGAAATCCAAAATTTACATGAAGTGTTAAAAGGATTGTGTAAATTGAGAAATCTACCCCTTGGTTCCAATTGAGCCCATCGAGCTCATAACTGAGTTATTTTTGGGAGGACCGGTCTCATCAAATAAATTCGATTGGATTCGAGGGATAACCTGAGTCCACATGAGGAGGTCGAGCCATTCATAGCATGACTGAGGCACTCTCTATAAAGATCGATCCCTGAAGTAAATGAAAATTTTCCTTGTGAATCGAGATATCCATATCGGGGTCACCAGATTGCTCCCAAGACCACCAAGTTGTTTGAACGGAGACGTCATAACCAAGCTGTAGAGGTGGAATTTCTTGGCAAGCTCGATTTGGTGTGAATCGAGCCCAAATAAAATCATAACAAGTTACATATTGGCGAATGGATGAGGTTACTCACCGAGCACATGTAGAGATCAGACTGAGACAGTTTGAGCAAAGATAATGACAGTAAGATCACAGACTGCAGGAGGAACCAAATCGAGTTCACAAATATATGTTTTGGCTACGATGAGTTCATCCATATCTCATTCTTAAGGCACCCAAGTTAGTATAATATGTGAGTGAGCTCTTTGAAAGGGCGAGTCACTCCCACTCCATGATGAATTACATTTTGCAGAGGTCAAGACCCATTCTACATTCAGCGAACGGTTCTTCAAGGGTCAGACTGTTTATTGGATCAAGCTTGTTGAAAGCATGATAAAATTGAGTGGAATTTCCCCCATGTGAGCTCTCATAGCTGAGCACTAGAGGCTGATTCATTTTAGAGGGTTGCAGAGGTGAGTTGAAGATTGAACGACGAGCTCATGGTCCAAGAAGCTCGGTGAGCCCATTGCGGGTGAAAGGAGGGACATAGGGATCGCCACAACGACTGCTCAATGCATTTCCAAAAGGTACAGGAAAGTGGGATGTCTCAAAAGTGTGTGGGAGGATCCACGTGTATAAAGTATTATGTGTGAAAGGGGGGTAGTTCCTACCAGAATAGGTAAATCTGCAATGCGAAGCATGAATTTCAAGATGGTGTGTGAATGGGGGTGGCTGCCACGAAGTCATTGAGATGGCAAGGGTTTAAGCTATGATTCATAGCTCATCAAATCCCAATACACGCGAACACGGTGAATCTTGATTCGGTATGGTCATGGAAGCATTGACGTTTGGTCCAAGATGGGAGCCATAATGCATGGGATGAGTTGGCATTGAGCACATGGCACTAAGTTACTGATTTTTCAATGGGTAGGAGGAGTGCAAGGTAGTTGGATGTCAATGCAATGCAACATGGGATGCTTAATGCGACAAAACAAATGCAATACCAAGCTAGATTGATGCAATGGACCAGTGGGTGTAGGAGTTTGATAGTACTAGTAAGAGGGCCAGTGGTGAATGAAGGATGTCAGCTCGACCCGAGCTAGTTGAGCTAGCTATTCACTTAAATGCTCAACCACTTCTATCCACCCCCAAAATGCAAAATGATGAAAATGATGGGCCCCAAATATTTTAAAATGCCCAAAGCATTAAACCATGCAGAAATATTATAGAAGAGGAGAAAATATTTAAAAGTCATTTCCAGCAAGGAAATATTAATTACCAGTTCCCATGAAGGCCAAGCAAGCTTGTGCAAATTCAAAAAATAGCTACCTACACTCAAAAGCCTCATATCTTGAGCAATTCTCAACAAAATAGCTAAAATGAATACTTATTGGAATCATGGCTCTGATCCCAAATGCATGGTAGCCAAGAAATTTAGGGATTGATGAATATTTGGATGGAGAATTTTGTAGAAAAATGATCCTAGTTTTGTGTGGTTTTTGGAGAGTGGTTGAGAATGCATTAATGAGCATGGGCAATCATTCCTTCTCTACTGCAGGTCATGGGATAGCACTAAGGATCCTTTTGCAAGAAAAAATACCATTAATTGTGCTCATTTATTACATCTTGAAAGTGGTTGAAAATGTAATTTTGGGATTTTTCTTTCCCTCTCTCCTCATTCTATAAATTGTAAATCTAGGGGACTCATTTGTAAAGGAGTTAGTTGTTCTTACTATTTATGCCCCCTCTCTCTTTCTTCTCTGCTAAGGTTGAACGTGGAGCTTAAGCCTCCTTCCCAAGATTTGTAATGGAATTTTCTTACCTCTTTTCCACTAATGATTTACTATGTAAATTCATGGAGAAATAAAATTAGTTTTTGTGATGGATTTTGTCCATCCCTTTACATATTTTGTTGTCTCTATTATGCCTCTCTTCATTGCATGGTATAATGTGCATATTCTGATGCTTATTGTAGGTTTGTGGGAGCTATGTTTAATGGGTATGAAATGTTGTTTTATGTGAATCTATCTCTGGTATGTGGTGCATCTTTTCCACCCTCTCCTTTTTCTCACCTCTCTCCATTTCAGGGCAATTTGAATCCTTGGCTAACAACCTCTTTTTCTGGTGGTATCGTTGCTTTTAGTGTAGGTTTTCGTTTTCCTGACACTCTCTCTCTCTCTGGGTCCCCTGGAAGATAGGTATTAGGATTAGTTTTCTTACCTGTATTAGGGATTTATTTAGTGGCAGGTAGTCTAGGAGTATGAACCAGTCTTCTCCTGGAGGGTCATCTCAAGCCCGCAGAGTTCCCACAACTTGAGATATGATCCAATGTTACACAAATTACACTGAATGCCTCATCCACTTTCAGACCATTCAAGAGGGTGCTATAATTTGGTGATAACAGTAACTTCTTGGGAAGATATCCTTCATTCTATATTTCCCCTCAAGGAGTTTGATGATGAATATGGTGAGTGTGTCATTCACCCTGGCATAGTGGGAATTTCTCTCCTTATGAGTCATCTGTCGATACTTCTCGTATGCAAGTGATTTTTGAGGCACATGGGGAGTAATAGCGACAATCCTCTAAAGAATATTTTGAAACAAATGGAATACACCAAGGAATAATTCATGGTGAACTTCTTAATTGTGTGTAATTGCATCAACTACCGATGGATGTTTGTCGTTGATGATCTTCCCCCAATCCACCATCTAGTTTCCTTTTATTGCCACTAGGATGAACTAAGCCATCCAATATTGAAATTATTTCATTTTCTTCCTCACCCATTACTCTACTTAGAATTACAATGACACCATAATAGGCTTCATGGAATTCACTCCATGATAGGTATTTTTGGGATCTGAGAGGGTTTCTGCCTTATTTAGTCGAGAGTAACCCTTTGTTAGGCCTTATAAATAGGATTCATGAATTTTCCACTCTTTCAAATCAACTTCCTTGGTTATGATGACCCATGTTTTTACTGGTGTGAATTCATAAGCACTAATATATTTCATTTGGAGTGAGGATTTCAAGGATCAAGTTGTCATTTACCATGATTATTTTGGTATTAGGATCAAATGAGGTGCACATGCAAAGACAAGTTTGGTTCTCTAAAAAAGATAGCAGATGCCCTCCTACCTTGAATAACCCACTTGAGTGTATATTTTTCCTTCACCACTCCTCATGGATCTTTCATCATTCTAGGCTTCAGGTCTTCCACGTCCATATGGGTGACATCATTGTCTCCCACATTGGGGTATTTTATGATTAGTGTTGAAATAGGTTTGAGACCAGAATATGTGGCCTTCATGGTGGGAAAAAAGTAATGATATGGGTGACATGTGAGATTATGGGAGTGACTTGAGTTCAATTACAAGACTTACTATTTTTAGTAGGCCCTATCTAGGATAGCTATTTTTAGTAATTTTTCCCAATCTTCACTTTCTCATGGTTTTTGTTTGTTTGGTGTAACAAGGATGCTAAGATTATACCATTATTTTAAACTTATTATATTTGGAAAATTGAGGTATTGCACACTTACGATTTTTATAAAAAGATATTTTTGGTGTCAAATTGCAATGAAATTGGTCTCAAAATTCCAGGTTTTACTTCAAGACCTTCTGCTCTAGTTTTTGAGGTTTTTCAATCACCAAAACTCTATAGATCTGAAAATGAAAATTCCCAGGCTACAAATTTCAAATGGTTGTTGTAAATTATATAGAGCATCAATTTAAATACTCTTACATTCAACTTGAATGTGTTTTTGAAAGGAGTGCACTAGAAAAGTTTGATGGAAATCAGGTGTATGGTTTGTGCGTTATGAGCAATTTTTAGTTTTAGTAGTATAGATGTCTAGAAGAAATTCATTAGCATAACGGATGAAAATGGAGGTTTGGAGTGAAAACCATAGAACCATAAATGTGTGAAATGAATAATTGTTTATGAGGATCGAGATAGTCATATTCATTTGCAATTTTCAAACTATCACTCAACTTGACAGCTTAAAAGTGGTTTTTCACATGACCGGAAACTGAGAGGAAGAATGGAGGGTGTAATTTTACATTTCCCTTATCCCCTTTGCACCTATTACATTCTAAGGGGACAACAAGGGTGATAAAATGCACCATGGGTGGTCTATCCATGAGGTGGGGGAAAGAAGAAAAATTATTTGCAAGGTTGAGGTTCCCTAGGTGCAGAAGTTGATCATGACAAGTTGCAAGAGGAAGGGTTTCATGGGGAGTACACTTTTGTGTTTCCTGTGTCCATTTTCACCTTGGTTCAATCTAATATGATAACATGGGTGAGAAATGTGTCATGGGTCCAAACTCATGAGAGAGGGACAGGTGATATGTAACTTTGTGAGGAGCTTATGTGCAAAAGAGGTGAGCTTCAAGTTGTAAAAAGTTACCCAACATGGGGGCACACTTTGGTGTTCCCTTTTCCCCTTACACCTTGGGGACAATCCAAGGGTACATAAAGTGCTTAGAAATGCACCAAGGGGTTTAGTTATCATAGGAAGGGGACTTCATCACTTAAATCCTCCATTTACTCCATCTAACATCTTAAGTCATGTTTTTTAAGTGACAAAACATCAAAATGGATGGGAGAGTGCACTTTGGTGTCCCTTTTATCCCCTTTTAACATCAGAGAAAATACAAGGGGATAAAAATGGTGAAAAATTCCACCCAATCCTTTTTGAAATGTTGATGTCACCTACCAAGTTAATTTTAGGACACCGAGTGTGGTTTTTTCAGCCCAGGGAGCATGGAAGGGTGTTTTGGGGTCAAACCTTATATGATTCTAACTCTAAATAACCTATTTTGATCATCACATTCATTATCAGGAGTTAATTCTTCCTAAAATTTAAATTTTGACACCATTCACTATTTCAGCATGAAGGA
The DNA here is from genome assembly GCA_019776745.2 of Taxus chinensis. Taxonomy (NCBI): domain Eukaryota; kingdom Viridiplantae; phylum Streptophyta; class Pinopsida; order Cupressales; family Taxaceae; genus Taxus; species Taxus chinensis. Next base: position 889,943,387 of record CM034147.1, on the reverse strand, counting down.
GTATCAGCAGTGACTTGAGCTATCACAGAACATCTTAAAGACTTAGGTAAACAATATGTTTCCATCATGTGTAGAATTCCAAGACCTTTCCATTGAGTACTTTGTTTGATTTAGCATGATAGAATCTGGCTATAACTCAAGGAAATTAGGCCATAAGGGGTAATGAATAAATTTAGGTATCTCATGGGTAAGTAGACCAGTGCCTTAAGAATTGGGAAATAGAGTCATTCCTCCACCAACTAATACAAGAAATCATATAGATAAGGAAAAATAAAACAAACACACCAAACAAAAAGGGAAACACACAAAAAAATGGAAAATTTTGCTACATGGGAGGGTAATTTACAAAGTTCAAGGAATAATATACAATATTTTCACAAGCCTGGTAACAGCATGAGAAAAATAGGTACCATCATGGCATAGTGGGCTAAATTCATACCACTTTTGAAGCTTGAAAACAACTAGTTGGTCATGTCATGCTCTCATGATGGCTCTGCATGGTTTTCTTAAATTTGGACAGAGTTAACACAATAATGTACTTCTGCATTGTTTAACCAAATGAATACATACAAATAAATAGATGAGTGTTTCCTATAAAATAGGAAATCTCCCATAACAACTCACCACTATATTTGTGAGTGGTTTTAACCACCACTTTTGTACGTAAATCCAATTTGGGTTGTATAATAACCACTCTATAACAATATTACTAACTAATGTAAATAATTGTTCCCTAATGTAAATGTTGATTTCCTAACGCTCCCCCCTTAGTGTTTATATGGGAAGAAAGCACATCTTAAAAATTGGAAACAGAATTGTATGCCTTCGCATACTTTTAGGTCTACATACTTCTAGCTTGGATCTTGTTGTCTTGATCTTGCTGCACACGACATATCCATTTCACCATTGTGAATCCCTTACCGGATGATCACACTTCCACCAATACACCTACATACGTGAACTCAACAGTTCCCGCTTTCACTTCCATTGAATGCTCTTTCACCATCTGATCGATGAATAATACTAACAGTTAAAGAATCTCAGTAGTCAAAGGATCACTCCAGTTCACCTATTATCCTATACAATTGTTCTCAAATTCTAAAATGCACATTCTCCTCATTTCAATCATAACATGGGAAGGAAACAACACACCATTTTACTATGCACACACCACACAAATAAAAAATAGATGCCACCAAACCAAAATGTGGCCCCATCATTGGTGATTGACGAGTGACATCAATCACCTTCCTTCCTCCATTTCCTTCGACCTCTAGTATGTGTGCTCCTAACTCAGTAGGATGCAAACATGAAGCACATTTGTTCCCACATTGAGCTTATTCTTTTCTTCCCTCTCGTAATTTGAAACACTTTATTTTTTTCAGATGTCAGGTAACACTAAAAATGCGTCCGTAATATTTTTTATTATTTTTACAAATTTTGACAACTTGGCTATTTTGACAAAAACATGTCACTAAAAATATATCCTAAAATCACCTATTTGACAACAAGACTCAATTTTCCAAATAACTTGACATTAAAATGAAATTTTTGCCACATTGACAATGCAAAAATAACTTTACTAATTATTTGACTCTTTTATAATACAATGTACATAACAATAAAAGGAATGTATTTAAATAAACAAATTTTAATGAAACTAATAACACTTAAGGACATTGAATATAATTTTAACATAAGACACAACGAGACCTATATGGGGCACACTACACACACATTGAATGCTTTAGACCGATAACAAGACTAACTAATCGACTTTGAATAATTTAAAACTCAACTTCAAATACACAACCATTAAACTTTAAAACATAGCATTAAATTAATGCTCACGGGTTTGGAAGTTGTCAAAATGAAGCAAATCAGTGATATACAAATACATCCATGTTAAGAGGAGTTGCACATGGAACAAGTATTTGCTTCTGTTGATAAAGGAGTACAATGGTGATGTCAATGACCTAAAAAAATCACACTACATAAATGGAATAAGTTGCTAATACATGCAGGAGTTAGATCGATATAATTTGAGATCACTGGGACTACACCAAATAACTCATTGTCATAATTTGAAGCTATTGAGATGATTTAAAGTAGATCTAATGGAGGTAGAATTTGAATATTATTGATGTGGGAGGTTGCAGGATCCTTCAGAGATATGTGACACAGTTAATTTGTGGCCAATGTTAGAAATATTGTGCCACAAGCTTCAATGAAAAATTGAAAACTGTGGGCTATGCAAAAAAAGACAGATAGATTTCAGCTAGCAAGGTGGTTTGATCTCAATTTATTTCAATTGTTTTCACAGCAATACTTTTGATTCAATCATGGAAAAGAAGAATAGGAAATCCAACTTGACATCAGTGCATAATTGATTCAAATACATTGTATACATCAAACAATCTCGCCAATGTAATGTGTCTTGATTTCAAACTGATAATTATGACGCAGAGACTATTAATATCATTTTGGTTAGTCAACTGATGCCGCTCTAAGTGCATTAGTTCATATGGCCACCATATGAGTCTTTATTTATTCGGATGACAAGCTCAATTTCCTCCTTTTATCATAAGCTACACAACTACATGAGAAGGTAATAATGACAAGAGCTAATAATGAATATGTGGTATGACTTCTAAGAATAATTAGTCATACTGAGGGAAATAAAAAAATTAATTTCCCCGATACAATTAAATTAACATCTTACTCAAGGAAATAACCATTCTCTGATACCAAATCTTAAATTTGGACATAGTTAACATGATAATGTTCTTCTGTATTGTTTAATCAAATGAATACATACAAATAAATAGAGGAGTGTTTCCTATAAAATAGGAAACCTCCCATAACAACTCACCCCTATATTTGTGAGTTCTTTTGACCACCACTTTCATACGTAAATCCAATATGAGTTGTATAATAATCACTCTATAACAATATTACTAACTAATGTAAATAATAATTCCCCAATGTAAATGTTAATTTTGTAACATGTTTCAAAAGAATAAGGGAAACCAAATTTCCATCCTCATACTGATATTGCACAAAAAACACATTTGTGTTCAATGACCACTTCGTTACTTGTTTAAAAATTTTACTCTTTGTAGTCTCCGTTTGATATCTTGTGACCATAATAATCCATTCTTCCATGTTTTCTAAAATGGAATCTATACTTTCTACATGAAGGTAGTCACCATCCTTAGGTAAAATTTAAAGTATGGATTCATTTCCAAAATTAGCAAAGAATCTAAATGTTATGAGAACAAGTTGACTCTCTCCCCATTCACAGGCTTCCCCTATTTTCTCATTCATTTGTTATTCTAAATAGTTTCTCTTTGTATATACTAGTTCATCCTTAGTGTGGTAAAACTCACACGATGCATCCTCCTCATAAAGAGAGAAAAGATAAACTATCAGATTTGTAACATGGGAATAGTAATTTATTCCATCCTAAACATCTCCTAGAGAGTTCTCTTCTTTATAGGGAAAGAGAAAACTCCATACTCACAATTATGATTGCTATCACACTCTCTTGGTGATGACATGGAAGCTAACTCGTTAGAAATTCCATGTACTCTTCGCTCATCAAAAAATTATTTGAGAGGAAAATTGAACTCTTCCATTTTCTCTATTTCATTATTGGGCATTTGTGCATCAAATGAAGAGCCAAAATTAGAAAGGAAATCATCGATAATTACCTCAAAATCATTCTCCTAAAGTTATTGCAGAGAAGGAGGATTCATCTCTTGAATGTCTTCCCAATCCGTGGAAATATCAACGAGCATTAGATCATCTACTATAAGACACTAATTCTCATCTCTCATGCACATTGCTTCTCCATAGGATTGTGCTTCATGTCAAAGTGCAGCTATGGATAGAGACTCAACTTCTATGTTTTCTTCATTTTCTATCAAGGTGCTAAGTTGATATTCATTCATGATAGGAACTGGAGATTCTTCTTAGAATAAATACTTTGTAGTATGTAGAATCATCATGATTTACTTCCAAAATATGGATTTCCTCCTCTTCACTATGGATAGCCTCAAGCTTCTCATACGTTTCTTTCATAACCACAATATAGTTCAGAATTTCAAGATTGGTTTAAGGGCCAGAACTTCCTTCTGTAACTCTCAAAATTCTTTACACATACTCCTTTTTCAAGGTTTTCATTTCTTCATCTCCATAAGGAAGAAAATCATCCAAAGGAAGATAAACAAAAGACAATGTTTTGATTTTTTTAGTCAGTAGTGTATAATTCAAAACATTACCTTTATGAGATTATTCTTTTCTTACTTTATCTAGATATTCATCCTCATGTTTTTCATACAAATTTTCATATCTTTTATGTGTTCTTCTCATCAGGTGGTTATATTCTTGATCATTAGCCAGTACAAACCCCATTTTCTTTCCTCTAGCAGTACTTGTGTTTGAATTCAAGCCACAAGGATTTTATAGTAGGCAGGGTCCATTTTAGGGGAAAATATTTGTGAAATATTCGTGAAATTTTATGGGTCCTAAATAAATTTGACCATCATTTCACCTTAGTGTTTCCACTAAGGGCCGACCAATGTTAGTATATTCACCTTCATGTTATAATATACCATTATATATAGGATTAATTCACCATAATATAGTAATACAATATAATTTCAAAATTCATTAATTTTGAGATCTGCAGTTGAAGCCGAAGGTAAAAGAGAATAATCCTATGAAAAATTTGAAATTATAAGCAAAAAATCCAAAGGAATAAGCAAAAGAGGTAAGTGAAAAAAGTTGAAACTATCAGCCTGTCAAGGTTTTTTTTTGTAAACTGTTACCGGATGACAAAATACATGATACATTTGTTTACGCATTGTCGGTAAGGTTATATATGGAATTTTGTATGGTAACAAGTTGTTGGATGAAACATGTTACAGATGGTAACATAAATTTGTGTTGTCATTCGGTAGCAAGTAAGTATGTAGTCATGTGGTGATCCGATATCATGTTCACATAACCCTGTTTGGTAGCCTAACCCATGTTACCATGTTATCATGTAGCATGATCTTTATTTTTCACAATGTCTTGCATTTATTTTTTACAGATCTTATTTGAAACTTCTATATTTTTGTCACATGTGTAGACTTCAAAATCACCCATACGATGGCCCCTGTTGCAAATGAGAAAATAACTCAAGGAAAAATAAAACGTGACATGGACATTTCAAAATATTTCAGTCAACCCACAGTAACACCAGTGCCAAGAGGTAATTTTGACTCTTATTATGTTAATGTTACTTTATATGTTGATTTACTTAAGGATACAGTAAGCAACCCAATTTATTTCAAATGCAGAAAACCCTAACAATGACCATACTCCAGATGAAATTCCCAATCAGCAGAGTAATTCAATTCACATTGATAGTACTGATAATCCCAATTTCCATCCAACTCAAACTTCAGATAAACATTCCAGAAACACACATCAGAAATGTAAGAGTGGGAAGTGGACTTTAGGAAGGACTTATAAATTTGAATGGTCAACCAAATATCCATTCATTGAACCTATTGAACTAGAAAATAGTATTGATACTCCTACATAATGTAGATGTACTATATGTAGTTGGAAACTAGGCAAAGACCACAAAATGCAGTTGAAGTTGGACACAATAGAGAAGCATTGTGGGAAAGTATATGAGTCTAAAAGGCAAGATGATGGAACAATAATAAAAACAACTAGATGGAAAACCAAGGAAGATTGTTTACATATGAGATATGCAATAGAATATGAAAATCATCATAAACATCTTCAAGACCTTGTTGAGAAAGGTGGAACAATAAAGGCTAAATTTGTAAAAGCTACTGATGCAAGTCTTCAGGAAAAACTTATACAATTCAGAACAATATTTCACATTTTAAAAAAGGGCAGACCAATTTTAGATCTCATTGATTATAAGATATTATTTCAATGTAATGGGTTTCCAAACATTCCAACAACACATTGGTTAAATACAAGTGCATGGGAAATGGAAAAGTGTATGGTAGAAATTGAAATCACTGATTTGAGAGAGAAGGTAAAAATGTGAATTTTATTGCATTGTCGATTGATGAGGTCACAACAGTAGACAATACATCATGGGTTTGTATGCATGTCTACACTTTCAATTTCAATAACCATTTGAGGGAAAATCATCTACTAGCTATGCACAAAATGATGGAGAATTACAATTCTGAGAACCTCTGCAAACTTGTTATTAAAATTTTGAAAGAAATAACTGGTATGGATGATCATTCAATCTCTACAAAGTCTGATTTGTGTAGGAGCTGATGGGGAAGATGTCATGTAAGGTCACAAAATTGGGCTTTGTATTCACCTTCAAACAACCATTGCCCCGTACATGATACCTATACACTACATGGCTCATAGAATGAATCTCACTTACAAGATTGTAAGTAATTTTGAAAATGTTGCTAAAGTGGAAGAGCTTATATGGGACTTGCATTCATACATGTCAAGAAGCCTAAAATATTTTTGGAGTTTCAGATATTTTCTGTTGGAATAACAAATGGTAAAAAATTGTTGAAATATGTTGACACAAGATGGATATCATTGTATGATCCAGCTTGCATAATTTTTTAGGAATACAGGTCATTAGCAGGGTATATGTTCAAGAATCATAGAGAAGTTGACAAGGCTAAAGATTTGTTGTATCACTTGATAGATTTGGAGACATTATTAACTTTATGTGGTATTTTTCCAATGCTGAAGGAAATAAACAGCTTGGTGAAACAAGCTTCAGAAAGATCTATATACATTGTTGATTTTATAAAATTAAGGAAACAAGTATGTATGATTTTGGATACCTTATATTCCACCCAAGACTGTTTCAGAAGCCAATTTTCAGTAGCTGGAAGGTTTTGACAAATACAAAAGATCCCAACAACTATTTGAAGTTCAATATCAATGGTCATCTTTGTATCTCATTTGATGGGAAAAATATTCCAATGCACACTTTCCACAGAGATCCTTATGTAATAGGTTCTGAAATTGAGGAAGTACAAGTCACAAGCCTTCTTTTTGATGCTATAGTTTCTGATACATGGAAAAAATTGATGAAGATATCTGAAACATTATCTTCTGAGATCAAGAGAGAATTTTAAAAATAGTGATCTGCTTAAGGCCATGGGAGTTATAAATCCCAATTTCTTGAATCCAATGATTGGTGAAGAACAAAGAGCTCAACTCTTCAAGAAATACATGACTGCACTTATGGATCAGTTTTGAAAATATTTATATGTTAATGGAGGGGAATTAAATGGTATATTGGACAAAAAATTACTCATATCACAGTCACAACATTTTTAATGACAATGAGTGATCAATATCAGACTCTTGTTGAACCAACAGAAATGGGAGCTATCACACTATTGTGGAGAAATTTGTATCAGAGTAGCATTCTGAGAGAAAGTATAAGTGAATAATTCAAACTGTATGAACTCATACAGATAATGATTCTTGGGTCTATTGAAGATGAAAGGGTATTTAGCACACTAACATTTGTGAAATCAAAACTTTACAACAGATTGGACAAAAATTTGGAAACTTGTTTGAGACTGTATGTTTCAAGATATGGAGTGGACACATTTCCATATGAAAGAGCATTAGCTACTTGGACATCCCTTGCAAGTAGAGAATCAGATAGAAACCAATGGAGTCTCATTATGGTGAAATTGACTTGACTCTGGTAAAGAAACTACAAAATAAAATAAGTGATGAAGGACTTCATTTAGGATAGGGTATTTCAGGTTGAACGTATTTTTTTCTGAAATTATATTGTGACTCATTATTTTTTTTTTTTAAATATATTGTGTATATAATGTTTGGAAATTTTAAATTACAATTTTTAGAATGTTTGGAAATAACAATAAATAGTTGTGCAAACTGAAGGATCCATTTAGGAAATTGTTTATGGTTTTGGATAGAAAATTTACCATATATCATTTGATGTTTCAAAAAGCCATATTTAATATTACTCAATTTTTTTTTCATTTACATATATTGTGTATATAATGTTTGGAAATTTTAAATCGCATGTTTTTATAATGTTTGGAAATAACAGATAGTAGATAGTTGTGCAAACTGCAAACTGGATGATGTAATAAAATTTAATTTCATTACTAGGAAAGTATGTTCAATCTTTGATTTCTCAATATCAAATCCATAGGCACACATGTTCACAAAAGATATTATAATCCATATATCCCATCATGATTATTAGGATTAATAAAAAACATAGAGTCTAGAGATAATGTTTTCTATAATTATAATCTATCTATACATGATGAATCAACTATCAAGATTCAACAACAAAATGTACATCCAAGTTTTCAATATTGAGTGCATACATGTTTGAAACTAAATTGTACAATGTAAATCTAGATTCCATAATCCATGTATTACTATTCATCAACTGTACAAGCTTGAAAAAATAGATAATGTTTTCATTTAACAACAAACATGAGAGAAATAAAATGATTGACAATTTGACATAAAGATAATGTTTTCAAATTTCATTTGACAAATAAAATGATTTACATCAATAGTTTTATTTGGATCCTTATTCTTTGGATCTTCTATAACATCAACATTTGAACTATTATTTTATCACACCAAACTGGACTAATTCTTTTGTATTGCATTATATTTTCAAGATTTTGTCTATCATTAGTTGCATTTGAACCTTTTATAGGACATAGGATCCTCAACTAATTTTTTGCAACTTTATTAAAGATATTTTCTAGATTTTGTCTATCTTCGCTAGCTAACGTCTTAATAGTTTTGAAAGGAGAGAAGGATTCTCATAATTTTTTCTTCAATCCTCAGAATATCCTACTGAAAGGATCCTCATCATTCCATAGATCTCCTGTTTATAATCTTACACAATGTATTGTTCTTTGTTTAACAGAACAAGTTTTTCTTTGAAGGCAATTACACCATGTACACTTTCTCTCACTTTTTTCAGGTGCTCATCTAACACCTGCACCTTCTGTCTTCAATGTCTGGTATTTGGACTGCAATTAAAAATCCCATAATTAGAAGTAGATAAATGATAACAATATAAATTATAATCTACAAAAAATTAAGTACTTACCACAACCAAGTCTTTCTCTGCATTTGCAATAGTGACAAGTTTCTTGTCTCTATTCCACTTATTGTAGTAAGATTGTGCCTCGGCATTCAAATTAGCCAATCTATTAAGCATTATAGTCAAAACATTATCATTATTGTAAATATTTTTGGTGACTGAATTACCAGATTGTGCTTGAGCAAGTAAAGCATCAATCATCACCAGTTCATTTTTAATCAATGAAAAAAGTTTTTCCCTGTGTTCAAAATTATGATATCTTTCATTAATTTCTTTGATCAGAGATTTTTGCACTCTGATCTCCCATATCTTCATCTCCTTAATGTCAGGAATAATATTTTCCATCACAAGGGCTGTAGCATTATCAGCCACAAGGATGTCTACTAAAAATTTCATTTTCACATCATCATCCAAATTTTCCTCCCCAGTTGGGGAAGGAGGATCTGAAGAGGATGGTTGTTGTGGCACTGACACCTCCTTATGTGCAGACTGAGTGAGATCTTTGGTATGTTTCCCTACTACTGCAATGTCATAAATGTTGTCAAAACTGAGATACTCCTCATCCATATCGATATTATTTAAAACAGAAGTGCCTCTGGCACTCTGCACGCCACCAATTGAAAAGTTGGGGAACTCTGACACTGTAAAATTATGTGTCCCCTGCTCATTCCAGGGAACACTATCCTCTTTCCCCTACCATAAGATGGAAGGGGAGGTGGGTGTGTTGTACTCCTTAAGTGTTGAGTAGTGGGGGTGGTTGTGGTTGAATATGAGATTGAGGTTGCAAAATTTATGTGAGCATCAATAATTTAACAATATCAATATGTTGTATTTACGAAGTCAAACAAAAGAACAATAAGAACTTAAAAAGAATGAAATCAATAAATATTTCTTACATTGTGAATGTTGTTTTCCATAATCAACAAACTGTGGCACTGGGTGGAAGGGGGTGGTGGCACTGCAAAACCTGAATTTAACGAAAAACTAGTTAAATAGAATGATAAATTCCTAAAAGAAAGACTAATATAAATAAAATTTAAATCACTATTTATTAATACCAGAACTTGAAGGGAAAAGAACTGGTGTAGATGAATCTCTTCTTGCTCAGGTATGTATGTAGTGTCTGCACCAGTAGACACCATGTGTCTCGGTGATGTGCCAGACAAGGCTGCACATTAGGAAAATGACATATGTCATTGTCAAGACTCAATTATCATTAGTCTATAAAAAATTTAATCAAAATTAAAATGATTGTGCATTATGGATTAATTAAAACCTGGATTGGCCTGAGTACGTGTTTTGTCTTGGCTTGTGGGATGATTCCATAGAACCACACATCCATTTGGTTCTCGTTCTACCTCTATGTTGTTGGCTGCTAGTGACATCCATAGAGTCATCAGTCGTGGTGACATCAATTGGAATGTTGTCACCAGACCCCTCAGGCCCAACAGGGGTTATGTGCGAGAAATCCCACCTTACGTCAAGCCATTGTTTCACTTGCTTTGACCTGTTGAAAAAAGTTACATTATATATTTTTAAGAATTGATTTAAAAATGATTTTGTTTTTGAAAAGAATCAAGATAGAATGATTTTAAAAAAAAATACTCACCAACTGTCGGTCCAGAGGCATTGCATGTTTATCCATCTTCTCGTGTAGAGAAGTTGGAATAGTTATTGATTTGAGTCCATGAAAACCCTCATAATAGAAAGCAAGAACAAAACAAGAAGAAGAAATAACTGCACTAGGATTCATAATGGATTTTTCAAGGTCAGAATGAATCCTTGTTGAAATAAATGTACACCAATCGAATCTAACACCGGAAATGGTTTGGAGAAGGTAGTACAATGCCCACTAAGGAAAGTCATTGTATCTTCCCTGTAACATGATGTGGACTGGAAAAATTCCACCATGGCCAGGAGAAAGGGGTCTTTGATTGATTGTGTGTTAATCCCTCTTTTGGAGGGATTATTAACCTCAACCTCAACAAAAATATCATAATGAGACTCTAAAATTTTCTTTTTCTCATCAGGTAGAATGGTTTTTGTGGATACAGGCAATGCATTTTGATGGGGTAGGCCTGTTAGATGATGAATATCATCAGGTGTTATTCTGATGAAAAATTGGTGGGATGGTAATGCAACAATGAAAGAGCCATCAGAACTATTATACATTTACATTAAATTATTTAACAACTTGTATTTTGTCTCATACTATGAGGCATGTAAATAAGTCCATGGAACCCTGAGTTACCAATCCAATCAGATTGACTGATTATTTGTGGGTCTTCTAGTAGTTGTAGTAACTGTGGATACAATATGTTTCAGGTAAACATAGGAAGGAGTGTTAATCACTTTTTTCTTGGTGCCATGATTCTTGAATCTTGATTTTTTGATTCTTTGAAAAAAAGAGGTGTTGGAAGATACCTGTATACAGGATTGTAGAACAAATCATGTGGCTAATACTGGAAGTGGACAAGTAGCATAGAACAAACCATTTGCAATAGTGGCAGAAGCTCTGAAAAACTCTACCTTGGAGAAACCTGCAAGTGAAAATGGGACAAAATGAATGGGATGGGTATATATATAGGAAAGGAAAGGTTGGGGCCTACAGGTCGAGGCAAGAAACACATGGTGGCATGGGAATGTTAATAGGTGACAACATAAAGATATTTTCGTGTGGAAATACAAATAATGATATAGGTTAAGATTTCGGAACACAAAGAAACTCTCATGTAAAAAACCTCATGATACCAGAACAGCAACAAAATCTATGTGTTTAATTGACATCTGGGAATGCATTGGTAGTGTTGGATGACAAGTGAAATGTGTTACCAGATGACAAAACAAATCTCATGATACCGGCTGGTAACAAAAGTGTGTGTTTAGTTGACGTTCAGGAAACATGTTGGCATAGTGTCGGATGAAAGTGAAATGTGTTACCTGGTAACTATGTCAACATCGTTGTTGTTTCCATTCGACAACATTTTGTACTTTCATCTGTACAATATGTTTTTCAAATTACCATTTGGTAATTTCATACTTTTCATGCCAAAAAAAAATCAAAAATGTGGAAGACAATGGTTCCTCCACCATGACTTGAAAAAACCTCCATTTGTCATGCCATCATGAAACCCTCCTTTCCTACATTTTCCAACAATGTGAATTGCATTTTTGGAAGATTCACCACCCATTCTACGATAATTTTTTGGAGAGGGGTCTTAGAATACAGTGACCCAATAAATATCACCAACCATGTTAGACTTCATGAATCAGGCCATAAAGCCATTACTTATATTTCCTTCAGGATACATATGTTGGCTAGAAATCAGTCTTGGAAAATTAACCTCCTCACTGGTTTAATTTAATTTGAATTAAATTTGATTGCAGAGTAAGTGTAACTATTGTAATGAGTAATGTATGAATTCTAGAATAAAATAATGAAACAAGTAAATAATCATGCAAAGTATGAAACCCTAGGAAAGAATGAGAGATATATAGACTAAACTAATTTATGAGTGGACAAGAAGTAATCTGAGTATGTAAGAGTGGTGAATAGATTGCAAACAACAATGTAAATACTAACTGTAAAATATGGAACTGAGGAACAAATCTGAAGAGGGGGCATCCAGTGTAGGGCAGAGGCACCTGGGAGCCGCTGACTATGCAGGAGCTCAAGATATGCTTTCTTTTGTGTATAAATGGTTTCAATGTTGATTCATGTTGATCGCATGAGATTTTCTCTTTGATTGTTGAAGGTACTTGTAACTTCTAAATGAGAAATTCACCCACACATACCCACAAAACACATTAAACCTAAAAAGGAAAATACAAATTGGTGAATCAGACTGACCCGATGGTCAACAAAAGAGTGAACTTACAATTGAGTTCTACAATACATGTCAGACCCCATGTAGTTATTGTGTGTGTGTGTGTAGAAATGATGCCCTATAATGCCCTTATGTAAGTTTCAAAATGGATAATGGGTTATAGCTAGATTTTAATAATGTAATAGTATATGTGGATGGAATAGAATAAACTTCCCCCCTCCTATGTAATGTATGTCGATTTGATGCATCCCTTTGTCCCTTGAATGTATACTAGATGGATGCCTTTTGAGTTCTTTAGTGCCTTTGGAATGCAATCTTAGGTGATGATAGTAATTCTTAATGCTTGGTACCTTATTTTAAAAACAACTATGTATTTATATGATTCCCTTATTTTAATTTCATAATTGATAGCTGGAATGCCAATTTATAAGTGAAAAAGATTCCCAAAAGATAAAATAGACCCAAAAAGAGCGTGTGAGGTAAGAAAGGGCCAGGGGTGCCCAAGAGGGACAGAAGCACCTTGGTGATACTATCTTGGTTGGGCAATGGTGTCTAAAGCCATAAAAGATAAATATGATAAGTTATGACTGAGATGTAGGGTATGTAAGAGGAAATGGAAAGAAAGAGACAAAGAAAAGAGGCGAAAGATAGTTGGCAACCACTAGTTTTCTTTCTTAGGAATCGTGTAAATGATAGCATGCTTTTAGGACCTAGAAATGTATCCAAGTGCATGATTTTGTGTCTACACTCACACCAATGCTGACACTTTAAATACTTCTCAATGCATGGAATAAGATCAACTTGAACCCCTCATCACTCTCCAATATCTAGGAATCATGATTCAAGACATGATATTGTAGGTCTTTTAGACTAGCTTCATCAATGTACATTCATTGTCCTTAAACCCTATCAAGTAGGTCAACTTGTGACCTCACCCTTGTCAAAAAATCTGAATTGTATGTTGGAAGCATAATGGACTAAGAGGGGGGGAGGGGTGAATCAGTCCTTCAAAACATTTACTCATTTACTTAGCATTCATATATCATATTAATCATTTATTCAATATTCATAAACCATTGTGTGCTTATTAAGATATGCAACATTTAATAACAAGAGCATGAAACAAAATACACAACACATGAAAACCATACGTAAGTGGGAAATCCTCAAGGGGAAGAAAACCCACTAAAAATCTCTTTATATTACAAAAAAATAAGATATTTAGTGAATCACCAACTTCACAAGGAGCACTAACCCCTAGTTTAGTAGAGCACTAACCCTACAAGGAGCACCAACCCATAATTTAGTGAAACAACCACTCCAAAAGGAGGATAAAACCCCTTAATATGATTAAACAAAAAATATGAACATATGAAGATGAATATATTGAATATATATGAATTTTTTTCTACCATAACTGATGGAGATCATTAATTTAACTCATACACACATGTTCAAACCATCATTCCTTCAACTCGCTCTTTCTTATTCTTTCATAACTTGTATTTGCTTCAAACCCTTACAAACATGCTATCTATCATCCCTCAACTTTTCAAAAAATTCTTCAACTCTAGAATCATGTTTTCATGCCTATTACTCTCTCTCTCTCTCTCTCTCTCTCTCTCTCTCTCGGGTCACACTTTTCCTCCATGCACAACTAGTTCACAAAAAAAACTCAAAAACTTACATAAATATGCTTCTCATAATTTCAAATATAAGACAAGCCAGTTTACCTCATTTTTTCAACCAAAAAAATTAAAAATATAACAAAATATTCATAAATTTTACACATAGGTTTTCCCTATGCCCAAAACCACCGAACAAGCACAAAACTAGCTCAAAACCCTATCACTTGGATGAGCTAAAACCACAAATGTCAAAACCATGATTGATTAAAGCTTATAAATTCATCATACATGTGTAATATTCCATAAAAAACATCACCCATAATATTTAATTATATTTCACCAATCAAATTTATCATAGTTAACTCAAGAAGGCGTATATCCTTCTTAAAACAATTATTTCCAACACCTTGGTTTAACCTTTGCGCCTCAAGACCACCCGAGAACAACTCAAATATGGAATATGACCACTCATTGGAATTCTCAGGACATTTAGATCAAATATATGCATGTTATAGATCATGAAACATCCATATGTGAAAACCACACCTACTTTCCTCTTCACCAAATTAAGCTTCCCAAAAAGTAGTTTTATAAACTTAACTAGTTTCCACATTTTCGGTCACTTTCAAGACCTCAAAATGCATTAAATAGGATCAAAATTTATCCCTATTCACTCTCCAAATGATATACAACATCAAATAATCCATCTCATTTCTCATTCACTTTAATGCCTCTCTAGCCTGAGCATGGGAGCTGTCTGATAATTCTTCATCGGGAACTCCTCGTGCTATGATTATTTACTAATGCACAGCCTTTAGTTTGGTGGATGTAATCTAGAAACAAAACAACAAACATAACACAAGAATACCATCGACTATGATAAGACGGAATGATGACAAATCTGAAATATCAAAGTAAATTATAATATTAACATGAAATTGTTACAATCTCACCCATGAGGTACTTCAAGTGTTATTGACTTCACTTGCCTTCCACCAATACTATGGGAGAAACTTTACAATTACACCTCTTAATGGCTTCTTCAACACACCTTTAAACTGATGGCTTCCTTTACACACTTCATACAATATTTCTCACTACTTCCTTCTATGCTAAATGAGGGGGGTGGCCTCTTTATTTATAGAACTTCCAGGCTTATCCATCTTATCTCTAAGATAGGATAAGAAATCCACTCTGACGAATCATATTCCATACCTTAACTCTTATCTGTACATGTAAGCTTATCTTTTAAGATAAGATAAACCTTATCATTTCACATGGGTTCCACATTTTTAGACTTTTTACAAATAAAATACACAAAATATTTATGACCTCACTCCTTGTCCTTATTACCAATATAATATTTCTAATTCCTAATCATGTAGACCCTACTTCTCTACTTACCCAAACTTTGACATTTTAACATTACCGGACCACTTACGACAAATATTTACTTTTTACAACATTCCTATTGTACTTTGACTGTTACCGTACTCTACATTATTGGCGGCACCGTACTGACGGCGCCGTTATCTTCTATCGGACGCTACTACTAATTATACTTAACAACATCCTATTCCTAATACATACATTAATGAAATAGAAATTACGGAGGAAAATTTTAGTGTCGACATCTTCCCCCTTCCTAGCTTCTACTCCGTCCTCGGAGTAGACTATTCTGGTGCTTGGAAAATCTTCAACTTGTCGTGGTTGACCCATTTCGTAATGGGAGTGCCATCCAATTCCTCCAGTCGGTACGTACCATTTTCATGCACAGCTGCTATTTTGTAGGGCCCCATCCATTTTGGAAGAAATTTTCTCTGTCTTCTTTTTTTGTATCTGGAATCATATACTAGAACCAAGTCATTCACATGAAATGGAGACCACCGGATCTTTTGATCAAAGTATTCCTTCTGCTTCATTTTCTTCTTATAGCTTGTATCCTTTGCTATTTCCCTCATTTCCTCTAGCAAATGAAGATGTACCAACCTTTCTTTTACTGAATCACTTTCATCCATTCTTTCATTTTTCATTACTCTCACCGTGGGAATATCAAACTCAATAGGAAGAACTGGATCAATGCCATAAGCCAACTGAAATGGGGAGTATCCTGTTGCTGACTTTGATGTTGCCCTATATGCCCACAATGCTGCATGAATCCTTTTATCCCATTTATGTACCTGCAAGGCTGCATCTTTTGCTAGAATTTGACACAACACAAAATTTGTTCGTTCCACCTGTCCATTTGTGCTTGGCTTGTATGTTGTTGCCTTCCTGTGCTTAATAGAAAACTTATTGACTAGGGCTTCTACCACCTCATTAATGAAGTGGCTTCCTTGATCTGTTACAATTTCTAATGGACAACCAAATCTGGTGACAATGCGTTCATATATGAACCTTGCCACTTCATCCATGGAAGCTGTTTTCAATGGCCTAGCTTCAACCCACTTGGTTAAATAATCTGTGGCAACTACAATATACTTATTTTGGCGTGAGGTAGTTGGAAGTGGACCTACAATGTCTATTCCCCACTTTTCAAAGGGACCAAGTGGAAGAATAGGACATAATGGAGCTGATGAAGTCTTACGGTTACCATGTGTTTGACAAATATCACATGTCTTACAATAATTATAACAATCTTTAAAAAGAGTGGGCCAGTGATAACCTGCATCCAAGATCCTTCTTGCTGTAAGTTGTCCAGAGAAGTGCCCTCCACATGTACCATTGTGGAATTCTTCTAGCAGTTCCTTCCCTTGATCACGTCCAACTGCCCTCTTGTACTGTCCATCAGGTCCTATTCGAAATAATACTCCATGCAGAATAGAATATGGACGACTGGCTTGAGTAATCTTTCTCTTAGTCTTTGCATTGGCACCATCAGGAAACTTGAATTCATTCAGATAATTCCAAATATCTATGTATTCACTAGGGATTGTGTCAAGGGATAACAATGCTGCATCGGGGAAATCATCATCATCACAAGATGATCCTAAACCATCATAGGCTCGAGAGAGTGCATCTGCATTGACATGCTTCTTTCCTGGCCTATCTATAATATCAAATTCAAATTCTTGTAGCAAAATTATCCATCTTGCTATCCTCCCTGATGGGTTAGGCTTATTTACAATATATTTTAGAGCCTGATGATCTGTTACAACTAGAAATTTTTGCCCTAGCAAGTAATTTCTAAACTTCTTTACAGCAAAAATGATAGCCAGAGCCTCTTTTTCAGTTACAGTATAATTTACCTCAGCACTGCTCATTTGTCTGCTCCCAAAGTAAATTGGATGTTCATTCCCATTTTCATCCTTTTGGCTCAAAGTACTTCCTAGTGCTGCATCTGAGGCATCAGTGTACACAATGAATGGCTTGCTCCAATCTGGATTCTTTAAAACAGGTGAAGACACCAGGGCTTCCTTCAGTTGTCCAAAAGCTTCATGCGCCTTATTTCCTGGTTCATAAGTAACATCCTTCTTCAAGAACTGGGTTAGTGGCTGTGCAATCTTTGAGAAATTCTTGATGAACCTTCTATAGTAACCCACATGGCCTAAAAATGATCTCAACTTACTTCTATTCATAGGAAATGGTAAATCTTTGATTTTTGAAACTTTATCAGGATCAGTACCAATACCATCTCTGGATACAACATGCCCTAACAAAACACCTTTAGAACATCCAAAGACACACTTTGTAGGGTTTAGTGAGGCTTGTGCTTCATCTAACCTTTGAAATGTTGTCTCCATCTGGTGCAGGTGGTCCAACTTGCTCCCATAGATGTAAAAATCATCCAGAAATACTCTGATGAAGGTCCCAATGTAGGGTTCGAACACCCTATTCATCAAACGCTGGAATGTTGCTGGAGCATTACACAACCCAAAAGGCATAACTCTATAAGCAAACGTTCCCCAAGGAGTGGTGAACGTGGTCTTCAGCTGATCTTTCTCTGCTATACGAACTTGGTTGTAGCCGCTATATCCATCAGCAAAACTATAGCACTCCTGGCCAGCTACTTCGTCCAAGATCTGATCTGAAAATGGAAGAGGGTAATGATCCTTCTTTGTTGCCTTATTGAGCTTCCTGTAATCAACACAAATGCGTAGCTTCCCATTCTTTTTTATTGAGATCACAATGGGAGAAACCCATTCTGAATTCTCCACAGCAAATATGAATCCTGCATCAAGCAACTTATCTATTTCTTCTTTTACAGTCTTGGAAAAATTAGGATTCATTCTATATGGCATTTGCTTTATGGGCTTAGCACCATCTACCAGCTCAATAGAATGTTCTACCCAACTTACTTGACGGAGTTCCTTGTAATCAAAAGTGAATATGTGTATGTACCTTCGAAAGAGCTGGAGGTAGGATTCCTTCTCACTCTCCATCACAGCATCACCAATCTTTATTTGTTGGAGACGATCATCAACTTCTTCTTCAGATAATTTTATGGGGTCATGAGTTGGTGTGACTGGAAGGATATCCATGACTGAAACATCAACCTCACTTTCTTCATCTTCAGTGTCCACTTCACTGGTACTAGAGTAATCAGAGGATGTCCAATCATCAGTTTCATCACTTGAATCCACAGGTTCTGCCTTATGATGTCGAGGGATCACGTTTATCTTCACCCTCTCTCTACCACGTCCAAGTGTCATGAAACCTTCATTCCAGTAGTTTCTTGCATGAACTCTCCTTAGCCATGGTCTTCCCAGCAGCATTGGGTACGCAACAGTACCATTTTTCATCACCTGAAAGTCTACCACACATACAACACCCATAACAGATATTGCCACATTTGAAACTACACCTTCTGGTTTAGTTTTTCCTTTATTTAATGACCTTAACATAAGTGTTGAAGGGCGATCAATTTTTAAACCCAACATATTCATTACAGACTCGGTCATTACATTAACTGCAGCACCTCCATCAACTAAGACATCATGAATTGAAATACCATTACATAATACCTCAGCTTGTGGAGCATAGGGATCCGCCTCTGCCTCCAAAACAGGGACCTCAACCTCCTTCCTTCGTCGAGCATTGAGTCCACTTCGCAGCTCCCGCCTCTTCTCAGAAGACATAGCCAAGAGTTGACCATATGTAATATTTGCAGGCCTTTTGGACAGATCTTCCAAGATGGAGTATGGTCCTTGCCCCTGTGAAATCAGAAAATCCTGCACACCCAACTTTCTTCTCCTATGTTTCTTACTAGTTTCTCCTTTCATCTTCTTAGGATCATTTCCATCTTGATTATCTTTTTCTTTCTTTCTTTTTGTTACAAACACATCTACTTCATTATTTCTGCTCTTATCTACTACATCAAAAGAATTCACAGGTGCTTTTCCTTTATCATTATCTCCTTTACCAGATGTAGAAGCTCTATCTGGACAATTATACTTATAATGACCCTTTTTATAACAACCATAACATACAACTTCAGAAATATTTCTTTTTGGACCTCTATCTCCTCCCTGAGAACTAAATTCTTTTCCTTGAAGAAGATTAATAGTTAACTGACCCATCTTTTTGAGCAGATCTTCATACTCAGTAGATGTACTAGGAGAAATATTTGTGCTCACCGGGAGTGGTTGTGGATTCTGGACCAAAGGTGCTGGTGTAGGCTCTACTTTAGCAACAATTTCTTTGGGCTCCTCTTCCATGCTTTCTTCTTGCCTTCTTGCAATCTCCTTTGCTTGTTCAATGGTAGCTGGGCGGTCATACTTCACTCGTTGTCTGATCTCTGGCTTCATCCCAAGAATGAAGTGCTTACATAGGAGATTATCCACGCCATTCATCAACCCATCCGCTAATCCTTCCTTCCGGATCTGGGCATCGAGCTTCCTCCTTAGCTCTAGAACACGAGCATGATAATCCCTTATCTTCTCCTTCTCTCCTTGGGATAGCTTTGTGATCTCGATCATGAGATCTGCATATTTCTGTTGTTCACCAAATTCTTCAAGAAAACTTTCAGTTAATAAATCCCATGAATTTTTCACATTATCACCTAGTGTTTCAAACCACCTAAGTGCTGAACCATCCAAAAAGGTAGGAAAAAATTCAGTCCATTGTTCCCTTCTTATAAGGCCATTACAAATACAAGATCGTTTAAACTCTTGAATGAAAGAAGAAGCATCTTCATTAGATTGAGCTGAAAAAACAGGAATCTTTCCCATTTTCAAAAGTAACCACCGTGAAATACCAACCCACAAGTACAATCAACAAGACTTATGTGCACAAATAATTGGAATCACTATACTAGAAAGTGACTTTACACCTTTCTACAGTAAAATAGAAATGACCACGGTAACTATGGTAAAACTTGACTTACTGCGGTAAAAACTGACTTTACTGTGGTAAACACTATTCACAGTAAAAAGTGAAGTTACTGCGGTAAATACTATTCACGGTAAAAAGTGACTTTACTGTGATAAATACTATTCACAGCAAAAATGACTTTACCATGGTAACTACTATTCACGGCAAAAATGACTTTACCATGGTAACTACTATGCACAGTAAAAACAAGGTTACCCTCCAATTGATTTTTGACTAAGTGGGAATATCTCTCCAGAAAATCCACCAACGAGGAATGGTCCCGGCAACGGAACCAAAATGTCATCACCAATCTGGCACTATGATAATTCTTCACCGGGAACTCCTCGTGCTATGATTATTTACTAATGCACAGCCTTTAGTTTGGTGGATGTAATCTGGAAACAAAACAACAAACATAACACAAGAATACCATCGACTATGATAAGACGGAATGATGACAAATCTGAAATATCAAAGTAAATTATAATATTAACATGAAATTGTTACAATCTCACCCATGAGGTACTTCAAGTGTTATTGACTTCACTTGCCTTCCACCAATACTATGGGAGAAACTTTACAATTACACCTCTTAATGGCTTCTTCAACACACCTTTAAACTGATGGCTTCCTTTACACACTTCATACAATATTTCTCACTACTTCCTTCTATGCTAAATGAGGGGGGTGGCCTCTTTATTTATAGAACTTCCAGGCTTATCCATCTTATCTCTAAGATAGGATAAGAAATCCACTCTGACGAATCATATTCCATACCTTAACTCTTATCTGTACATGTAAGCTTATCTTTTAAGATAAGATAAACCTTATCATTTCACATGGGTTCCACATTTTTAGACTTTTTACAAATAAAATACACAAAATATTTATGACCTCACTCCTTGTCCTTATTACCAATATAATATTTCTAATTCCTAATCATGTAGACCCTACTTCTCTACTTATCCCAACTTTGACATTTTAACATTACCGGACCACTTACGACAAATATTTACTTTTTACAACATTCCTATTGTACTTTGACTGTTACCATACTCTACATTATTGGGAAATTACAGAGGAAAATTTTAGTGTCGACAGGACAACCTCAAGGCACTAGGCCATTCCGACTATATGATGCAAACACAGCCTCAACATCAAAAGTCTTAGTTCCAACACAAAACAACATGGCACATGAGTACAAATGGTGTTACCCCTGTAATCTACCCCACATTCAATCAATGCTCTGATGGTACAGACCATTGGTGTGTCCCAAAAACCAAGTCAAGAAGGAAATCAACAACAAGAAACACAATGAGAGGAACCTCCAACGGAAACCACATTGGTCAATTGGCACACAGAAGACTTTTGTGGAGTTAATAAACCTCTTTTTTAGGGTGTAGCTATTAATACATGATCAAAGAAGAGGAACATAGAGGCGGGACAACCATCTAATCCAATTATTTCTCATCCCACCCCTACACAACAAGGAGATGGTAGATCAAGTGCAACTCCAAATGTATCAAAATAGCCTAAGGCACCCTTCACAATAGCACATGTGCCTGTTCAAGCTCCAGAAAAGGTTGTGCTAAGTAAAGGGCAACTAAAGGATAATTCATGCCCTTTTAACATCATCGATCAGATAGAGAAAACACATGTTAATATTTCCATGTGGGAGTCACTATCAATCCCAGGACAACGAGATTTGTTGCAAGTTGCAATGGCTAATTGGTCTACCTCAAATAGATCATACCAAGGACAGGAGAAATTTCTCACTAATGTAGTGCAACAAGGTGGTGGTCAACCAAGCAAAAATTTGAAGTCTCCACCATTCTCTTTCATTGATTGTCAAGAACCACTTAGTACATAACTGCATGATCGATTAAGGGGCAAGTAGCTCAGTAATGCCAAAGCAAATAGCAGATCAATTGGATCTAAAGTATGAGCCAGTGTTGAAAGGAGTAGTGCAACTAGATGGAACAACAGTGGGAATGGTTGGGATCATCAAAGGTTTAAGTTTTACAGTACATGCTTGTCCTAATGTCACAGTCTTGCAGGATGTGTCTATGATTGACCTTCCACCACTCTTTGTGTTGTGTCTATCAAGGGACTTCAAAACAAAAATTGGTGGGTATCTATCTACAGATTGGTCACACATGATTTTTAGGATGAGGTATGGAGCCAAGGTGACCATCAGATCAGAACCACTTGTAAACTTTCACATTGAGCCTCATGTGCCAAGTCCTATCAATGAAAATTTCTCAGCCTTTAATCAAGAAGAGTGTTCAAATGATCTAGAAATAGGTACCAAGGTCGAGGGTATTCCAGATTTAACTATGGATGAATGGGCAAACAAAAGGCATGCATTTGACCCATACAAAGAAATTGAAGAATATGAATTGGGCGTGTATTGTGTACATGAAGAAAATTCACCCATTCCTAATGTCACTAAGCCCAAAAATAAGGATGACAATGAAGTTTGGAAACTATTTTTTGATGGTTCAAGAAGCAAACAAGGTGCTAGAGGAGGTGCAATGTTGGTTTCACTACAGAACATCAAGTATTATTCAGTTTCAGATTTTAGTTTGCATGTTCAAACAACACAGCTGAATATGAGTCTTTGATTCATGGACTTCATTAGGCTAGGAAAAAGGGCATAAAGAACTTGCAGGTATTCGGGGATAGCGAGCTCATCGTCAATCAAGTTAGGAGGAAACATACTACAAAGAATGACCTACTCAGGAGCTACAAAAATAGGGTATGGGACCTCATTAATGAATTTTAAGCATTCAACATCAATTCCATACCCAGGAAGAAAATGAAGCTGTGGATAGGCTCACAGTAGTTGGAGAAACTTTTGATGTGGTGGATAGTATCAAGAGAGATAAAATGCAACCACATATCCATGTGATTGTAAGGCCAGTAGTTCTAAACAATAACACAAGCTAGCAGGTGTTTGAGAATGATCAACAGATCGTTAATTTTTTGCAAGAAGAGGTTGAATTCTCAGTTAGGAGTCAAGACAAATTAGAGAAATAGTACGAGGATCAAGTAATGCAACTGCAGACAAACAAGCTTCCCAAATTCTTAGTTACGTTGGAGTCTATCTTTAACATGAATGATTAATTTCATAAAGAGAAAGCCAACATATAGGTCAAGGGAGAAGATGCAAATCCTTTTTTGGTGAGGAAAGGTAAAATTCTCCAAATCAGAAAGGTGTCCACTGAACAAGAAATATATGAGTTCACACAACTTTGCCAATAATTTCCAGATGTCCTTGCCTAGAGCTATGAGGACCTACGAGGATTCAATCTGAAGTTAGCACGACATACAATTGAACTGGATCCAGATGTTAAGCCCATCAGGTAGAAGATCAAAGACTAATCAACCTACACATTGAGCCTCTAATGAAGAAAGAGCTAAACAACCTAATACATGGTAAGCATTATATTTCTAATCAAGCATTCAAGCTATGGGTTGCGAACTTAGTATCAATCAGGAAGAAGAACGGAGAAATCAGGTTGTGTGTGTACTTTCCAGACTTAAATAGGGCATCTCTCAAAGACCATTACCCACTTCCTTCAATGAGAACAAATCTTACAAGTATTAGCCGGATTAGATAGATTCTCTCCCCTAGATGGCTACTCGGGGTATAATCAGATAATGGTGAAAGAATATGATCAGTTCAAAATGGATTTCACCACCAAGTAGGAGCACCTATGCCTATAGGAAATTGTCATTTGGATTGTCCAATGCCAGAGACACTTTCAAAAGGGTGATGGACATGTCATTCAAGGGGTTGATCAACAAAATAGTACTAATATATCTTGACGATATCACTGTGTTCTCCAAAAATGCATGGTAGATCACCTCTTTCATTTGAGATAGGTATTTCAAAGATGTAGGAGAATTTAGGGTATCATTGAATCCCAAAAAATGTATATTCATGGCTCACAAAGGAAAGCTCCTAGGCCATATTGTGTTAATGGAAGGATTTACAATTGACCTAGAAAGGGTTGAAGAAATTCAAGCATTTCCCTTGCCAAGTCATAAGAAGGCTCTCCAAATCTTCTTAGGGAGAATAAATTTTATCCGCATATTTGTGCCAAACTTTTTTGCTCTCGTGAAGCCAATAACACTGATGTTAAAGAAGAGAATGGCATTTTGGGTGGACAGCTAAGGGTTAAAGAAATTTTTGAGGCTATCAAAGATGTTATATCACAAGCTCCAACTCACGTGAATCCAGACTTCTCTAAGGACTTCACGCTCTATGCCTTTGGTGGTGGGGACACAATTTCTACAATCCTAGTGCAACAAAACAAAGGGGGTTCTGAACAGCTAGTTGCCTTTTTTAGTCAAATTTTAGAGGACTATGAAGTGAGATATTCCTTCATTCAAAAGCATGTCCTTGCAGTGATCAAGAGCTTACAAGAATTTTAAAAACATGGTTTCAAACAACAAGATCCAATTACTAGTCTCTCATGCGGGATTCAAGCACTTCCTTCTAAATAAATATAGGAATGAGAAATGTGCAGGATGGATCACTCATGTTATGGAATATGACATTGAAATTAAAGTCACTAAGTTGGTCTGTGGGAAGGGATTATGTGAACAGCTAGCCTCGAGTCAATAAGTTGAAGCAGGTGATGAAAATGAATATTGCATTGGTACTACAGGATGGTCAAAAGCATACAAATGATGATGTGCCCACTCCTTTTTGAACTTTAGAATATGGTACACTTCCTGCAAACAAGCCTATGCCCTCCAAAAATAAGTAAAGCAAACAGGACATACTTCAGATTACAAGTCATTCCATATATGTCTTGTTGATGGTGTTTTGTTCAAAAGGGACATCAATTTTATTCTGTTGACGTGTATTAGAACAAATAAAATTGAGAGATTGTTACAGGATTTTTACAATGGAGAAGCTAGAGGTCATTTTACCCCACAGATAACATCTCTTAATATAATGAAGGCAGGTTATTATAGGCCCATAGTGTTTAGTGACTACTACACATGGATCAAAAAGTGTAAGTAAATGTGCTTTCTTCACAGGCAAATGAAAGATTAGCAGTGCTCCCATTACACCCAATTTCAATTGACCATCCATTCATATAATGGGGATTGGACTTCATCGGGGTCATCAATCCAAATTCAAGCCAAGGCCACAACTAGATTCTGACTAGCAAAATACTATTTCACCAAGTGGACTGAGGCAATAGCACTCAAAGAAGCAAACGAGTCCAGCATACTAGACTTCTATGAAGGATTAGTGACTAGGTTTGGAGTACCTGACACTCTCATATTAGACAATGCATTAGCATTCCTAGGTTCCAAGATCACATAATGGGTTGTTAAGAATGGAATCTACTAGAGAACCTCTTCAAATTATTACCCACAGGGTAATGGGTAGGCAAGAATCCACAAACAATAATTTGCTAAGAATCATCAAGAGGACTCTAGATGAAAACCAAAGGACGTCGCTTACAAAGCTTAAATCACCCTTGTGGGATAATAGGATTACACTAAAGAGATCTACATGTAATTCCCCTTACAAGCTAGTCTATAGAGAAAGAGGTATTTTTTCCTATATCATTAGAACTACATGCATTGGAGCTCATAAAGTAGTTGGAGTTATCTAAGTTTCAAACCAATGGAGGTCAGGAATATATAGCTGATGGAATTAGAATAAATCAAAGAACATGTAGATCAAATGGAAAAGAAATATCAAACCTTAGTCAAAATATGGTTTGATAAGAAAGCAAGAGAAAGGACCTTTCAGGAAGGGGACTTAGTTCTAAAGTGGGATGCAGATCGAGTATAAACCAGGAAGGCATTCCAAGTTTAATGCCATTTGGAGTGGCCCCTACATGGTCATGAGATGTAAAAGTAGCAATTCCTTCTAATTATCTACCTTGGAGGGAGAGGAGCTTCCGATTCCGATTAATGGAATCTATCTTAAACATTGCTACTGAAAGGAAAAATTTCACCCTTGTATATATTAGTTTAGGAGTTGTAATTCCTCTAAGTGCTTATATCACACCGCCTTGTTTTAGTTTAGGTTGCTTTTGTAATAAGTTTTTGTGCACTCTCTTCATGTTCTATTTGGAATGTGTATGATGTTTTATGTTTATACATAGGTGTTCCCTTTTTGCTCTTGCACTTTCTAGTTTTAGGAAGAGTTTGATGACGAAGCAACCAGTCCTCAACCAAGGGTTTCTTTTCGAAATGAAAATATCCAGTAGCACCCCAGAAGTTGGAAGATAGTTTTCTCAAGTGACATGTCTAGTTCCGGTAATCAATATGACTCTATACTAAATGGATCCCCTAAGGTCACTGGTCTTCAAGATCAAGCAAGTAGATCATCCCGCAAGTCGTCAATAGTTATCAATTGTTACCCCCTGGTAAAATAGACAACTTAGGAGGATGGGTTGAGAGACTGGACGGTGAATTCATGGATCAATCTAGAATGATATAGTTTGTTTTTCAAGTTTGGGGAGCATTACAAATGTTTCGGGGAATTTTTGGAGATCTTGGGGCCATCCATCAGAAGTAGGATTTTGGGCCTTAAGGAGTTTGCAGCGTGAAAGAGGAACTGAGGTTCAACAAAAGATTTTTATATTTGTGTTAGGAATTATAAGTCCAAAAAACTACTTATGGAAGTATATTTTCCATGCCCTACATGGTGGAAAAGATGAAACGTCTTGAAGCATCATACACTTCCCAAGGCAATTCATTCTTTTGGCACACAACCTATAATCCCGAGAAAGAAGAAACCATTTTGAGGTGAGAAAGTAAAAATTGGACCTTGCATAGCACCACCATTGTATTCAATGGGTTGTTTCCATGTGAAATCATATAAAATTTCACTCAAAAACTCATCCAGGAGCTCAAGTTATCACCTCCGGAAGTTAGTCAGCTAGGAGGTTGGACGGGTTAGGGTTGGACAAATCAAGGTTTGGACGGCTGGGGGTTGGACGCCCAAGGGTTGTTTGGGTCAAATTATTTTGATGCGTTTGAATTTTTTTTGATGCCCGTCGCACCCTGTCACACTTGCACAACACCTAGGTTAGACGGTATGGCCATGTTGGACGGGTCATGGGGGTTGGACGGGTCAAGGTTGGACGGGTCAAGGTTGGACACCCAAGGGTTGGTCAGGTCACATTTTTTTACGCGTCTGAATAGTTTTTTACACCCGTTACACTTGTACGACACCTAGGTTAGATGGTACATCCATGTTGGATGAGTCATGGGGGTTGGACTGGTCAAGGTTGGATGGCTGGGGCTTAGATGCCTAGGGGTTGATCAGGTCACACCTCATGACGCATTCAAATTGTTTTTTGATGCTCGTCATACCCCTCATCTTTGCACGACACATAGGTTGGTTAGGTCATGGTTAGATGGCATGGATGGATGAGTTACAAGCCTCACGAGGGTAGATGAATGGATGACATCCCAACAACCAGAATTATTGAGGCATGGCACCCACAACCACCCATACAAGAAAAGTACCAAAATAGATGGTTTTCCATACCTCTTCAATGCATCCTATGTCAGTTGGTGACCCAATTTTCCCTATATCTTGTAAAATTTGCCTCATTTTGAGGGGGGTTTTTTCCAAAAAGCAAAGGAACTCTGTAAAATTTGTTCCAAAGCTATTGTGAGCTAAATGCCTCAAATTTGGGCTTCATTGTAAGGGATTTTGTCTTGTGCTTATTGTGTGATGGATTGTGCATGTCTCTAAGCAATAAAATTCATGTTGTGGAAATTTTTCCCCTAGCTTGTATGATTTGCATCTCTTGCCTTCCATTATATTTATGAGTATATTTTTCATGTATCTATCTCTTGCGAAGGGTCTATAGTTTTTTGTGCTTTACAAGTAAAGCGAATTGATTTGTTGTATTAGACTATGGTGTTTCTATCAACCCTCTCCTTCTTGGTTTCTCCCTATTTTTCACTCATTGGGATTATCCCACCCTTTTTTGGTACATCACCTTCACTAAGAGTAGTTTTATTTCATACATATTTCTATCCATGTCTACTTAGTAAAACATTATAATAGGGTTATTTTAGCTTTGCCATTCTTTGCACTTTGGAGAAGTTGGCACTAGGTTAGAGGAAGAATCTGGCTTTCTCCAAAGGATTTTCCTACTTGCAAATTCCCACACTACATGATAATCCCATGATATGCAAGTTGCACTGGTTGCCCTCGTACACAAATCATGAGAAATCAGGGGTGTTGTAATTTTGCATCTTGAAAATAAATTTATAGGGTGCACAAGGGCATATCTTCCCCAAAGGAGTCACTAAAAATTGTTGGTAAAATAATATGTTGCAATGAATATTATTGGTTTTCACCAACTATCATGGGGCTAATCCCCTTCTTCTTTGGTATAGGGATGATCCGAAGGACATTTCGGAGGACAGATATTCCCTTAATCTCCCATGATTGGCACAGTATGGAAGATCACTCTGAGATATTTTTTGGTGACTATTTGAACGTTACAAGCGAATTCTATACACACATCTAGTGGTTGGTCAAATTTTGGTCAACATTGGTCAACAAAAAAATGAATGATTTTTAAATCATCAAATGTCAGCACCATTGCATAGAGCTTGCCAAGACCTTTCTGAGAACGGATCAAATCTGAGTGTAACTCTTCCTCACACCCGACCTCTCGAGGTCATGCCGAGACAGCCGGTGGGGATGGAATATGCGTGGGATGCAGACAAACTAGTTAGGCAATCTGATGTCTTCGACGCGCACTAGTGGAAACTGTGAATCTAAGGCAAAGAAGGCCCTCCTAACCTGAACTGGTGTGATAGATCGATCGGCAAGGATGACTGCTCGAAGGCTCCAATCAATATCGAGCTCTGGCGTGATTCGGTCTATGGGTTGTGGAATACGTGGAAAATGACCTGGGATAGTTTCGTGTATATCTCCAGATAGGGTCATAGGGTGGATGATGGGTATAGTGGACTCTACGGGTGATTATCTGGCCTAGTCCAGAATTCCCTAGCTTTATTAGCTGCTATGTCTAACAAGGATAACTGTTCGATGATGATAGGTGGAAGTGGAGTAGATCTGAATACTAATGTGCGTAGGCCAGCATCTATGTCTGATTCACCTATGGATTCGTTGGGCTGTGGGATTTGTGGGTCACAACCGTAGATTCACGTTTGTTGTGGTCCTGCTATGGTCATGTGCGACTCAGTCCCTAATCCCTAGTATCCAATAGTCATATGCTTTCTCAGCCTCTATATTCAGAATTAACAGTTGTGTGATCTTTTCAGAGTATCTCACAGGCGTTCGTGCAACCTGAATTCTTAAGCTGGTATCTATATCTGTGAGAGTGTCTCCTGCGTCTGGCTGTGGGACCAAAGGATCACAACCGAATGTTTTCTCTCTTTCAAGCCCTTCCACAGTCATGCGGATATATATCTAGGGTAATCTGTAGTTTGGTTGATTTGACCAAAACGTGTGCGCTTGGTCGTCTTCTATGTTTAACCCGCTTAACTGGAGGCTGATCTGTTGTAAGTTTGTCGTTGTTCG
Organism: Taxus chinensis; assembly: GCA_019776745.2. Classification (NCBI taxonomy): domain Eukaryota; kingdom Viridiplantae; phylum Streptophyta; class Pinopsida; order Cupressales; family Taxaceae; genus Taxus; species Taxus chinensis. The sequence continues at coordinate 889,912,928 of CM034147.1, read as the reverse complement.
GAAGACTTGGATCCTAAGATTCTGATCTATATCAGTTATTGCTGTGACGAGATTGGGTTGGGGCACGATTGGCTCGAATACGTATTCTCTGGGCTCTCTAGGTCCCGTGATTGTCATACAAAAGCAACAATGTAAATCCAATTGCAGCAAAGTAAAATTAACTATGTGAAATATATCTTATAGCATATATAACTTCTCTATTTTTGTATTTTTCTGATGAATTTATATGAATGAAATTGAAGGAGCAACTATTTTAATATATCTAGAAATTGACAACTAATCTAATAACGAATTTAAAACAAACAAAGCAACCGAGTATAGCTACTTGCCTGTGCAGTTGTGAATCTATTGTAAATAATGAAATAACTAATCTAATCTATTTGAAAGACTCTCGATCCTACCTCAGAAGTGAGGAATGAATCATAGTTTCTCAGAAACTATCAATCCCCACAGCTTCCCTGGCAATATCGAAAGTAAAATTGACTGAAATAAAGTGATTGGCTACTCTATTTGATATGCTTCTAACTAGAACTTTGAAAGCTAGAACCTGGATTTTGCAGAACAGTGGCGAATCCGATGGTGTGTGTGGTTTTGTCCCCTCAGTGTGATCTCCTCGTTCCTTCGTGCTCACGTGGATCCAGAAAAGCGTGTAATGCTAGCATCAACAGAAGTAGATTTTGGAACAAAGGCAGCTTAGGATACAGACTGAATACAATGCGAGTAGGAGAGGGATAGCGCAAGAGTACAGAGCTTGGCTTATGCAATTCCTAGCGGGATTTATTGCGAGTCATGCAACATAAAACATCCAGAACCTGAAACTATCCTATTTGACGAGCAAAACCTGCAACTTTAATGGCTTCCTACTGAGAATTAAACTGCTCTATTTCAATGGACTGCATGAAGTAATGACAGCATTTGCACAAGATGGATATGTGGCTTTCTAATAGCAAAATAACATTAACTAAGCATGCAATGAACTAAACTATGAATCCTAAGCAAAATAAAAGACTGAACTACTGAAATGAGAAATTGAGAGGTAAATTTGAGGGGCCATTTGCTTGAGCACAAGCCAACTATTTATAGCATTTGCATTTACCCAAAGGTAAAAACCAAATTGATCTCTTAAACCATAAACAAAGCCAAAACACTATTCCAGGGAACCAGAATCATTAATGCAAGCCAAAGGCGGTGAAAAAAGCTGGTAAACGTTGAAATTTACGTGAGTCGCGTTAAAAAGAACATTCTGGAAAATGCGTGAAGGACCGCCGCCCTGAGCAGGGTGGCGGTTACAGGACCGCCGTTCCTGGGCGGCGGTCACGAGACCGCCGCCCAGGCAGGGCGGCGGTTTCGTCACTGAAGAATAAAACACAAAGAAAAGAGGGGAAAAGAGAACAACAAAGCACGCAGGGGCTAAGCGGGGCATGCGGGATGTTAACGCACACTTGGGGAGCTTTTCCGGATCCCGAACACCTTGCGAGGAGACCTGTATCATCATTGGGGCACGTGTTACGTTGTTCCGGCAGTGCAGTACCTTACAATTTTGGGTACGTACATATTGCCCCCTCGGAGAAGCGTTTTAGCCATGAAGAGGCGTAAAACGGTGGGTCCGAGTATGGCGGTCCCGAAATGGGAAGTTGGAAGTTATACCTGATACGTCCGTGTGTCGAAATGACGCCATCCAAAATTCCCGCCACCTGCAAAATGAAAAGAGGAATCAAGTGCAGATAGACAAAATAGATCGGAAAATAAACGCTAAAATAATGGGAAATGAGGACGTACCATTTGTGCGGGGGTAAGAACTTACCTCCGTTGGCGCTCCAAACCTGTGAAAAGGGGATTCAAAATGAGTCAGGTTGCTATATATATGAAAGTGGGCCCATTTTCCTATTCATTTGTGCGTGTTGATTTGGTTGGTTTTGAGCTCTGGGACCCACGGTGACGGTTTCTTACGAGAGTAGAGTCAAAACGTTCGTGACGAGATAGCGATCATGCCTCCGCGAGCAGATCATCGACCCGCGAGATCACAGGTTAGTTTTTCTCAATTTATCATTTTTACCCCCAAAATTTTAAAATGTTAAAATCTTTGTCGTGGGGGGGTTATTTTTGAAAATGTTAGGTTCAAAAGGTCTATCTAGGGGGGGCGCCTACTGGGTAGGCTTTGTTTTAGTTAAAATAGTCCCTTTTTGCGTTTTTAGGCTTTTTTAAGGTATAAAACCCGCGTGGGTTTTCGGGACACGACCGCCGCCCTGAACAGGGTGGCGGTCACGTGACCGCCGCCCTATTCAGGGCGGCGGTTACAAGACCGCCGCCTTTAAGGCGGCGGTTACGAAACCACCGTTCCTAACAGAATGCCAAAGGAACACTTGTTTAAAATTGTTTTTGCATTTTTAGCATCTTTATGTGTTTTCATGATTTTTCTAATGTCATTCGGATGCTAACTTGCTCTGTTTTGTGTGTTTTTGGGTGTATGCAGGCGAGGGAGGAGTACATTCGATGGAGTCGAGAGAGAGAGTGTGACTGGCTCCCAGCAGTATTAGATGCCCTTTCACAGGATGAGGTGGACACTCTTCAGAGGGCCGGTATACTGCGTATATCACGCGTCCCACATGTTGCTCCATCCAGTCACATACTTTGTGACTTATTTTCTTATTGGGATGCTGATCGGAACACCTTCCGGTTACCAGGGGTCCGAGGTGAGTGGACCATCACTTTGGAGGATGTTTACCATATTCTGGGGGTCCCGATCATCGGGAGACGACTTACTCTTGAGACGGCAGGTTCACGGGCCCAGATAGCACAGTGGGCTTCTTACATGGGAGATGCAGTTATCTCCACTGGCTCGAAGAAGGGGGTGAGGGTCCGATCTATTCCTAGCCTGCCCATCCCCTTGATTCGCCAGGCCATTATGGGGATCCTTGCCTCGAGATTGATCGGGGACAAGGGAGGAGACACACTACTATATTGCTGGTCCCCCATCATTGCACAGATCGAGGGACATGGCCGGATTTACGCCTGGGGAGCCGATATACTTGGGACTACCTACCACGACTTGTACAGGGTAGTCCATTTACAGGGGCAGTCTTTGAGCCACCCGACCCTGGTTATGAGCTGGGTCTATGAGCGCTTCATCCCCTATGGCAGAGGTGTAGAGGTGGCAGATCCCAGAGCTGTGAGGGCAGCCAGATGGACAGACATGTCGGTGCTCAGAGCACCTCACCAGCCAGTTGCTTCCCTGACCACTGATGACATGGAGGCCACACCGTATCAGGCCATGGCAGGTTTATGGGGTGAGGAGGCTCTTACTTTGATCTCCTGCTCCACCACAGGGCAGCTTGTTGACAGAGTAGGGAGAGTGGAGATACACCCCTTTGGCCGAGTTCCTCAGCAGTTTGGCCTACCTTATATGGGTATGCTTCCCCCGGTAGTGCCAGTATACAGGTCAGTTCGAGAGGCCAGAGGGGGTCCTAGAGGCCGGGGTTGGACAGTTGTTACCCCTGGTGTTCTATTGCAGCTAGGCGGGTAGTACGTGCCCGAGGGAGAGCCGGTGCTCCTCAGGCACCCTTACTTCAGATTGCCGCCGTCCCGCTCACAGCAGTGATGACCCTATTGACATAGACTCCGAGTCTGAGGAGTTCACAGGGGGGAGACGGAGGAGGAGACTGAGGAGGACAGTGATCCTGAGTGGCATGACACTCAGGATATCATGCAGGCAGAGAGGGCAGAGCAGAGTGCAGAGAGGGTGACTCTGGTTTCAGAGGAGCCACTCTCCCAGGGCCATGGTGGGGAGGATGAGTCCATTGCGGGATGCTACGTCGCTCCAGCCATGGGAGGAGTACCTCAGTCAGCGGCGGCATCTGTGGCAGGTGCTGACCCTAGAGATCCATCCTGGAGGCCCGGTGATCCGAGTAAGTTATCTTCCCTTTGCTTCGAGTTAGGATCACTTTAATTGCCATCTCTCCTTTTGTTTACACTTGTGTTTATCTCTTGCTTTATTTCTAATTCATTTTCTCCTTTGTTTGCAGAGACCGCCGATGAGTGGCGAGACCTGATTCGCAGGGTATGCACCGATACCCTGATGATCCCTATGGAGAGGACCCGTGCAGAGCTGTCTGTGGATGCAGGGGAGCCCTCAGCAGCTGGCAGACATACCGACATCTTTTCCCCCATCTGGCATGTGGCCAGGATGGTATCTACCCTCCGTACTGAGCTGGCAGGGTATAGGACAGCAGAGCACCTGATGAGGAGTCATTCTCATGGCGAGACCGCAGCTGCCCCTCGGGATCGTGAGCCCTCCGTGCACTCAGAGCGCCGGCGTAGCCGGAGTCCTAGGCATGGGCGTGCACCCTCAGAGGGATCTCATAGGGGTTGAGAAGCCACTTGGCTCTCTTAGATTTTTGTATGATGTTTTTGTATTTCCCGGGCTCTTTGAGCGTTTTGACCATGCTTAGCGCATGATGGCATTGTACAGGAATTTTGACCATTTATATATATATATATATTCTTTTTGGATCAGACTCTTGGCATCTATGACCTTGCTTCCATTTCCGTTTCCACATGTAAACTATGATGTTATGCTTATATGCTTTTTAGAATGTATGCAATGGAGAACAAATGATACAAGTGTTTACTTTCTTTCTGTATTTCATGGTGCTGATATATGATAATGTAGATACAATGTGATTTTGAATTTTTAGTTTCTTTAAGCAATTTTGATACCTCATATCTGTTTTGGCAAAGTGGTGAAGATAAGCCGGTATGATGAGCAGATAAACTTGCCCCACTCCTAACTCCACGCAACTAGTAAGATGCGAGGGCTCGTCACCGAGAGCTAGAAAGGGCACAAGTTATGAAATGTGTTGAAATGATAGTGATGAAAGATAGACAAAGCTTTGGTGGAACCAAATTAGGATGCTACAAGCCTACTCTACTCGAGTGACTCCATAGTTTGGGATGCAACTTGCTTTGCGGTTTATCTAGACTTAGATCCGTAGATGGCCACATGGTAGACAAAATCTGGTTTTTAGGATTTTTAACTCTCTTGGAATTTTGGACATCTGATTCATTTGTTTTTGACTCAAGACTTCAAGATTTGAATTGTTTGTTTATGACCTTTAACGTTTGTTTGTCAAGAGGACCCCCTACACCTTGCCCCATGCTACTAGTAAGAAGCGTGGGTTTATCACCATGGGCAAGGCATAGGCGAGTAAGGGCATTTCCATCCTTTCCCAACCCTACGTCACTAGTAAGAGATGCAAGCTCATCACCAAAGGTTGGTGGGGCAAGGAAATGTGTAAATTTAAAATTTTCTGTTTGATTTATATTTGACTTGTTTACTTGAGCAAAGTGTCAGCATGCTCTTACTTCCAAAGAGATATACATACGGGATAGATGTGACACGATGAAGCTTCTAGAACAGACCATAGGCAAGACACCTATCCTAAGAAGAAACCAAAAGTGAGAACAAGTATGCAGACCTTGGTATGGTTACCGTTAAGACTTTGTCATATCTAGCTTTATTTGATGAAATGATTCCGAAATAGTTGATGATATCATGGAAATGGAGAAGTATGATTAGAGTGTTTATGCCAATACCATCAGAAGTTTGTAATGAATTGCTTTGAGAATAAATTCCTTGATCACAAAATTGTACGAAACAAGCGGACAAAATGATCCTAACTATATGAAGATGCAATGTAGCTATAATTATACAAGTAGTGCTGGTTGCTTATGCATAGAATCGTTTAAGGTGTAGGGAATTGACCGTTTCACCAAATTCTTCACCTTCTAGTGTGCATAAGAGATATGCACCATTTCCATAGTCCTTCATGACTCGGTATGGGCCCAACCATTTGGGCCGGAACTTCCTTCCTTCGCCGGTCTTTTTATCGATCCGGCTGTCTAGCCTTAGAACTAGATCACCTTCATATATGTCTCATTCATAGACCTTCTTGTTATACTGCCGGCACATCCGGTCAGCATAGACTCTGTGCCGCTGTTCAGCATCTAACCTAGCTTCATCTAGGCTTTCTAGTTGGGAGAGACGTGCTTCTCTGTAAGCATCTTCATCCAGGATCCCTTGTAATGAGATACGGAGACTGGGTATTTCAACCTCAAGCGGGAGAACTGCTTCTGCCCCGAATACTAGCGAGAAAGGAGTCACTCCTGTTGGTGTTCTTATTGAGGTTCGGTGGGCCCATAAGGCCGGATATAACTTCAAATGCCAATCTCATTTGTTTTCTTTCACCGTTTTAAGAAGAATGGCTTTTAACGTTTTGTTTGTTGCTTCAGCTTGTCCGTTGGCTTGGGGGTAATACAAGGAGGCCGTATGATGGCTTATTTTAAATTTATTGCACAATTCACAAACTTCATCATTCTTAAAAGAAGTCCCATTATCCGAGATAATGATTTGCGGGACACCGTACCTGCAAATGATTTGGTTCAAAATGAACTTGGCGATTACAGAACCCGGTACAGTAGTAAGAGGCATAGCCTCTACCCACTTGGTAAAATATTCGGTGGCCGTGATTATGAAATTATGGCCATCTGTAGATGAGGGAGAGAATTTCCCTATCAAATCGAGGCCCCACGTAGAAAAGGGCCATGGAGTAGCGATTGGTTGTAGAGCTTGTGCCGGCATGTGGATCTCATGGGAGAATTCTTGGCACTTATGACACCTTCGTACAAACTCTACTGCGTCGTGTTCTAGAGTAGGCCAGAAATAGCCCATCCGATGTATTTTACGAGTGGTGGCATGGCCACCGAAGTGGCCTCCACACATTCCACTGTGAGATTCGTGGAGAATCTTCTTGGATTCTTCTGTGTCGACACATCTTAGAAGCATTCCATCGAATGCTTTTCGATAGAGCACTTGCTCTATAATGACGTATTTGGCTACGATAATGCGTAACCACCTTCTTTGTTGTGGTGTAGCACCTTCTGGATACGTATGATCCATGATATAATTAATAATATCAGCATACCAAGGACACTCAGAGATGGGAGGTCTGGTTTCGATGTAGTATACGCATTCATCAGGAAAGTCCAGATCTACTAGATTGCCTCCGTCTAGTGGGTTATCAGCTAACCAATCCATGATGATTTGTCCTTTAACGGACTTTTGATTTACGAATGTTAATTCAAATTCACCCATTAAGGTTATAAAGCATCCAACCTTTTTAGACAAGGACCCTTGCGTGAGGAAAGTTCGTAAATGCTCTGTCTTTACAATGACCCTTGTTTCTTGATTTAGCATATAATGTCTTAAGCGTTTGGTTGCAAAGACTATGGCAAGGCATTCTCATTCTGCCTGTGTATAACGTGTTTCATAGTCGAGCAACGTTCGGCTAATGAAATAGATTGCACGTTCTCTCTTGTCATCGTCTTCTTGAGCCAGCATACAGGCTAGCGAGACATTGGTAGCTCGCGAATATAAAATTAACGGGTGGTCTGGCTTAGGTGGCCTTAGCGTAGGTGGTGATAACAAGAAACACTTAACTGCGTCGAAAGCTTCATTGCAATCTTCGGTCCAATCAATACTATAATCTTTCTTGAGTAGATTGTTGATTGGATGAATGGCGAAACTTAAGTCTGGGATGAATCTCCGGATTGCACCAAGCTTTCCGAGAAATGACCTGATTCCAGATTCATCCGAAGGTGGGACCATTTCGAGAACAACCCTAATTTTGGTTGGGTCAACATCGATCCCGCGTGACGATACAATGTAACCTAGGAGCTTCCCTCCTGTTACACCAAAGACACATTTTTCTGGATTTAGGGTGACTCCGTATTCTATCAGACGTGAAAGAATGACGCGAAGCACTTCCGGATGGTCACAACGCTTCTTGGCCTTGGCCAACAAGTCATCTACGTAGGATTCCACAATTTTATGAATAAGGTCATGAAATATATACGTCATAGCCCGCTGGTATGTAGCGCCAGCGTTCTTGAGACCGAATGGCATAACAACATAGCAATAGGTTCCCCAAGGAGTTATAAACGTGGTTTTAGCTTGATCTTGTTCAGATATTCTGATTTGATTGTATCCTGAGAATCCATCCATGAGAGACAAAAGCTCAAATCCAGCTGTTGCGTCAACAATGACGTCTATGGATGGTAACGGGAAGTCATCCTTAGGACATGCCTTGTTAATGTCTCAGAAGTCTATGCAGATGCGTATCTTCCCATTCTTTTTTAGAACGGGAACGATATTAGATACCCACTGAGAGTAATCGACTGGCTTGATGAATCCTACTTGGAGGAGTTTCATTACCTCCTCTTTCACCATGAGAGCTACCTTAGGTTTCATTGGTCTCGATTTTTGTTTAATCGGCTTTGCATCTGATTTAGTGACGAGGTTATGTACCGCAATGTGTGGTGCAACCCCTGTCATTTCCTTATAATTAAATGCAAAAGCCTTCCGATGTTCTTTGAGGATTTGAGTGTGTATTTCTACTTCCGATGGAGTTAACGAGGATCCTAACTTCAATATCCTTGGTTCATCCTCTGTTCCGATGTTAATATCGATTGTTTCTTCGATTAGAGAAGCGTTACCTTCTTCAAACTCAGGCGGGGCTGGAGGTAGTTTCAGATCGTCTCCATTCTCGACTGTGTATATGCTAAGTTCCTTTTGTGGGGGAAGCTCTGTCATGGGATTTCCGAAGTAGGAAGATGAATGCGGGATTAAGGATAAATCTACTGCGTGATGGGTGAGATGTAACGCTGCATAGGCGTTTAAGTAATTCAGAGTGGTTGTATCACTATCAATGTGGTCTAGGATAGTAGATTTGTTTTCATTTCTGTTTGTTAAAAGAGGATTTGACATTTTTTTTACTAATGGTTCGGTACGAAGGGATACCATGAAACGGGTATCTTCCAACTCACTGTTTGGAGTGAAGCGTGATGCCGAGGTTGCTATTGAATCGGCGAGAAGATTTTTCTCTCGCGGGATTGCTTCAATTGATATGAAGTCAAACTCCTTGCTTAAATTCAATACAGCTGTTTTGTAGAGCTGTAAGTGCTCGGCTCTGGTTTCATACATCTCAGAGACTTGGTTTGCTACCAATTGTGAGTCTCCTAACACCCTGATATTATTAACACCGATCCTCTTAGCTAGGACGAGGCCAAGGAGGAGGGCTTCGTACTCAGCGCCATTGTTTGTACATTCAAAATTTAGTTTAAAGGCAAATGGTAGGACTTTTCCCTCGGGAGAAGTAAAGATTACACCTGCCCCAGCTCCGTAACGACATCTAGCTCCATCGAAATGGAGAGTCCAATACTTAGCTGGGAATATGGGCATTGGGATATTTGTTGTGTTAACATCTTCTACCTCTACCATGCAGAGATCCACTGCTGGAAGAGAACCAACACCTAGGGTGTATCCCATGCCTACAGAATCAAATGGTAGGAACATTGGTAGATCCTGTTCTAGCAATTCAACAATTTTTGCAGTAGTTCCTAATGATACTGTTTCTACAATCTTAACCTCATCTTTGAGGGCTGGGATCATCTTGGCTAGGCTCATAGTCTCAAGATCTGTCGTAGGTACCAACTTTTCTTCCGGTTTCAGGTCGGTAGGTTTATTAAGTTGGTTTGTTGGGAGTTCAAACTCTGAGTGCACACCTGGTCTTTTCTTTAGGTCAGCCAGGTGTACATCGAATGGTTTTGGATCACCTTTGGCTATGAACACCTTTCCTAAATGCAAGAATCTTACTTCTTGAAATAACGTAGAAGGGATTGCCTTCATACGGTGTATCCATGGTCGGCCGAGGATCATATTATAGTTAGTTTCCCGATCTATAATATAAAACTCAGTCAGGATTGTTTTGGGTCCTAAGGTGACCGGTAGTATTATAGTTCCAATCGAGGTGGCTTTAAGGCTATCATAGCCTCTTAGCGTATTTCGAGTTGTGGAACAATTCATTTCTCCATACCCTAGCTTTTGAAGGAAAGAGAAGGGGACTATGTTAACTGCTGCCCCATCGTCAACCATCACACATTTCACATAATTGTTATAAACCCATACTTGCAAATGTAAGGCTGGATCACCTCGGCATGCAATCTCAGCATCTGTTGGCATTTTGTTTATTTCGAATATGAATTCGGTATCCCTATCCGGCTGCCCCGGAGGGTGGATATCAAAGTCTATATGGTTTACCTGTGTTTCGGGAGGTGGAGTGATGTTAATTAGATGGCCTAAACCTAATGCCTCTAAAAGAGCAGCCCTGTGGGTAGGAGAATTCTTTAGTAAGTCCAAAAAAGAAATGTGCGAGAAGGTTTTTGTTAGATCACTAATTAAATCGTAGGCACCTACGGGTCTTACTAACATTTGTTGGATGTTATCTGTCTCCGGTAGGTAACTTGGACTTGGCTGAGAGGAATACTCTCGTGTCCTTGTTACAGCCTCCACGGGTAGTTCGGCGTCTAACTCCACTAAACCGACTATCTTGGGTCGCGGTTGACTTCCTAATTGTGGCGCAACTAATGGATTTAGTGAAGTCGAGGCTTCATGATCATGGTTTCCTGTCATTACACCCTTGTTTGTCCCATTCGAATTTAACCTGTTGTTGTTGTGATTTGGGAGCGGATCATTGAAGATCTTAAGGGGTGCATTTTGAGGGGAAACTGCCCCTGTAAAAGTATTTGGTGCCGGTGACGTAGGATCTGCCAAGAACATATCTATGAAAAGTTGTCTTTGTTCCTCTGGAAAACATTGCATGAATTTATTGTAGTCACGGCATGTTCTGGTGTCATGGCCTCAGATTTTGTGAAAACCACAATACGAGTTAGGATTGTAATTCCTAGTCTGCTGGTTTGGTGCATATTGTGGCCCAAAACTCTGATCAAACCGTTGCCTATTAGGATTAAAGTTTTGCATTTGTTGTTTTTGGTTTTGGTTTTGGTTTTGATATCCAGTTGAGTTTTGGCTTGGACCCTGTGTAGGGTTTCATTGTTGTTGTTGTTGTTGTTGTTGTGGATGATTGAAATCCACTGCATTGATTGTTGGGGTAAAGTTGTTATTTCGTTGGTTGTTTACTAGTGGTGGAGTATTCACAACATTTACCCTTTTGGCCTGATCAGTTACTCCATCTGTTGTCACTCCATGATTTTTATTAAGGATTTTAGGTCCTTGATTGGTATTTGTGGTGGTAGGATAAGCCGTAGTATTCTGGTTGGAGGTGATTAACCTCCCATTTGTTCCATACGTCTTACGACCGCTATCTATTGCCGCTTGATCTATTCGGAGAGCACTCTCAAGTACTTCATCGTAAGTCCTTAGTGGGAACTTCTGGACTTCTTCCTTCACTTCTCTGCTGAGAGAATGAAGGAATAAATCACATAGTTCCATTTGGTCCATATTTGGAGCACTGGCTGAAGAATAAAGAACTGTACGCCACCTCTGGATGAAATGAGCAACAGATTCATTGTGTTCCTGCTTAATGTGCAAGAATTCCCTGATTCCTGTTCTTAATAGTTTGTTCATGTCAAATGCCTTGATGAACTCTGAAACGAGTTGTTTAAATGAATGGATGGAAGCCTCAGGTATTCTATAATACCAATCGAGAGTGATACCTTCCAAAGTTTTGGGGAATATTTTAGCAACAACCCCATCCCAAGGGAGTAGTTCTCGAATAGCTGTGGCGTAAGCCTTGATATGTGCATTCGGATCTCCCTCACCTTTGTATTTGGGAAAATCAGGAAGAGGTCTTGGAAGCATAATGCTTCGTATGGTGAAGTCTAAGGGTTCTTTCAAATATTCTGAATAAGTCCCTATTGCATAGGTTTCGACCATTGATGGTGCCTGCTGAGGGGGTGGCGGTGGAATGGGTTGTTGGTATGGCATAGCGTATGCATTGGCAGGGGCATAAGGAAGCCCCTGTGTTTGAGAAAACATGCCGGAGAGGAGAACATGTCCCCTTGTGGTGATTTGGAGTACATGTTTAAGTATGAAGGGGTATTGTCTAGGAATGGATTATTTTGTACTAGACCGGGAGGTATCGGAACGGTGTTAGAAATGGCGGTTCTTGTTGGCATTTGTTGTGAATACTGAGGAGTCATGCCTAACGTGCCTATTCCTGTGAGGAGGTCTACTTGGCTAGGATGGCATGGAGGATTAGAATTTCCTGCCTGTATGAATTGAGAATGGTGATTTTCCTGAGCAAGTTCCAACCCCCTAACTTTTTCTACTAGAGTTGAAATGACCTCATTTGGTGAAGTCATGATATTTTGCCTTAGTGGCATTTGTTGTATATCCTGATGTTGTATAGGCATGTGATATCCTGCTATGAATTGATCACTGCCCTGCCAAGTTTCCCTGAGGGCATTTCCTATATGTAGTGGCATGGAGGTATTTTCTTGAAAAGAGACCTCGGGTTGCGTTTGTAAACTCCCTATGGGTGGGTACATACTCCGAGAGCGTTGTTCATTCCTGGCATAACGTACCAAATGTTCATCATCTAAAACCAGGTATGGGTCAGATTGTCTACTAATTTGTGGTCTAAGCAGTACCTGAGGAGACGAACCAGATTCTCCTGTGAACGTCATATTGTTCGAGCCTGAAGGCTCTGTTTGTTGTGTTTGAGCGAGCTGATCCAACTCCTCTGTTTGGAAAGATGAGCCATATCTGATCCTTGGAGATGGAGTTTGTGTTGATAATTGGTTATTTGAATAGTTGTCACCCCATACTGAGAGTGAGGGTGATGACTGTCTATTCAGTTGAGCGTAGTATGCTTCAAGACCTAGGAGAGGTCTACCATATGCATCGAATCCTGACATATTCGGGGGGGTATATGAATACCCGCAGAATAATGGGTAAGAGTGAAAGGTGGAAGGAAGAAGTGAAAATAAAAGAGGAAGAACTGTTTTCGTTTCACGGGTTCACCAATTTTGTACGATGGAAAAGTGACAAGCGAGCGTGGGAATCTACAAGTAACTCTTCCTCGCACCCGACCTCTCGAGGTCATGCCGAGACAGCCGGTGGGGATGGAATATGCGTGGGATGCAGACAAACTAGTTAGGCAATCTGATGTCTTCGACGTGCACTAGTGGAAACTGTGAATCTAAGGCAAAGAAGGCCCTCCTAACCTGAACTGGTGTGATAGATCGATCGGCAAGGATGACTGCTCGAAGGCTCCAATCAATATCGAGCTCTGGCGTGATTCGGTCTATGGGTTGTGGAATACGTGGAAAATGACCTGGGATAGTTTCGTGTATATCTCCAGATAGGGTCATAGGGTGGATGATGGGTATAGTGGACTCTACGGGTGATTATCTGGCCTAGTCCAGAATTCCCTAGCTTTATTAGCTGCTACGTCTAACAAGGATAACTGTTCGATGATGATAGGTGGAAGTGGAGTAGATCTGAATACTAATGTGCGTAGGCCAGCATCTATGTCTGATTCACCTATGGATTCGTTGGGCTGTGGGATTTGTGGGTCACAACCGTAGATTCACGTTTGTTGTGGTCCTGCTATGGTCATGTGCGGACTCAGTCCCTAATCCCTAGTATCCAATAGTCATATGCTTTCTCAGCCTCTATATTCAGAATTAACAGTTGTGCAATCTTTTCAGAGTATCTCACAGGCGTTCGTGCAACCTGAATTCTTAAGCTGGTATCTATATCTGTGAGAGTGTCTCCTGTCCTGGCTGTGGGACCAAAGGATCACAACCAAACGTTTTCTCTCTTTCAAGCCCTTCTACAGTCATGCGGATATATATCTAGGGTAATCTGTAGTTTGGTTGATTTGACCAAAACGTGTGCGCTTGGTCGTCTTCTATGTTTAACCCGCTTAACTGGAGGCTGATCTGTTGTAAGTTTGCCGTTGTTCGGAAGACTTGGATCCTAAGATTCTGATCTATATCAGTTATTGCTGTGACGAGATTGGGTTGGGGCACAATTGGCTCGAATACATATTCTCTGGGCTCTCTAGGTCCCGTGATTGTCATACAAAAGCAACAATGTAAATCCAATTGCAGCAAAGTAAAATTGACTATGTGAAATATATCTATAACATATATAACTTCTCTATTTTTGTATTTTTCTGATGAATTTATATGAATGAAATTGAAGGAGCAACTATTTTTAATATATCTAGAAATTGACAACTAATCTAATAACGAATTTAAAACAAACAAAGCAACCGAGTATAGCTACTTGCCTGTGCAGTTGTGAATCTATTCTAAATAATGAAATAACTAATCTAATCTATTTGAAAGACTCTCGATCCTACCTCAGAAGTGAGGAATGAATCATAGTTTCTCAGAAACTATCAATCCCCACAGCTTCCCTGGCAATATCGAAAGTAAAATTGACTGAAATAAAGTGATTGGCTACTCTATTTGATATGCTTCTAACTAGAACTTTGAAAGCTAGAACCTGGATTTTGCAGAACAGTGGCGAATCTGATGGTGTGTGTGGTTTTGTCCCCTCAGTGTGATCTCCTCGTTCCTTCGTGCTCACGTGGATCCAGAAAAGCGTGTAATGCTAGCATCAACAGAAGTAGATTTTGGAACAAAGGCAGCTTAGGATACAGACTGAATACAATGTGAGTAGGAGAGGGATAGCACAAGAGTACAGAGCTTGGCTTATGCAATTCCTAGCAGGATTTATTGCGAGTCATGCAACATAAAATGTCCAGAACCTGAAACTATCCTATTTGACGAGCAAAACCTGCAACTTTAATGGCTTCCTACTGAGAATTAAACTGCTCTATTTCAATGGACTGCATGAAGTAATGACAGCATTTGCACAAGATGGATATGTGGCTTTCTAATAGCAAAATAACATTAACTAAGCATGCAATGAACTAAACTATGAATCCTAAGCAAAATAAAAGACTGAACTACTGAAATGAGAAATTGAGAGGTAAATTTGAGGGGCCATTTGCTTGAGCACAAGCCAACTATTTATAGCATTTGCATTTACCCAAAGGTAAAAACCAAATTGATCTCTTAAACCATAAACAAAGCCAAAACACTATTCTAGGGAACCAGAATCATTAATGCAAGCCAAAGGTGGTGAAAAAAGTTGGTAAACGTTGAAATTTACGTGAGTCGCGTTAAAAGGAACATTCTGGAAAATGCGTGAAGGACCACCACCCTGAGCAGGGTGGCGGTTACAGGACCACCGCCCTTCCTAGGTGGCGGTCACGAGACCGCCGCCCAGTCAGGGCGGCGGTTTCGTCACTGAAGAATAAAACGCAAAGAAAAGAGGGGAAAAGAGAACAACAAAGCACGCAGGGGCTAAGCGAGGCATGTGGGATGTTAACGCACACTTGGGGAGCTTTTCTGGATCCCGAACACCTTGTGAGGAGACCTGTATCATCATTAGGGCACATGTTACGTTGTTCTGGCAGTGCAGTACCTTATAATTTTGGGTACGTACAGTGACACATAGCACAGCTATATTTGACACATGGAAAAGTTGCATTTGATCAGGTGGATGTGGCATTAAAGGTGGGTTTAATGGTTTTTAACCCACATAAAAGGTTTTATAATCTTTTTATTAAAAAAAAAAGTAGAAAAGTCCACATGAAAACAAATTATGGTGGATAAAGCCCATTAAAAAGGCTTGCATATAATGTGGGATTTTTTCCCACATAAAGTTTCTCCATCCACGTCTAGAGTGGATATTATTATGGGGTTGATTTTTGTAAAAATATGGCTTAAGCTTATTTAAAAGCTTTAAAAAGGGAATTAATCCGCTCAAAGCCTATTAAGGTTATGATATTATTTGAAGTAGATTAAATATTTGGTGGCTAAATTATTATTATGCCATGGGGAATTTTTGCTAAGCCCAATCCGTTGAGGATTATTACACGCTCTTTAAAAATAATCCATGGATATTATCAAATATCCTTATATTTCGGGCTCCTAATCAATATAAATAGGGAACCCGGGTACATTGTAAAACACACAAGCCTTAAGCTTATCATTTTTTGTAAAGGCATTCGAGGTGTTATTAAATATAGCTTCTAAGATATATTAAAGGCCTTAATTATTTTTTTAAGGCATTATTTTTATTAGCCTATTATTTATTAGGTGATATTTGAAGATGAAGCTCCGAGTTCTCTCCAAGAATTAGTGATCCATGTTAGAGTCGTTGCGAACAACTAGTGAAGTTCGAAGATGATCGTGGCAATGTAATGGAAACATTATGGAGAGATATAAATGCTTATATCTTATTAGTATAAGCATGATGGCCTATATTATTTGTTATAGGAATATGAAAAATGAAGAAGTCCTATATTATTCATTATAGGCACATGACAAAAGTCTGATATTTTTTTAATTTATTTATTGGTAAACGCTTTTAACTGGAGCTATGAACCGATGGGGAAAGGGATCCCAAGCCTACAATAGGAAGAGGAGGAGAAATGAGGGAAGACGGGAGGGGAGAAAGAGGTAGAAGAAATAGGAAAGCGACGAGAGGAAGAGGAAGCCATAACACAGACACGCCACGAAAAGGGCGAGGGCAACAACCGGTTAACCAGAGGAAGGGCCAGCGCGTGAAGAGGCCGCATGTAACAAGAAATGAAAGGCATGTAAAGCACGATCCTTAAGTGTGTTCAACTGATCCACTGCAGAGTGAAGAGGAAAGAGGGTCGTTTCAATATCGACCACCGGTAGAAAGCGCTGGTCTAAAGATGGATGAAAGTTCTGAGCGAATGTTACCAGATCTCTATATTTCCCACTGAGCTAGTGGATGTCTCGACCAGAACCAATGGCCAGCTCGTCTACTTCCTCCACCCATAGCAATGGATCCGGAAGAGAGAAATCTGTGAGTTGTGCTTACAGGCCGACGCAGTGAACTGCAAAGATTTGGTCTAAGGCGACCCGTTCAACTTCCGCAGTATTATACTGTAGCAACAGGCAGAAGGAGACGAATGTGGAAGCGATGTCTGAATCAGTACGGGGGTGATGAGCATTGAAATGGTAGGAATCTCCAAGGATAGCTTCAATGGCTTCGGCCTCTTCAGTCGTAGAGAATTTGAAGATCATTGCAAGATGGCACCTATCTATAGCTGCGACATCGGCCAGTTCATGAAACTGCCCCCCAAAGGGCCACAAAGGGGAAGCCAATGAAGGACATAATGCCAAGAAGAAACCAAACACGATCCGAAAGAGTAAAGCCTGGATTTGAAAGAGCGGAAATAAAGGAACATGGAGTGTGAGAGGACAAAGATGAAACGACCCCGGAAGGAAAGAGGAGACAGGGGGCTCGCGGACATGACCGAGAAGGCCAGAACCACGTGTAGGAGTACATCGGAAGAAAGGAAGAATGTTGCCGAAAGATGGAAGAGAAGAAAACACGCATGGGGGAACTGCCAAACACAATGGAGTCACTGACAGGTTACCCGGAGGTACCCACTCAATCTTGGGAGAGAAGGAGGGGTAAACCTTGCCAAACATGGGCATCACTGGAGGAAATACAGGCAGAAGGATTGTCGATACTGAAGTTAGCCAAGTCCACTACGCGATTGGCTTCCCGAAAATTAGGGGAAATATTCCAGAAATGGAATTTGCCTAGCCAATGTAGTATAAGTGGGATGCGGAGGTTCATCTTCCATGATGGGGAGGCACCTTTGGAAACAGCGTAAATTAGGATTTGGGAGTCCCCTTCAATACATAAATTTGAACAACCAAGATGTGCGGCCATCTTAACCCCTTCTAGAAGAGCCTGGGCTTCTGTGGAATTACAAGTGCCCTCTTTGAGAGGGAAGGATCCAGCATTGATGAGATGTCCTCGATCATCTGTAAGGATGCAGCCAGCTCCAGATAAACCCCGGATTTCCTTTGGAAGCTCCATCGAAGTTTAATTTCCAATGCCCCTTTGGAGGGGGATGCCACCTGGTTTTCTTCCTTAGAATCATCTTTTCAATTTGAGAGAGCCCTTTATGAACAATTGATCTAGGTTTAGGAAGTTTAATAAGAGACCAATTATGGAGAATCGAGAAATCCTTGGAGGAGAAGGAGGAGAAGGAGGGACACTTAGCACTAACACATTCTGAAATGGCCACCTCGAGCTTAGAAAGGAAGGTAGGAAGCTCAACCACTTGCTCCCTAAAGAGATGAAGGTTTCGTTCCCACCAAATATGCCAGAGAAAAAAATAAGGGCTGACGTGCCAGATAGAGCTAAACAGGCAATTGGTGAAAAAGGACGGCCAGGAAGAAAGATTAGCAATAATGATATTGCAGGGGACCCAGGAAAGATTTAACTTGTTAAGAAGCTAGTCCCAACAATTGGAAGCAAAGGGGAAAAACAAGAAGAGGTGATCCAAGTCTTCCTCCGCTGCACCACACATAAGGCATTTAGAGGGGCCAAGGAAACCCCACGAATGCCTTTTAGCATGTGTAAGTACCTTCCTGTTCAAAACTAACCAGCCGAAGAAAGCAACTTTTGGGGTGATGTTGGGATGCCAACAACCTAAAGAACTCAGAGAACCTATTCCTGCTTGAGAGACAAGAATGTTATAACCAACTTTAACTGAATATGAACTGGTAGAGTCACCTACCCATAGTAAGCAATCATCATGATCGCGAAATGTGGCATGTCTATCTTGTAAAGAATTCAAGAGGAAGGCGAAATCTTGGGCAGAGGCACCAATAGACATTATATCTTTCCAAAGCCAAGAAGGTGAACTGTCAGGGTGTTGGCAACCGTAATTTGAGACTAGAGAACCCCAGTGCAGTTTGGAAGAATTCATTACACCATTGAGAGTAGGAAGCAAATTCAGGGGGGGGAAACCATTCCAGATTTCATCCCAGAATGACACAAGCTGACCGTTGTTTATCCTCCATGTAACCTTCTCAGCAATGAGTGTTTTGGAATTACACAGGAAATTCCAAATGTGAGAGCCTTTCGGTAACTCGGAGCTAGAAAGAATATACTCATGCCGATGCGCATCGAGATATTTGTGAGAGAGGACCTTGAAGGCAAGTCTACTTCCTTTAGAAATGAAGTTCCACACCAGTTTAGCACCGAGGGCCATATTTTGAATGGTGAGATCTAAGATACCCATACCGCCCAACTTCTT
This sequence comes from Taxus chinensis, assembly GCA_019776745.2. NCBI lineage: Eukaryota > Viridiplantae > Streptophyta > Pinopsida > Cupressales > Taxaceae > Taxus > Taxus chinensis. The sequence continues at coordinate 889,893,897 of CM034147.1, read as the reverse complement.
TGGAAGCTTGACCAGATCCCAATTAGCAAGATGGAATTTGCGCTCAGTGCTGAGTCCTTGCCATAAAAAGGTGCGAAGCCACTTTTTTCAATTTTAAGCAAGATAGATTTCGGAATCTATAAAATGGATAGCATGTATATTGGAATTGACAGGGAGTACCAAGTTGATGAGAAGAACACGGCTAGCAAGAGAAAGCCATTTGCCTTTCCAGGAGAGAATTTTGGAAGAAATAGAGTTCAGAAGCCCGTTCCAAAGGTGTGTCTTTCCCTTACCATGGAAGAGTGGAATCCTTAGATATGTATGAGGGAGATTTCCCAAAGAGAAGTTGAGAATCTCTTTAATTCTACCTTGAAGCTAGGGAGCCACGTTGAAGAAGAAAATAACAGATTTATGGAAGTTTAAAACTTGACCCGCAGCTAGAGAATAAGAATCCAAGATGGAGGAAAGGCATTTGGATTCTGGGACAGTCCCTTGACTGAAGAGAAAGGTGTCATCCACAAATTGCTGATGGGAAAGAGGGGGGAGGTTGGAGGTGATGTGGAGACCCTTCAGAGAGCCCTCATGAATTTCTGACTTTATGTTGCGGCTGAGAGCTTCCGCAACCAGGGTGAAGAGGAAGGAGGAGAGCGGGTCTCCCTGACGAATATTTCTACTACTCTGAAAGAAGCCTTCCATGCAGAGCCATTCACAAGAATCAGAAAAACGAGGGGAAGCAATGCAATTAAAAATCCATTTACAAAAGTGAGCACCAAAACCCATAGCTTGCAAATATTTGAGGAGGAACCTCCAATTGACACGATCATAGGCCTTGCTGAAGTCAAGTTTTAACAACATTCTAGCTCTAGAAGTGTGTTGAAGAGAGTGTATTAGTTCATGGGAGATAATGATACCCTCGGTGATAGACCTGCCCAGAATGAACCCACTTTGTTCCCAGGCAACCAATTTATGCAACAGGGGGCAAAGCCTATTGGCAATAGCTTTAGAGATGATTTTATAAGTGGTATTACACAAAGAAATTGACCTGAAATCATCCAACTTCTCAGCCGGGGATTTTTTAGGGAACAAGCATATGAAAGTGTGGTTGAGATTACCAAGAATCTTCCCCGAAATCCTGGATTCCTCGACCGCGTGCCAAACAAAGGGACCAACAATATCCCAAAAATCCTGGAAGAAGGAGGTAGGGAAGCCATCAGGGCCGGGGGCTTTATCCCATTTCATAGAAAAAATAGTTTTCTGAACCTCCTCCAAAGAGAAAGGCGAGATAAGCATTTCATTATCAGCATCCGTTATAGAAGAAGGAATCTGAGAGAGGAATTGGGACTGCACGCACCAAAGGGGGAGGCCGAATCATTCAGAAGCTTACTAAAGAAATCCACCACTTCTAATTTGATCTGAGCTTGTGAAGAGGCGACGGTGGAATCTTCGAGCTTGAGAGTAGAAATGTAGTTGAAGTTTCTTCTAGCTTTGACAGAAGCGAAAAAAAATTTGGTATTCTTATCCCCATCCAACAACCAGGCTTCTCTGGATTTTTGACGCCAAAATGTTTCCTCTTTCAGAAGGAGATCCCCCAGATCCTTAAGGAGAGATTTTTCTTTCTGGAAATCCTCCTGTGTCATCCCATGCTCTAGAATGGTCTCATTAAGGGAGCAAAGATCCTTCTCAACTCTGAGCTTTTCTTGAAAAATGTTTTTAAACTTTGAATGATTCCAGCCCTGTAAATTATCTTTTAACAGTGACAACTTTTTGGAGAGTTGAAACATCCTGGTCCCTTTGACAACAAAGGAGTCCCACCAGACCTTGACCAGCGACTTCAATGTGGGATCATGAAGCCACATGTTCTCAAATTTGAAAGGGGAACGACGCGGGGGGAGGTCGAAATTTAGAACCATGGAGATAGGAAAGTGGTCTGAGCCGGAAAGAGGGAGAACCGAGCTTTTAAGAAGGAAGTTATTATGCAGCCAATGCTCAAAAACCAGGAAATGATCAAGACGCACGGCGAGGGAACTGAACCCGGATCTCCTATTGTTCCAAGTAAACCAGCCCTTACTGGGCTCTAAATCAATCAAATGAGTAGAGGAAACGAAAGAAGAAAAATCCACCTGTGAGCGAGGTTGCCAAAGAAGACCTCCACGCTTATCACGATCGGAAAGAGTAGCATTGAAGTCACCAGCGACGATGATTTTTGTGGCAACGTCGGTAGACAAAAGCTGACTGAGACTACTCCAGAGAGCTCTTTTCCTAATTGGAGATGAGGGACCGTAAATATTACAAAGGAAAAAATAAATCCTCAGAGTGTTTAATCGAAACTTTACACCAAATGAAGTTAGGATCAATCACAAGGGGTTCGATCATGCAACTGCTGGACTTCCACAAAATGCCCAGACCACCCGAGGCACCGACAGAGTTTGAGAAGCTGCCTTCCCAGCCTTTCCATTTTCTGAACCAACTGCTTTTGTAACCAGCTTCCGACATTTTAGTTTCCTGAATCAAACAGATATCCACAGCCTCATCTGAGGTGTAGCGCCTTAATAGACACTATTTGCTAGGGGAATTAAGACCCCTAACATTCCAAGAAAAGATAATCATATTTGCTTCAGAGAGGACTTGCCTCTGCTACTCGATGACGAGAAGAAAGGACGTAGTTGAAGGTTGCTTCCCAAGCGTAACTTCGTTGAGAGAAAGATTTCTTTTGTTAGGATGACCAAGAATGTTTTTTAGTCCAAAATCCACGTTGAGCAAAGGTTGAGTGGGAAGAAGTGGGCCTAATGACTGGTTAGTCCGGGGAAGGAATCTCTGCAGTTTCTTCAGGGACTTCTAATGGGTCACCATCTTTTGACTGGATCAGATCCTCTTTTTCCATAATCCATTTCTCAAGGGAAAGATGAACTATCTCCCATACCGATGGAAATGCCCTCATGGAAAAGGGACAAAATCCTAGAAGAGTATTTTACAATAGTTTTTGTTTCTTTAACAAGGGAGAGAGTGTATGGATCCAAAGCAAGAGGTTCAGGAACAAGTTGGGGGGAGTGGGGGATGATGGGAAAAAACAACGGGGGAAGAGCGTGTGGGGAGGAAGGCGGGCAGGGAGCTAGGGGGATTGAGGGAAACTTTTCGCCATTGTTTAGCGCAAGAAGGGGGGATTTTACAAAATTTACGAGTGTGACCAGGCTTCATGCACTTGAAACAGAGATTTGATAAACCTTCGTAAGCTACTCTCACCTTCCAAAGACCCGAAGGGGAGTTGATATGAATGACTTCCTTTAGCTTAAGAGCGAGATTGACAGAAATACAAATTCTAGCAAAGGAAGAGAGAGAACCATTCAAAGTAACGAGATCGATGCGAATGACACGACCCAGGCTAGAGCAAATTTTAGTGAGAATGGGAGCAGACCAAAATTCACTGGAAAGGGAGTAAATTCTGATCCACACTTGGTGTCCATCTGCGTCTGCTCTGTTGTAGTCAAAGAGAGGTTCTTAGTCACGGATCACAAGACCTAAGTCAGAAAGGAGAAATTTTTTCCTTTCCATAGTGTCACTTTTCTGAGCAGCGCTACGGAAGAGCACAAGGAAAAAAACATTTTTCCAGGGAGCGAATACTCAAGCCACTGCCCCACTGTGTTTTGCACCAGTTTCTAATGCCAGAAAATGAGAGTCTTCTCCCTATAAACTTAGCAAAAATAGCTCTTGAGTAGAAACACTTGGTGTGTGCAGCAAAAGTGACATCCTCGACTAGGGACACACGGAGAGAATGCTGTCCTGATGGGCATGCAAGTCACTATTCGACGGAAGTGAATCTGATGCTGAACCAAGGGGACCCAATCTTTTTTTCATAGCTTTTGACAAGCCCTAGACTACCAGGTGCGCCCATTGCAGCACCCCAGAAGGGATGAAGCCAGAGGACCATTTTTCTGAACGTGAATTCAAAAAATATGGCCGTTCTGAAACGCCCCACTCCATCGCTTTGAAAAAAGTCTGATATTATTATTATCAGTGTGTTGATAAAGTAAGACCTATTTATTTTACAAACATATTAAGGACCGATATTATTTGTTATCGGCAAGACCTATTATTAAATAGGCACATTATGGTCGGGAGTTTTTTTTTTAACTCACCGATAAGGAGACTTCTCAAGCTAGAGCCCAGAGACACCATGAAGCCGAGGGACATGACAGGGCATCAGATAAGCAGTAGAGCTCAAAGCCTTAGTACGTTGGATGTATCGTCAAATAGTTAGCTTTGGAGGAGGTTCATTATTCAATATGATCTTGTTGGTGACAATTGATGTCTGCAGACATCTAGAGACTTAACACCGCACAGGGGAAGCGTGGAGGTTTCTAGAAGAATACTTAGCACCGTACAGTGGAGGCGTAGAGGTATTCATGGATATAATACTAGATCAAATCTGCCAAGGTAGCCACTTGGTGTCCAGGTTCTTGTTCCATTTGTATTCAGTATTATCATGTTTAGATTGTATTATTTGTTATAGTCGTGGAAGTGGATAATATATCGGTTCTATTGATGAACTCAGAGATGTATGATTTCTGCCGAACTTCGTTATCAATCTTTGTGCAGTGTGTTTTTAATTTTTGCATTGGTTAAGGTTGATTCTAATGGGGTAAATTTGGAAAATAAATTAAAGCCTATAGGGGTCCGTGGTCGAGTTAAAAATATTCAGTCTATTTTTCAGATCAAGGGAGGCTCCCATTATTAAATGTAAACTAAATAAAGTTTTGGGGTGGTCATTAGGCCGGGGATCACACGGGAATACTCCACTAAATCTTTGGAAAACTACTTGTATAATGTACAAGGGAGGAATTATCTTGGAAAGAGGTAAAGGGGAGTACGAGAAATAGAGCGAGAGGGTTAATGTTATGAGTAGGAACTAGAATATTCTCATCAATAGTAACCATATTATGTCCAATTTCAATATAAGAACACAACAATGTAAGCAACAATAAGACTAATAAATTAGAGACACGAAGTTCTATAAATCCTTAATTAAGGACATGAAGTTCCTTCTTGGCTGTACAAGATTACAATGCTTGAAAAGTTGGAAAGTATATAGAGATTATAAGCACGTAGGCAATGCAATAGAAGAAATGTAGCTTCATTTCTTGCAGTAGTAGTGATACAAAGCCCAACAACTAACAACAATCAATAATTTTCAACCCCTTGGAATGGAGAAACCATTCCAATTTATAGCTTACAAATGTGTCCTTACATCTCCCCCAACATGGCTTTTCACCTTTCCTCATCACTTGTTACCTTTCACATTACTAGGGAATAAAAGTGAGCCTTTTTCTTATTAATGAAAAAGAACTCTTACAATGTAAAATTAAATGTCACTTAAGTGAATAAGACAAAATACTGAACAAGTCTATTCTTAATGAATAATTAGAATATGGAGAGAGAGGAAAGAGGAGAGAGAGAGAGAGGAGGGTGATAGTGGTCATCCTCATGACATTCCCATTTTCCTTGGGTCTTGATGGCACTTTTAGAGTTTTAATCCCACTCATTTCTAAATCATCTCTCAACTAACACCTTAGACTAAGAATATTCATATCATTGCCACCTAATCTCTTGCTCAATTTAAGCACCGATGTTTAACTCTTGATCGATCACACCCCTTCTTTCTCCAACCTTTCACACTACTCATGTGCATATAGATTTTAGATGGTCATAGGAATATTTTCAATACCAAAATAGACCAAGAGCTTCTTAAATTGAAGTGACAAGTGCTTCAAGTAGGTTCCTCATGGCTCATGGAGGAATTATAAGTCTACTTTCTTAGGAAAGGAGTGTGAATAAATAATGTACTTGATAATGTAATTATGAAGTGTTTCACTCCACCAAATGTCAAATGCATGGGTCCACGTGATGTCTATTTATGCAAATCTCCAAAGGTATCCTTTGGTCTAAGGATACTTCTAACCTAATTTTAAGCGTCAACATGTAACATAGGCTACTAACTACACTTTCAAGTGTGTTGGAAGTTCACTAAGGAATGGTTCATACAGAGCATTATACAAATATTTTTCCACCCATTTCCTTGGTGAATAATTCTTGTAGTTGGGTTATTGATGTGTGAACTCTTCTTTAACCTGCTCCAACCAATACTCAATATTCTCCAGACTAATACAAAGCATCCTCCTTCAACATGGTAAAGGAAACATAATGTAATGGGTTACAAGGATTGTTCTATATTCCCAAGATCGATGCACACATTTAAAATATTTTGTCTTCCTTTAGTATAAACAACATGCTCTAGACACATTGCTCTTCTATCATAATGTTGTTTTTAGATATTTATCGGGTAGCACTTTATTCATTACAACACTCTCCCTTGTACACATTGCTTCTCTAATGATCCCCTAATGTGATTTCAAATCACACTCAGAGATTTAGAGTCTGTTAGTATAACTTATCTCAATTAATGTGTGCATCCCATGTGATCCCTCTTGCCACCAAATTAAGTCTTGCATGTCATGTTTCTTTAGTGTCATCTAGGTTTTGTGTGAGCCACATTATATACATGTGTGTGTGTGTGTGTGTGTGTGTGTGTGTGTGTGTGTGTGTGTGTGTGTGTGTTTGTGTGTGTGTGTGTGTGTGTGTGTGTGTGTGTGTGTGTGTGTGTGTGTGTGTGTATTTGTTTATACATGTATATATACTTACCCAAAATTTGGGCTCAACAAATATTATCACTTTTTTATGTTTGTGTTTTAGCATATCTATTTACACACTAAAATATATTATGGAATGTAAATGTGATATACACAACAATATATAGGATGCAAGCATTTGTTAAAGGATAGTATTATAATCTAATTAATTTACAATCAACCATGCATAATTAGAATAATGTATTAATAATTGCAAAATTGATATACAATAGAATAATAGCTCAATTACACAATAAGCAATGAAGAGTTAGTTGTACACAATGCAATATAGGATATTTGGTTGTGAAAATAGGTGGAAGAGGTTGATAAAATATTGTAGATGCTTTGTTCTTGATACTGGAGCTATAAAATGATCTAGTATAAGACTTTACAACTATTATATGTTATTGCCTTGAATTTTTACAGTTATGAATAGATCTATATGGTCTTGGAACCTTTTACAGTTGGCTTCTATAAATTTTTGTGTGCTTCACTTACTTAGAAACATAATTCATTGTATGTCATTCTTGTTCATGTAATATTCACACAACATATGATAACTTGCAAAAAAAGTGGAAACCCTATATGATTGTAATACCCTTCATTAAAACATTAGATAACAAAAGGATAAATCATGTGTGTGGTGAGTTTAGACTAACCTTTTGATTAACTAAAATGTGGAATTAGAAGTTAATCCAAGAAGTACAACAATGAAATAAATGTCTAAACTAAATAAGGAAAGTGACCCAAGTAACTAAGCTATGAAAATAGGAAACCCTAGTATACAAGGAGAGTTAGAAAGAGCTTACTTGACTCAAAAATGCCTCGGGACTATGTCGTAAAACAAATTGGATGAACAAAATGCAGGAAAAAATACACAAAAGCTCCAGAAAACACAAATCTGGAACAATAGATTAGACTGGGGTGCCTGGAGAAGGACAAGTGGTGCCTGTGGGTGCCCTAGTCTGAGAACTAGGTGCACGAGTCTGTGAAAATGACCCAAAACCCTCCTCTGAGGTGTCGATAAGTGATCACCTATGTTCGTTCATGTCGCAATAGTGTCATTGAACTCAGTTGTATGTCATTGTAAATCAATGATGAAGGAAAGACCTGTAAAACCCCAATACTAACATCAAACCCCTAAAAAGAAATATGCATATGAAGGGATCAAACTATCCTCATCGGCCACAATGGTGGACTTACTAAATGATTTTTTCACTACATCTCAAACCCAATGTATTTTTATGTGTGTGTATGCAATCATGCCTCAGGTGCTCTTCTACCAGCCACACTTTTTGAAAGTAGCGAGCAATAACTATGTGTAGAAATGTAATAAAAGGGGGGATGGAATAGAATAAACTCCCCTCTTATGCAGTGTGATGCCAGATGAACTAGCCTTGTGCCTTGTGATAGAGCTAGATGGATGTAAATGGAGCAATTGATTGATGCAACCTTAGGTGGTGATAGTAGTGACTAGTGCTTGGTCCATCATTATGGTCTCATAACTTTATATTTATATGGTTCTCTTGTTCTAATTTCATAACTAAGCCTGAAAATTATGACCTCTAAAAAGATAGGAAACTCAAATGGCTAAAAAGTGCCCAAAAAGTGTCAGGAAAGTGTAGAAAGGCTCAAGGCACCCCAAATGGGACCAAGGCACCTAAGGTGCCCCAGTACTGGGTTGGGCACCCTATTTAGAGATAAAACAATGCCAAATGGAAAAATTGATTAGGTGAGTAGATGTGGGAGGTCAGCAATGACAACAACAAGCAAAGTAAAATGGCCAAAGTACATGGGTTAATTAGTACTTTCTTCACTCAAAAAACATATGAATAGTAGTATGAGACTAGGACTAAATAATGTCTAAAGTGCTTGATTTTTTGTCTACACTTTGGTGGTTTACCCTTGCCTAACTAATCAAAGTACTGAACTACATGCCCTTGAGCAGGATCAATCCTCGTGTAGTTCTCATAGGTGCATGGGCAAGTATGAGTGTGATCTAAGCCAAAAATCTATGAGTGCCCTCATGTATGTTGACACACAAATAATGGGCTAAATATAGAGTAGATAATGTGCCCAACATGGTAGGATGTAATGTGTTTTATTTTTTAGAATAAACCCTTTGTCCCTTGAAGACCTTTGATAAGGCTTAGAGTGACTTTGCTCTTCCTAAGACATGGCTCTATGATATTTGAATGCTTGGAAATGGAGGAAGTTAGACTCTTTGACCTAGTTGAGTGTTTCATACTTTAATTAGTGGTTTCTCTAAATGATGTGCAACTATTTTAGGAATATTTAGAAGAGCTTTTAGTGCTTTTGATTTGATATTTGTAATAGGAGCTTTTGAAAGTGCCAAGTGTGTAATAAAGTGATATTGACTTGCTTATATAGCATTTTTTAGGTAAAAATTTATGATAAGGCTAACCTTAGGAAGAAGAAATGATGCAATAGAGATATTCAAATTTAAATCAAATTCAAAAGATACCAAGGGTTAGGACCATACAAGTCATATAAGGCTTTACAACTTGTCATTACCAAATTTTACGGTTTTGGATAAGTAACTTGTGATGCGAAACTAAAAGTTCTCAAATGATGTATATGGATGTACACTATTATTTAATTAATACTTCCCAAGTTATTGAAAAATAAAAGTATAGATATGAGAAATTCAATAAAGAGCTATAGATGTGTGTTGATTGGACTTAGAATGTGAGCATTTTTCTTGTCAAGGGAAAATAGCAAAACTTGTAATTTCCAAATGACAAGTTACCAAATTTGAGTGTCTACATTTGCCCCCTTTAAATGTGTAATTAAAAATTGCATGCTTAAAAGAAAAATACATCAATGTGCACACATACTTTATCTTAACTTGATAGTTATCTTCCAATGTGTGGGTGTTGGTACGCCCCATGATGAAACATGTAACATAGTGTAGTAAATGCCTATGATAGAAACTAAACTATAATTCAAAATGTAAATAACGTTCATGAGTTTTGTAAAATTGAACTTGCAAAAATTAAAGTAAAGGAGATGCAAAATATAGAAGGAATACACTTGTTCTTTATAAAAAAATGAGGAGCTCCCATTCTTGTTGTATTTTGGAGATTTAGAGTTATCATTGAAATATCAAAGGATTGGTGGTGATCAGTCCCCAATTTTTTTGAAGGATAAATTGATGTGTTGATTGCATGCAAATCGACTTCAAAGAGAGAGAGAGAGAGGAACAAAAGTACCCCATTAAGAGAGAGAGTATTATGTATCATAATATTTAGTAATATTGATATCTTCCCCTTTGAATTTGTGAGAGGAGAAGAAAGAATTCCTATGAATAAATTAGTCACTTTGATACCTTCCATAACCCATGAATCACACCATTGTAGAAGGATTCGATACCTTCCATAACCAAACCACACAGTCAAAATCAAATGGATATACCATGCCCCCACTATGTGTTGTATGACTGAAGATTGGGTGTTGTAAATTCTAGAAATAATGTAGAGGTGAAGAAGGGCATGTGCCCCCAATCCCTATTCTTGCAATTGCATGTATATGTAGTGTAAAGGAGAAGGAATGAATAACTCATGCCCCTTGTATAATGCTTTGTATCATTGTCTAATATATGTCTCATAATTGACATCAAAAGTTTGAAAATAGTCTATAGTTAGTATGAGATTGTTAAAATTTTCTGAGAATATTCCCCCTTTCTAGGAACGTCCAATAGGGTCAAGACCATACTACTACCTTGATTAAAGTGTATAGTTTTGACCTAGTATTTATTTCTACTACTTTTTAGTATTTGTGTCTATGTTTATGAGGATTTTTTTCCCTATAATATCTTGTTAATGTGTCTTATAGTATGCTTTATACTTGTTGTATATGTAAAATATATCTTGATGAATGCCCTCTCTTTTGAGGTGCATGTACGATAAAGCATTTGAGAGTGTTGATCTCAAAGAAAATATGTGTACCCATGTTGGAAAAGTTTAATAATATACATTGGATTTCATAAAAAGGATGGAATGGTGACCACCATTGAGAATTTATTCCTATACAAAGAGGTTACACATGGTGGAGACCATGGAGTGCAAAGTAAACAACATACAATACACAAGTAGAAAGAGTACCAATAATATATGATTATAGAAGCAGATCAATAGCTGAACAAATGAAGAATCAAGATAACATGAGCAACATTATAGAAACATAGTCACATGAAGGCATAGACCTATAAATATGGGACACCCACAGTGTCAGAAGACAATCACGATAAAAGGAAATGTAGGTGTTATATAAAGAAGCATGTGTATACACACAAGATAGGTAGGTACAAAGCCACAACCATAAGAAACCCACAAAGTTACAAGATAATCAAGGCACTCATGGTGTATGGAAGAAGCAATCATGTATTCAAACAATCAAGTAGTCATGAAATAAATTAGTCAATTAATCAAGTAAGAAAGTAGTAAAATTAGCAAGTATTCCACATATGCAAATAATAAATGCAATGTGACAAGAAAGTGTTGAAAACAATGATGGTAAAATTATAAATAGAAAGAAAGGATAGTGTTGCACAAGACATGTGTGTTAGTCTTGTTAGCTCAAATGATAACACATACACACACACACACACACACATATTTATATATATATATAATCAAGTGTAATGAGGAAGTGTACAGTAATTGAAATGAAACTAAAAGCACATGTATAATTTAGTAGATGCCCCTAACTATTAATGGTAATGATAAGGGATGAAATTGACACCTTGCATTTTGTATCAATTTATGTGTGTCTTACATCAAGCTCAATATACCTCATGAACACAAGTGTGTAAAGAGTATATAGAATATATATGTTATCTATCAAACTAATATGACACACAACATGTGTAAAGTAATAAGGTAGCCAATCAAATTATGAATTGGTCCAAATTTTGTATGTTTTCCAATATTTGAAAGTTTTTGTATTGTGTGATTATTTGAATGTTTTTATCATTTGTAAATAACTATGCATGGGAAGGAGGTGACACAACATATACCCAACATGGGCCTCAATAGGAAGAAAGACAAACCTAAAAGGTGAAGGAGGCTCAAGCCTTACAAGTGTCATAAGAAAGAAATGATACTTTTGTATAATCTATGTAGGAATCATAATATGTGGTGTAAATGACATAGGAAAAAAAGACTCATGAGGATTAATATGTGCCCTAGCTAGTAGCTTCTTTGATGCCTTTCTAAGGTTTTATTAGGTGTCTTATAATCTTTTCCATGCCTTGTAGTTTTTTAATTTCTTCTCCAAATTTTATTAGATTTCATATTATTCTTTTTTTCATATCTTTGAAATTTCTTTGATTGTTTTCTTATTTTTCATTAGATACCATTTTCACGCACTTATTAAGATATGTTTTGATAAACATATCTTTCTATATATTTTCATTAGATGTTAACTATACCTTCTTCTTTTTTCCTTTTCATGTTTAGCCATAGATGTGATCACATTTGTGTAAATATACATAGGTAAATCCATACACACAAACATAAATCCAATATAAAACAATCACATAATTTGTGCACGTAACGAATCAAAATGTTTTGATATATATATATATATATATATATATATATATATATATATATATATATTGCCAAAATAAACACTCTGGTTGATTTTGGAAACTATTGTTAACTCTTCAAACTTAGAGGCATTCAAATGGATTTATTTTAGGATTTTCATAGCCCCCATTGGTTTCAAAACTTATCAAAATAGCTTCCCTGTTGTTTCTCAAAGCTCACACATGTCAGATCTTGATTTTAGAAGTGAAAACCAGTTCTTTTTAGATTTGATTTGTACACAAACATCCCAAAAAACTTAACTCTTTATGTTTTCATTATACAAAGGATATCAATCTTAATTATTGAAGACTAGGAAAGGTTTTATTAAGTCGTGTCTTTAAAACCCTCGTGACATAACCATTTATCAAGTCTTTAATTCACCCATATTGTTTATTGGAAACAAGTCATCAAAGCTACCACGTCTAATTCATCGGGCATCCTGTTATTTGCAAAGTGAACAATACTTGACCATATCTTCAAGTTTTAAAGTTATTTCACTGATGGTGGACCCATATAGCTCATCGGTGCACAAAACTCTCATTAGCCTTAAGCATTAAATTTCTTTATATTGTAGATTTTGATGCATGAAAATTGGCAAAGTGAACACATAGTAGCGATCAGTCTTTTGGGCTATCTCAATTTCAACATGAGGTTAAAAGATAACCCTCAAGTCTAACATGTAATTGATGATATGCATGTCAATGTATGAAGGGCAGCTAGTGGAAATCAGTTAACCCATGAGCTTTAAAAGATTCATTCTATTATTTTCCTTCCACATGCCCCTAAACCACCAATTGAAGAAATGTCAAATAAAGACATGTGATAGAAATTTGTGCAACCCCAAATTTGTCACAGTATAAGTCTAATGAGCATAAATTTGAAGGTTCATCCCAATGTTTATTTGAGCTCGAGGGCATCAAATGATGACACAATTGGGCGTTGTTATTTTATTTTATATTTTAACTAATACCTCCTTTTTTCCTGCATGCAATACCATTAGAAAGGTCTCAAGGATAAATTCATTTTGAGCATGGTTGCAAAGTAGATTATTGAATCATGGAGGAGATCATCTTGAGATATTTTGGAGGATTTTCACTCACTTAAATGGATCAAATGACCCCCAAATAACTTAAATATTCTTATGGATCATTCTTATTCCCTTTGGGAGATACTTACGGATCATTCTAATTCCCTATGGGAGATGTTTTGGGCTAAAAGATGCTCCCTTGGCCCCACCTAAGAAAAAATAGGGAGTTAAAATAACTATTGGACTTGAGGATGAGCTATTAACAGTTGTTTTTATGGTGCAATTATGGTAGTTTTAGACAAATGACAACTTTAACTTCATCCTTATCTCCCTTATCTCATGGGTATTCATTGATCTAGGCTAGAGCTTATCTCAAAAACAAAATATATACTTAGTTGCTTGCATATGAGGTCATATATGAGATAAGGTCTAATTTGATTTTCCATATCTATCAGGGGTTTATTGATAGGGTTTTGGTTTGAGCCTCGTAGTTGTAATCCATCAACATGAACCATCATAGACACTTTAGATATCTTTGGAATATGCTTCTGAGAAAAATTTGGGTGATTTTCTTGAGCCAATCTTCTCAAATACATTTGTTGACCTTCATGAACCTTCTAGAATATATTTTAGACTTCTATGAGTCATGTTGGCCATTTTGTCTTACTGCTTTCATTCATGTCAAATCCATTGATGGAAAAGGGTGTGTAGGTATCATATGAGTCCCCATGAGGTGTTTGTCAAAGTCAAACATGATTTATTTCATTGATGAGTGGTACTTGGGTGAAGTAACATGGTGTTCACGTGTGTTTGGTGCATGGTCTAGTGTGCATGGTCATTATATGAGTCCTCTTGAGTTTTTTGAATGTTTTTATGAGGTCTTACATGGTCCATATGATGTGTTAAGGGTATACAAGTGTCTACATATAGTCATCAAGGTCATTTCATGGGTTGGCATGGTTGAGTCAGGTCATTCTTGGCCTACTCCTAGTCCTAAAGCATGTATAACGGTATGGAGGTATGAGTTTTGGAGCTAATAAATATTTTTGAAGTATGGTAGGAGAATGGTTATGGTTTATATAGCATGTATGATGAGTTTAAAGTCAAAACTCAAAGTTATGATGGTATGGTCCTTGGCAAGCAAGAAGGTGAAGATAAGGAAGAATAACACAGATAAGTCACTATGGCTGGAAAGTTTCAAGCCTATTTGAGAATTTTGGTGAGTTTTAGTTGTTATATAATGTTTTCATCATGCTTCATGAAAAGTTTCAAGTCATTCTAGAGAATATTTTTCAAGATACATCATTTTTGGAAAACAGGGTTTAGAAGAAAGCAAAACTAGCTCAAATTGTGAACTTCATATGCTCATTGTGACTTGTGTGCTTTTCTTGGGACCCAAAGGTTTTGGGGGATGTTTTTCCACTAATATAATAATATTTTACAAAAATAATGAGGTGGTTTAATCATCTGGTTTTTATGAACAATCGTTAAGAAGATAAGTTGGTTCAAAACCATCCTAAAATCCTAGCAGTAGAGCAACTTGGAATATTTGATTGGGATGGCATCCAAATGACCTGGAAATGAAAATGTGATGATTTGGTATTGTATATAATTAATCTGATCTCATTTTGGTGGTGGTTTTGTGTTCCAGCTATTTTTAGAAGAGAGAGAAAAAACCCTAACTTTGTGGGTTTTTACAGTTTCAAGGCTGAGATGGAAACTTCGGGATGAAAACAAAACCTTTCCATAATAATTTTGAGATTCTCTAAGTATCCATTAAAAAAATTATCCATGTTTCTTGTAAAAAATATAATATACAGGTGCTCAAAGTGAGCCTATCAATTTTTCCCTTAAGGGCTAAAAAGTTAGTATCTTGGTTTGGTGTGAGTTTGACCATTTGTCTTAATGGAACTGATGTTTTTGGTCATGGATAGTCATTAGACACCTGATATAATGTGTTAAATATCTTGGTTTGATGTGGTGAAGTGGTTTTTAGTTGAATACTTATTGGCTTTGAAATCCCTAGTTGTCTTGCTTTAGAAGGTGATAGAAACATATGTGTTGGATAATATTTCTCCATGTGAGATATGCATTTTAGTATTTGTACATGTTGGTAAGAGTTTCCTTGATATATTATAGGTGGTGGTTGATCTCAGAAGTTTATTTGGATTTATTTGTTTATGTTCCTCTCAAGACTAGTTCTTGAGACCTTAAATCCTAAAATAGAAGTTTCAGAGATTGGCTTGGTTGAAGGCCTTCCACTATGAGTTGGACGATAAAGTACGATATTATGGAAACTAGATTAAGATAAATTTCCAGTGCTATATGGTTTTTGTATTTATAATATGTTTTGGTGTATGAACCAACTCTATTTTTAAGACCTAAGTTTGGGGTCTTGAGGATACTCTGAAGCAGTTACAGAGTTTGAGCGTTTTGGAGGTCTTCCACTTGGAGTTAGATGAAAAAGTGAGTTGTTCTAGAAATTAGACTTAAATAAATTCCAATCGTATACTACTTGAGTCTTGGTGATGAGGGTTTCTATGTCAATTTTTTTCACTCTTCAAGACTAAAATTTTGTGCCTTAAAGACCTACTAGGGTTTGCATTCTTCTTGGTGAGTTTCTTGGTCGAGATGGTTGTTTTGGTAGTTCTTGATCCCGTTGGAAATTTTTGGAGGAGTTACCTATGTTTCATGATGATTTTGGATCCATGAAAAAATTGTTTGAAGACCTTGGATCTATTGGAGGATTCGTTAGTGCTTGGAGACATATTTTTGAGCTTGTGTGTGCATCTTGGTGCTTGTTCATGATGATTTGACCCTTTCTGATCCTTGTGGTCCTTTTTAGATGTTTTATATGATTTTATTAATCTATTTTTGAGTTAGGGTGACTGAGCTACTTGTTCATGGCTGACTTAGGTGTGTTTTGGAGTTGAGATTGTTATATAAGCATGTTTTAGTGGTCATTTGTGACTAGTTGTTAGTGTAATGAAAAGTGTGACCTAGAGGGCAAGGTTTGGAGCTTGAAGGAAGTATTAATGACCATAATGAAGAGTATAAATTTATTCTAGAATATTCCATTTGATAGTAGGTGATGGAGAGCCAGGGTAGGTAAGAGATCAGTTTTAAGGAGAGGAAGAATTTGAGTAAGGAAAAAGCATGTGTATTGGGTCATTTGTGAGTAGTTGATCCTATGGGGTTATGAGCGACCTATAGGAGTTTAAAGAAGAGTGAATAGGGGTTTAGAATAGATCTGAGAATACCTATAAATACTTAATAAAGTTTAAGGATTAGGTGTGTAAGGTAATTTGATATATTTAGCCCATGAGAGGATAAATTTGAGCCAGTTAGAGAAGATCTTGTTTTGATGAGGGTTTGAATAAGTGTGAACTAAACTTGGATCACTATCAGTTGTGTGAGTATAATTTCATTAGTGATCATCCATTTCTAGGTCTTTAATTTTTTTTATTGTTCACCTTATGGTGTTGTAGCCTCCTTGTTGGGTTGGTGCCTCACTAAATTAGGGGTTGGTGTTCCTTATGGGGTTGGTGTTCCTTATAGGGTTGGTGCTCTACTAAACAAGGGTTTGGTGCTCCTTGTGGGGTTAGTGCCTCACTAAATCAGGGGTTGGGTCTCCTTGTGAATTTGGTGATTCGCTAATTTCCTTTATTTTGAGTAATATAATCAAAGGTTCATTTGGTTTTCTTTCCCTTTAGGGTTTCCCACTTAAATTTGGTGTTCTTATGTACTCTTTTGCTCTTGCTCTTGTGTATGGTTGATTCAATGTTTAAGTAAGCACACATATGGTTAATGTTTTATTGAATGGTTTTATGAATGATAATTAATTATGAATGGAAATGGAATAAATTTTTAATGGACTAATTCACCCCCCTCTCAGTCCCTTGTGTTTCCAACAATTGGTATCAGATCTGGTCCTTGTGAAGCAAGTTTAACAAGTTGAAGGAGATCCTAGAAGCACAAATGGG
Organism: Taxus chinensis; assembly: GCA_019776745.2. NCBI lineage: Eukaryota > Viridiplantae > Streptophyta > Pinopsida > Cupressales > Taxaceae > Taxus > Taxus chinensis. The sequence goes on along the minus strand of CM034147.1, from coordinate 889,876,616 downwards.
AAAGGAGGCTAATCTTTGGAGAATAAAGTATGAGATTGTTGAGTATTTGGTATTTGTAATGCAAGATCAAATTAGTTATATGGAAGCATAGTATGGTCAAGCAATCAAATATCTGGAATCACAAGTGGAGAGTGTGTCTAAGACCCTAAAGGCTAAAGAAGGAGATTACAGCAGGTATGAGGATGAGTTAAGATCCTTAAAATCATAATTATAGTAGGTAATTAACAGGTTGAAGACCTATATGAGGTTGGATAAAAGTTCATAAGCCTTAGATTACATGTTGAATAACCAAATCACAACAAATGACAAATCTGGTTTAGGCTACAAAGAAAAGCATATGGAGATTTGTGAAAATGAAAATTTTGGTCCAAGTGGTCAAGAAAACATGAAAGAAGTCAAGAATACAAGTTCAAGAAGGTCTAACCCTATTAGACAACCTAATGTATTGAGGTATGGTTCTTCATTTAGTGGATATTGTTATTCATGTAATGATTTTGGTCGTAGAGCTAAATATTACAAAAGAAGGTCTTACATGAATGGTGCAAATATCTTCAAAGGTGAATGTTACTCATGTTGTGAGTATGGCCATATATCTAAGGACTGTGGTTGGAACCTTAGTAAATATGATCCTAAAAATAATAATGGTATTGTGTGCTAAAATTTTCACAAATAGGGTCACATTGGAAGATATTGCCGCCAAAATGAAGCTCCAAGAATCATCAATAGGTTTAAAGCTACTAATGGGAAAAATGGAAGAGTGTTCAAGAGGAATTTCAGTTCCATGAATGATTCTAAGACTGTCATGTCAGATCCTACGGCTAAAAAGATTATTGATTAAGCAAATGAGGTCAAGAGATCTAATTCTCGGAGTATGAGAATTGAAGAGTCAAAACAAGCTTAGAAGGATACTTCAAAATCAGAGGTGCTTAAGACTGATCAAATGAAGTATGTAAAACAAGGCACTAGTTCAATCAATATGGAATACAAGTTCATCAAGCCTATATTAGATCAAGGAGGTATGTTTGCTTTAGTTGAAAATTCAAAGGTTGAGGAAAGTCACATGTACTTAACTGCAATACATTCTTTAGTACATGAAAATTTTAAGAAACTAGGCTTTTGGGAAACTTCGAGAGTGATAAGGTATGGGTTGTGATCTATATATGAGGTCTTTATTTAGTAGTTCTTGTTGTTGATAGGTTTCTAAAGTGTTAATGTTCGAGTACCATGTTTATTGATCCCTTGACGTAGTATGGTTAAGTCCTATCATGTCCTAGAGTGTGGTCTTAGTCAAAAGGTGTTTTTAGATGTGTTAAGAACTTTCCAAAGTTGTGAAGGTCATGTTTAAATGACCAAGCAAAGATAATTCATGATATTATCAGTTAAGGAAGTGAGTGTATGTTGGGATTTGAGTCTCAAGGTTTTGTTGTTCTTAGTGTCCTATCATAAGTTATCCTTTTGAGAGTCTTTGTATCAAGGTTCTAGAAATATTTTGATATGCATTTGATTAGTCCTTTTAGGTTAAGTGTCAAGATTTGAGTATGAAGCCACCAAAAGTGATGTCATGTTGCTTCATGTAGGTAAAGGTTGTCAGTTGTTGAAGTATGTTCTTGCTATGTGTCAAGATATTTGTATCATGTCTCAAAGATGTTTAGTTTGTCCTAAGGAAGTTTGAGGCATAGTTATGATGTAGATACAAGGTATGTTAAGTGTGTATACTTCAAGGATATGGTATGAAGTGTAACTAGGTTTGTAGAGATACAAGGATAGTTGTATCAGTGGTCAGAACAATGTTGTAAGTCTAAAATGAAGTTGATTGAGTCCGCAAAGTGCTATTGCTCTTCTATTGTAGTTTTGTTGGAATTTTGTTGTAATTTTACTACATTTTTGTTATGTTATTGATTTTTTTCATCAGGTTACATAACTAGCCTTCTAAGTTTATGTGCAATTTGTCAAGCCTGCATATGAGTGTTGGAGGTCTTAGCATGATGACATAGGTTGAGGAATGTTGAAGAGCTTATATGTTATGAACTCCAAGGAAGATGAAAACAACAAAGTTGCAAGGTTTATATGAAAAATTTCGTTCATTATAAATGAAATTTGCATTGAATCAAGGTATATTGACTATGAAAGAAAGAAAATGGTATGTTATAGGTATGATATGGCCCATTAAGGCAGGGGGGCTAGTTTTGATCCCAATCAAGTGTGTAAGGTTATTAGAAGGATACAGTAGTAGGTTTGTTGATTGGTGTAGGAAAAATCCAAGTAAAAACAAGTTATGAGTCAAATAAATCATGATAGCATGAGAAATAGGTAGAGATTACTGAAAAGTGACTTCAGGACAAAGGCATTGTTGATGATCAGTCTCCATGGCATAAAAGCAAGGTAAGAGCTTAGATTCTTCTATTTTCAGTTAAAGGAGGATAGTATGGTTCCAAGGGGAGATATAAGGATTGGATTCATGTTGTGTATGGGTTTTCATGGTTGGAAAAATTTGGTCTAAATTGATCTGAAGATGTGGTTTAGGGACAATGGTCCTAAATGAGGTTTTGCAAGTATTAGAGGAAGATTTTGTGATTTCTTGCATGGTTCAAACCTAGATGGAGATGTTTAGCATGAATGAAGATAAAATATGAGGATAACAGTTCAAGGGGATCTATTTGATAGCTCATATTAGGTTCATGGATCATTTTTTATGTTGTTGAGGTCAAAAAAAGAGCAAGTATAGTCTAAGGAGTTATTTGAGAAAGTCAGTGCATTGTTTCCATTATGTCATGTTGTGTCTTTTCATTTTCCATGTCTATTTGGCATTGTATTCTTTGTCATATATGTCAAAGGGGGAGAGAACCATCAGAAACATGGAAAAAAGAGTCATGTATGTGTTTGGTCTTGTTGGTTGTCAGTTGAATAAATATTGGCTTTAAAAGCCGTAGTTGGCTTTCTTTAGAAGGTGATAGAAACAAATGTGTTGGGTAAGATTTATCCATGTGACATATGAATTTTAGTACTTGTACATGTTGGTAAAAGTTTCCTTGATATGTTCCAGCTGGTGGTTGATCTCAAAAGTTGATTTGTTTGTATTTGTGCATGTTCCTCTCAAGACTAGTTCTGAGACCTTAGAGCCTGAAAGAGTTGTTTTATAGATTGGCTTAGTTGAAGGCCTTCCACTATGATTTGGAATATAAATTAAGATGTTATGGAAACTAGTTTTAGAGAAATTTATATTTATAATTTTTTTGTCTTTTTGAGATGTTTTGGTGCATGAACCAGCTCTTTTTTGAAGATCTAAGTTTGGGGTCTTAAAGATAGTCTATAGTAGTTGCAGAGTTTGAGATTTTTGGAGGTCTTCCACTTGGAGTTAGATGATAAAGTGAGTTTTCATGGAAATAAGACTCAGATACATTTCTAATGGTATACTTATTTATTCTTGATGATGAGCTTTGTTATGTCAATTTGGTCACTCTTCAGGACTGAAATTTTGTGCCTTGAAGACCTGGTGGGGTTTACATTCTTCTTAGTGAGTTTATTGGTGGAGATGGTTATTTGAGTAGTTCTTGATCCTATTGAATATGTTTTGAGGACTTCCCCATGTTTCATGATGATTTTGGATCCATGGAACAAAAATTAAGAGATTGTAGCTATTGGAGGATTCATTAGTGCTTGGAAACATTGTTTTGAGATTGTGTGTGCATATTGGTGCTTATTCATGATGATTTGACACTTTCCAACCCTTGTGGTACTTTGAAGATGTTTTATATGATGTTATTAATATTTTTTTGAGTTTGGGTGACTGACCTACTTGGTCATGGTTGACCCAGGTGTGTTTTGGAATTGAGATTACTAAATAAGCATGTTTTAGTGGTCATTTATGACTAGTTGTTGGTGTAATGAAAAGTATCATCTATAGGGTAGAGTTTGGAGGTTAAATGAGGTATTAGTGACCATAATTAAGAGGATAATTTTATTCTAGAATATTCCATATTGAGATCAGGTGATTACGAGATAAGGCAGGTAAGAGACCAGTTTTTAAGGAAAGGAAGAATTTGAGTAAAGAATAAGCATGTGTATTGGCTCATTTGTGAGTAGTTGAGCCTATGGGGCTATGAGTGACCTATAGGGGGTTAAATAAGGGGGTTAAATAAGAGGAATACCTAATAAAGTTTTAGGATCATGTGTGCAAGGAAATTCAATATATTTAGCCCATAAGAGGATAGATTTGAACGAGTTAGAGAAGATCTTGTTTTGATGAGGGTCTAAAGAAGTGTGAGCTGAACTTAGATCACTATTAGTTGTGTGAGCATAATTTCCTTAGTGATCATCCATTTCGAGGTGGTTAATTTGGTGCTTGAACACCTTAGGGTGTTGTAGCCTCCTTGTGGGGTTGGTGCCTCACTAAATTAGGGGTTGGTGCTCCTTATAGGGTTGGTGCTCTGTTAACTAAGGGTTGGTGCTCCTTATGGGGTTAGTGCCTCACTAAATCAAGTGTTGGTGCTCCTTGCAAAGTTGGTGCTTCATTAAATTCCTTTTTTTAGTAATATAAGAAAAGGTTTAGTGGTTTTTCTTCCACTTGAGGGTTTCCCGCTTAAATTTAGTGTTCTTGTGTGCTCTCTTTCTCTTGCTATTGTATATGGTTGATTCAATGTTTAAGTAAGCACACATATGGTTAATGTTTTATTGAATGGTTATATTAATTATAATCAATGATGAATGGAAATGGAATAAATTTTTAATTAACTAATTCGCCCCCCCCTCTTCGTCCCTTGTGTTTCCAACAAGTCGGGCTTATAGATAAGCATGAGGAAGGAATTCTTTAACTTCTCAAGCATATTCTACTCCCCTTCTCTCTTGTTTCTCAACCACAATGTATCTTTATCTCTCTCTCTCTCTAGGATATAAATTACAGACTTCTATTTGCAAGCATACTCTCTTGAATGTAAAGTTACCATGTCCAAATGTGGCTAAACATTATGAGTTACACCTTTGACTTGGACTTGTGTTATACATCAAATACCTTCCAAATGTTTGTAAGAAATTATATATATTCCCAAATAATAATATTTTAGTATTTTTGGCTCATATCTTCCCTTTAGCTTGCATTATTTCCTTCTTACCTTTATGTTATGCCATTTCATGATGTGTATGGATTATATTCGCATAGCTTTAGTTCATTTTATCAATTATGCATAGAGTACAAGCCTTATAAAATGCAAGGTTGATTGCGGCTCTATTCTACTTTTTTTACACCATGTTTTTCCTTTTGTTATTATCTCAAAGAGAGTGGTTCCTTATACTTTTTTGTATCATCATGTTTCCTTCAGTTTTCTCCTTCCCTTTTTCCTTTTCATGGTTAGATTAGTTTTATCTTAGTGATAGAATTAGAGTAGTTTAGGTTAGCAGTTGGCCTTCTCTAGAGGTTTTTCTCATGGAGAAGTTCCACGCGTGAGAAAAAATACCATGATATTATTAAAGTGACCTAATTTGTCTCAAACTAAATCATATTGCATGCGTGCATAAAGTCAGTGACAATAATTTTGGAACTCCCAATGGGACGTGTTTATTGTTGTTTAATCTTCAAAGTGTGTCATATAGAATTTGTTTTGGATAATTTTTATAGATATGGTTCTCATTTTACTTTAAATGCTCCATTGTAGACTAACTTGTGTTCTTCTTGAGTTATTTATTGTATTTTTAAATGAGGATGTGGGTTTTCCTAATTTTATAGCTAAGATTTGGTGTGTCCTTAGCACTTTTGGTTTGTGAACCTCAATATCAAGCACTTAGTGAGTTTTTTGGTCTTACTAACTCGTTTCACCCATCTATAGATTATTTCTATTTTCATCATTTTCCCTCATTTCATGAAGTTAGGAAATCATGTTTATTTCCTTCGCTCATTGTAATTATTATGCAAAATAACAAAACCCTCCTCCCCCACCTTCATTCACTTACAGTTTCCTTGAAAACCTAAGATACTAGCCTTATCATGATAGATCTCCATATACCCCAAGGCATACTGATACACATGGTTATCCTAATAATTATGGTGGTTTTCAAGAGTAATTTTGTGTAAATGGTGGGGGTAATCTCATGCTTTATCCTAGTTTGCAATTGTAGATTCAATATATGGAGAAGAACTTGAAAAGAGAAAAGGAGATGATTGAGAAAATGGGAGTTGGACAACTTGGTCCTAAATAACCTTATATATGGGATGATCCTTTTCCAAGTTGGTATAGCCCTCAACAAAAAATGCTAGTCATAATAGAGCACCTAATGAAGATACAATAATTGTTGAAGGAATAGAGCCTAAAAAGTTAGGTTATAAAGAACCATGTCAATGGGGAAACCCTTTACCACACTTATGTAGTCTTCTTGCTCATACATTTGAAGCCTTGCATCCATCACAATCTAAATTTTATGCCTCCTACCATTTATTGGATCCAAATGAGATTCATCTTCCTCCAAAGAAAGATAATATACCTTATCCACCATTCAAACTTCTACAACAATTTCCAAGGACTTTAAACTTACCCCATTTCTTTAATCCAAATCCATATGCATATCTTGAATCCTTGTGGCCTCCTACACCTGAAGTGTAGGTTGTTTGTCATTTCCTTTATCCACCTAAAAAACTTGCAACAATATCCCATCACTCTCCCACCCTCAATAAAAGTATTTCCTAATTCCCAATATCTTCATGAAAAATTAGTTTCAATCCATGATGAATTACAAATGGGTACATTTGAGAGCCCAACCACTTAGCCATCCATTTTTAAACCTAGATCTAGACTTATGGTGGTGGAAAAGTATGAAAAAATGACAATACCCTTAAATAGGTAGGCTGAGGAGAGCCAAGCCAAACATAAAATCCTACAATCTTTGAAGGAGAGGGTTGAAGAATTTGAGAAAGACTTTGAGATCAAGCAAGTTCCTCATCAAGAACTTTTTGTTAGCCAACCTCTTGTAAGTTCACCATAGTATTGTGAGGTAATCTCCATCACTAAAATCCAAGAAATTACTATTTCATATTGGAATGAATTTGAAGAAGATGATGGGGACATAAGCTAGAAAAATGCACTACTAACAAGGAAGTAAAATACTAACAATAATACCTCCTCCTTTGTGTTCCGTAGCAAACCTCAAAATGGGCTAGGAAACATGGATTGAGCCCTGATTACATGACATGTAGGTGCCTTTCTCAAGATGGAGCAAGGCCATCCTACAATAATGATACAATTACTTTGCACCAAATGGGTAAAAGGATTATGGATTTGGGGTGCTTCAAGATGAGGCTATTTGGGCATTAGAACGAGGTGGAAGGATGTTCTTTGCTCAAAGGATACAAGAACTTAGATAGGGTATTCAAGCTTATTCTCTATGTATTAAAGGGGGGGTAAGGCTATATTTATAGCCTGGGGAAGTGATTAACTTAGAATAATTGAAGTAATCATGGTTTGAAAATGTGGGAAAGATTAGGTAAGTGGGGACCACGAAGAATGGGTGAGGATTTGATTTTGGATTTTTAATTCATAAGTGGAGGATTTTAGGTGAGTGGGTACCACAAAGAGTGGGTGAGGATTTGATTTTGAATTTTTAATTCAATAGTAAAAAAGCATGGAGAATAATGACATGTGGTAAGGATTAGGCTATTTTTAGATTTGAAATGGATAATTAATCAAATTATATTTGATTAATTTGAAGTGTATTTTTGTGGGAAATGAGGTAGGGGAATTAATTGATTTAGGACAGATGTGCAATTAGGGTGTCTACAAAGGCCATAACTCAATTTTTTAAATAACTCCCTGTTATTTCTTTTGATCAATCTTCGGTTGGATATGGGGCTTGTTCAGTATAAGGAGGAAGAGAAAGAGGTGTTTGACACCAAGGATGATTAATTAGAGGCAAAAAATGGACAAAATCTTGTTGAAATCCATAAAGATTGTGTCTTTAATTAGAAAAAGGTGAAATTAGATCTAAAAAATGGAAGAGAATAATTTTTTTCTAAATTAGAAGTTGTGAATGAAGAAGACAACATAAAATTCTCAGAGAAACCATATATAAAAAATCATTTGGTCACCTTGGAGGACCACCATGGACAAGAGAGGATTAGAAATGATTTTCTACATTCCCTCAAGTTGTAAAGGAAAAAAGGCATCATTAAGAGCTTTTTACTCACTATTGAAGTTGAATATGATGATCAATCTTTGTCGTCACTCGTAGAATTAGATTTGGAGGTAGTTATGGGGCTTGATGATACTTGAACAATCTCATCTTAATAAGGTTTAATTCCTCAATTTTGAGTAAGTTTGAAATTTACTTAATCACGTTTGCAAGTCTTTTTATCTATTTTAAAGATTAAGTATGGTACATGTATGGTGAAGTAACCTACATAGCATTGTAGCTTATTTATTTCCTAACTCCTAAGCATTGTTGTGGAAAATATGTTTTTTCATTAAAAAACAAGAGATAAGAGTTGCAACAAGTAATAATTCGATCAAAAGCCTTGATTTTGAAGGAGTCACAGACTCTGTACTTCCTTTTTTAGCTTCAGACTAAAAGGAGGAAAGTGTAGGACTCCTAAGAAAAGCACAAGACTTTTGAGAAGAGCGTAAGACATCCAAATAAAGTGTAGGACCCACAAGAAAAGCACAATACTTTCAAATAAATTGGAAGACTCATTTCAGGGTCAAGACTCTAATCCACAATCAATAGATCTATTACTTTGGTGCCCAGCTATCAAAGTTACCCAAATATTTGGAGATTGAAAGGATTTTATAGATCATGAAGAAGAGTTATTCATTTCAACATATAACGATCCAACATCGAAGAATTAGTATTCAACAAAGCAAAAAGGAGGACACTCTCTTTCCTTTTGAGAGAAGAGTCCTACTGCAAGTTTCAAATTGAAATTTTCATAGTTTATTTATATTAGGATAGCTAGTAGCATCCATATTTCAATCGACAAAGTTAGGTTTGTATCCAAGTTTCAATAGGACTTGTGTTCAATAATCCATTGTGAATGTAGAAGTTAGTTCTACATTTGTGAGAGGCTAAATGGTTAAGATTCCAAGTAGTTTATAAACACCTTGTTGTAAACTTGGAAGTAGGTAGTCAATTTATCAATAGACATCAAATATTTTATTTTACACATCAAGTTAATAGATGGAGTTGTTTAATATCTACATTGAGCATTCTCAATTATTCATACACCAAATCTAAGGGCACAAGGGCCACTCTCACCCACGAAGAATGAAATGTTGTCTGACATTTTTATTAGTTAGTTTCATTTCTTGCATTTTATGTTCAACTAAATTGTAGAATTGTTTAAATAGATAATTGTGTTTGAATTTCATTAAGCTTTGTTATGTGTTTAATTTAATGATTTATTGTAGTTGCATTGTTTCAGTATTTTTACATTTATGAAAGTATTCAAATGTTTATTGTTTTAACTTGGTTTAGTATGGTTGTTGGGGACATATTTCATCTTGTTACTTATAGTATATAGCCTTATATGTCACCCTGGATTTGATATAATTAACTAAAGTGGAGGATACAACGACCCTTACCACTTTCTGGTATCGTTATCAGGGATAGGAATCAATAGGTATTTGTTGACATAGGTTATTGTGATAGCTCTGATTAAGTTTTTATGAAGATTTTTTATTCCTTACTTTCTTTAGTGATCCAAACACTTGCATGTGACAATAGGTAGACCTTGTAAGCTCTCCGAAGTAAGTGGAACTGGGAGGATTTCACAAAATCTTAGTTCAGGATGAATATCTTAATAATGCCTTTAGTGTCCTTTTTTATAAATTTAGGATATTGAAATCCTTTTCTTACTTCATGCATAGACTTCGAGATCCAAAAGGATGGCTCATTAAATAGAATCCCCTCCAAAATCAAACAATAGGTTCAAAAATTAAGGATGTGCCACAATAAAAAAATGGAAGGAGTACAAAATGAATCCCCTCCACAAGAGATAACATTCACCTAACCCATGAGAAATGATGAAGAAAAAGCTACCATGAAGAATATATCCCCATCAATAGTTCCTACCTTTAGGGGATAGCTTTGGAGGAAGTTGATCATATCTTATTTGAGTTTTAGAGTCTTGTACCAAAATTATGACTATACCACAGACAACCAAAAGCTAAAATTGTTCCCTTTAACCCTTAAAGACTCGATTATGTGTTGGTTTATGGGCTTCCCCCATAACTCCATTCATAATTGGGCTGAAATTGAAACTAATTTTTTAGAAAAATATCAATATTATTATAGGGTTCAAGACTAGAAAGGGGAACTTTTTAGGATGACTAAAAAGGAAGATGAAAGCCTTGATGATTATCTCAATAGATACCTCTTTTTCCATAAATGATGTAGCAATGGACTAGACCAAGGGATGAGAAAAAATATATTTCTAAGAGGAATAAATGATGAGTCCAGAGATGCTCTAAACTTAATGGGTAGAGGGGATGTGAACAAACTAAGACTTGGAGATATTGTTGATCTCTGTAGAAGCTATTCAAGGAATATTCTAGGATTTCAAAATAATAAACAAAGGAAAACAAATAGTGAAGCGATCTAGTTTATGGAGGAGTTTTCTAACATCAAAATGAAAATCGTAGTGCATTCAAACACTTCTCTAGACAATATGCAAGAAAAACCCAAGGCTTCATAGCCTTTATCAATTTATTGTCCTAGGTGTAAAGATAAACATGCACTTAAGGATTACTCTTTGGATAAGGCAAATATCTACAGTATTCATGATCTAAACCATCCGCCAATCAATGCAACATGATCCTAGTTATTAAAGACCATCTAAAGAAAGGAAACCACCATGAAACATAACTTGATATGTAGGTCAATAACAAGGTGGTAGTTTCTCTTCAAACCAACATTTTGTTACTAGGAATCAATGCCCCCCAAATCAATGGAATGCACCTTGGCTTATTCTGCAACCTTGGGGTTAATACATCCCTCAAGAATGGAGTAATACATAATGGGGAAAATAATATCAACATAAATGGATTCCTCAATAATATCAACGAAAATGGCTACCCTAAAAAAAATTTAACCAACAAGATTATCAGTGATCATTCTAAGGCCAAAGTAACAATCAAATTACGCAAAAGAAAAAACAAGCCCTTATACATGGGACTTCACATCATCACCAACCACCTCAACTAGAGTAGATGAACCAACCACAATTTCCTTCTCATCTTATGGACATTCCAAAAAATGTGAAATAGAGAACTGTTGGTTGTCAAACTTGCACTTGTGTCTCGGATCTGGAAGAACTAAGTCATTTGATATAACAATGGAACTGTCTCCAAGTTGTGGGACCTTGTACGCTTGAGATGGATCTCCAGAGAAGTTCGGTTCCTCTATCTACCTCTAACGCTACTGCTACTCCTAATGCTGAAAGAAAATCATAGACTAAACATGCTAAGGGACCAGGGATAGAAGGATGTGCACAAAGGGGAAATCCTAAGCTAAGGAAGTTGATAGTTCCAGAAAGAAATGGTTGATCTCTCTCCATGAGTGTTGAAGGAATTATAGTAGGTGCAAGAGAAGAGATTCACCCTTTCTTTTTAGCACTATCACCTTCCTTATCTTAAGATTTCCCCTTTCTGCACATCCTTATGTCCCTAGTCATTTAGCATGTTTAGTCTAGGATTTGCTTTTAGCATTAGGAGTAGCAGCAGTGTTAGAGTTAGATAGAGGAATTGAACTTCTCTAGAGATCTACCTCCAAGCGCGTAAGGTTCCATAACTTGGAGACGGTTCCATTATTGTCTTAAACTACTTGGTTCTTCTAGATCCGAGATACGAGTGCAAGTTTGATAACCAACAATTTCTGGCATGCCCAGTGGGATAAGTTTGAAGTGCTATACATCTTCATCTCAACCAAATTGATGTGTATTTTTGAGATCTAGACTTTATAGGCATATTTCAAAACATCTGGTGACTCCACTAATCCAAACACACCCATTATTTTCATTCGCAAACTAGTTTCCCCTCATTTCATTCATTTCTCCTTTTTTCATTATTCCACCTTCTTCTTTTGAAGTTGTGAAATCATGACTTCTTTCCATTCTTGGAATTCCCATTTACAGTAGCAAAACTATTTTTCTCCATCACCCACAGTTTCACAATCCTCCTCTAAATAAGTTTTTATAAGCCCCATTATCCTGAAAATGCATATAACCCACCTCCCACTAATATGTATGGTTATTTTCCTAACCATGATGTTTATGAAGAACAAGTTTATGCAATAATGGTGAAAACTCTATGGATAAAGTTAATTTTGAGAAGGAGGTGAAAAATATGGAGATGGACATGATGCATCTCAGGGTGAAAAGTTCATTGAAGGCAGTTAGAATTGGATACAAGGTCCCTTATCCATGGGCTGGCCTTGTACCCATGCTAGTTTAGCACCCAACAAAAGCTACATTTTCTCATTGAGATGTTTCCCTAGATCATAAAGTGTGTGGAGTTAATGGAGGCTTATAAATCTAGTGTGTGGAAACCCTGTCAATGGGGTAACTCTGTGCTATCATCCTACAGCCCCTCTCTCATTCTTCTATGTCAATATACGCCATCTCAGCCCAGCCCACTGCACATTTTGCACGCGTCCCAACTTTTTGCACGCTACCCCACTAGAGTTCCACCCCTTCTCCCTTTTCCCCCTCCATCCCACCTTCAGTTATCTTCCATCAACTTTCTCGCATGTGCTTCTAGTCCTTCAGTGTGTGCGCCTTCCATTCCTTTTTGTGCACTCATCTCCCCACCTTCTGTCGAGCCCCTCTATCTAACTATACCAAAAATGAATAACCACTTACCTACACACCATATTTAGCCAATGTCATCATGTTCGATGATTGCATAACAGTTGAAGAAAGGTATGAATCTGACAGGGATGATGAGATCATTAGGGCATTTTTTTTTTTTCCAAAAGAAAAGTAGTTAGTCTTAGGGGGTGCGCTCTGGAGGAGACTGAGCTGCTTGTAGAGGAAGAACCACGTACGACCTGTCAACACTAAAATTTTCCTCCATAATTTCTCTTTCATTAATGTATGTATTAGGAATAGGATGTTGTTAAGTATAATTAGTAGTAGCATATGATAGAAGATAACGGCATCGTCAGTACGGTGTCGCCAATAATGTGGAGTACGGTAACAGTCAAAGTATAATAGGAATGTTGTAAAAAGTAAATATTTGTCGTAAGTGGTCCGTAATGGTAATTAAAATGTCAAAGTTTGGGTAATTAAAGAAGTAGGGTCTCCATGATTAGGAATTAGAAATATTATATTGGTAATAAGGACAAGGAGTGAGGTCAAAATATTTTGTGTATTTTATTTGTAAAAAGTCTAAAAAATGTGGAACCCGTGTAAAATGATAAGGTTTATCTTATCTTAAGAGATAAGCTTACATGTACAATAAGAGTTAAGGTATGGAATATGATTCGTCAGAGTGGATTTCTTATCCTATCTTAGAGATAGGATGGATAAGCCTAGAATTTCTATAAATAGAGAGGGTCACCCCCCTCATTTAGCATAGAAATAAGTAGTGAGAAATATTGTAGGAAGTGTGCAAAGGAAGCCATCAGTTAAAGGTGTGTTGAAGAAGCCATCAAGAGGTGTAATTGTAAAGTTTCTCCCATAGTCTTGTTGAAGTACCTCATGGGTGAGATTGTAACAATTTCATGTTAATATTATAATTTACTTTGATATTTCAGATTTGTCATCATTCCGTCTTATCATAGTCGATGGTATTCTTGTGTTCAGTTGTTGTTGTTGTTTCTTCCAGATTACATCCCACCAAACTAAAGGCTTAACTTTTAGTAAATAATCATAGCACGAGGAGTTTTAGTAATTATCATCATAGTGATGACATTTTGGAGCGAGGGTATTCCCGGTGAGTCCACAAACTAAATTTTCTAGAAATAATCATTCCCACTAAGTCAAAAATCATTGCCGGATTTGGGATGACATTTTGGTTCTATTGCCGGGACCATTCCTCGTTAGTGGATTTTCTGGAGAGATATTCCCACTAAGTCAAAAATCAATTGGAGGGTAACATTGTTTTTACTGTGCATAGTAGTTACCATGGTAAAGTCATTTTAACCGGTGAATAGTAGTTACCATGATAAAGTCATTTTTGCTATGAATAGTATTTATCACAGTAAGTCACTTTTTTACCGTGAATAGTATTTACCGCAAGCAGTAACTTCACTTTTTACTGTGAATAGTTACCACAGTACCCAATTAGTTTTTACCACAGTAAATTAGTTTTTAGTTTAAGTAAACCCCCGCAGTAAATCAAGTTTTACCATAGTTTACCGTGGTCATTTCTATAGTAATTTCAATTATTTGTGCACATAAGTCTTGTTGATTGTACTTGTGGGTTGGTATTTCACGGTGGTTACTTTTGAAAATGGGAAAGATTCCTGTTTTTTCAGCTCAATCTAATGAAGATGTTTCTTCTTTCATTCAAGAGTTTAAGCGATCTTGTATTTGTAATGGCCTTATAAGAAGGGAACAATGGACTGAATTTTTTCCTACCTTTTTGGATGGTTCAGCACTTAGGTGGTTTGAAACACTAGGTGATAATGTGAAAAATTCATGGGATTTATTAACCGAAAGTTTTCTTGAAGAATTTGGTGAACAACAGAAATATGCAGATCTCATGATTGAGATCACAAAGTTAACCCAAGGAGAGAAGGAGAAGATAAGGGATTATCATGCTCGTGTTCTAGAGCTAAGGAGAAAGCTCGATGCCTAGATCCAGAAGGAAGGACTAGCGGATGGGTTGATGAATGGCGTGGATAATCTCCTCTGTAAGCACTTCATTCTTGGGATGAAGCCAGAGATCAGACAACGAGTGAAGTATGACCGCCCAGCTACCATTAAACAAGAAAGGAGATTGCAAGAAGGCAAGAAGAAAGCATGGAAGAGGAGCCCAAAGAAATTGTTGTTAAAGTAGAGCCTACACCAGCACCTTTAGTCCAGAATCCACAACCACTCCCGGTGAGCACAAATATTTCTCCTAGTACATCTACTGAGTATGAAGATCTGCTTAGGAAGATGGGCCAGTTAACTATTAATCTTCTTCAAGGAAAGGAATTTAGTTCTCAGGGAGGAGATAGAGGTCCAAAAAGAAATATTTCTGAAGTTGTTTGTTATGGTTGTTATAAAAAGGGTCATTATAAGTATAATTGTCCTGATAGAGCTTCTACATCTAGTAAGGGAGATAATGATAAAGGAAAAGCACCTGTGAATTCTCTTGATGTAGTAGATAAGAGTAGAAATAATGAAGTAGATGTGTTTGTAACAAAAAGAAAGAAAGAAAAAGATAATCAAGATGGAAATGATCCTAAGAAGATGAAAAGAAGAAAAACTAGTAAGAAACATAGGAGAAGAAAGTTGGGTGTGCAGGATTTTCTGATTTCACAGGGGCAATGACCATACTCCATCTTGGAAGATCTATCCAAAAGGCCTGCAAATATTACATATGGTCAACTCTTGGCTATGTCTTCTGAGAAGAGGCGGGAGTTGCGAGGTGGACTCAATGCTCGAAGAAGGAAAGAGGTTGAGGTCCCTGTTTTGGAGGCAGAGGCAGATCCCTATGCTCCACAAGCTGAGGTATTATGTAATGGTATTTCAATTCATGATGTCTTAGTTGATGGAGGTGCTGCAGTTAATGTAATGACCGAGTCTGTAATGAATATGTTGGGTTTAAAAATTGATCGCCCTTCAACACTTATGTTAAGGTCATTAAATAAAGGAAAAACTAAACCAGAAGGTGTAGTTTCAAATGTGGAAATATCTGTTATGGGTGTTGTATGTGTGGTAGACTTTCAGGTGATAAAAAATGGTACTGTTGCGTACCCAATGCTGCTGGGAAGACCATGGCTAAGGATAGTTCATGCAAGAAACTACTGGAATGAAGGTTTCATGAAACTTGGACGTGGTAGAGAAGGGTGAAGATAAACGTGATCCCTCGACATCATAAAGCAGAACCTGTGGATTCAAGTGATGAAACTGATGATTGGACATCCTCTGATTACTCTAGTACCAGTGAAGTGGACACTAAAGATGAAGAAAGTGAGGTTGATGTTTCAGTCATGGATATCCTTCCAGTCACACCAACTCATGACCCCATAAAATTATCTAAAGAAGAAGTTGATGATCGTCTCCAACAAATAAAGATTGGTGATGTTGTGATGGAGAGTGAGAAGGAATCCTACTTCTAGCTCTTTCGAAGGTACATACACCTATTCACTTTTGATTACAAGGAACTCCATCAAGTAAGTTGGGTAGAACATTGTATTGAGCTGGTAGATGGTGCTAAGCCCATAAAGCAAATGCCATATAGAATGAATCCTAATTTTTCCAAGACTGTAAAAGAAGAAATAGATAAGTTGCTTGATGCAGGATTCATATTTGCTGTGGAGAATTCAGAATGGGTTTCTCCCATTGTGATCTCAATAAAAAAGAATGGGAAGCTACGCATTTTTGTTGATTACAGGAAGCTCAATAAGGCAACAAAGAAGGATCATTACCCTCTTCCATTTTCAGATCAGATCTTGGATGAAGTAGCTGGCCAGGAGTGCTATAGTTTTGCTGATGGATATAGCGGCTACAACCAAGTTCGTATATAGCAGCAGAGAAAGATCAGCTGAAGACCACGTTCACCACTCCTTGGGGAACGTTTGCTTATAGAGTTATGCCTTTTGGGTTGTGTAATGCTCTAGCAACATTCCAGCGTTTGATGAATAGGGTGTTCAAACCCTACATTGGGACCTTCATCAAAGTATTTCTGGATGATTTTTGCATCTATGAGAGCAAGTTGGACCACCTGCACCAAATGGAGACAGCATTTCAAAGGTTAGATGAAGCACAAGCCTCACTAAACCCTACAAAGTGTGTCTTTGGATGTTCTAAAGGCGTTAGGGCATGTTGTATCCAAAGATGGTATTGGTACTGATCCTGACAAAGTTTCAAAAATCAAAGATTTACCATTTCCTATGAATAGAAGTAAGTTGAGATCATTTTTAGGCCATGTGGGTTACTATAGAAGGTTCATCAAGAATTTCTCAAAGATTACACAGCCACTAACCCAGTTCTTGAAGAAGGATGTTACTTATAAACCAAGAAATAAGGCGCATGAAGCTTTTGGACAATTGAAGGAAGCCCTGGTGTCTTCACCTGTTTTGAAGAATCCAGATTGGAGCAAGCCATTCATTGTGTACACTGATGCCTCAGATGCAGCACTAGGAAGTACTTTGAGCCAGAAGGATGAAAATGGGAATGAACATCCAATTTACTTTGGGAGCAGACAAATGAGCAGTGCTGAGGTAAACTATACTGTAACTGAAAAAGAGGCTCTGGCTATCATTTTGCTGTAAAGAAGTTTAGAAATTACTTGCTAGGGAAGAAAATTTATAGTTGTAACAAATCATTAGGCTCTGAAATATATTGTCAATAAGCCTAACCCATCAGGGAGGATAGCAAGATGGATAATTTTGCTACAAGAATTTGAATTTGATATTATAGATAGGCCAGGAAAGAAGCATGTCAATGCAGATGCACTCTCTCGAGCCTATGATGGTTTAGGATCATCTTGTGATGATGATGATTTCCTCGATGCAGCGTTGTTATCCCTTGACACAATCCCTAGTGAATACATAGATATTTGGAATTATCTGAATGAATTCAAGTTTCCTGATGGTGCTAATGCAAAGACTAAGAGAAAGATTACTCAAGCCAGTCGTCCATATTCTATTCTGCATGGAGCATTATTTCGAATAGGACCTGATGGACAGTACAAGAGGGCAGTTGGACGTGATCAAGGAAAGGAGCTGCTAGAAGAATTCCATAATGGTACATGTGGAGGGCACTTCTCTGGAAAACTTACAGCAAGAAGGATCTTAGATGCAGGTTATCACTGGCCCACTCTTTTTAAAGATTGTTATAATTATTGTAAGACATGTGATATTTTTCAAACACATGGTAATCGTAAGACTTCATCAGCTCCATTATGTCCTATTCTTCCCCTTGGTCCCTTTGAAAAGTGGGGAATAGACATTGTAGGTCCACTTCCAACTACATCACGCCAAAATAAGTATATTGTAGTTGCCACAGATTATTTAACCAAGTGGGTTGAAGCTAGGCCATTGAAAACAGCTTCCATGGATGAAGTGGCAAGGTTCATATATGAACGCATTGTCACCAGATTTGGTTGTCCATTAGAAATTGTAACAGATCAAGGAAGCCACTTCATTAATGAGGTGGTAGAAGCCCTAGTCAATAAGTTTTCTATTAAGCACAGGAAGGCAACAACATACAAGCCAAGTACAAATGGACAGGTGGAATGAACCAATTTTGTGTTGTGTCAAATTCTAGCAAAAGATGCAGCCTTGCAGGTACATAAATGGGATAAAAGGATTCATGCAGCATTGTGGGCATATAGGGCAACATCAAAGTCAGCAATAGGATACTCCCCATTTCAGTTGGCCTATGGCATTGATCCAGTTCTTCCTATTGAGTTTGATATTCCCACTATGAGGGTTATGAAAAATGAAAGGATGGATGAAAGTGATTCAGTAAAAGAAAGGTTGGTACATCTTCATTTGCTGGAGGAAATGAGGGAAATAGCAAAGGATACAAGCCATAAGAAGAAAATGAAGCAGAAGGAATACTTTGATCAAAAGATCCGATGGTCTCCATTTCATGTGAATGACTTGGACCTAGTATATGATTCCAGATACAAAAAAAAAAGACAGAGAAAATTTCTTCCAAAATGGATGGGGCCCTACAAAATAGTAGCTGTGCATGAAAATGGTACATACCGACTAGAGGAATTGGATGGCACTCCCATTACGAAATGGGTCAACCACGACAAGTTGAATATTTTCCAAGCACAAGAATAGTCTACTCCGAGGACGGAGTAGAAGCTAGGAAGGGGGAAGATATCGACACTAAAATTTTCCTCCATAATTTCTATTCACTTACAATTTCATTAATGTATGTATTAGGAATAGGATGTTGTTAAGTATAATTAGTAGTAGCGTCTGATAGAAGATAACGGCGCCGTCAGTACGGTGTCGCCAATAATGTGGAGTACGGTAACAATCAAAGTACAATAGGAATGTTGTAAAAAGTAAATATTTGTTGTAAGTGGTCCGGTAATGTTAAAATGTCAAAGTTTGGGTAATTAGGAAGAGAAGTAGGGTCTACATGATTAGGAATTAGAAATATTTATATTGGTAATAAGGACAAGGAGTGAGGGGTAATCATAAATATTTTGTATATTTTATTTGTAAAAAATTCTAAAAATGTGGAACCCGTGTAAAATGATAAGGTTTATCTTATCTTAAGAGATAAGCTTACATGTACAGATAAGAGTTAAGGTATGGAATATGATTCGTCAGAGTGGATTTCTTATCCTATCTTAGAGATAGGATGGATAAGCCTAGAAGTTCTATAAATAGAGAGGCCACCCCCCTCATTTAGCATAGAAATAAGTAGTGAGAAATATTGTAGGAAGTGTGCAAAGGAAGCCATCAGTTAAAGGTGTGTGTTGAAGAAGCCATCAAGAGGTGTAATTGTAAAAGTTTCTCCCATAGTCTTGTTGAAGTACCTCATGGGTGAGATTGTAACAATTTCATGTTAATATTATAATTTACTTTGATATTTCAGATTTGTCATCATTCCGTCTTATCATAGTCGATGGTATTCTTGTGTTCAGTTGTTTTGTTTCCAGATTACATCCACCAAACTAAAGGCTGTGCATTAGTAAATAATCATAGCACGAGGAGTTCCCGGTGAAGAATTATCATAGTGCCGGATTGGTGATGACAGACCCAGCCTACAAGCACTCCTCTTCAAGAGGAAAATTTTCATGAGGATCCCATATATGGGATTGAGATTTAAAGTAGTGGGAAAATTACGAGGATTAGACCGTGCCCAATCAGATATCTAGCTAGTCTAGAGCTAAAGATAGAGTTGCCACCGGTCATGCTCATTTCAGGCATGAGGTTGAGCTTTAGCGCACAAAGGTCAGTAACAGCACCTCTCGAATAAAAGTGAAGAACAACTTCAGGAGGTATATATTTTGTTTGTTAATACTTTAAGGAGGGTGAAACACCATCTGCAAGTCATTTTTTTACTCTTGTTCTCGACCATGTTCAGCACCAAATCAATTACATGGTCACAATTTGTGAGGAAGGGAAGCTACTTATCCCTATTTTTTACACGTTTTACTTGAGCACCCTTTGCCTCTGTTTAGTATAGGATAGTTTAGGTTTGTTTTTCAGCAACACAAGTGCTCACACACACTCTACCTATTTCATCTTGAAAGACGTATGATTTTTAGCTTTTATATATAGTGTTGTGCTTTGATTTCGGCACACTCCCTCTGGTGCCTTTCCTTTCCTATTGCACCTGTGTGCCCCTTTTTTTTTTGTTTGGGACGATAGTTTAATTTTTAGTAGATTCAGTTCTAACAATCCACGTAGCTTTCAACTCTCATGATCCAATTCAAAACATCTTCATATGAGAGTAGCAGTTCAGTTCAAAGTTTAGATGGTGCTTCAGTGACTCCAAGGGTGTTCTTCAAGTTGTAGATCAGTTCTTTAAATTTTCAGGCTAGAATCCATGCCCAATGGATGCTTCTAAGGTTATTGGTCGATGAGGCCATAAATTACCATTATTTTGTCCTTCCAAAGTTACCTTTGAAAGTGGATTTAAATGTAATCTTGGAACTCACTGTTTGCTTGAGATGGAATATAGGATATATATCTTCTTCATTCTTTAGAAGTCTTTTGTTATCTATTTTTTTGAATAATCCTATTGATTATTCAGGAAAGATGCAAAGTCTTGTGTATGCATGTCATAAAGGAAAGATAATACTATTTTAGGAAAAGTGGAATTGCTCATGAATAGTATATCTAAACTCAAATATGATTTCACATCCAGATTATTCTCAAAACATTATGCAATTTAAAAAAAAAATCATCTCAATCTGAGATCGTGTGTAAAAGTTATAATTGTTTTTAGTTAGCTCTGGAACAATTTGGGTTAGCTACAAAACTTACAGTTTTAGTTCTGGAACTTACATCAACCAAATGACAATTTTAGTTCTGGAACTTGCATCAATAGAATGACAGTTCTAATTTTGGAACACTATGGAATGAAAACTTTAGTTATGGAACTTGCATCAACAAAATGACAGTTTTAGTTCCGGAACTTACATCAACGGAATAACAGTTTTAGTTTCAAAACTTGCATAAAATGAGGAATTATGAATAATCAAATAATCCAATGCAAAATATGAGAGATTTTTTTGTTCATAGAAATATTTTTAACAAAAACCTCATTCATATTTACTACAGGTTTTATCAATAAAGAGAAATCTAACTTTTAGTGAGCTGCAGTCCAAGGAAAAAGTGTATCAGACGAGCACCAAAAGTTCCACAAATAGAAACAAAAAAAATAAATGGAAAATACTTAGAGACGTTTTTTTTCATAGAAATATTTTTTAAAAAAACGTCATTCAAATTTGCTACAGGTTATATCAATAAAGAGAAATCTAACTTTTAGGGAGTTGTAGTCCAAGGAAAAAGTGTATCAAACGAGCACCAAAAGTTCCACAAACAGAAACAAAAGAATCAAATGGAAAAATTGAGAGAGGTTTTTGTTCATGGTAATATTTTTAATAAAAACCACATTCATATTTACTAAATGTTTTATCAATAAAGAGAAATCTAACTTTTAGTGAGCTGCAGTCCAAGGAAAAAGTGTGTTAGACGAGCATCAAAAGTTCCACAATCAGAAACAAAAAAGTCAAATGGAAAATCTAGGAGAGGTATTTGGTCAAAGTAATTTTTTAAGGAAAAATATCTTTCCAATCAATTAGGAGAATAAAATCATTGTGATTCTTGTTACCAAAAAGCAAGGAGAAGATTTGGGAGCAAATCTTCCTAAAATAGCGAAATAAGACTTTGACTTCAATAATATATCTCTCTCCATATTTTGTGGAGATGGAGATCTTAGTTGTTAGGATTGGAATAAAGATAAGATCAAATTATATTCCCCAGAATAAGAAGTTTTTTGGATGCATGAATTATAAATGCAGCCTTCCACACTCTTATAGGTAATTTTTGGCTACCAAGAAATGAATATATTCATTCGTTCTCACCAATCTTCTAAGTGAAATTATTCTGCAAGTTTTGAATTAAAGTTGAAAGTATGAATTAAGTCCTCTTCTAAGGAATGAGTTGGCCACTCATTCCAAGGAAGATGGATCAATGTTTTATGTTCATTTATTTATTCTGTAGTTTTCCTTTTGTTGTGAATTTCTGATTTTATGTTCTGTGATCCTTCTTTCCATACAATTTCTTTTGTGAACCTACAAGTATCTTATTTATTTTTCATTTGTTTTGAATTCAGAAATTTCATTTTTGCAAGTGTGTCTTTCTATTTCTACATGTGTGATTTATTTTATACAAGTTTGGATTGTGTTTAAAGGAGTTATTTTCCAAAGATTTTTTTTCTCTTATTGCATATAGCCATCGGACACCAGCCCTAGATTGGCATTATTAACGAAGAGGATTGACGACCCTCATCATTGTTCTCTTCATCTAGCAAGTAGATGGCCCAAAAAATTTGCCAAACTATTATCCTAAATAGCTCCCTAAGTTATTTGGATAACTTATATTTATTCTGACTCTGATGTTTCACATTTCAGGTTGCACACACTCAAGTTTGTTCTTCTGGCACCATTACATGGCTAAAATTCTTCCACATGCCTCGTGTGCCTTACTTCCTTCTTATTTCTACTCCCTTTCCCCTTCATCCTCTATCTCCTTCCATTTCCCCTTTGTGCCTTCCTTATACGCGGTTGCTTTCATTCTAAATCGTCACACACCCCCTTACGCATACCTCTATAAACTTGCCTTCCAAAATGGCTAAGTCCCTAGCTCCTCTGCGTGCCCTTTTCTTCTTGTCATTATGCACCTCTCTCTGTTGATGCTCATGCCCACTTACATACTTGTCTACTCCTGCAGCTATGCACCTTGCTTATGCGCACACATTCTTATGTGCCCTTCTTCTACACCTTTGTGTGTCTATCTTTCACGCGGGCACCTTTACGCCTCTCGCTTTCACACCTTGTGTCTTCTACACCAATCATTTTGTCACCTCATTCTATAAGACTTGAGTGTGATACATGTAACCTATCAAAGCGCACCAACAAGGCGCTAAATCTAGACAACCAACTAGTGTGTGACATGTGGCAAAAAAGATAAAACAAATCAACAGTTGGCTAATTTTTTTAGTTAATCAATGTACACCACATGTCATTGCTTATCAAAGCGACTTGTAGAATTATGACATCCATAACTTCTGCTACAGTGCTATGATTCCCACGTACCCAGTCTCATTTGAAAGTTGTTGACATCAGCTACATGTTGGAATTTTCAAAATCAAATTTAGGCGGGATTTGGTAGGTGGAAAATAGGGAAACATCATTTGTGTCATCAATACACACATCTAATTGACCCCAATCACCAAATTTCTTCATATCTTGCCTTCTTCCTTTTTCTACATGCCAAACAAACATGGGGAAGCATGTCTGATGGCCTTGCAGGTGGTTTTGTAGGTATTTATCATTTATTGTTGGTGGTTGAAGATTTAAATCTATGTTTCCCTCCTTTTCTCCTTCTCTTCTCTCCTTCTTCTTCTATAAATATAATATTTATACTTTGTAAAAAGGATCCCTCTTTGTTGTAATGACACCATGCTAAAATGGTGGTCGACTTCCCATGGCTTTCAAACCTTGACGTGGTCTCTGCAATGTATTCTCACCTCCTATCGTGAATGTAAATGACTATGCACCCCTTCAGCAATAAAATCATGTTTTGTGGAACTCTTGTCTTCCCTTTTGTGTTTTCGTTGCATCTTGCCTCTCTGTTTGCATTTTCTGGTATGTTATGTGTCTCCTCTGCTTACAATCCCCACGTTCATGTATTGTGTGTGCTAGACGGCTGAGCCTGCATGTTGATCTGTGGCATGCATCGTCTGCCCTCTTCTCTCGCACCCACTTTGTTTCCTTCATCGCTCGTGGAGAGAGATCGACCCTTTATTTATGGTGTCATCATCTTCCTTAGTTTAGGATTTCCCCTTTCTACACATCCTTCTATCCATGGTCCCTTGGCATGTTTAGTCTAGGATTTACTTTTAGCATTAGGAGTAGCAGTAGCGTTAGAGGTAGATAGAGTAACCAGCCTTCTCCAGAGATCTATCTCAATTGTGCAAGGTCCCATAACTTGGATATGGTTCCATTGTTGTCTCAAACGACTCGGTCCTTCCAGATCCAAGACACGGGTGCAAGCTTGAGAACCAACATGAACCTTTGTATAGACCATGGAACTAGAAAAATATACCAACATAAATGCCATTAGTTGTTCTAATGTTTAGATCCACTCAGGAAAGAATCTTCCACATCCTCCACCAATCATTGAGGAAATATCTGAAGAAAAATAAGCATTAGAAGAGACAATTCCTAAAAATTCTTTGCAAAATGAGCAGTGTGCTAAAACCTTTGATTTTCTAACTATAACATTTCCAAAAATATTGAGAGAAAAATAAGAAAATCAACATCATCATAAGATTTTTGAATATAATTTCATATAAGAACTAAAATTTCTTAGTATTGGAATCCCTCTATTACAAGCAATTTGAGATGTTCGTGAGATTCTAGGAAGGAAAAACTAGTGTCCTAAGACCATCCAAGTAGATGGGAAGTTATTTAAAAAAATTGTATGGAAGTTTCTTCCTCCCAAGTATGTCGACCTAGGAAATCCTATGGTTACTATTTCTATTAGGAATATAATTATACCTAATGTTCTTATGGATACGGGATTTGTTATTAATATCCTGATTGTTGATATGATCTCAACCTTTTCATTAACCAATATGCAACCAAATACCACTATCTTACAAATGGATGACGAGACCATTAGAAATCCAAAAGTAAAAAGATGCCTTTGAATACCCTATATAATTTCTAATATTAAAACCCCATACTCTAAATAATGGTTATCCTGTAATTTTAGGTAGACCTTGGATTTCCACAACTTCTACCCTCAAATATTGCAAGTATGGGCACATGACTGTTTCAAATGGATTAAATGTAAAAAATAATTTTTTACCTAGATGCCAAGCCTTTCTTTCTAGAAAAATATCTATGGGTGGATGATCCTAATGAAACTAACATTCACGGAAGCATTTTATTCTTTTTTAGTCATCAAAGTCTAATATCTGTAAATTAGTTCAATAAATGTCATGAGGAAGAATTTGATATAAAAATCTATATTTTCACATCCTCTATTTGTCCTTACCATGCATTTGAAGGTGAAAATGCTAGTGATGACATAATAATGTTGCATGAATTATAGTCCCCATGTATTTCCATTAATTCATTAATGATGGACTGCCCCTCATTGATATAAAACTATCCAAGGACCAAGAAAGTCTAAATTCAACCAGGTAAACCATTAAACATTAATAGTTGGTTGAAATATGAAAATGAGGAAATACTATCTATAGTTATGAAATCTCATTTGAAATACTTTACATAGGAATACACTGATATGAGATGGATTCACCATGATGTATGTACTCACCATATTCAAATGGATAATTTCAAACTAGTGAGACAACCCCAAAAGAGAATAAACCCAACACTTACAGATATTTCTAAAACTAAGATAGAGATGCTATTACATGTAGAATTTATATACACAATCTCATATATTTAATGGGTATCTCTTTCGGCTATTTTTCCTAATTAAAATGGAAAATGGATATTTTTTTATAGACTATAGAGAACTGAGAAAAGCCACATAGAAATATTGTTTTTATTTTTCTTTCATTGATCAAGTTCTTGAAAACTTTGCAAGAAAGGAAAACTATTACTTTTTAGATGGATTCAATGGATATAACTAGATACAAGTAGAATGTGAGGATCAAGATAAAAAAAACATTTAATTTACCTCAGGGAAATTTTACATGTAGTGTCCTACTCTTCATAATGTGCATTGCACTAACGACCTTTCAAAGAGAAATGTTAGCTATATTTGCAGATTTGACAAATGAATGTGTTTAAAGTTACATGGATGATTTTACAATCTATAGAGGATATTTTAAAGAGTTATTGAATAATCTAGAAAAAAAAGTTGGCTAGATGTGAAAAGCACCAATTGTATCTCAATCATGAATTTTTTTTAATTTTGGTAGAATAAGGTATATTCTTGGGACATCACATCTTAAAAGAAGGAATAAAATTAGACCATAACAAAATTTAAGTGATCAGAAAACTTCCAACAACTTTCACTCAAACAACGGTAAGAATTTTCTTAGGATATGTTGGTTATTATATGATATTATAAGAATATTATTCAATATAGATATATCTCTATGTTTTCATTTTCTTAGTAAAGATTACAAATTTCTTTGTAGTTATAATTGTCAACAGTCATTTTGAGGTCATTAAAGAAAGAATAATGTTTTGCTCCTATTTCGAGAGGACCTAATTGGAAGCTTCCTTTATACATCCAAATAGATGAATCTCATGAAGAAATAGGAGTTGTTCTTAGACATAAATAATAAGTAGAAACCATGCATGTCTATTTACTACATTAGTTATAAGATTAACACCTACTGAAATAAACTATACAATAGATGAGAAATAATTCCTTATTGTGGTGTATGATATAATAAAAATCACCATTACCTCACCAATTACAAGGTAATTATATACACAATACCATTTTGTTATAAAGTATTTAATGAGAAAATCCATTGGTAAGAAAAATGATAATTATGTGGTTATTAATTTTACAAGAATCCAATGTGAAAATAGTTGATAAACCTAGAGAGCTAATGTGGTTACATATTTATTGTTGAGACTAACAACTACAAGGCAAAATGAAACAATAGAAGATTGAATTCTTATATGGACCCTTATTTTCTATATCTTTTACAACACCATGGTTTTCTGACATGGCCAATTATCATGCCTCGGGGAAGTTCTCCAACCTATTTTACTCCCTAAATAAAAAAGGGGGCCTCATAAAGGACAACTCAATGTACACTTCAGTAAAATGATTTTTATTTAAATGTGGTCTTGATTTATGTGTGGCACAAATGCATAAGGGAGGATGAAATTCATGATGTTTTGAGAGCTTTCCACGATGAGCCCTCAAGAGTTCACTATTTAGTACTCTCATACTATCAAAAAGGTCTTAAATTTTGGATATTATTGTCCTTCACTACAAAAGGATGTATAAAAGTATATATGTTTGGCAATTTGACCATGTCAAAGAATGGGAAGGCCTACTCTCTCTCCAATGAAATTATTGTCCAACCTCAAGTGTTTTTGGAACTTTTTGAGAAGTGGGGATAGGATTTCATTGGCCTTGTTGACCTAATATTTCAAGGGAATGAATACATTCTTATCTATATTTATTATGTTACTAAATGGCCATAGAGTTCAAGATTTACAATTTTCTAGGGATGAGAAAGTAGCCAACTTTTATATAAAACAATATTTCTCAAATTTGGGGCACCAAAATTTTTTGTTTTAGATCAAGGACCAAAACTTGTGTCTAATGTGATCAAGGAATTTATCAAATTTATATATTAGTTGAGGCACAAGAAATCTTCACCTTATCAGTCAAATTAAGTTCAAGTCACTACAAATAACTAGAGAACATATTGACTATGGTGAAATAAATCAATAGAAAATTATTAGGCACTCACATTACTATAAGTATTTTGGGCATACAAAACCACATGGAAATCCACTATTAATTTTTCTCCATATGAGTTAGTTTATGGGGGAATTTTTTTTCTTCTATAGAATTTGAGCTCAAGACTCTAGAAACAATAATGGAGGTAGGGATAGATTTAACACTAGCACATATAAAAAGGATTTTACAACTCAATGAATTAGAAGACTTAATAATGGAATATTTACATAATACATTACTAATTGATAGCAACAAAAAGGAAAGTGTGGCATGACCACCATATCATATAGAGAAAATTTCAAGCTGGAGATTGGGAAGTTTTTATTTGATTCCAAGTATAAATACTTCAAGGGAAAAATATAGACTCATTGGTTGGGTCCCTATCAAATTGAAGAAGACTATAATAATGGATCTATTTATTCAATCTCAAACCCATTAATGGGATGGTGAATAGGAAACTAGTTTCAAAAGACATTGTTGAAAATAAGTGAAGATGCATAGGATTTTCCTCCTATAGATAGAATGCAAAGACTAATAAATGATTTCAAAAGAATTGTTTGAAAATGAAGTGAAGATGTATCCAAAATTTTCCAAAAATAAAAATTATATGTGAAGATAAGAGACTTGTTGAGATGCAATCCTCTTTTTCTTTAGAACTCAATCATGAATAACACAAAGACTAAATAAAGGATATGAAGGTTGAAAACCCAGAAATGGTAATGCCTTCTTCCCAAAAAAAACTAACCGGTAATTTTATTTGGCTAAAAACCAATGCCAAAGAAATATCAGCCACTTCCACCAACTAAAAAAATCATGGCCAAGATGCAAAAACCACTATATCTACAACCTACCAATGATAAGAAACTTGTTAGCGAATATGGGTTCTAGACAAATCCATTTAACCATTTTCCCTTCATTGAACAGTAAATACATGTGTTGAAAGGGGACTAATTAAGGTATGTGTATCAAACTTATTCTTTATTGATAGCATAAAGGTCATTTTCAAACATTATTAAGTGATTTTCTGAACTTAACTCAAAAATGAAGTAATGATGACCCCCAAATATGATTAAATGGATATTCCATTTTAATTTTAAGAAGTGATTTGGGAATGTGTGAAATAATATCCCCACATATATGAGAATAAAGTGGGATGTGGAGATAATTTTAAATAAAATCATACTCAAGTGTGTATGGAATAATTACCCTTACTTCATACACAAGGTTCATTACATGTGCATTCAGTTACACAACTCCTAAATATGATTTGTAGATTTTCCAATTCATCTCCATTTTTGAAAAAGAGGCTTGAAACAAATAAAGAAGTCTTGCACAACAAAGATTGAGTCCTGCACATTCAAAATAGTCAATAGAAATGGGGAATAAGAAGTTATCAAAGCTAGAGAATAATACCAAGCTCATGCAAGATGAAATCCACCATAGAAATCTTTGAGTGCATAGGTGGTTACAATTTCTTCAAAAGTTCATAAGGTTTTAACCAAGAGATGGTTAAAGAATTTTTCTGACATTTTCAAGGGAGGAACTCTAAATTCCAGATAATAACTATTAAGGTAAGTGTTGAAATTTTAAGCCAAATATTTGGAATTCCAACTATTGAAGTAACTCATGTTAGCTCTAGGGTTCCCTACAGTTGAGCTTATTTCAAATTTTAAAGTACAAGGAGATCTTACCCTTAGGTTATGTCAGGATGGCATTGGTAAAGTAAAAAGAATTTGTCAAAGATAGTTTTCCTAACCCATGGTAGTTAGTATCTAAGTGGGTTATGAGATACCTCACATGTGATGGACAATACCAAATTGTACTTGGCCCTACCATGCACATTTTGAACCATTTACACCATGGGATAAAATGACCTGAGTTGAGGGGCCAATTTACCAAGAATTCCTGTACAATTCCTTGCAAAATAT
Source organism: Taxus chinensis (assembly GCA_019776745.2). NCBI lineage: Eukaryota > Viridiplantae > Streptophyta > Pinopsida > Cupressales > Taxaceae > Taxus > Taxus chinensis. The sequence goes on along the minus strand of CM034147.1, from coordinate 889,846,881 downwards.
GGTGAAAAATGTTAATAGTAAAGGGGCACCCTTGAGACACCATGGCTTAATCAATTTAATCTTGCAAACATCATTTTCTACAATTGTATAATGGGGAAGTAAGGAATGTAGATTTGTAAATAAATTTAAGAAATAAGAATCTAGATTAAAACATTCTATGAAATCCCCTACTACCAAAGCTAAATATAGAAAAGAGAAAAAGAGAGGTATACAGTTCAGGATGAAACCAAAGAGCCAACCATTATTACTCTTCTCTAATTTTGAGGATGTTCCATGATGAACAAGTAGAATGCCTTTGCAATATGATACCTCCAAGTTGAAAAATATATAAGAGAAGGATTGTGTTAGTGTTGTAAAGAGATGAGTGATTATGAATAAGAAAGGATCATGGAAGAGACTCTCCAAAATTTTCGGGTAGCCTATCACTTTCACACAAGAACCTTTAGAATAATTTCCCACACAAGAATCACTTGAGGAACAAATTTTCACACCTTCTACCATTACTCCATCAATAGAAAGAATTGGAAAAATGTCAACCTCAACTCCAACCAATGGATAAAGGGAAGGCTCCCATGTATTCAAGTGAAGAATCCTATCAATCATCACCTCAACATATAGAGGGAGGTCCAAGTTCACCTAGTTGAAGAAGATGAATAAATAAATCAGGATAGTGGCCCTATCAAGAGCTGAAGTTTATTTTGTGCAAGAACAAAATAAGGAGATTGAAAGAATCAAATAAATGTTAAGTGAAAAAGAAATGAAAATTCAGAGCTTACATTCAGAAATTATCAAATGAGAAAAGAGAGATAAAAAAATTATATTGCAATATGATAGATTTAAAAGCAAAATTAAAAACACAAATGACAAGTTGTAAGAAAAGGATAACCATGTGTTATCTTTAGAAAAAATTGCCATGAAGAAAAAGGAAGAAGAACTTAATCCATCTCCCAAAATTTCCAGACTACCATTTACACATTCTAACAAGAAATTATCATAAGTCAAAGGTAAAGAGAAATATTATTAGCAATTGGCCCCAAGAAAGAGCTAAATGACAAGGAGATCCAAACTGATTTCTCTTTTCCCATTTTCATCTCCAAGGGAATCCTAGCATGGATGTCCTATTTCTATGAATTGAAAGGATTTGAGGCCAAGAATAAAGAGCTAGAAGTTGAAGTCAAATAATTAAAGAAAGGAAAGACAACTCTACAAGGAAAACTTACATCATATTTCCAAATAGGTGACTTTAATCATATGTAGAAGTCCCTCCAACTTCTATGATATGTTCTCAAGGAATGATTTCTCAAATTGTAGCTTTTCAAGCTCAAGAATAATATGCTACATGATATTGAAGACCCCAAAACAATTCATGGAGCCCTATATAGCCAAGTAATATTGAGTTTAAAAAACTTTTATGTGAATTCTATGTTCACAAATTTATACTGGGACATGATGTAAAATTATTATTAAATTTTTTCACAAGGAACTGTACACTTAGGGCTTTCATATCAACCTTGAAAAACTTAGGATAGATTTGGGTGGATAAACTTGCATAGAATTCAACAACATTTTTGGTAAATGCAAGTTTCCTCATGAGAGCATGAACTTTACTACACCCTAACAAATTAATTACCACCTTTAGGCTCAACCACACATTCCCCAACTCAAGGAGCATTACAGAGAAAAGCTGGAAGAATCCATCAAAGGATTCTGAAAATCGTTTCATTCCTGGTGGAATATGGAGCATGCATGAAAATATGGTGAGCTACCAAAAATATGAAAATAAGGGAGGTAGTATCTTCCCAAAGAATTTAAATTGGGCCTATAGAAGAGCACAAAAGATGACAATCATAATTGGATACTTGAGCATGATTGGATTGGGATGCATTATCGACCACCAACTACTTTGGGCACCAGTAACCAACATGGAATTCCTATGAACACCAATATGAAAAGGACTTCGGAGGATGGGAAAATGGGTTATATCTAAACAATGTCTATACAACTTCAGAAGATAAGACCTGGAACACATACACCCAAAATTATACTTATGCATAAATATTTTTGAAACAATGAAAAGAGAAGATAGGAAAATTGTAGGAGGTTCCTCGCAAGATCTTAAGTTTGGGAGAGTGATGGTCTTGAAACATCTCATCTTAATAAGGTTTAATTCCTTAATTTTGAGTAATTTTGAAACATACTTAATCATGTTTGCCAAGTTTTTTATCTTTTTGCAATATTAAGTATAGTACATGTATGATGAATTAACCTTCATAGCATTTTGGATTGTTTTTTCCTAACTCGTAACCATTTTGTGGAAAATAATGTTTTTTCATGTAAAAAAAGGGGAGATAATAGAATTAACAAGTAATAAGTCCACCAAAATCCTTAAGTTTGATTCCAGACTTCATCAGTAGCTACAAAATAAAAATCACAGGACTGAAAGCAAGTGTAAGACTCTCAAAGATCATAAACTTCCAAATAAAATAAAACTAAGTCCCAAGAAAAATGTATAGGAATTCTAAAGAAAGAACAATGACTCCTTCTTCCAGGCTCAAGAATTTGATCCACAATCAACATATTTGTTACTTAGTGCCCAATTGTCAAAGTTAACTAGATATTTGGAGATTGAAAGGATTTATAGATCATGAAGAAAATATATTCATTCACTCAACACATGGAAATCTAACTTCAAGAAGTGAAGTATTCAATAAATAAGAAAAAAAGGAAAATATCTCTACCTTTGAGAGAAGTATTCCTAATGAAACTTTCAAATTGAAGAAGTTCATAGTTACTTTGTAATAGGATAGTCTATGACAATCCATTTGTCAATTGATAAAGATGGATCCATAACTAAGTTTCAATAGGACTTGTCTTTAATAAAATTTCCATGAATGTATAGGTTAGTTTTGCATTTATGAGAGGCTGAATACTTCAAACTTACTTTATCAATTCATCATTGTGAGAAATTGGGAGGATCTAGTCAATGAATCAATTCGAGGAAGCCCTAATAGGGCACGAATTTGGCAAAACGTGAAGGTATTTGAGAAAAATACCAGATGCTAGGACAGAGAAGGAAGAAATCCCTCCATTCGTGGGCAACAAACTGTTTGCAGAGAAAAGACAAAGAAAAACGTGGCTACTGTAAATACCCAGCCGTGGCTATCAAGTCGCAAATCGTGTGTGTTTGCAATGGAAAGTTGCACAAGCTATGGAATGAGGTTAAAGAACCTCAAAGCTTTGCTAACTCATCCATGCACCATAGGATTAGAGCTAAACAAGAGAAACTAACATGAAAGCATTACAACTTTGACAAAAACATCAAAAACTAACATGCATACTACTCTCTACTCCATGAAAGCTTAATGAAAGTGAACCTAGTATAGATCCTAAGCAATCAAATTGTGTGATTAGTTGTTTTCCTTAGGAGTGGATGGATGCAAGATGGCTACATGGGAGCTCTTAACTAATGGAGTATGGCCAAGATCCAAATGTTCTATATAGCTTAAAGCTATCATAAATGGTTTCTAATGCCTTTCCAAAATGCTTGAGAGAGGACTTGTGAGTAAAGTTGTCTGTTTGAAGTAGGTAGGCTTGGCCTTGCATTTATAGTTTTCCAAATGGAAGAGTTTGAACATTGGGTGCATGTGGGACTAAAGCTCAAAAATCACTTTTAGATTAGATTAGGATAAACATGTTTTAGGCTTAGTTAAGCTAGGATTAGGCTAGTTAAACTTGATTAGCAAGTGATTAGAGACTCATTGAGAGTTGGGAGGGGTCTGGATAACCAATTGTGACTGATAGATAGCCTACGAAGCCAATAGAAGTGGTCTAGAGAGAACTAGGGAGGTTCTGAATGGTCGAAAGGAGAAATGTTTATCTAGTAAGAGAGATATTAGCCAAATAAGCTGATTATATGAGGAATATGACCGAAAGAGTGTCGTGAATGGGCATTCAAGAATGGAGCGAAGTATGGGGATTTAACGAAGTGTCGTTAATTGATTGGATTGGATGAAATGCTAAGTGTAAGCATATTTTAGGTGTCTACATTTGCCCCTCTTTGGGGTGATGTAAGCGACGTCACTTCAAAGAAAGTAGACAAGCATAAACAAGTAGAAAATCTTGAAGGGATAGAAGAAAAATGAGAATAATGAAGGATGCCCCCTCGATTGGCGATGGGGTGATAGAAGAACTCGATTGACTATGATAAAAAAGATGACAGAAAGATAATAGAAGAAATGATAATGTGAAGAAGAAGAAAAGAAAGGGGATATAGAAGAAAAGGAGTATGAGGAAGAGGGAATGAGCTAACATCCATCCAATGCCTTTTAAACAACTTTATTTTTCATCATATTGCTAGAGATCTTCATCATCGGTCCTTATTAAAAAGAATGAACAAAAGTGTAGTATGACATGAAAATCCATATACGAACAAATGTCCATTGCTAAAAACACCAACTCCATGCAACATACAAAATGCAATGCAATACGAGAAAGTAAAATATGCCTAACTCCATGCAACATACATAATGCAATGCAATACGAGAAAGTAAACAAGCTAAACTAACAAAGAAACAAATGCAATGTTTTTGTTATCAAGCTTCAGTTCCAACCTATGTGAATTAACGACAAGGGTTAATGATGGTGCCCCAAGCAAGGATACATGCAAAGGGAAAATGGAGGACACTTCAGTCCAATGAAAAAGCAATGTGCACTACGAAACAGTACCATGCAACTCATTGTGCCCCAGAGTACAGACGAAGTAAGCAGCCTAACTTTTGTTGATGGAGGTAGATCAAGATGATCCGCGAGTCGCACACATGGACAAGTGAGAACCAAAGAGCGACATTTTGTAGGATGATTTTCAATTTTTAGAAGTTTTCTTAAACATATTTGAAACATATTTGAATTTTTTGTGATTTTTCTAACATATTTGAATTTTTTTGTGATTTTTCTAACATATTTGAATGTTTTTGTTATTTTTCTAACATATTTGAATGTTTTGATTTTTCTAACATGATTTTTCTAACATATTTGAATGTTTTTTATGATTTTTTTATGATTCTAACATATTTGAATGTTTTTGAAAGTTTTCTGAAACTATGTATAGGAAGACAAGGAAGCGTGGATGCCCCTAGCGATAGATGGGATGTACAAGGGCATAAGGCCACGTGCGTATGAGAAAGGTGAAGATGTAAAAATGCCCCAGTGATTAGGTGGGAGTATTCAAAGGCAAACTCTTCACAGGTAGAAGTGGGACCCAAGGCCATTATGGATAGGTTCAACATGATGGTGAACGTAAACCAATGAAGTGCTGGGAAGAAGCAAGGATGCCCCCAGCGTAAGTTGGCCTAAAAGCACATGATAGAAAGGAAGGAGAAGATTGTTTTTGTGAAAGGGGACAAAGGTGTCCGAAAACATGGCAAAAAGTAATCTTATACACATGGATGTTCTGAATGAAGTAGAAGAACGATGTGAATGATATGAATGTAGCTTAGAAGCCTCACGATGAAGAAGTGATTAGCCAAAGGCACAAATCGTGAGACAAGATATGGACTAGAGTAAGAGTTTGAACAAGGTCCAAAAAAGACACTTGGTAACATACTAATCCTGCCTACTCATAGAGATCCAGTGTGTGCACGTGGAGTTTAATTACCTCTTGAAGGGAAGATTTAATAGACAACAAGTGAAGACACCCTAGCCAAAGTGTAGGGATGATTGATTTTGAAAGGTGATTTTGTGAATGAATGGTGGAAGGATAGTCGTACATTGCTCCGCTGCCAGCCAGGCATCCATAGCCCTGATGGAGATGTATTTGATTCTAATCACAACATTTCTCTACTGCCAGTTAGGCATCCATAGCCCCGATAGAGATTATTGGAAATACCCCAAGAGAGAGTTATATATCAATTTTCTTTTGCTTTGTAGCTTTTAGCTTTTGATTTTTGATTGATTTTGATTCTTTTGCTTTTCTGAAAACTTATTTTAGATCTCTTGTTTGACAAGGGGTTAAGAACCATTGATGGCTTGATGGAAGGAGGTGGAAGTGATTGTGATGATGACATTGGCTAGTGTCAACAAATATGTCCAAAAGTTCTTCACAACAAGTTTATTAGATGGTGAATGTGATAGGATCTCTAAGAGGTCAATCATTCTTTAATTTACCAAGGTGATAAAAGACCAGGGTCAAATGGATACCATAGAGATAAATGTCACAAAATGTGTGTGAATAAGCTAACCAAAACATCACTGAAGGGATGAAAATGGTAGGGAGACTTGTAGAAAAATAGCAAGGAAGGGAAGAAAGAAACATCCATGTGTACACAATACCTGATTGCAATGTTTGATCTTTGTACCTTTGATTTTTGTTGTGTTTTCTTAATGTTTTTTGTATTTTTGAATTGTTTTTCAAAGCTTTGCTATTTTTAGATTTTTGACAGTTTTAAGAGGTTGGGACTAACAAAGTCACTCTATGTGGTAAGATCCAACAACAATGTTTGTGACTTCCTTAATAAGGGAGACTAGGCACGTTTGTTTATCAAGAGTGATATTATCCCCGATCTCGATGATTGAGGTGAGTTCACACTCAATAAATGATTGTGATTTGTTCTGAAACATGGATTTCATATGCGGGAGATTTAATTCCCTATCCAGAGGTTTATGCACTTTGTGCCATACTTGATGGTTACGTTGGTGTGCGTTCTTGAATCACGCTTGATTTAGAATTTTGAGATTGTTTTATTTGTTGGGAGCTATAGAGCTCTTTACTGAGCTTGATTAAGAAACTGTTTGGGTTTCTTATAAGCTAATGCGTGACTTGTCTAATCCTGAGAAGGAGAAGAAAGTGAACATGGACATTTAGAACTGATGTGATAAATGACCATGGGCTTGCCACAACCATTGATAGAAGAAATATGTGATGGATGAAAATGGATCCAAGAATTGAAGAGGAGGGGCTACCAGGAGGTGAGCTACTGATAGAAGATGATGAAGGGCTTCCAGGATGTGGCCCAAGAATAGAAGAAGAAGGGTTACTAGGATGTGACCCATAGATAGAAGATGAAGGGCTACTAGGATGTGGCCTAAGAATAGAAGAAGAAGGGCTACTAGGACGTGACCCATAGATGTAAGATAATGGGCTACTAGGATGTGGCCCAAGAATAGAAGATGATGGACTACCGGGGGTGATCCATACCTAGAAGACAAGGGGCTAGTTGGATGTGCCCCAAGAATAGAAGATAGTGGGCTACTCGAAAATGTCCCACAAATAGCAGAGGAAGGGCTACTAGAAGGTGACCCACACCTAGATGAAGATGAAGGGCTACTTGGCGTTGACCCCATAAGAGATTGTGATTGAGGAATTATGATAGACAAGGAGTGATTGGGTGATGAGAAGATAGGCCATGGATCAATGTAAGACCTAGGAGTTTCCTCACTTAATGAAGAATGTGAAGATGGAAGAATAAGAGGAGGATCAAGTTGCATGATTTGAGGCTCTTCCTCTGTTTCTTGATAAAAGGAATCAACATTTTTCTCAGAATATGCAGGCACATCGAAGTCTAAAGAGAATCCTTTCTCATAATCTTCTAAAGGAATATCTTCATGTGCCCCTATAAATGCCCTGATTGTTTCTTCATTCTGAAAGAGGTCAATCAGTATGAGTTGTTGATCGACCACCAGGGGTTGATTGGAAGAAAGAGGTTCACTTGGTGTGGAAGACTTAGAAGATGTTTGATGATGATTGATAGAAGAAGATGAGATGAGAGACGAAGAAGATGTGTAGCTAGATGTCTCAGGAGTAGAAGAAGGTGGTGTGGACCTACCTATACGATGGTATATCATCTGTAAACTAGTAGGATTAAGTCCAAAGTCTATAGATTGTGACACATGGGTCGATTCAGACATTTGACTCGAAGGACTTTGAGTCACATGAATCTTCAAAGAAGGAAGATTTATTGGGGGTGATTGATGAAGAAGGTCCTGCGAAGAAGGGGAGGACCGTGATTCAAGAATCACATCGGATGAATAATAACAAGGGTCCTGCAAAGAAAGAGAGGACCGTGATTCAAGAATTGTATTAGATGTTTGATTGGAGGGATTTGGAGTCACACGTATCTTCAAAGGAAGAAGATGTTGTTGAGGCAACTGATAAAAGGGGTCCTGCAAAGAAAGGGAGGACCGCAACATAGGAGTCATATTAAATGTATGATGAAGAGGTTCCTGGGAAGATAGGGAGGACCATGACATAGGAGTCACATTAGATGACTTAGGAGTCGAATTAGATGAATCCGAATAGTAGTTTGGATTTGAATCCTCAGAAGATTCAGAGGAAATATTTGGATTGGAATCCTCAGAAGAAGAGGAAATGTTTGGATTAGAATTAGAAGAAGAGTGGGGGGAACTCGAATAATAATTTGGATCAGAAGTGTCCAAATCATACCACCGACTATGAGATGAAGGTGGGGAACGAGTTACCCGAATGGGACTTCTAGCATGAAGAACCAAACGAGGTTTAGTCATGATGGGAATCCTTTGATGTGAACGCCAAAAATTGAATTCCTTATTTTTGTAAGAATGAGGAACTGCATGATAATCAGTCATTGTTGGTGTTCATTTTAATCTCAAATATCTAGGCCTAGATAGTGTGATAAAACTTCTTCAAAGTGAAGAAGGTGCTATGTCCATCTGGGAAGCATAACAACAACCAACTAGACATTTCGTAAGTACGGAGATGCGTGTGTGATTTTTCGAAGAAGGTTCTAAGGAAAATAAACATCGTGATGATGCAATCTCAATGAGATCAAAAGGGATTGCCCTAGAAAATGATTTATCTAGATGAATAATCACAAGGAACAATCACACAAGTGTGAAACACAAAGCCAATCAACAAGGAACTACTCCCTATGTAAAATGTGCATGCAAAATGATAATTCGATGCAAAGATGATCAACACAATGTAAATATTTACGTCAAGCTCGAAATGAACAAGGCGTAAATATTAACAAAGGGTAGATGTGACTCCCAATCAAAGGATACCATGACAAGTTCAACAACCAACAAGACCTAAATGTTAAAGGGTGGGGTTTACAAATGTAAGCCAGGTAACCACACCAATTGGACACGTCTATCAAGCTTTGTGGAGAAGTGAGATATTAGTGTCAAAGTGGTATCGAAACGATGCAAACAAAGTAAGCGACACCTTTCAAGATTTAGGACAATGTTTGAAATCAAACTAAGTCAAAGTATACTAAGGATGTGTTAAAACGTGGGCAGCGTAACGCCACAATGCAGAAACTTAGATCATGTTTACGAGAAACATGACATAAGTATCTTAATTATGTCGAGACAATGCAAATGAGGTAACATGTCAAAGGGAGATAAAATGATGAATCAATCCTAACTATGATGATGATCCTGACGTGGGTATCAAGATCACAAAGGCTACCAATGATATAAATATGCCTCCACACACTTTAGACGTTTAACTTACCCAGCCGCAAACATGGATGGGCGTAAACAGACAAAAAAGTGGCAGAAGCAATCGATTGGTAACACAAAGGTAGTCACCCTTCCTTTGATCAACAAAGTGTCAAAAGAAGGTGAAGGAGGTAGATCAAAATGGGGGTGAAAAAATGCTAGCTTTACTTTGGCAGAGTTTCACCTTACCTTAAGGTAAGTGAAGAACTAGGCCAGAGTAACGCGTCACACGTTTCATGATGAAAATGATGGCTCACAACTCAACACAGTTTTTAGAATGGTCAAAGTGGGCTCCTAGCCAAAGTATATTTTCCTAGGTGGTTCTCTCGTCCTAGGTGCTACAAAGATTATCCACGAGTGGGACGATTTACCCAAAAAGTCACACTGACTAGTTTGGGAGTATCTTGACTTTTCCCCCTTCAAGCACAGTGGGCATCAGATGCATCCAATTGTGTACTTAAAAGGGTCGCATAGGGACAACTTGTAACTCTATCTCACAAAGGAATTACTAGTCAGATAGGTAGTGCAGAGCACTTCCCGTTTCGTCCACAAGGTTCCCTCTTGCGTGGACTACTTTGGGGTTCCTAGAACCACCCCCATTGTTGTAGCTTAAGGCGTTATGCCAAAGGGGTTATGTTCCAGTTGAGCGGAGAGGGACGTACCCTTTTCTGAAACCTGCAATACAATGTTTTGAATATGTTGTTCGTTTTATCTTTTTTAATTAGATGTGGTTTGCTCGAACACCGTTTGGCAACCTGTATAACAACTGTATTAGTAGTTTTCTGACTTTTGTTTTGATTCCTCCATTCTTTGGCAAGCAATGGCGTTTTGGTCCTGTATGACGATTTTTAGTAGTTTTCCATCAAAAGAGAAGGCATCATTTCTGATTCTCCAGCTCGTCCAAGGATGCAAGAGAAGAGAATACGTGATTGTCTTCAAAAATCCAAAAATATATCAAAATGGAAAAATACTTTTAATTCAACTATGCCAAGTTTAGCCAATTTCCACTCAAATATTCCTAACAACCTCAAAGCATCAAAAGGACTTAAGAATCGTTTCTGATTCCCAAGATCACCTAAAAGGTGTGAGGGAAGAGCATACATGACTTTAATCTCATGATTAAACATGCAATGTTTATTAACCTTTTAAACAAGTCAAATCACCATCAAACATGTAAAAACACCCTACAAAACAGAAGTTAGATTCAAAATAAAACTTGCAAGGTGTTAGAACATCAAAGACCAAATTTTCCAAAGCATTTAGACATGTTAGAAATGAGTAGTTTAATAAAAATGAAAACCTTAAATTTTTGGTAACTTAAAACCCCAAATTTATGTTTCCATTGTTTAGTTCACTTCAATACCTTTCCAATGCAACAAAAATGGAGTCGTTTCGAGTTCGGGAGCAAAAGTTATGGCCTCCAGAAGATTGCTAATGACGTCTACGCCACTGTTAGTGTACATGCGCCCCTTTTTTGGTGCCTGCATGCCTCTGTGTAAAAAAAACACAGTGAGAGTTGCACCTGCGCGCACAGAATGGTGTGTGCGCCCCCTTTCCTATAGGTGGCTAAAAAACACGTGATTTTTCAAAAATATCAAAATTTTATCGATTTGGTTCAATTTTTGGCAGCACTTCACCTCCTTTGATCCTGCAAAGAGAAAAAAAACAAGACAAACCTAGCTAAACTAGTTAAGAAACATGATTTTTTGCCATTTAGAACAAAAATATTAGTGAAACTAAAAACTTGAACTAATCTAAAAACTTTGAAACTAATCTAGAAAGCTTTGAAACTAATATAGAAAGCTTTGAAACTATCCTAGAAAGATTAAAACTAAGAAATAGTTAGAAACTAAAACAAAAAGCTTCAAAGTGACTCCATTAATGGAGGATGGACATAAGTGTCCCACCGGTGCATGCCAAATGTGTGCAATGGAAAGTTGCACAAGCTATGGAATGAGGTTAAAGAACCTCAAAGCTTTGCTAACTCATCCATGCACCATAGGATTAGAGCTAAACAAGAGAAACTAACATGAAAGCATTACAACTTTGACAAAAACATCAAAAACTAACATGCATACTACTCTCTACTCCATGAAAGCTTAATGAAAGTGAACCTAGTATAGATCCTAAGCAATCAAATTGTGTGATTAGTTGTTTTCCTTAGGAGTGGATGGATGCAAGATGGGGGAGCTCTTAACAATGGAGTATGGCCAAGATCCAAATGTTCTATAGCTTAAAGCTATCACAAATGGTTTCTAATGCCTTTCCAAAATGCTTGAGAGAGGACTTGTGAGTAAAGTTGTCTGTAAAGTGGTAAGTTGAATAGGTAGGCTTGGCCTTGCATTTATAGTTTTCCAAATGGAAGAGTTTGAACTTTGGGTGCATGTGGGACTAAAGCTCAAAAATCACTTTTAGATTAGATTAGGATAAACATGCTTTAGGCTTAGTTAAGCTAGGATTAGGCTAGTTAAACTTGATTAGCAAGTGATTAGAGACTCATTGAGAGTTGGGAGGGGTCTGGATAACCAATTGTGACTGATAGATAGCCTACGAAGCCAATAGAAGTGGTCCAGAGAGAACTAGGGAGGTTTTGAATGGTCAAAAGGAGGAATGTTTAGCTAATAAGAGAGATATTAGCCAAATAAGCTGAATATGGGAAGAATATGACCGAAAGAGTGTCGTGAATGGGCATTCGAGAATGGAGTGAAGTATGGGGATTTAACGAAGTGTCGTTAATTGATTGGATTGGATGAAATGCTAAGTGTAAGCATATTTTAGGTGTCTACATGTGTAATCTTGTGTATGCCATTTTTTTCTGTTTATCTTGAATATTCTATTAAGTATAGTTTTTTATTTATTTGTTTATCAGATCAAATTCTCGTCACATAAGATGTTCTATTTACACATCAAGTTAATAAAAATGGATTTGTTGAATACATGTGTTAATAATCTTGATTAGTCATATGCCAAATCAAGGGGGGGGAAGGGCAACTCTCACCCAAGGATGAGGAACATTTTTTGGGTATTTTTATTAGTTGGTTTCATTTCCTGTATTATGGGTTCAAAGAAACTATAGAATTGTTTAAATAGATAATTTTGTTTGAAGTTTATTAAGCTTTATTATGTGTTTAAATTAATCATTTATTGCACTTTCAATATTTCTAAATTTATGAAAGTATTCAAATGTTTATTGTTTTAACTATGTTTATTAGGGTTTTTGAGAATATATTTCATCATATTACCCATAGCAGACCACCTTGGATGTCGCCTTCGATTCAATATAATTAACTAAAGTAGAGGATACAAAAATCCTTACCAGGGCTAAGAGTTATTGTGTTTTGGGCATAAAGGAAATAAGCAAAGACAAGTATGGAAAGAGAAGTTTTTGTTGATAATAAAGTAGAGGAAGAGAATTTTCAAGATCTTGTAAACATTCCACATAAGGGGTAAATCAATAGGTTTCATTTAGATCTGAGGAGTGAGGGGAAGAATTTTTTTCTGATCTTGAAGATTAGGATGAAGAGGAAGGGCCAATTGAACTCGCCAATCCTCCTTTTGAACTCCACAAAAGTATTCTAACCTGAAGCAAAGCAAGAAGTGTTATGGAACACAAAATAGGTTTAGACAATGACACAAGAACATGGAGAGGAAGTTGAGGTTGTATCATTCATGTTTGGGATACAAAGATCAACACTCCCCATACTTGAAGAATTTAACTTCATGCTTTCCATTAAGGATTTCGATAGATTAATGTTTTCTATTGAAATTGAATGTAATAATTCGACCTTTTCCGTACTTGCAAAACATTAATGGAATGAGATTATGGAGGATATCACTATTTTGGCTGAGATTTAATGGGAGAGGATGTGCTTCCAAGCCCTACTTATGAAGCTAAATGTATAAGAGATGAGAAAATAAGAAAATGCAATCCTATAGTTCTAAAATTTGGGTGTCGATAAAAAATGTAGCTAGTTTAGGGCCATGATCAGAGTTGCCACCGGTCATGTTCACTTCAGAGAATGAGGAAGAACATCCAAACATCATTAATAGCTTTGTGGATTCCATTGAAGAATATAATCAAACATAGACATATTTCTTTATTGGAGCTAACATGAAGATTGAGAAAATGAAATCCTAGTTTTCAATCTTCTCTCTTGATATGGGTCTTCCCAAGCTGATCTCATAGCATAATTTCATTAGAAAGGGAATCTACTTCTCTCATCCTATTTCTAGTTTTGTTTAATTGGTTTTGTTCCTTGTTAGAGTAGGAGTAGTTTAGATTTACTTTTGGCATAATAAGTGATTTGTGCACTTTGTATATATCAGTTGAGATATGTATGATTTTATCTTGTGTAAATAGTTTTTTGTTGATCCACTTTTGGAAACTTTTCATAGACTTTATCTTTAACTATTTATGGTAATTTTTGATCTCGTAAGCTTTCAAGGCACTATGAAGAAATTGGAGGACATCTTGAGACTTTTCCATGGTAAAATAACTTCAAATTCAAATAGGTTTTTAGTTTATTGATTTGTAAGGCATTAGTTTGTAGTTTTTCAAGGGTTTCCATAGCTGAATGAAGAAGTTTTAAGTGTTTTCACTTGACTCCATGACCACTGGATGTTAAGGCTACCATCACTCTATATAGTAGGCAGATAACCCCTACATTTCACCTAAAATGTTGCCAAAATAAGCACCCTACTTCATTTTGGGAAACTATTCTTAAATATTATGACCTAAAGGCATGCAAAGGGGGTTATTTTAGGATTTTCATAGCCCCCTTGGGTTTCAAACACATCAAAATAGCTTCCCCATTGTTGTTAGAGCTCATACAGGTCAGATATTGAGTTTAGAAGTGAAAACTAGTTTTTTAAGCTTTGGTGCATTCACAAACATCCCTATAATGGTTAACTCTTTGTGTTTTCATTAGATAGAGAATGTCAACATTAAAGACTAAATATTGGGATAAGTGTCATTAAGTGGTGCCTTCAAAACCCTCACGACATAACCATTTATCAATTCTTTAATTCACTCAGCTCGTCGATTGGCAACAAGTCATCAAAGCTACCACGTGGATGTCATTAGTCATCCCATTATTCTTGAAGTGAATGAAAATTAACTACCCCTTCAAATCTTAAATATATTTCACTAATGATTGTAACATATAGCTCATCATCATATGGGACTCTCACGAGCCTCAAGTCTAAGTGTTAAATTTCTTCATATTACATATTGTCAATGTATGACAATTAGAAAAGTGAACACGTGGCGATGATCAGTCTTCTGGGATATCTCAGTTTCAATATGAGGTTAAAGGTGAGCATCCAATTCTAACATGTAATCAATGACATACATGTTAATTTACAAAGAGAAATTGGTAGAATTTATCTAACTCGTGATGTTTAAAAATTTCCTTCTATTTTTTGCCTTCCACGCGCCCTTAAGCCACTAATTGAGGACATGTTAGATAAAGACATGAGGTGAAAATTTGTATCATGTAGGAGCATCATCATGCATAAAGAAAAATTATGGCTTTCAAGAAAAAATTTATTTGGTCTAGGTTTTAGGGGTAATTTTATGTGTCTTAGCTTGTCTCATGTCCATTTGGGACTCTTTTGCAATGTAATAATGAAGTTTTGGAGTTTCCCTCCAAAAGTCCCTTTTCAAATATTTCAATTTGTCTAGTGATGTTTAGGGGATATTGGTCTTATACTAGGTTGAATAAAATGATGAATATAGTCTTAAGAGCTCTACTTAACATTATCACATGTTACTTGTCCTTCTAATTAGGGTTTATAACCATGGTCACTACTTATCATGGTTTGAGATGAGTTAAAAGCTTGTAACTACCTCTATTCTTGATATAAGTGAGGAATTCGAATTGTGAAGGAGTTAGTTAGGTTTTAGAAGGAATTTTAGCATTGGAAAGTACATGAGGAGGAGCCAAGAGGGCTCAAGACCTCTGTAAGTATATATGGAAGATAATGAAATACAAATTTCCTTCAAAAAATGAATTGTGAAATGTTTGTATTTTGATTGTTCTATGAGGAAGAATTGTGTTCATATATCTATTCATATTTGATAAATGTTAGAACATGTAGAATGATGTATTTTTGAATGAATTTCAGTAAATTTCAAGGATTATGACTATGAAGGGTTGAAGGGTAGTAGTAAGGCCATGGTTATATAAAAACATTGACAAAATTAGGGTTTAAGGTAAGAATTTGTATCATTTGTGTTTTTAAATGAATGAAGATATATTTATATGATTCAAACTAAGAATAATAAGATTAAATAGGGATGAAATGTCAGGGAATGCGAAGAAATCACTCTTATAAGTATTGAGTAACTTGTTAGGAATTAGTATTCACATGGTTTATTATATGGTTAGTTTTATATATATTGTTATAACAAATTTATAACAATATATTAATACGGGTTTTATATTGTTTATACTTCCTACTTTATAGGAAGTTGGTTTTCCTATTTGGATGGCTATTTAATAGCACTCCATTCATTGTAATTGATACAGAAATAATATATCGAACATATTTGTGTGAAGATTATTATATTGAAGAAGATTATTGTGTAAACCTGTTTCAGAGTTTTCATTTGGTACCAGAGCGATGGTGCATTCCTGAGCACTATGTGAGGCAATGCCATTGTTTACAGGGGTGGCCTTGTTTCATGAGTTGCCCCCATAGATTACTGTGTCTATACCAGTGGGAGGAATTACCGTATGTTGGCATCGAGTCAGAGTTCTCTTGAAAAGAGCTCAGATTCTTTCTTGACTATCTCAGACATTCGCAGATCCATTTAGTATTCTACTACGTATCTGGGCAGATATTTAATACATAGTATGTGGCTGCTACAAGAGTCATATCCCTGGCGGCTTAAGATTCATATTCCATTATCGAATTGACCACAATCTGCATTTGATTATGCATTTGTCAAAGGTACGCCAGATTTATTTAATCTCCAAGCATCGATTTAGACCCATTATGTACGTATTTGGATCATCTACTCAAATTTGTAAACTGTGGTGACTTCATCACCTCCACGAATCTGTATACACAGGCTCAGACTTTTCAGATCGATAAGACATAACTACAAGGGAGTCCTAGATCAGGTAATTGAACGCTTTTGTGTCATCTTTCAAATATCAAAAGTCTGTGTCAACGATTTTTGCTGCTTGCTAATCACTGCATTGACTCAAGCCTGTGTTCTGCGAATGTATATCTTTGTGCTCCTGCTACCATTTCAGAGTCCAACGCAAGGCTTATTAGATCTGAGATGCATAAATTTCCATTGATTTGTTAAAAAAAAAAACCTCATCCATGCAGTGATCCATGCATGTACCAAGGCTCGATTCTTAAGAACTTGTGGATCTCACAGTCTGACTAGAGTATCCATGGTTTTCGATTGGCTGTGTAAAGTTTCTACACGTGGCGAATGCAGAGAAACTCGGAGGCGTACACTTTAGCTTGTGTAGATCTCACTCCAGTTTTCCAATGTCGTTGCTAATGGTCTTTATTTTCTGGAATTTCTTGCGTTGGAAATAACCTGACATGGCACAGCTGGTACATGAAAACCTAAGGTCAAAGTCTGCGCAGCTGTCATATATATAACCATATCTTGGGATCTGACTAGTCGACTTGGTTTGTCTCGGCGTCAAAGTAAAGGCAATAGTCTTTGCATTGAAACATAGTTGGTTTTATTAAATCGGTGTTCATCCAATTCAAAGGAGTCATTCCAATAGTTGTTTAAATTTAGTGTTGGTCAACGCCATCACTATGTCATTCACAACTTTGAAATACGTATTATGCCCCCTTCATAACATCCTTATAGGCTGCCATCATTTCTATAACAAAATCTACACTTGGTGGTTATAAATATGCTGCATGAGGTTGTTATTACCTTTGGTCTCTCCATCATAAAACATAGGTTGGTTAAAATTGTAGTCGCTTAAGTCTCATAAGTGTCATTAAACATTGTCTACGTAGTATTGTTTAGCTATGTCATTTTAGTATAGTTGTTTCATCCGACTTCATATGTGTCTAGAGTTGTCCTAAGTCAATGCCATTTAATTTCGTAGTTGTCATTAGCTAAGTAACGTCACGTTTGAACATGTAAAATGTCAATAGTTTGTGTCATAAATTTCTAGTTATTGTCAATCAAATAGGTGATTTTATGATTATTCGTAAAGAGTCAATCAGATTTTTGTCTCATTTCAAGTCTAGTCATGTCATTGTAAATAGTTCAAAGAGTCGTAAAATTGTATAAAAAAAAAAATTTGCCTGCATTTCAATTGGATGCACTATCGGTGGAATCGCGACGTCTGAAATTTAATATGCATTTGAGCCTCAAAAGCAAAATCTCGTTGATCTAGCAACTTGAATCAACTGGAGGATGGAGGCATCGGAGGCTGGAGGTCAGACATTGACCTCTCATCAGTCACCAATGACAGGGCCGCACAGAATGATTTGGTGGCACTGGTGTGCAGTGTGAGTACTTATTTTTTGAGTTTTGCAGTGTGCTAGATTCAATTGTGTGGTGTGAATTTCAGCTTGGTGTGATTCTTTTTCAGAGTTCTTGTTTTGTTTGGTATTTGATGGATGTTGGAAAGAAAGTTGGGTTGGAGCGTAGATGACTGTCAGTGATCCTCTAACTGACTTGGTCCTCTGACTGCCGTACTTCGTTGGAAGAAGGTCAGCTAGAAGAATACGTTCACTAGCATTAGTGACCATGTGCAGCAAGACCTAACTAGCAAGATCCATTTAGGAGTATGTTCTTCGATGCATTTTGCTTCTCAGTATCTATTTGAGTGGAATTTCACATTGTGGGGGGGAATACATACCAATGTTCCATTCCCGTTCTGCACCCAAAATGACTTAGTCAAGGAAAGCTTCCAATGGCAGTGGCAGTTTTCTAGGTTGTTCGTGATCGAGTGGCAGCGATCAAAGACAGAGACTACAATTAAGAACATTACAATTCTTATAGGAAGTAATGTGAGATTTTTTCAGTATATCTTCTATTGTGCAGTTTTGAGATATGCAAGTTGTGTTTCCTACATAATTCCCTGATGTATAAGCATAGTGATGAACAGTAGCACCAGAGTAAGTTAGTTCATGGATCTTGAAAAGGTTTGTGGGAGGATCCAAAAAACCACACGAGGTCGATAGTTGATGAGGTTCCTGTCGCGTCAAGGTTTGTGGTAAGCCTGTTTAAAACCATGGAAGGAGTGAGCCTTTCTTTTGGATCAAAGTCATGAGTCACAGAGTTGGACATGCCACAGGGGTGAGCATACTGCAGTTGAGTGTGTGGATATTTTTCTACCATGTAAACATTATGGGGGGGAATGTTAGGAAATTAGTATTCACATGGTTTACATTATAAATGGTTTGGTTTGAAAGAATATATTGTTATCAACAAATATATTATTCAATGGAGTTTTAATACGTACCCGTATATTTATAAACGGGTAAGTTGTTCCTATTTTATAGGAAGTTGGTTTGTCCTATTATGGATGGCTATATATTAGCATTCCATTCATTGTAATTGATACAGGAATAATGATATGGAACAGAATAATATGAATATTATTATATTGAAGAAGATTATCCTGTGTAAATTTGTTGCTGCACTTTCAGAATGCAGTATATTTGAAAATTTCATCTAACTATTACCTATAGGGTAAAGGTTTGGTTGAATCTAGTACTAAGAATTTGATATGAATTATCAACCAGACGATGGAGAGTAACTGACGCACTTCACATACGTAGCTAAAGACTTCCTTATGGGAAGATAGGGTCACACCAAAAAATGCCATTGTGAATCCCCTTTCATGTTAGTATATGGTAGAGAGGAAAACCTTCCTTTGTCTCTGGAATTTCCCTCTTTGGAATTATCACATCAGCTAGAAATTATTGAAAGTGATCCTATGACAGTAACGTTTGTTGAGTTGATGGAGTTGGAAGAAACTAGGAACAAAACTATGAAGACTGTGAAGCTGCATCAGGCTCAAATAAAGAAAATTTTTAATAAGAAAGTAGTTTTTAGGTCTTCTCACGAAGTAGATTTGGTCCTCAAATGGGACCTAGACAGGGCCAAGCCAGAAATGTACATGAAATTTGACGCTCTTGATGGAGCAGTGCCATACATGATCACAAATTGCAATGAGGCAAGATAGAATTTTGCCTATCCAGACTCAATGGAGAAACATTACCCATTCAAGTGGGTAGAGATGCATCTCAAGACTTTTTTTAGAGGTTTTCACCTTGTACGTTATTGATTGGGAATGTTTATTTCCTCCAATTGCTTTAGATCACATTGTCTATTTTTACTTTATTATGGTTTTGTTTAAGTTTCCACTGAAGTTTTAAATATGATTGTTCTAAGGAGTGTTTTGTTTCTATAGGTGTTCTAAGAAGTCAAGAACTCATGAAGCCCAATTTTATTACCTAAGTTCTAATGGAATAATTCTTAGGAGGCAAGAATCCCCAAGTAGAATACACCAAAGAAGTCTAAAGCCACTTGACGAAGTTCATCTTGCTATGAGGACTTAGATAATTTTCTTGTAAATTTTTTAGGCTTACCCATTCTCCAATTTTTTTACGAAATTTGTTTCAAGAAGAGGATTCCTTAGTATCATTTGTCACTCATGAATTTTGGATTTTGGAAGTCAACATGTATTTTGTGTGCAAAATGCGCATTGAGTTTTGAAACTAAGAAACCCACACCCATACCATTTCAGAATTTAGGACTAAGGAACCATGAGTTGCATTCTTACATCTAGACTTATCTCTATAGAGGTGTCTGACAATCTGATTCCACGATATTATTTTGGACTGTCAAATTCCATAGTACAAGACTTTCATGCAACTTGTTACTCTGACTCCCAAGATTTTGAAACCTAGACCACTACACATCATTAAGTAGACTTCGGAGTCTGAAAGTGCAGCCTGCAGTGCAACCTGACAGGGTCTAGATCTTCAGAACTCTGAGACCTATCGATGGTATTGGCAATTCCCAACCACCCCAATACATGGGTGTTTAGACCCAGTGTAATTAATTTGGTTCACCCTCCTCTATGATGCATTATAAGATTTCTACTTTTGCATGTTTTAATGGCTACAAAATAACTACTCTGACTAAGCTGACATGACCTCTGCATCCTGAATATACCCCCTAGAGTTTTGATTCTTCTGGAAGCATTATTTCATCATTTTTGGTGCGTCATTTTGGGCAAGTTTTGTGAAGTTTTTAGGCCTTAGAATTTATTTTTTTGGGAAATCTTGGTATCGGATGCATTTTACTTCTCTCTTGAGTTCTTGACATCCTTGGCATGTTCAATGAAGTTTCTCCTAAATTTAACAGTTGATGTTGTAAACCATTACTTTTCTTTGCCCGACATTTTTATTGTTTTATTAAGTCAGAACTTCAAGGTACATCACGAACAAGGAAGAAGGTTATATATCGGAAGCCCAGAGAGTTTTTCATGGGATTTCGAGATTTCAATGTTTCATAGTTTTGGGATTGCTTCGATGGCATAAAATTCTAATTTCAAGATTTTCAGAATTTGAAACTTTTCTCAACATCTTTAGATCCTCAAACCTCAGGTTTGCTTGCAAAAGATATCATTGGTTCAAGTTCTCAGTACTTTGAGAGTTTCCATTTTGAGAATTTTTGTTTTAAAGTAAATGAATGGAGGTTTTTTTTTCATGAAGGCTTTCATTTTTTAGATATTTTTTAGGGGTTTCACTCACTCAAATGGTATAGAAATCTTACTTCGGTAATCACTTGGAATTTGGATTTTTAGGGATCATTCATGAGTTTTCCTATTTTTGATGTTGTTTGGCTAAAAGTTTAATTTCTTGGCCCCACAGAAGCTTCAGACTTCGGGAGTTTCAGAAGGGTTCTCAGACTTATATTTATAGAGTTAATACACATCTGCCTCTACTTCTGCAATGCCTGGAAATCCTCACCCAAGGGAAACGATAAGATCTAAATCATAGTTTTTTCAGGGGTGACACCCATACGATTATTTCATTTGATTTAGGTCAGAACCTATCTCCAAGACACAAATTTGGGTACATGATTAATTATATCATGGATGCATCTATGGGAGAAGATATTATATGCTCTCCGAATAAGAAACCATGGATGTAAGAAATAGGGCTTTGACAACGAGATTTCCCTACTGTAGTCTGCATTTCCCCATCATCCATGCAATGCCCTAAGTTCATAGATGCTATCTAATAAGCATCTAAAGGAAAATTTGATCAAGGTCTCACACATAGTGAAACATCTAGGATGGAACAATGGTGACCTTCATGAACCTAGATATTAATATACTTTAAAGACTTCTATGAGTCAGACTCACTCAATGTCTGGGCTCATAAATGTCACTCAACTTATATCCCTAAGCAGTCTTTTCTTGAATGCACTAGGTTACCTTGTCCAAACGATGGATGACGATATATGGGGGTTGTCAGACAAAATTTATCTTGGCGAAAAACAAAGTGTCTCTAACACCATCTATATTCCTAGTAAGATGATTCCTCCATCAGACTTCCACCATTAGATAGTAAATTGATGATTGGAACTTGATTACACTACTGATGTAGAGTTTTCAGAATTCCTTCTTCTAAGGATTTCTAGCAGTAATGGATATACCTGTTCTGATCAAAACTGAGGAAAGAGAAACAAAGCACCTTAGTTGGATGGGAATGAGAAACCCTCAATTATACTATCTAGGGTTAGAATTCTCGGATGCTTAGCTGATCCTTCATAAAATTCTTCATGAATGTCTTACATTGAAGACCAGATAAATAAAATGCGGGAATGACTACACAAAAGCTCCAAAAATCATGATATCTAGAACAATAGGCTGGATCGAGGAGTACTTATCAAATTTATGAATATAGGGCACCTGTGGGCAACCTGGACTATGAAATAGGTGCCCTAGTATGAGAACTTGACCCAAAACCCTCCTTTGATGTGTCCTTGACTTATACAACTATCCTATACTTTTTTTTGCACTAAATATTTATATAACCAGAGGATTTTGTAGTATGTGGCTATAGAATTAAGTAAGGGAATGGGGTGGTATATACTTGTAAATCCCAACATTGACATGCATGAGGGTGCCTAAAAAATATAGATGCTCCTACCAAGGGGGTACCTAGACTGTCCTCAATGGACAAAATGGGTTTTAATGAAATTAGTTTGTGAGTTATTGCATTACCACAAACTTCATCACGACCTGACATAGTTTTGTGAGTGTGTGTTTCCTCATAACCTATAAGCTATTGTGTCAAGTCACACTTTGTGAAATCTAGCGAGCTAATAACTATGTTTAGAAATTTAGATACAACATGGTGGATGGACCTTGAACAAACATTTCCTCCTATGCACTAATTTTGACTTTTGGGATACCAGCCTTGGGCCTTGAGCATGGAGCTAGACTAGGTATCCATGGAGCCTCAATTAGAGGATATTTGCAATCCATTGACATGATGAGAATAGTTGTAAGGGAAAAATCACAGCACCCCTGAAATGAGTTATATAAGTCAAGAGGTAACCTAATATGGGATTATGGTCATCCCTGAGTGTGCTTGCACAACATTGAACTTTCCCAAGGTGTGGGACCTTGCAAAATGGAAAAGCTCTCCAGATTAAAGGTTGGTTCCTATTCCTCTATTTAGGTGCATACATGAGAACTTGCAGAGGATCTATTCCTAATCCTAATCTAAGATTTACCAAGGAGACAAGGATAGAAGGGATGCAGGAAATCAAACTAAAGATATAAGGTGATGCACCAAAGGAATGATGAACATTCGTTTTGCTAATAGACACAAACCAACAAAATGCATACAACCACCAAGCACAGATAACCAGATTTATAACGAAAGACCATATGAAAGCAAAATAGAAAAGAGAGGATCTATAATCGATCACAGACATGTTTTATTGCTCTGCAGATTGATACAATGCATTACAAAGTGGCTAAGAGGCATGACACGTATTACAGTCTAGTGGAAGGTCTGAAAACCCCACGAGTTCCTTTACCAAAAGAAAAGGGGAGCCTGCAAGAGAAAATAATGTCCAACCCTTTACAACGAGTCCTGAGCCTGTATTTATAGATTTGATACAGACGGGAGAAAAAGAGAGAAGTAGGAAAAAATAGCTCAAAACTCAACCACCACTATTTAATGTCTCCCATAAAATATGTTCCAAATCTATCTTGACTACATCAAATCCTTATTCGACACCTCGAAGGAGGAAGAAACGGCGAAGCAGACTGAATCCTATTTGATTGTTGAGGCAAGGAGATCCCGCATTAAAGGCCCAAATTTTTTTCTCCATTTTCCACCTACCAAGGCCTGAAAAAATAATTGTTTATCCTTCCATGGCGTAGAGGACATCAAGATGCTTCTAACGGTGTAAGATTTTCAATATTTCGAGCCCTGAGTCGAAAGATATGCCCCTTCGAAGTTTGTATCGGGTCCGTAAAAATGGGTCGAGCGGGAAAACAGTTAGAAAAAATGGGTCTCCTTTTTAATATGGGGCATGTGGCATCTAGATTAGGGAAAAATCAGGTTTTCAGGTCCATGATTTATCCTTTTCCCCCCTTTTCTGCAAAATTCAAAGCTTAGAAAAACTCCCACGACCCTGATGCTCTGCTTGGACATGTGGCACCCTTTGGTTGGCTAGGGAGACGCGCTTCAATTTTATCTCTGTGCCTTTTGGCAAAAGGAAAAATTTCACCTTTTTCCTCCAACTCCCCGCTTTGCCCTTGACTTGGGCTCAAAAACTGACTTTTCCTTTGGGTGGAGTTGTGGCCCATTTTGCAACTTTTACACCTTTGAAATAACAAGGGGCAAAAAATCAACTTTCTCCCTGATGGCCCGCTTTAGCGCTACTAGTTTAGGCTCACCACATGGCGTTTCCTCCACTGCCTGCCCAATTTCTATGTTTTGGCTAAGTCTTTTGCTTGGCAGGGGCATATCTCTTGACCTGGGACGCACGGCGTCCTGGCGCTCATTTAGAAGCCCTCTCTCTATTCAATATTTAAATTAGAGCCATTTAGACACTTGGCACTCTCCGTCGGTCTGCCCCATGCATTGACTATTCAACCGACTCTGCCCCTTTTTTGAGACTGGATGCGTGGAGGCACCACACTCGCTTGAAAGCCCAATTCAAAATTTGCCTCTGAAGGAGCATCGAGTTGACACTTGGTAGCTTCCGTAGGTCTATGGACTTTTCAACAGTTCCCTTTATCTTTTGGACTCTAGGCCACATGGAGAGCTCGTGCTCATTTGGGTCTCCACCTTTGGACTAACTCTTGGAGATGCACCAAGCTGACACTTGGTGACCTCCACTTGCACTTTATACTTAGCAAATTTTTTAGACCCGCCTTGTCTACCTTTTGACTCTGTTGACCATTTGACCCTACCCTCCATTCGACCCAGGACACGTGGAGATGCGGCGCTTGTTTGAGCCCCCCTTTATGGATTCATCTTTAGAGAAGCATCGTTATGACACGTGGCTCTCTCCGCTGGCTCTTCCATACTTAGTCAACTTTGGACCCTTTCCTGAACGGTTTCAAGCCTGAAAAACTTTGAAACTTCACCATTTTTTCCCTTATTGCTCTTGGTTCCTCAGCGACACTGCCCCTTCTTTTCTGACCCTGACATTCTATTGTTGAGTCTACATGTAACTTGAAAAATGGATTTAAGACATGGAAACATATCGATAGAGTCGTTTCTTTTTTCATAGGGTTATTTAATTTTTCTCAACCTCTGTCACTCCATTGTTGACTCCTTCTACGACCTATTTACAAGATCTAAACGAGTTTCCTCAGGTTCTTTCTATGTGGGGTCATGGTTGATCCAATATTTTGCCCGGGGGCAAAATATGGATAACAAGTAGTGACTAGTGCTTGGTCCCTCGTTATGGTCTCGTAACTTTATATTTATATGGTTCTCTTGTTTCTAATTTCATAATTAACCCGAAGAGGCCGACCATTAAAAATATGGAAAGCTCAAACAGCTAAAAAGTGCCCAAAAAGTGACGGGAAAGTGTAGAAAGGCTCAGGGCACCCAAAATGGGACCGCACCCCAGTCAGAAATAAAACAATGCCAAATTGCAAAAATGATTGGGTGAGTAGATGCGGGATTTCGGAAGTGACAACAATAAGCAAAGTAAAATGGCCAAAGGACATGGGTTAATTAGTACTTTCTTCACTCAAAAACCATATGAATATTAGTATGAGACCAAGACTAAATAATTTCTAAAGTGCGTGATTTTGTGTCTACAAAACCCATATCTGCTCTTTAGATTATTTTATTTCCTTCTTACCCGTTTATTGTGTCATTTCACGATGTCTATGGATTATATCTACATAGTTTTAGTCCATTTTGTCAATTATGAATAGAGTAAGAGTATGATAAAATGCAAGGTTAATTGTGGCTATGCTTTTTTTTGCCTTGTATTTTTCCTTTTGTTATTGTTTTAGGGAGAGTGATCCCTTCTATTTTGGTGTATCACCATGTTACCTTGAATTCCCTCTTTCCCCTTTTCCCTGTCATGGTTAGATTAGTTGTAGCTTAGTGATAGTATTAGAGTAGTTTATGTTAGGATTTGGCCTTCTCCAGAGGTTTGTCTCATGAAGTCAAGTCCCACACTTGAGAGATAATCCCATGTTATTTTTTAAGTGTCCCATTTTATCCTAGACTTAGCCATCTTGCACAGGTGCACAATTTTAGTGATAACAATAGTGTTTCTCAAAATGGGCACATCGTACATCTATAAACAATCACTTATAACTCATATGTTCCCTTCACCCCTCGGAGGAGAAGGTATCATACTATGACCCACTGAACTCTGACTACCCAATTGTAAACATTGAGCTAAGGAGGAATCCCTATACTATGCCCCTTATGCCTTTCCCTATGCATAAGATACTTACACATGTATCATGGATAATGCCTCTACATCATGTTATTTTGTATCAATAGTTACATGAGTGTTTGTTAATTAGGTCAACTAGTTTGTTATTAGTGGCTTTGAGTCTTCCCTGGCATTTATATTAAGGCTATGATATCTCCATTCTCGTGTAGTTGCAAGGGTTTCCTCTTACCACTCTAGATCCCAAGTTACGTGTACTATGAGTCTAAAGGATCCAACATACCCTCATGTATATGGTATTATTGGATTTGACATCAATGTCGTGTCTCTTCCATAGAGGAAACCATTCATGATATCATGGTGCATGCCTTGAATGTGTGTGTTAATCAATAGTCATTCTCTCTACAAAAATTACACAATAAAACACATTAGAACATTTAAAACTCAATACATTATCATCTACTTTCTATCATACATGTCTACATTAGGAATGGAAATAACTCAACACAATAATCACACTTATATATACATGAATGTTATGGTTGGTCCTTTATGACTGCCCTATACACCCTCCCACATAGCAGGATGTCCTCCTTGACATCAAGTTGTATCAAAATATCTAATTGCTTCCATTTCTCTCTTTATATCACCAATATTGATGACCTCCTTTGTACATATCATTCCACTCTACTTGGGTCCCTCGCAAGGATATCTCTAATCTAGACTCATACAATGATAGATAACCACCACACAGTCTTCATAATTTCCATTCCAAATTCCATTACCGATACCTCCAAGGTTATGTCATCATTGGGAAATTCACTTGTGTCAGGGAATCCTACTTAAGATTTCTCTCAATCACTTATATCTACATCCATAGTATCACCTCTCTATCTAATCTCCTCTTATAGTATTGACCCACCCCTATCTATGGGGTTTTTTATGATTGCCCCTATGGTCCAATGGAAGTACCACAAGCTCTAGCCCCTATATGTATTTACCTCTCATCTCTCTAGCATGTTATGAATGGTATGGTGTCAAATTTAGTGCTAACATGGGTCAAGGAATCTTGAACTTCTCTAGCACTATGTTGAGAAATGATGCCTAAATCACCATAGAAAGTTCCCCGTAATATCTGTAATGTCTTGTGTGACCATTATATGTAGCCATGATGGCCTCTTAATCATGGTACTCACATAGGGTTAACCCTCTCTTCCACTATAAATCCTTGGGTACATATGTTGTAATCTATAAAGGGGTTCATATAGGTCTATACATAGTGAACCTTTCGTAAAACTAGGATGAGAGTGATATTACTAACCCAATTTGTAATTATTTCATAGCTCAAAGTCAATGTAAATCATGTACTAGGTGCACCCATATACCTATCACCCAATTATACATCAATCCATGCTTCAACATGTCTTGAAACACCACTATAACAAATGGAAGTCCTCCATATGTTTTGACACAAAATCTACTGTGTCATAGCCATCCTATGATGAATTTTTGGATATATATAATGGAATAATTATGAACTATTATCAATTAAACCACATTGAGAATTTGTTTCCACACTTGGTCCAAATTTTAGGAGCAACGAGGCCCATTACTTCTTAAGTAGGAACAAACGATCTATAACAGGATTTCCCAAAATCCATTTTTAGTAGTTTTTAGTAGCTTTTAGTATTTTGGAATTTTGAGGATCTCTGGAGCATTTCCGTAGTTTGGACATTACCAAAAATAAAAAACTATAATCATCATTATAACTTCCCTCCCTAATTTTATTGCATTTTCTTTCCAATAGTTTTTGTGGTTTACAAAATGGGTCAACGAGCTAAAAGTTATGACCCTGATAAGGGAAACTAAATAAAATAATAGTAATATAAGATAGATTTTGGAATTTTCCACTTTTTTATTTTTGAATCCATCCTTGGGGTGGATACAAATGGTATCCATGTAGGATGACCTTTTGGTTCCCATTTATAACCCTTTATATTCTATTTTTAGCAGTTTTTCATAGTCTCATTGTATAGCTATAAATCATCTTGTTTTGAATAAAGAGATAGATCTCCAGGAATACATCTCTCTTATGGAGTTTTCCATTTTGTATACATTTGGAATTGTAATAAAATTAGTTTATTTTTTGATATATTTCATTGTGAATTGATTGTCATAACACATTAAACATCATCATTGGTGTGTTTTCTATCGGTTTGCACCCCAATCTAGATCTGTGGTATCAAAGATAGGTTTTTTCCACTCTTGCATGTCAAAACACATGAGGATATAATACCAAAAACTTAGTGTCTAGACATGTGATCCTTTATATTACCTTCTTTATCACTTTAAACAACCTCAAGAAACACAAGAGGAAATGTGAGATCCCTTCAAAGAAATACTTGATAAATCCCTTGAGAAGAAAACAAGGGAGATGATGGCACAATTCGTTGATGTCCCTCTTGGGTCATCCCTACAATTGGCCCCACATCTATAACTACATCCACATCAAACAAACCCTTCAAGTTCCCAACACCCTTCAAGGTATAAGTAAATTTTGACATTTCATAGTTGAAGGAAAAATTGATGTTGATGAAATGGATAAATGACTCGATCAACTAGAATCATATTTCTCAGTCAATAATTTTTCTAATAATGAAAAGTTAATGTTTACACTTCTGAAAGCATCTCTTCATGTCAAAAAAGGTGGGAATCATACTCCTACAAGACAATGATAATTATTATTTGAAGATCGATCTTAAATCTCCATAAACATGGGACAAACTTGTAAAGACCATCAAAGAGGAATATTATCTAGCGAAGACCCATGAGGACCAATTTAAGAAATTACACTAGTTGTGATCAGAAAGTGTAGGAATACACTAATGAGTTTCATAACTTGTTAGTGAAATTGGGTGCACAGGTCACTAAAAAACATATTGCAGTGGGTTGCAATATTACATCCAAGAATAGATGGAGTTTGTAGACATCTATAGTCTTAGGGAAACATATTGATATGAAATTAAAATTGAAGAAAAGTCCAAACGTAGGGGAAATAAAGATACTTCATATTCTAAGAAAGGGAAAGGTGAAACCAAACAACAAGGAAATGATGCACCACCCCATAAATAGGACAAGAAGAAAACATGGAAAGAAAATCCATGAAAAGACACAAAGATGTGGTACGAAAAACACTAGAGCATGTACCATGACATGAAGGATTGTTAATAAAACCTTGCTAACATAGTCGTGGGAACCAGATGCAAGAGAAGCCTCTACAAAGTGAAATAATAGATGAAACCTAGAAATCTACTCAATCTAGACTCACTCCAAATATGGTAGAAGATTTTGCAAATAATAAGAAAAAATAGAAACAATTTTTTTTCCAATAAATCAATCAAATTAAATTGATATGAACAAACTTCACTAACATGCTTCTATTCTAGTTTATTCTTAATTTACATATAGAGGTGGTCTATATGTAGAAAAAACAAGATTTTCGGTCCAAATTTTCTTTAGACTATATGATAGACATGTGTGCAATAGCCTCAACATGAATAGGTAGACATGATACAAGTACTCAATCTATGAGTGCCACGTATCTTAATCTAATCCTTAGAGGTGTGCAAAGTAGACTAAGTCAACAAATCCTGAATAAAGCTAAGTGAATTAAGTAAACTTAAAATAAAAGGTGCATATATATAGTAATTGCAGCAACACCCTCCCTTAATTTATACTTAGGGAAAGAAAAAGTAAAAAATAAATGGGTCCCAACAACTAGGCCCGATAAGGTACCCATGTATAATAAGTACAACCTAAAAAAATGAGATACAAAACAAGGTCTCTCAAAAAACTAGACTAAGTACTATGAAGACTACATTTAATGGGATGAAATCCATCACTAAATAATATTGAAGAAGTGTAAGTGAACATAATGGTGAAGAACTCAAATTTGTGCAAGTGGTATGAATCCATTACTCAATTATTGAAGAATACAAGCTGACATTGTATACACTATAATAGCTCCAAAGAGACTGTCAATCTATCGAATGAGGTGACAAAAGTATAAAAGAGCGCACCAAGAATGTTATCAATTGCATGAATTAAATTATGTGATGTGCCCAAGGTAAGTAATGGACATAACACCCAAAAAAGTGGTATGCCTACACCCCCCATAATGTTGAATGGGTTCATTGGACAAAATAATATATCTGTATGAGTGGTCTAAATCAACTACTCAAACATTGAACAATGAAAGAAGCTGGGTATACCATAAAATGCTTACTAAAATGAGATAGTTTGATTGTCAAGGTGTCAAGTGATACAGAAAATGTCCTCTCACAAATAACATGAAATTAATAGTGATGAGAATAAATAACAGCTAAGAAAAGGGTGTGCAAAACAAGACACACATGCACGAAGGTAAACTAGGCTATGAAAAAGAAACCCCTCATGACACTTTATAGTTTAATGAAATTATACATACCAAAAGAACCAAATAAGATAGAAATACATTGCATACACTATAATAACTCACAAGAAAGAGTTGTCTAATTGTTGATGAAAGGCCAAATCAATATGAGAGTTGCTCTAAAACAAGGGAGCAAATACAAATATAGTTTCTTATAATAAAGGGAGGAAGGCTAGGCAAATGATCAGTGTGTGGCAAATGTATTTGAATGGTAAAGGATCTACATCTATATGTTCCATGCAAAGAACATTAATGATGTTGTCATGATTGATCTAAAATCCATCCTAGGTGAATACATATGGTAGATGAAGATGTTTGCATGTGATCTGGTACAATGTGCACAAACGTTACACGTGAGGAATCATCTCTAGAAGTGTCATGACTTGCATGTCTAACTGGAGTAATCTCAGGTCTCACATGCCTAAGAATGAGAAGATGTGCAAGACTCATATGTTACTTAATATCCTCACGAAGAGTGGAGCAAACAAAAACATGTAAGTGTGCACGAAGTTGACCTAATGAAAAATCATCTACTCTATATCTAATGTCATGGTGAGTAATCCAATGAATAGGTTGGATAGGGTTAGTGATGCCTTGTAAAATTTTACGTATGCCCCCACAAAAATGGCCCATGGAACGTAGAGTGTGGGATCCAAAACTAGTTGCGTGTTTCTTAAATGAGCCAAACACAATGGTAGGTGAATCTAAAGTGTGGTTTACAACAAGTGCAACAATGAGTGCATCAAATTCAATAGGAAACTCATGATGAGGTAAAACAAAGGATGATTATGTGTTAATAAGACATGAGTCTGTCACATAAGGTAGACTATGCATGAATCTGATGTTACAAGCATGTTCAACAATGTCCTGTAATGATTGAAGGGGGTGTCTTTTCCATAAATTAGTGAGAGTAATAAAGAGTTAGATTTTTTATCTTCCTATTCTCTTCAACAAATATAACCATGTATTCTTGAAGTGAACATACTTCTATAAAGAGCATGGTGTTTTCAAAAAGTAGGTTATTATTTACTTGTGTGAGAGTGTGGAAGTCATGGATGGAATCCATTTACAATATCAAGGCATAAAATACCTTGGAATAACCTCAAAAAATGAACATGCTCAATAAGAACCTCCCAAACTGCTTATAGTAATGCAATTCTTACAAATTTTCTTCAATACAATGATTGACATACAAGCCAAGAATAAAATAAGCCCAACCTAGAAATTGTTTTAATGCACAAAAACAGACCCCCTAGCTAAAAATAGGTGGAACTTCATAAAACAGTTCATTTACAAATCAAATATAGTTAATAAATTGTAAGGTTTTGTTGAAATCATAATCCTGGTATATTATGAACCAAATATGAGCCCACCATTTTAAATTAAATGAAAAATGTGCACTTTATAAAAAATAGTGTCTTGATCTGACACATTGATCAAAAGATATGGTTAATTGAAAGTATAAATATTGGGACACAATAGTAACAACTCGCAAAATTTGAATTTTCTTAAACTTTGGGCCATTAAAATTTTTAAAATGACCACTTCAATATGTAGAGCATGAAAAAATACACAATCTGAAGAAGAAAAAAAAATTGTAGGCCTTTCAAAGAAGAAATACAGCCTCTAGAAAAAAATAGTCAAAAAACGATGGTGCAAGCTATGTGAATTGATTTTGCACATGGGGCTAGAATGATAGTTGTAGGTCATATGATGGCTGAAATAAGCAACTAAGTTTTAATTATGGTGTAAGCGGCTAATTTAGAGAATGGGGAGGGTCATATGGGCGACTAAGAGCTTTAAAAAAAGCTCTTGAGGTTAAGCATGTAGCCTAAGGGATTTGAAATCCAAACCTCTTGGTAGCAAATGACTTACAAAATAATATTTGTCATCATGCCACCTATCATGATTAGTATAAAAATTACCAAATATTATATTTATTAAAGAGAGAGCGTAGGCCAATGCATTTATAGGGTTGCCCAAGCAACTACAAACTTTAAACAGATGCTCCAAGAGCATCGAAAGTCCAAATTGTAAAAATATGGACTTTTTGGAAAGATTGTGAGATGAAGAATTAGAAAATAAGTGGATGGATCCCACAACCTACAAAAATTCACAAAAAACTTGTTGTACACTCTGCTTACTACGGCTTATCCAATAGAAATGAAACTTAAAAAATTCATTGAAAACAATTTGTGCATCAAAAAAATCCCTTTTTTAAAAAATGAATATTTTTAATGTATAATCCAATTAAAATATCAGGAAGAACTAAACAAATCTAGTTTTATCCTAAAATTTTAAAAATGTCTTAAAAAGGATTTTTTTTGCAAGAATTTGAAAAACCATATGGTTTTTTAATGCCAACAAGCCAATATGCCTAAAATATTACAAATAACCTAAAGAAGTATATGGATCAAAAGAAGAGGTGAAAAAAATTTAACACCATAATTACCAATTAAAACATGAAAGAACGAGTGAAACCCATGAATCTCCTCAATTTGGAATCACTCCAAAAATGGTAGAAGTTGTTACAAATAATAAGTAATAATAGAAATGAATTACTATAAATAGATTAATCAAATGAAATCGATATGAACAAGCTTCATTAACAACCTTCTATTTTAGCTTCTTCTAAGTTTACAAATAGAAGTGGTCTATATATATAAAAGCACGAGTTGTAGCCTAAATTTACTTTTGACCATATAATGGACATGTGTGCAATAACCTCAACATGAATAGATAGACACGAGACAAATGGTCAAGCTATGAGTGCCACTTATGTAATCTAATTATAGGAGGTGTGCAAAGTAGACTAAGTCACCAAATCCTAAATAAAGCTAAGTGAACTAGGTAAACTTAAAATAAGAGGTGGATGTATATAAATATTGCACCAACACAAAGAACTAAGGTGCACATGAATAAGAGGATCCAATTTTGGATGTATATTCATATACCACTATTTCCACCACACGAATAGTAACCCCACTAGAAGAAGGTGCAAAATGTCTATTTCACTCACAGATGTGAATATATGGTACAAATCTTCACTTTATTACCGATAACAGTAGTCAAAAGAATTTGATATATGTAGAAATAATAAAGAGGCTAAATCTGGTAATAACTCTTCACCTACAAACCGTACTTTGTTGGTTTGGTTAGTCAAGGAAGAGACATTTGTTTTAATCAACAATATTTTGTTCCCTATTCAATTAAAATTTTCAAAGATGTGGTGGTATGTGATGTTGCACCATTGGATGTTTGTGATGTACTTCTTGGACAATCATACATGTTGGATAACCATGGTGTTTACAAGGCTAGGTCCAAGAGTGACATCATCACTCTAAGTTGTAAGCACTACTGCATCTTAGAGGTAGCCCCTGTTAAATTAGTGGCCATGATCAGTGCAAAACAATGTTGTAGGTTTATTTCTCAAACCAGGACCTTTTTCCTACTTATGACTTGACATAAGGACAAGCAAAAGGTAATAATAACCACAATAGTAGTCCCACCAGGCCAAACTATGTAGCAACAGATGGATAAGATGATATATGAATATGCAAATGTATTTATACCGCCAATAGGTGTTCCTTTGTATCATCAAGTGAAGCATATAATTGTCTTGGTCCCAAAAATACCACTCCTAAATGGACCCTTATATAGGTGCTCAACATTTGAGAATGAAGAGACCAAAAATTAGATTCGGGAGCTAATTCGAAAGGGGCACATTCGAGAAAATGCGTCACCTTATGGAAGCTTGATTATTCTTGCCTGAAATATGGGATGTGATGACTTTTCATTTACTATCGAGCCTTGAACAAAATCATAGTAAAGAACTAATACACACTTCCACAAATTGATGAGCTCCTAGACTAATTTAGGGGAGATAAGTTCTTCATGAAGATCGATCAGAAGTGAGGGTACCACCAAGTTCCCATCGATCTCGTAAATGTGAGAAAATTTACATTTAAATCTAAGGAGGGATTGTTCAAATGGTTGGTCGTGCCTTTTGGGCTCACAAATGCATGTACAACATTCACGAGGATGATGAATGATATTTTGTGACAATTCATTACTTCATTTGTGGTCATGTACTGAGATGACATTTTTGTCTTTAATAAGATATAGGAGCGACACGTTCAACATGTCCAACATGTTCTTCAAAGCTTGCATCAACACAGTCTCTATGCAAATATAAATAAATATTCCTTTGGCATAGATAGTATCAAGTACTTGGGATACATCATCAGCAAAGATGATGTGCATATGGACCTAGAAAAGATCTAGGTCATCTAAGACTGGATGACACCAAAGACTGTCATTAAAATATGAATTTTCTTAGGACTAGCAAACTTCTATCATAGGTTTATACTTGGTTTTTATCGCATTGCATGGCCTATGAAATAGGTGACACATAGAGGGGCAAAAGAAAATTTTATATGGATAGAGGCACAACATAAGGCCTTTACACGAATGAAGGAGAAACTCTGCTCAACACTAGTTTTGGCATTACCATATCTACAATAGTCATTTGAGATAGAAACCGATGATTTAGAATATGCACTTGGTGTAGTCCTCACCTAACATGGGCATCCACTAGCGTACAATAGCGAGACCTCCCATGAAACAATGCACAGGTACTTGGCATATGACAAGGAGTTATATGCCATTATGCAAGCCTTCAAATAGTAGAAGCACTACATTTTGTGAAAAGAAAATATCATACACAGAGATCATAAGCCTTTATAATTCATGTAAATCCAATGCAAATTACATAATGATCATGATTAGAGGTGGTCCACCTATCTACAATAACTCCATATCAACATCCTACACAAAAAGGGGAATGTCAACCGAATTGTTGATTATTTGTGTTGGCCCTCAATCACTTCCCTAACAACAATCCTTGACACATGTGGTCATGAGAAATCAGAGTGACAATAAATGTATGAACGTTAAACTGATTATTATGATATATATTAGGGACTATGAGCTAGAAAAAGTGTTCTAGAATATCGTTTACAAGAGGGGGTTTTATGCCACATAGGACACCTATGTGTTCCTACATGGAAATTTCACAAATTGATCTGGGAGGCTCACTACAGCTGGGTTGTAAGTCACTTTGGAATAGAGAAAACAATGACATTTTCATATAAGTGTTTCTTTTTGCCAAAGCTTTGTCATGATGTTACTAGATACAACAAGTCCTGCACATCCTCTGCAATTACTAAGCCAACTAAATGAAAGTAGGGCCTTTACACCCCTTTACCAATACCATGAACATTGTGGAAGTCTATCTCCATGGATTTCACGTTAGATCTCCCTTCCACCATGTATATGACAATACCGTGTTTTTTTGGTGGTTAATAAGCTCTCAAAAATGACAATCTTGGCACCTTGCAATAAGATAATCTCAGTAGAGGACACTACAAAGCTACTTTTTAAGCACATTTGGGTTCATTTTGGCCTTCCAAAAAGCATTGTGTCATATAGATAATCTAAATTTGTGGGGATCTCTTGGTCGGTATTGTGGTCCATGATGGACATGAAAATGAACAATTCCACTGCATTCTACCCTTATACTAATGGCCAAATATAGGTAGTCAATCACATGATCGTGCATCTTATTCGGATGTATCACTCCAAACATCCATGCAAATGGGATGCAAGTCTTATGTATGTCCAACATAGCTACAACTGAGATCTTCACAAATCCAAAGGACATAGCCCATTTTAGGTATGTCTCAGATTCCAACCATTGGCTCCCATTGAGGTAGCATTTCCCTTTATGTTGAAAAAGAATCCACCCATACACAAAATAAAATGGATAAGGTAACCAAGTTTGTGAAATGAATTTGACACATCTAGCAACAAGTTCATGAGATTCTAGAATGAACCAACGAGAAGTATAAACAACATCATAACACCCATCGACTTCTCATTGATTCCAAGTGGGGGACAAGATCTCGACACATATATAGAAAGAGATACTCAAATAGCATTTATTCATCATTTGGTTCAGTAGTGACTTTGTAATATTTAGATTTAATTTAAATTAAATTAAATCACTAGCTTTGATATCACTGATCCAGATTAGGGTGTGCCCTTGTGGATAACACACTAATGATGGTGTTTAATGTGTTATAAAAATCTATTCACAATGAAATAGATCTAATAACAAACTACTTATATTACAATTCCAAATGTATACAAACTGACAAACTCCATAAGAGAGATGTATGCCTAGAGATCTATCTCTTTATTCAAAACAAACTGCTTTATAACTATACAATGAGAATATGAAAAACTGCTAAAAATAGAATATGAAGGGTTCTTGATGGGAATTAAAAGGTCGTTCTATATGGAGACCATTTGTATATACGTTAAGGATGGATTCAAAAAGACACAAGTAGAATTTTTTAAAATATATCTTATTATTGTTATTTTATTTAGTTCCCCTTGTAGGGGTCATATCTCCTAGCTCGTTGACCTATTTTATGAACCGCAAGAACCGTTGGAAAAAGCATGAAACAAACTTGTGGAGGGAAGGTCCACTGACAATTGTCCTTTATTATTGTTGCTAAAGTTCAAACTTCAGAAATGCTCTAGAGACCCTAAAAATTGAAAAATACTAAAAGTTATTGAAAACCTACTAAAAATATATTTTTAGGACTTTCCATAAATAGATTTTTAGAAATCTTGTTTTGGATCATTCATTCCTCCTTATGAAGTAATGAGCCCCATTGCTTCTAAATTTTGGACCAAGGGTGGATAGGACTTCTCCATTTGGGTCTTTGTGAACCACTTCCCTTTGTATGTCATTTTTCCTGCCTTCACCACTTGATGGAGTGTGATTTGTTGAGGTTTAATGTCCTTGATTACCTTATCAATGATTTGATCAAATTTCATTGGTGTCGTGCAATTCCGGCTCAAATTTTTACTCTGCAAATTTTCTCTAATTTTTGTTATATCCAAGATCATCACAAAGTATGGGTAGAATAACTCAACATTAAAAATTGGATACAACCCAAGGTATCGTGGAAGATTAAGCTCATATGCATTCTAACCAACCTATTTAGTGATGTTGTATGGCCCATATCAAAAAGGTCTAATTTTATTGTATGATCCCTCTCACATATTTTTTAACACCATTAATCTTCGCTCATTACATCTATAACATATACTATACATTCATCCACTTTCTTTACAACACTCACACATCCTTAGTCTATACAAGCATGTCTCTTGGTCAAATTACGCCTTCTTGTAATCTCATGCAAGACTTACACTTGAAAATTTTATGGACCTTCTTTTGCTTTATCATAAAACTAGAAAAACAATTTGTTCTACCCATAGCCTTTAAAGCCTCACACCATCATTGACATATTGCACCCTTATGAAAAAAAAATCCTTGTTCACCATTTTTATTCTTTAGTGCCAAGATGCACCATTGTAAAAATGTGAAGCACTTAACTCCTCCAAAATACCTCATGCTAAGCACACATAATCATACCACTCTTGTGTGCTTCCAAAACACCTTGAAACATGCCACACATTTTCTAGACATGTGATTCAAAATCCATGTGGAGACTCTCGATTTCTATGCATCTTTCAAAGTGACATCTTCCTAGTTCCACATCACATGGTATGAATATCTTGGTCTAACTATTAGCACCATGTCCATATAGAGGAATTTCAACCATCACTCAGCTTGGTAGATGAAATAAATTCTAACCATTATTCTTTATAGTCTAGATGAAAGAAATAAATTCTAACCTTTTGGTTCATAACTAAACAAATAACATATATCAAAAACTATGTACATCTGAATTGTAAACTAACATTTCCACATTAAAAATAATAATGCATAAGAAAAACCTTATTTTTTATTCACTACTCAGTCTAGATGAAAGAACCTTATTTCCCTCCTATCTCATTCTCTATGACATAATGAATCTTTAATGAATCAACAAAATTCCAAGCATATTGAAATATGATAAACTTGTACAGTGATAAGGGTACTCCATATACAACCTTTTGGTTCACAACTAAACAAATAATGTCTATATCGAAATCTATGTGCATCTGAATTCCCAACTAACATTTCCACATTAAAAATAATAATGCAACATACATCCACATCATAAATCATGTTTATACCATACATACTTCCATGTAACAACCATATCACAATACTTAAAGTAAACCATAAACCATCTCACAACAAGTAAGAATCACAAGTATTAAACAACTTTATTGTATAGTGGTCTCCATAGTCCCTTCAAGTAGAAAATACAATGCTATCTAGCTTAATAGTTTATTACCAACAAGGTTTAGTAATTTATTCCATGTCCTTCTATATAATACCAAGTGGCTCTGCTCATTGTTCAATGACTATAAAAGTTTTTCATGGTCTTCTACATCTAGTCTCCATTTTTTGCGTTTACTATTTGTAGTCTTCACCTGCTGCAATTGTAACCCTGTAGCAATTATGTGATGGGTGTAATGATACACCTTTTTGTCTAGGTTTGTAATCAACAAAGTGAATCCCACTTTGGAGGGCTTTCACTTGTTGTAAGTATGTTCCCTGCACTACAACCGAGCCAGTAAAAAATGTTGTCACTTCACTTGTTATTTCACATGTTAGCTTTGTTCTCTCTTCTGTGCAACGCAACAAGTAGTACTCCACTTTCTCAATATTGGCTTCTTCAGCAATGACTGCAAATACATCTCCTACAACAAAATGCAAAGAAACATTCAATGATCCATGTATAGTATAAATTATATACATATATATTTAATTATCAAATTATACTTGATCCTTTCAAATAAAACATACCTTGTTTAACCAGTCCAGATATGTGGTCATAATCAGTTGAAATTAATGGCACATCTTCAAAACTATCATCATGATCTGATCCATATGTGTCATCCACAACTAAAGGAACTTGCTTCCACTCACCTACATACCCATGTTTTTGACTATTGCACTCTGAATATGATTTGTTCATGCATTCATAACAAAAACAAGAATAATCTCTTGTACAGATTGTCCAGTTATTACTATCCATAGTCATCAAAGAGTGCAAAGACCTAGAATTGGGAATCCTTTCACATCCATACTTTGTCCTTCGATCAATACCTTCATTTAATCATGCTCAAAAGATCAATAAAGTTTAAAACAAACAACAAAAATCAGAATAAAAAAATTTAAAGTTAGTAACTTGTAGTTCACTTAATAAATCACATCAAGATCTACATATCTATGTTTTAAATGTGCATGTACCTGTTATCTCCCAAAACACTCTGTGTGGGGTTGAAGCCTGTGGGGTTGAAGCGTGTGATGTTGAAGCCTGTGAGGTTGAAACCTGAACTGTAAAATGTTTCTTACACCATTCAACAACGGTGTGGGCATCAATCAATCGATCTCCCTCATAATCAAAGCTTTGTTTCTTTAGAGCACGTTTGATGCATGCACCCACACCATCGTGTTCTCCCTTCCCATGACCACTCTAAAAAAAACTCCATAAATGAGGAATTTTGTGATGACGATGATAACGACTGAGTGCAAAGAAAGGGCGAGAGGATTTGAATTGTGATGCACAACCATCTGACCAAACAAAATGTTGATCTATTTGTATTCCTCACTGATGAAGATATTGAAAGAACAAACCAAAACAATGTTGCACAAAGTGGGTGTCATGTTCCTTGTCATCACTTATATAGAAGTGATACTCCTTCTTGATCATTCGCTTCACATATGTACTTTCAACCCCATCCAAATCCAATTGTGCATGCCTATAAAATACTTGAACCATGATAGTAACCTGGTCAGTATGATAATATGAGAAAATGTGTTTGAATTTCTTTTTGATGAGAAAATGAGTAATTCTCAAACAAAATCAACCATCGGACAATATGGAACCAATAGGGAATGTGTCCCTATTAGTCTTGAATTGTGTAGCCTACCACTTTGAATAGTGAGAATGTTTGATGTACGGACTAATTAAACTTCAGAAACTTTGCATGAATGTAGCAATGGGGATTTCCTCTTCTACCAAATCCAACCTGGTTGCATCTTTTCCAAGCCTTGTTGAATATTTTATGTATTTGAACCTACAAAATCAATTCATAACATGGACAAATTGTCATGTATTCATTTGCAGTAAAATAAAAATCAAAATAAAATCTAACATCCAAATTTAAAAACATAAATTTATATATATCACCTCTTGCAAGCAACCATTTTAACTGTGTCCAAATCTTCATTTGTTTTTGGCAATAATTTCAAGTCCCCACACTTGTCACAGACACCTTTGATGCAAGTCATACGATCATCGACATGATCATCGGATACGTTGCAAAGAATTGAAGTTATGAATTCACTGACACGTGTAGGTGGGGCAATTTCTTCTCGTAACTTTCTATACACCTGAAAAAAACATAGATTTTGAAATACATTAATTTTAAATCACATCTCAAAAAATGATATTTAAACAAATTTCAAATATATAGATATAAATGAAAGCACGCCTCAAAATATATATACATTGAATCTATAAAAAAATTTGTACCTGATAGTGATAATCAAACTCAACGTGATAGCGACAACAACATGTGTCAAGGACTTTATCAGCTCGCACATACCAAGGCTTCAAATTTTCAAACATTCGTTGTCCAATCTTAACATCTGATTTTCTTCTGTAAACTTTATGTACATCTCATGTTGAGTTATTTCAAGCCAATGTTTTATATGTTCATCATAGTTATTGCGAGTTATCCTATGTTTTAAAACATCCCTCACATTCGGAGAAGGACGAGTCCTCTCAGTCCAAAAATTAGAAACTATCTTCACAATATTATCCTCTATTTTATCAGAACGTGGATTTCTACACATTAGTGCCCAATTTCCTTCCATAGTAGAGTCATCCAATGTCTTCCTCCTCTTTGCATACCTGCTAACCGTCTTTCTAGATAAACCCAATGCCTTGGCAAAGGTGGTAACATGATGATTCTTTGTTGTATCTTCACTTACAACTGAAGTTAATATTGCTCTACGAGAAATACTCTTATCAGCAGACCTAGTTTTTGTACCCAAAGAACTTATTCCTTTAAAAACATTCCCAACAAATTCTTCTTCTACACGTTTTGAATTTTTCCGTCCAAAATCAACACCCAACAATTCTAATGTTTCCCTCATATCAACATGATTCAAGAATGTAACCAACAAATGTGCTCTAGCAACTGTAGTCAAATTAACAAATTCACCATATACTATCTCTACACTTTTTGTTGTTTTCTTTCGTGATAGTGGTTCTTGTTGGGAAAATTCTTTTAATTTTTGTAAATCCATCTTCACCAAGTGTTTCACATTTTTCTTGGGAAGTAATTCCATAACTTTTGTTATCACTTCAGCATAATGTTGCGCATCATGATCTGTGTCCATAAACATACACATGGGATCCTATCAAAACCCTTGCCTTTACCCAATCTAAAAAACATAAATTATCATATTTAAACCTTAGAACTAAAAAAAAATTACGATCTATCAAGGGTTTCTATACATATGTACCAATTTTTGCAGCGTTTGTCTTTCACTTGTTGTGTCTTCTCTCTCTCTCTCTTTGTGCCCTCCTACGAACAGATCTTCTAGCATTCTTCTCTGCATTCTCTTCCTCGGTATATTTTCGTTTCTCATTCTTTGCATTTCCCATGATTCATCCACTTCAATAATTTTCACCTGCACACATAAATCGTGATAGATCTGAATGTCTAAGAGTAAACTCGATACAAAACTATATGTGCATGCAACTCTATTTATATACAAATCTCAGTAGAAATTAGGTTATTTTTAATTTTAGTTTTTTATAACTTTAAAACAACTTTTCTAATTTTAATAGAATTTATATTTAATATGTAAAACAACTTTTCTAATTTAATATTACATATTTTTGGTTAAAAACAATTAAAAAAAAACAAACTTAGTTTAAAACACAAAAAATATGTAAAAAACTAAATTTAAAACATAAAAAGTGAACAATATTAAATAAGTAACTTGTAAAACATTAAATTTAGAAGGGGAGACGCAATTGCGAAACATTAAATTTAGAAGGAGATGTTTTGGCGGCGCTTTGGTGGTGCAGGAGGGGTTCGCATGAATGGGGTTCGCGCGAACCATGTTCACGCGAACATGGTTCGCGCGAACCCCCATTCGCGCGAACCCCTCTGAGTGGCAGTGACGTGGCACCTGAGTGGCACATTTTGGCTCCAAATCCTTTTGGGGGACAATTGTGAGCCAAAATCTGCCACTCGGGTGCCACGTAATTAGGGTAAACGAACTAGTTAAATTACAAAATTTTGACACAAAATTCATATTTTTATTAGCTTTCTAAAAATGTAATTTTCATTTTTTAAAAATTTGTTTTGCTATTTATTTTTTAATTTTTACTAACATACGGTATTTTAGGACAATCAATAGTACACAATCAACCAAATTTGAAAAATAGTAGAATATATCAAAAAAATTGAAAAAAATATACTTAGTATTTGTTGAATTCTTCTTCTTACCTGTGAAAAAAAAAAAAATTTCGATATAAATATTAAAAGTTATTGGCATAGAAATATGGACGCCATTTATTTTAAAATATAGTTACTAAATAATTAATTAAAAAATATATATAAGTCAAAAAAATATGAAAATTTGACAGCACGTCAAAATTATAATCTTGAACATATATCTAAAATTTCATGG
Organism: Taxus chinensis; assembly: GCA_019776745.2. Taxonomy (NCBI): domain Eukaryota; kingdom Viridiplantae; phylum Streptophyta; class Pinopsida; order Cupressales; family Taxaceae; genus Taxus; species Taxus chinensis. Next base: position 889,803,279 of record CM034147.1, on the reverse strand, counting down.
TGAAAAGATAAGTTTTCATTTAAAAAAACCACCGGGGGACAGTCATTCCTCTTTAATAACATAAGAAACAACATATGAATAAAATTAAGAAAAAGACCATATTTTTTGCCAATTTTTTTTAAAAAAAATATACATGTATTCTACACTCTAAACACAACATTTCGTTAGTTTGTGGAATTTCATGAATGTGTACGGTTTTGTGGCTATTACCTTTAGAAAATCAATTAAACTGAAAATTCATGTTTACTAAGGTACAAACCATACCAAAAAGTGGGACATTTTATTGTGCTTTTACATTGCAAAAAGTGTGAAGATTATTTGAGAATGATTTCAAATTTTACCCATCTTATTTCATAAGAATGTATATTATTAGCAATGCCTACTATGTTGGTTGAAGTTCAGAAATATATACCATCTTAGGTATAAAATTTGAGGCACAACACCTTTTATGTGTAAGAAGAGTTGCAAGAAGACATAGAGTTAGCTACCTTAGAAAGAGAGGAGGAGAAAGAGAGAACGTAATTACTATGGAAGGTTTTGATTCAAGGACCAGTTACCAAAAAATTTAAATGGTTCTCTAAGGAGAAAATGGACGAATTTCTCTTTTCTAAGTTTCTAAGAAACAAAATCCTTCCAATTGCAAAGATATTATACCCTTTGGAATATATTTTAATGTAAAATGCAATTCGTGATGTTGTATTATTTTTTTGCAAGACTCTAAGTGGTTCACATGACCTATATGACATTTTATTCCTACATAAACAAAAATATATGTAGATTTATTCATAATTGCATGTGTCCAAAATGGGTGTGAGATGACTTTAAAATAGAAAGGATGTGTAAAAAACGATCTATTGCCCAAAATAACCCCCAAAAATGATCTATTACAATCTATGGTCATTATGAGTCTTATTTCAAGTTGTTAATTGAATGATCTATTGAACTTAAACTTTCATCATATATGATTCAAATAGTAACATAAGCCATTATACCATGGAATGTTTAATGTAACATAAAGTATTACTAAATTAGGTCTAAGCATTGAAAATAATTTAATATAGAATTTTAACGAAGTTTACAATGTTATATCACAAAAATGAAGGGCATTTAATATCTTAACTATCATTATATACCTATTATGATATCATCAAGAGACAAAAATGAAAGATAAGGGGGTGTCTTATATTCACGTCCATAATTGTAAATACACGTGTCTAAGACATATATCAAAATATATTAATAATACATGTGTCTAAGACATATATCAAAATATAATAATAATGTCTAGAATGAGTATGAATATATGTGTGTGTGTGTGTGTGTGTGTGTGTGTGTGTGTGTGTGTGTGTGTGTGTGTGTGTGTGTGTGTGTGTGTCTAAAATCTCTAAAAGTATGTCTAAAATGTCTAAAATCTATAAAATATCACTGAAGTCTCCTCCGTGCACTAGGGCGAGTGCCAGACCCCTCACTACGCTCTGTTGCACCTTGCATGTTAAAAAAAGGAATATCCATGTCATAAACTATATATAGCATGTACCATATATTAAAATATAGAAGCAAAATTCTACAACAATTTCTTGATTAATTCAATACATCATATAACAGATATGTACAATTGATTACCTCAGTATCTGTCCCTGGGCGGATGTTGGGAGTATCTATGCTATGTGTAGATCTCTGTCCCGTAGATCCCTGTGAAACAAAATAAATAAAATGTAAGAAGTTGATAAATAAGTTTTTGAATAAAGTTCATTAATTTCTAACATTTCAATTTAGATTAAATATTAATTCTATTAAAACACATGTATTTATACCTCTGCGGAATGTGTCTCCATATGTATGGGATTATCATCCATGACCTCAACACCAACAAATATGTCGCCAACTGAGCCAAGTTGACTTAGGCCCAGAACATCGAGATCCATGTTGTGCTTAGTCAAGAGCTATGTGTATATGACACGAGTAGATGGTGTGGGCTGTGAAGCTCCACAAACTGGAGCAGAAGCCTCAACATAGAGTACATGTTTAATTTTAATATTAATAAATTGTAAAGTAATGATCAATTAAAATAAATTTTAATTATATTAAAGGTTTAATTTTCACATACCGAAACAGAAATGTGTTGAACATCAGGTGTGACGATCCCAACAATAGAAAGTCTATCTGTAGCAGCGGCAGTAGTACCCTGACTAGAAGATACACTCCCACTCTGCTCTATAAAATCTAAAACCCCCGATAGTGGAATGTTGCAATGTCGAGCAATCACCTCATACGCACACAACAAGTCAGCAGCCATGATGCATCCTAGCTGACGTGCCTGAGCGAGATCTGTAACTAGCTCAAAGTCATCTGGGGAAATCAAAGATGCACGAGCGTATACCTCGCTGCGTGCATCACTAGTGCTACTAACACCTCCACTGCTAGTATCGCGTCTCTGAAGGTACTGACCCACACGGTCAGAAGAGATCAATTGGGTCTCACGAGAAATGCCAACAAGACCCTCAATAGTAGCCTCATGTGCAGTCATAATGACAGGTGCCACAACATCCTGAAAGCCTGATAAGAATAGTTGTGGCCTTGGTATAAGCTGCCGCACATTAACAACTGCAGGAGCTCCCTCCTTTCTATATGCCTGCCTATGGCTAATACGGCCACACCCCTGCCCCAAATAACTAGGGATGTCTAAATAGTTCACCTTTAGGTTTAAGTGAACCTCAGCATGTAGCATCATTATGAAGTATAACGGTAATTGGTCATTGTTCAGAAATTGGCCTTGAGAGGCCACAAATCTAGGATAAATCAAAGGGGCACATAGGGGACATGAACATTCATTTACATAATATGCCCTTATTTTCCATTTGTCTGCATAAAAAATCCAACAAGACCTCTTAACGACTTCTTTATCGAAAAGTCGTGATGTAATCTTATTATAACCTACATCTCCTGAGACACTTGATTTTAGTGAATCCATAAAAATTTTAATTGATTTAGAATCAAATGGATTATATGTTTTCAAACTTGTCTCTATTCTACGAAGATCAACTGGTATTTTTTCGGAGTGGGCTTTATACTGCCCAACTGTAGTTGGATTTTGGAGAATAGATTGCAATTTTGCAATCTCTAAATCGGTCCTCTCAAACAAATTAGGAGTTTCAGAAGAAGCCATGACTGTAAAAAAAATGAAAGTAAAATTCAATTATATAGGTGTAGAGACATATGGACATGAGCTAGATAACTTGATGTCAGTCAAGTATATTACACTACCAAAGAGTAAAGATGAACATGAGCATCAATTAATAAGGAAAAAGGAAAAATATCTTATCAATAATTCCTGCAATGATAATAGCACAAAAATTAAAACAAAAAGATATCACTTGGATTTAAAAGTTACAAAAAGTATATAGTATGATAGGAAGGATTAAAACAAAAAGATATCACTTGGATTTAAAAGTGAGAATTAAAGAATATTACCAACTAAAAATGAAAAAAGTTTAATCAAAACAACTTGTAAAAGCTGAGTTCTTTTCAAGAAAGGGATAATGATGTGATGGCCTATGTTACAAAGGTCATATATTTTTATTTAGAAATTTTACTAATCCAATTTTTTTATTAAAAAAGATCTCAAATGTTTCTATTTAATGATAATTGGTAAAATAAAATTAGGGTCAAATTGTAAACCTTTTACAACACCAAAATTGGCTCAAAAAATTGACTCAACTACTTGTTGTACTAGCATTTACAAGATGTAAAGTTCTAATAATATATATTAAAGTTATTTTTTGGTGTTTTCAATTTAAGACAAAAACTATTCACTTGCCTGTGAATGTCTTTGAGAGTTGCAATTTGAGGGGCCTACTAAAGTTTTCAATGCTAGGTTTGGACTGAAGTTTGAGGTTTATTAATTGATTTCACTCTTTCCAACACACTAAAAAGATACCAAAGTGTCTTCCAACACCATGCAAGCTCTCAGCAGAATCATAAGTGCCTTAGTTGACTCTTTTAATTCTTTCAACATTTCCAGCACACCCAAAAAAATATACTCAAGCTTTACCCAGATTTATCTATTCCTATAACACCATGTTCACGTTTTCAACACCATATTAGTGGCTAGAATTTGTTTCAGGCAAAATTGGAATTATTTTAATGCTTTTGCAAATGGTTTGCATTCCCAGCCAGGATATGATAGCACTCAGCATTGGAAAACAGGTCTAATACTTTCTTTGACATTCATTTTATGTTATTTTCAAGGCTCATATTTGCTTGCACATGCCTTGTTATGCGAGTTTCTATAACTCATATAAAAATACACAAATCTATTACGACAATATATAACTCGCATATGTGATTACTAACAACCATATCTATAACACCATCCATCTCTTGCACTTTGTAAATATGGTTGTAAATGCTAAAAAATTAACTCTTTTAGATTCACAGATTTTAAGAGGAGATAATTATTCTACATATGAAAAAAACATTATAAATCGACTTGAATTTGAAGACATAGGGAATGTATTTGATAGTCTATTCAACCTAAAAATCATGTTGTGGTATAAATTCCACGAATTGAAATATTGTAGGTATAATGGATTCCAACAAGAATCTTCTAATGGAAGGAATCTCAATAACCAATAGTTATCACAGGGATGATATAACAAGTCTTAGGGACACAAAGAGGGAAATTAGAAACCAAAGAAGACATGTTTCTGACAAAGAAGAAAAACCCTCAGATGAGGATACATTCTATGTCGCACAATCATAAGGAATCAACTTCACATAGTTCTGTTTGGTATATTGACATGGGTACAACCCGACACATGACTAGAATAAAATATTAGAAAAGATAAAACCATAGGATGGCTAATCTTATATTTAAAAATCTCAAATGCATATTTTTTGTTCTTACCCCAATAAAAAGTATTACCACATGTTGTAATAGAATACAAAGGAGAAAACATAGAGGACAATTTCTTGATGAACTTCTATAGACACTTAACTATGCCAATATAAATACTTAATTTATTCACATTAGAACACTTAGGCCAATTCTAAATGGCCTCTATCTTGGTTGGCTCTATCCTTAACTCCACATCTTCAACCGCATTCCCCAAAAAGACAAGTGATTATTGAGACAACTCACACTTCTTATCATTTAGCACCAACTAGTAGGGGCTTCCAAATACTACACCAAACATATTAAGAAGCACATAATCCATTGTAACTTCGTCAATTAAATGTACATTTATACCAAACTTAACCTTACATTACTTAGTGACCCTGATGTATACATATTTCTTCACCCATCCCAAAATAAGGGTTTGGATGATTATAAGTATCTATTGTTAGCTTATCTACTAAGTCCTTTCTTGTCAAAGTAGCTTGAGAACAAGTATAAAAAAGAACATCCAATTTTTTTCTTATCTAAATTTTAATATGAAAAATCCTAGAAATTTCACTTTCTTGAGCACTAGTACTACCTAAACATGCCTATTTATTCATTGAAGTACAACACAAAGTTTCATACACATAAGAGTTGCAACCTATTTTCTCTCCTTGGAGCATAGCCATGTCATTTTTTCCTATTTTTTCTTGAATGGGTGCAACTTGGATGAAGCTTCCAACATTTTTCCTCAGAATGATTGTCAACATTACATTCACTACCTTGAACTTTAGTATCCCTATTAGAAACATAATTATCATTTTTCTTATCTTTCCCATTTCCTTTAACCTTTTCCTTAGACTCACCTTGTTGTTTTAGAGCACTCTTAGAGGTAGATGAACCTTTCTTCTTGTCCATATTTAACTAGTGAGCTTGAGAACAAGCCTCTTCTACATCAATAGGATTTCCTAAGAGGATGGGCCTCCTCATATGGATATCGATTCCACCAATAGACTTCATCAAGATGTCTTAATCCATTGTATCTTTTCCCATTTGGATAACATACTTATGGAACTCACTTGTTTAATCCTACACATTTTGGCATTTCTTTTCCCTAAGGTATTTCCAATACACGTACCTCTCTTCCTCATAGAAAATAGGATAAAACTACTTATCGATTATCATTTTAGAATCATCACATGGTAATAGAAGGAATTTTCTTAATAACTTGGATCTGGATTTTCAATCTCTTAGACAAAGGAAATGGTGTCCCAAGCAAAATTATTAAAAAAGAAAATTGGTCCAGCTAGGTAAAAAAACAATGCCTCAGGGTGTCATTTTCCTACCAAAATGGCCCTTTCCGCAGCTCTTGAAAAACATGCTCAGAATGGCTCTTTAGTATTAATTTATTAACAACCAATAATAAACTAACGTTTCCCTTTGCTGATTTAATTATCATTTTTTTTTAATACCAGATTTTAATCAAAATAAAGCCTCTAAACATCAATTTAATTACACAATAAAAATATTACTCCTCTGGTTGAGTGGCCTTGTTCATCACTCTATCTTTTCATGCTTCATGGGCCCACATGCTTGGTTCAGAGATCTATTTCTGTGGGCTTTGATACCACTGATGAAAATTTGCACAAGTAAAATAGAAGGCAAAACCTATATATTTTATTGATTTAAAAGTTCAGGTTACAGGGGATAAATATAGACTTGCCAAAGGCAATTTACAACCCTGTTGCCATATGGGAATCAACCACCCAAATCTATGGAATTGGGGGGGGATATGTTTCTTAGAATGGAATTGGGATGAATTGCTCAAAAGATTAGAACAAATTGATGCCAAATTCCAAAAAGATGAATCAATGGATGAACAAGAGGATGCTAGAATCTTAGTTGGAGTAGTGAAACCCATGGAAAAGATGATAGAAACTATCTCAAAACAAGGAACTAAAACTTAGATATGTTTATGTGATTTTTCACAATGAAAAACATTTGAAATGTTGCCTTATGGGGAAAAACAGAAGGTATATTTTAAATTTAATATATCATTAGAGCATAAATTACAGTCTTCAAAGAACCATTATTCTACAGAAGGTAATTTTAAATTTAATATTTCATCTGGTGCTACTCCTAATAGTGAGGAAGATAAGGTATTCATCTGCCTCAGACAAATCATTAGTTTGGGTTTGGTTTGCACAAAAGAATCTCCTTGAGAATGACCAAGTATGATTGACATTGTGAGAATACTGCATCGCATAAAAGACACTTTTCTTGGAGTTTCTTCCACTCCAACATTTCAATCAAATTTATCATCTTTGATTGCCAACAAAAGTGTTATTTCTGGCAAAAATAACGAAAGCCAAACTTCTTCTTCATTCTAAAAAGAAAAGTCCATACAATTTATTGTAGCGCCTTTCAACAGTTTGCAAACCTTGTGAAGTGTTTCCTGTTGGTCTGGGAAAGTTTGCATTGTAGTTATTTTATATCAAAGTTATCACAATAATATTATGCAAGAGGGGTTTTCTTAAATTGAATTTTTCCTTGAGTTATACAGGACACTTGTGTTTCCTGCTGTACATTAAAATGAATCTATCCGCCCAAAAATAAATAGATAATCAAAGATGGATTCGAAGAGAATCCTCTTTGGGCAATAGAAATAATTATAATTGTTTCAAGATTTTAATTGGAACAACCATGGCAGCCCATAACTATGTATTTTTAGAATAATTATTTGAGTACAACGTATTTATCCGTTTTTAATACAAGCAGAAATTATAGTCTTCAGAGCACCATTATTCTACAGAAGGTATATTTTAAATTTAATATATCATTAGAGTAGAAATTACAATCTTCATAGCACCATTATTCTACAGAAGGTATATTTTAAATTTAATAAAACATTACACTAGCAAAATCCGGTTCTTCAAACGAGTTAGGGTTTTGCAAAAAATGGTATTTTAATGGCTACGATTTTGCAAAAAAATGGGTTTCAATTTTTTTGCCCACTGTATCGAAATGGCTAACATACCTGGGCTCGTCGTTGGTGGGCGTCGTTCCTGGGTGTTGTCGTTGGTGGGCTCTCGGATTTGATCAGTGGTGGGCTTAACAAACTTCGTGCGAAGGAGGCGGGGTGAAGGAAAATGATTTCCTCCGCAGTGCCTCCAATATATAAATAGGGGGTTGGCGCGAACAACCTTCGCGCTAAAGGGGTTCACGTGAACGGGGTGTTTGCGTGAACCAACCTTGGATACCGCCCATCCGCCTTCCCTACTCACATTTTCGGGACAACAAGTGGGACACATTACCATGCATTGACCCTAAAATATATAAATGACATAAGCAAGCTAAGATTTAAACTATGAAACCTTAAGAAAAGAAGAAAGAGAGAAGCCTTAGTTAATTTATGCTTGATCTAGAACTGATCTGGATAGGGAGAAGTGATGAACAGGTTGGGTAGAGTGTCATAAATGCTCAGTGTAAATTCTGGAGCTCACGGATATTGTCAGACACAGGTGCCCACTGTAGGGCATAAGTGCCTGGGCATTGGATACCACTTCTGGGTGTCAGTGACTGTGTAGATGCTCAAAACCTGATTTCTATAGTGTCTTAAGATCTTTGTTATTACTTCATGTTTTTCTCTTAATAGTCACTCCTTGAATGTCAAAGGTACTTATAACTTGTAAAATAGAAGTTAACCTGCACAAGCCCATGAACCACGTCAAACCTAAAAAGAAAGATGAAATATAGGGAGTCAGACTGACCCCGATGGTTACCTCGAGAGTGAACTTGCAACTGAGCATTGCACTGCATCTCAGACTCCATGTAGTTCTGGTGAGTGTGTGTAGAAATTGCGCCCTAGGATTCCCCTATGTAGGTTGCACTTGATAATGGGTTGTAGCAAGAATGTAGCAATTAGTAGAATGTGTGGATGAAATAGAATGAACTCCACCTTCCTATGTTGTGTATGCAGATTTGATGTAACCCTTGTCCCTTGAATGGATGCTAGATGAATGTCTTAGAGTGCTTTAGGTACCTTTTGGATGCAATCTTAGGTAATAGTAGTAATGCTTAGTGGTTAGTCATTGATTTTGAACACATAACTATGTATTTATATGATTCCCTTATTTGAATTTTGTAATTGACAACTGGAAGGCCGACCCACAAGTGAAAAATATTCCCAGAAGATAAAAGAGACCCAAAAGGAGAAAGTAAGGTGAGAAAGGGTTAGGGGCACCCAGAGGGGACAAGAGTGCCTGGGCATTGGTGTTTGAAGCCATAAAAGATAAATCAGTAAAATTACGACTGGCTTATACAATGTGAAAGACCGAATAGAAAACAAGAAACAGAGAAAAGAGGCCAAAGATAGTTGTTAATCACTAGTTTTCTTGCTTAGGAATCATATGAATGCTAGTATGTGTTTAGGACCTAGAAATGTAATTGAATGTGTGATTTTGTGTCTACAGTTAGGTCTTTTCCACTCTTACATGTTAGCACACACGAGATCAAAAAACCATAAGCATAGTGTCCATACATGTGGTCCTTCATATTACCTTCTTTGTTACTTCAAACGACCTGAAGAAACCTAAGAGGAAATGGGAGGTCCCTTCAGATAAATGCTTGATGAATCCCTTAATAATTAGACAAGGGAGATGACAACATAGTTCGTTGATGTCCTCTCTCGGGTTTTCGTTGCAATCGGCCCCACCTCTATAACTACACATACATCAAGAATACCCTTTGGGTTCTTGAAAATTTTTAAGGTATAAGTAAATTTGGACATTCCATGGTTTGAAGGAAAAATTGATGTTGATGAGTTAGATAAATGGCTCAATCAAATAGAATCATATTCCTTTGTCAACAATTTTTTTGATGATGAAAAGATAATTTTTGTACTTTTAAAACATTTCTTCATTTCAAAAAATGGTGGAATCATACTCCCTGCAAGAGTATGATAATGATTATGTAATGGTAAATCCGAAACCCCCCAAAAAATGGGACAATTTCATAAAGGCCATCAAAGAGGAATATTATCTAGTGACGACCTATGAGGACCAGTTTAATAAATTACACTTGTTGCATCAAGGTTGTGATCAGACAATGTACAAATACACCAATGAGTTTCATAATCTATCCACAAAAGTGTGTGCGTGAAACACCAAAAAACATCAGATTCTCAAATATTGTAGTGGGTTACGATAATACATCCAGGAAGAGATGGAGTTTACAGGCATCAATATTCTTAGGTAAGCCCACTGATATGTAGTCAAGATTGAAGAAAGGTCCAAATGTAGGAGAAATAAATATACTTCATATTCCATGAATGGAAAAGTTGACACCATGCAACGAGGAAAGGATGCACCACCACAACAACATGAAAAGAAGCATATATGGAAAGGAAAGCCACAAATGACACAAGGATGTGGTGTGAAAATCACAAAAGCAAGTATTGTGACATGAAGGACTATCAATAAACCTTTTGCTAACAGAGTCATGTGAGTCAAATGTAGGAGAAGCCTCTGTAGAGAACTAAGGTCCACATGAAGAAGACGATAAATTATGGATGCAAATTTGTATACCACTATTGCTACCGAATGAATATTATCCCTACCAAAAGAGGATGCAGAACATTTATTTCACTTGTAGATGTGGGTAAATGGTATGGCTCTTCACTTTATTATAGATATTGGTAGTAAAAAATGATATCTATATAAATAGTAAAGAGGTTAAATATGGTAATAAATCCTCACCTGTAACCATACTCTATTGGTTGGTTTGGTCGAGGAAGAGACATCCATGTTAATCAACAATGTCACTTTCCTTATTCAATCAAACCATTCAAAGATGTGGTGGTATGTGAATTTGTAAAATTGGAGTTTGTGATGTACTTCCTGGGAAACCATACATGGCTCCCTATGATCCAAAACTCTAGGATTTTAGAATTAAAGGACAAAAAAAAACTGTGCCAGATGTAAATAGAAAAACTATCTCTGAAAAGAGATGTATATTACTAAGAAAACAATGATTACTATAGCTATCTCTATAAGAAGATGTATGTTTTCTACTTGTGGGTTACATCTACTTATATATTTTTTTTATAAATATGAAGATACATCTAAAAGAAGGTGTAAGGTCACCAATATTGAGGGGGGTGAGGTGATTCACCTTCCGTAAATTACATATGCAAAAATTTCGAGAAATTAATTTTCATAGACAACACTTCAAAAATTATAATTTGAGGCCTTTATAAGTGGATTCAGGGGTCAAACTTTACCAAAAAAATATATGCACCCTTTCACCATATTTTACATGTCCCAAGCTTTTTGACTCATTTTGAATGGAGTCAATCAATATTACGGTGCAAAAGTTATGACTCTCAGAAGCTGCCCCACTAGAATTGCCACCTGAGTTGTTGTTTGGATCGCCCTATGGTGTTTATAAGGCTAGGCCTAGGAGTGACATCATCACTCTATGTCATAAGTGTTACCACATCCTAGAGGCAACCCCTGCTAAATCATTGGCCCTAATCATTGTCACAGGTTTATTTCTCAAACTAGGACCTTTGTCTTATTCATGATTCAACCTAAGGACAAACAAAAGGTTACAGTGACCAAAAGAGTAGTCCTACCAGGCCAAACCATGCAACAAAAGTAAATGGATAAGACGATATATGAATACAAAAATGTATTCATACTACTAATAAGTGTGCCTTTGCATTATCAGGTGAATCATAAAGTTGACTTTGTCCTTAGAACACCACTTCTAAATGGGCCCTTGTATGGGTACTTAGTACTTGATAATGAAGAGATCAAGTGTTAGATTTAGGAGTTGATTTATACAGGACACATTAGAAAAGTGGATCACCTTGTGGAAGCCCTATTGTTCTTTCCTGAAAGAAATATGGGACACGATGACTTTACATTGATTATCAAGCTTGCACTAACATCACAATAAAGAACTGATACCTGCTTCCACAAATTGATGACCTCCTGGACCAACTCAAGGGAGTTAAGTTCTTCATGAGAATCGATCTGAAGCAAGGCTACTGCCAAGTTCCCATCGACCCCATAGATGTTTGTAAAACTACATTCAAATCTAAAGAGGGATTGTTTCACTGGTTAGTCATGCCTTTTGGGCTCACAAGTGCACCTACGATATTCATGAGGATGATGAGCAATATTTTTTGACCATTTGTGTTCATGTACATGGATGACATTGTTGTTTCCAATAAGACATGGGAGGAACATGTTCAACATGTCCAACATGTTCTTTAGACCTTACTTTAGCATAATCTCTATGCCAACATAAAGAAGTGTTATTTTGGCATGGAAAGTATCCAGTACTTGGGATACATCATCAACAAGGATGACACACACTCAAATCTAGAAAAGATCCAGGTCATCTAAAACTGATCGACACCAAATACCATCACCGAACTTCGAAGTTTCTTAGGATTAGCCAACTTATATCACATGTTTGTACTTTGTTTTTCTCATATTGTATGGCCTATGAATCAGGTGACACACATAGGGGTGAAAGAAAAGCTCTTATAGATAGAGGCACGATAAAAGGCATTTGAATGAAGGAGAGACTATGCTCAGATCCATTTTTGGTATTATTAGATCTATGACAATCATTTGAGATGGAAATTGATGCTTTAGAATACGCTCTTGGTGTAGTCCTTACCCAACATGGGCATCCAATGACATACCATAGCGAGACCTTCTCTTAAACAGTGTGCAAGTACCTGACATATGATAAGGAGTTATATGCCATTGTGCAAGATTGCAACAATGGAAGCAATACCTTTTAGAAAAATAAATTATCATACATGTAGATCACAAAGCTTTACAATTCATGAAAACCCAATGCAAGTTGTAGAATGATCATCATTAGAGGTGATCCACATATCTATAACACTTCCATCTAAACATCCTACACAAAAAGGGAAGTGTTGACCAAGCTGCTGATTATTTGAGTTGGTCTGATCACTGATTTAACAACAATCCTTGACTCATGTGGGCATAAGACATCAGAGTGGCCTCAAATGTATAAACATGACCTTGAGTTTTCAGATACATATTAGGGGCTAAGGGATGCAAAAAGTATTCAAGAATATCATTTATATGAGGGGGTTTTGTGCCACATGGGAAACATTTGTATTCATGCAAGGAACGTTGTAAATTGATTTGGGAGGTTCACTACAATCGAGTTGCAAGTCACTTTGGAGTAGAGAAAATAGTGGTAATCTTGCAAATGTATTTCTATTGGCTAAAGCTTCATCGTGATGTTACCAGATACATCAGGTCTTACAAAACTTGTATAATTACAAAGCCAACCAATAAAAAACATGGCCTTTACACCCCTTTTACAGTACCAAAAACGTCGTGGGAATCTATCGTAATGGATTTCATGTCAGGTATCCCTTCCACTAGGCATGGCTAGGATTGTGTTTTTATGGTGGTTGACAAGTTCTCAAAAATGGAAATCATAGCACCTTGCAAGAAGAAAATTTCACAAGAGGACACTACAAAGTTGTTCTTTGAACATGTTTGGGTTCATTTTGGACTTACAAAAAGCATCACGTGTTAAATAGAGATTCTAGATTTGTGGGGATCTCCTAGTTTGCACTATGGTCCATGATGGACACGAAGATGAACAAGTCCACTGCATTCCACCTTTATAATAATAGCCAAACAAAGGTAGTCAATTGCATGATTGTACATATTCTTTGGATGTATCACTCCAAACATTCATACACATGGGATGAAAGTCTTGTGTATGTCCAACATAGCTACAACTGAGCTCTTCGTGGATCCACAAGACATAGCCCATTTCAGGCATGTCTTATATTCCAGCCATTGGATTCCATTGACGTAACATTGCTTTTATGTTTCAAGAAGAATAAACCCATACACAAAATGAAGTGGATAAGGAAACCAAGTTTTCAGAATTAATTTTATACATACAACAATGGGTTCATGATATTCTATAATGAACCAACCAAAAATATAAACAACATCATGATGCACATCAAGTTCCTCATCAATTCCAAGTGGAGGACAAGGTCTAACAACATTTGTAGAAAGAGATACTCAAGGAACCATACAAGAAAATTAGACCTCTACAATAACATCACTAAACAAGTTGGTTAGAGTGCATATGAACTTAATCTTCCACTATACCTTGAGTTGCATCCAATTTTCAATGTTGAGTTACTCCGCCCATACTTTCTGCCACTCTTGGATACAAAATACATTAAAGGATAGTTGGATATTATATGGTTAAACCCATGATATGTGAAACTAGTGAACTCTGCTGAAATCATTGATAGGGTGGTCAAGGACACGAAATATCAATAGATCACACTCTATCAAACAGTGAAGGAAAGACTAATGACATACCAAGGGAAGTGGTTCACAAAGAATCAAATTGAGAAGTCCTTTCCATGCTTGGTCCAAAATTTAGGAGTAATGAAGCCCATTGCTTATTAAGGAGGAACGAATGATCCATAACTGAATTTCTAAAAAAATGTTTTTCGAAAGCCCTAAAAATATATTTTTAGCAATTTTTTGACAATTTTTAGTATTTTGCAATTTTGAGTGTGTTTAGAGAATCTATGGAGTTTGGACGTTACCGTAGATAATAAAGGGTGATTTTCAGTGCAACTTCCCTCCCCAAGTTCATTCACTGCTCTTTCCAATGGTTCTTGTGGTTCATAAAATAGGTCAATGGGTTAGGAGATACGACTCGACAAGGGGCACTAAATAAAATAATAGTAATAATAGGATAGATTTCAGATTTTTCCACTTTTGTCTTTTTGAATTCATCCTTAAGGTGGATAGGAATGGTCTCCATGTAGGATGACCTTTTGTTTCCCATCTATAAACCTTCATATTCATTTTTTTAGCAATTTTTCATATTCTCATTGTATAACTATAAAGCATCTTTCTTTGAATAAAGATATAGATCTCCATGTAAACATCTCTCTTATGGAGTTCACTAGTTTTTATGCATTTGGAATTGCAATAAAATTAGATTGTTTTTAGAGATCTTTCATCTTGAATTGTTTCTATAACACATTAAACACCATCGTTAGTGTGTTGTCCACCAGGTTGCACCCCAATCTGAGTCAAAATATGTGTACACATGTCCCGTCTTCTTAATCTGTGAGCAATGTTGAAGATTCAATTAGGTAAATATTGCTCTAGCATCTTCGATTCAACAACAACGAGAGTAAATTTTTACTTGGTTGTATGTTGGGAGTTAATGTCCCTAAAACTTCGATGTAAACAACATATATTTTAATAATATTATTTAACATTATCATTTTTTTGTGACCCTTACAATATGTGTCAAAATTTAATCTTAATATACCATGTTTCCTATTTCAATGTATTTTCTATTTTCATTGTTTTTACAATATCTTTCCTACATTAATTCGTTATTAACCTTAGTTGTGTGTCAATCATATATTTTATTGATAATCTTTGTAGTTATCAAGTTCGTTGTCACCCTTACAATATGTGTTGAAATTTATTCTTAATATCCCATATTTTTTTAAAGTTTTCAATTGTTTTCTATTTTAGTGAAACTCACAA
The DNA here is from genome assembly GCA_019776745.2 of Taxus chinensis. NCBI lineage: Eukaryota > Viridiplantae > Streptophyta > Pinopsida > Cupressales > Taxaceae > Taxus > Taxus chinensis. The sequence continues at coordinate 889,787,793 of CM034147.1, read as the reverse complement.
TAGTGTAACTGTGGTAATCTAGAAAAGTTACAAATCACATTAACCCCAAATTACAAAGCCATTAAAAAGGTCAGGTTTTTAGGTTGACATCAATTAAAATAGATACAATACACAACAAACATCACATTAAATAGGAAAGTCCTCTATATTAATTATTCATATCTAAGTTTGTAATGACACACTTACCAATAAATTTTAATTTAAATATGAGTGTGCTCACGAGGTCTAGTATGGCTAACTGAAAAGGAAATAAATTGTGGTAATGTTAAAAGGGAAATAAAGACATAAGGTTTTCATAGTCTATTATAATTTAGAACAAAAATCAACTGAAATGGAAATGTTAAAAGGGATATAAATATTTTAATTAAATAAAACTAATTTTTTTATGCTTCCAAACTTTAAAGATTGTTTTTCAATTGCTAAGTGTTCATATGTCTAAACAACCTCATGACAAACACGCGAGCTTCAAGAGATGAAGGGAGAGAGATTTGAGTTGCTGGTCACTTTCAATTGGGCTGACGATCTTCCTGACTTCCCCTATTGTAACACCCGTTAATTACACTCGTGTTCGGCTCGCCTTTTACCACACTTGAGAGGGTATGTTGGAAATATAATTGAAGGCTCCCATATCCTTTTGTGCTTTGTATATATGATATCAACCATCGTTCTCAATGTCAACAACTTCTGCCATGTGTCCTTCATGTAGTGTGTATCCCCTTTCTCCTTCAACTCTTTCACACAAATGACAATTAGCCTATACTTGACTTACAAGAAGAAAGAAAAGGATCACAAATAATAGAGGAAGGTGTTGGGTGCTTTCAACTGGACTGATAATTTCCTTGGGCTTCGCTAAGTGCATCCCCTTCATATCCACTCACATTGTACATGTCATGTGCCTAACCTTATTGCACTCGTTGCTATCCCTATTGATGTCTCCATCACACTGCCTCCATACGATTGCTAGTTATTAAATAAAAACAAATTCTCATTCCTCGAAAGGAAAAACGTCACTATGCATGAACATGGAATGAAATGAAATGGTTTTAATTATGTCCATGGGACCAAAGGTGTACATGACCATTGAAAATTCCAAGTACTTAAAGATTTGCGAGCTTAGTGGTATCTTTTAGAAGGCTACTACTCCTTTTGCTAATTTGAGTTAGTATCTCCCCCGAACCTCTTATTTTACTTTCTTGGAATACCCTATCATGTAATCAACTCTTAAAATTTCCTCCTATTTTGCTTTGATGTCTATGTAACCTAGACATTCAAGGATGAAACACTTCTTTGTTTTGACTGCCCCTGTATTGCATAACACAAGTTCTCTCTTCCCACTATTCTTTACGCGTTGCCCATCTTCTTGTCTCACATCTAAACTTGTAAGAGCTAGTCTTTAGTTGAGTAATGACGATAGTTTTCCTTAATTTAATTTTAGCCCCTATATAAGTTTTTCACAATGTCCATATGTCGGGTTAAATTTTGCATTATAGTGTTGATGCTCCCTACTTGTGTTCTTCCTCCACATCATCGTTCTAAACTTTTCATCCACACAATTTTTTATGTCTTTGATAAGATTTGGGCAATCATCTAAGCTGATATCCCACGTGTTCATCCATTTGTGCCTTTGCTTTATCCACAAGTTCTTTCCTCTGTGCAACTCTTCACCTCTTGCAGCGCTAGACCTCTTGTTGAACTTCATATTTTCAATTTTTTTAAGTAACATTTAATCCTGATAATAAAGGTTACCTCAAGAAAGAAGGTACCTCTTTCGGCCATGACAATTTTATAGAAAATTGTAGTAGTAATTTTAAAATTGTTTGTTATTAGCCACCTCCAGGTACTTTTTATTTACTTCCATTTCAAACTTGCACTAATCCATACCCCACAACCGTAGCCGGGCCAACCCCAAAAAAGGGCCTTGCTGGTCTTCCAATCCCATTTAAATAAGATTATAAAAGCGATCATCTTTCTTTACTTTGAGCGGAAGTAAACTTTTTCTTCTCTTCAGAACCCTCTTTTAGTTTGAACATTATTTTTTGATTCCCTGAGCTCCTCTCGTTCTCTTCTGCACACCAAGGTTTGTGAGGTAATCGCCAACAATGGGAGACAGCCAATATTCATTTTCCCTCACCACTTTCAGGTATTTTAAAGAAGTTATCTGTTTTCTGCACCATTTTCAGGTATTCTAAAAAAGTTCATTTGTTTGCTACACCGTTTGCCTGATATTGTTGTACTGGTTGCACACGGACAGTCCGTCGGGAAAGCTTGTACAGATCGAGCATGCTCTAATGGCTGTTGGATCTGGTCAAACATCGCTGGGAATTAAAGGTGTTTTGCATTTTTTCTTAGCAACTATTACAGTATATGGTTTTTAACGAAAGCTGTAAGCAACTGAAGAACTCTTTTTTATAATTTTTTCAAAAACGGAATTATAACTCTTGGCATTCAGGGTTTACACAAACCTTGAATTTCTAGATAACATTACTTGTACGTCTACTCTTTGTAATCAATGAATGCCCATGTATAAGTATGGAAAACAATTTGGTTTAAAGTATCACTTAACCCAAGGCTTAAACCCTAGAAATTATTACAACCCCAGGAGACTACTCATTCGGCATTAGGTCATGACCATCATGTAAAACTGTGTTCAAAAGGTTTTATTTATGGTTGTAAATCTTCAAACATGTCACTAAACTATCTGATGTGACATTAGTACGGGTGCCCCTGTCAAACCCTACTGGTATTGTGCATTGAAATGTGGTCTCGACTCACTAGTACCTATTTGGGCTTGGACCAGGCAAAAGAACTTGAAAAAAACTCGGGAAGTAGAAAAATGTAAATTTTTGAACATATTATAAAATAGATTCGATTTTAATTCATTTCAAAGTACAATAATGTCAATATCTTATGAACCTATCTGCAAGCCCTCTCAAAATGCTGGAGCAAACAGCAAACATTGGAATTCTAATTGATTGGATACCATGTATTTCAAGGAAAAAAAGGGAGAAATTTCCATTACAAGACGCAAAGAAACAGATCCTTGCCAGCCAGTCCATAAGTCTACAAATGAGGACAAAACAACATTAAAAAATCAGCACAATGATTCCCTGTCAGACATGTGAAAGTCTCTGGCAATTTATTGCAAAAGGAGGAAGAAAGAGGTTCATAAATATTAACACGGTAAAAATTAGGGACCCCTATCTTCAGCCTTGTCCTCCTCCTCACTAGACTCGGGATTAACTGTTTCCACATTGTCTCTTCTATAGCTCAGGTAAAATTTCCTGTAGAAAATTGTACCTATCCTCCAGATCGGTAAGAGCTGAATTTAGTGCATCACTTACTTCATGCAGCTTACTTTAGCTCCTAATCCAACATTGGGGAGATGCTTATAGCCCGTTCCGGAGTTGAACTAGATGCAAGCAAGCTAAGAAAAGTCGATTCTTTTGTAATTGGTTTTGTTATTCCCCAAAAATCAAAAACCTTCGCTTTTGCCTTGGAAAATTGGCTCCTTCCCCTTCTGAGTGCCTCCACTGTCCATGTCAGCTTTTCCTTCTTCTTTCTAGAGTCAAGGTCACCGTGGCCTTCAGGTAAAAAATCATCCTTAACAAAGAAATTCTGCAGGCCCTTCAGATAAATTATCATCCTTAACAATAAACTCTTCCTACTACTAAGGGTAGTCCCCCACTCCACCGTATCATGAGAATTTAAATCTGGGGGGTAGAAAAGAGGTGATTCAGGTTCTTCTCACTCAAGTTCTCAAATTCAAGCGAATACAATTTTTGTTTGAAAAGCATACGGAGCCCTATCCTGGGTCTTACTTCTTTTCTTACTATTGCTGTTCTCACTAGATCCATGGGCTTTCCTCTTATATGCGCATGTAGCATTGAAAAAATAAACAGCAATCTGCTTCCTCCTCCCAGAGCACTCGCACAAAGCATATCTGACCTCTTCTTCAGCTTTGAGATTGCGGTTAGTAATATCGTTGTCCTCTGTAATTTGTAAAACACTTGCAGTATGACCATCCTTTAAGAGGTAAGAGTTTGGATTCTTCAGTTTTGTTCTACAGACGTAGATTCTATTTGAGCTTTCCACATCAGCAGAGTCAGAGATTTGAATGAAGTACAGATCGATCAGTCTTTATCATTCGCGGTCGTGAGATGAATGAAAAACAAAACACAAATTACAGCATAGATGAAGACTTTACAAAACTGATCCAGGAACTCCATGCCCCAACAAGCCTCCTGTAGTGGATTGAGACTCTTCGAGAGAAGTGGAGCAGGGAAGTACACGATCTTAAACAACAAAGGCCAAGACCCGAGGCAGATTTTAAAATCCCTCTGTCTATCAATCACTGGTATCCCATTCTCCAACCACCAAATACTGTTAATACCATGCCCATGATCCATGCCGGGCGTATTGAGTTTGTTTCTCCTTTGCAATCCCGAAAACTGCAAGGCTAAAACATAGCCCACCAATCTGCTGACACATCTACCCACGTCCCTCAGTCCTCCACGCAAGCTCAAATCTGCAGAGAGGATGTTAAGGGCACTATGAGGAGAAAGGGGGCAAGATCTTTGCACAAGCTCAAGACAGTAAATCCTTCAAAACAGTCAGCGCCTCTGCAAAGAAATGTTAACTTTTCGGGAAAGCCATAAAACTTGCCGGAAAGGATCCAATGGCCCAGCTAAGATGTGCAGCACATCACCGATGCAAGTAGAAAGAAGAGGAAACCTGCCAAAAGCTATGATAGCATTGGAGAAATACCTACAAAACTGCCTTCAGCAAGACACAAGGGGCTCAATAAAACTAAAAATATCAATTAAAGCATGATGCAGGAGTAATCAATCAAAAGCATTTAATCTTAGCAAATAAAGTTTTTGCACTATGCTGCGACACTATAAGCAAGCTGCTTAGAGAATCTTTTCCTTAGCTGTTTTGTGGAAGCCGTGGAAGTCTGTCCAAGCTGCGCAACATTGTGGATGTTGTGTAACACTATGGAATGCTGTGGAAACCTATTCAAAGCTGCGTAACACTATGAAAGTTGTGAAGGCCTATTTGAAGTTGCAGAACACTTTGGGAGCTGCGGAAGCCTATATAAAGTTGTGCAAGCTCACTAATGTCGTGATACACTAGAGAAGTCGTGGAACACTGCATTCTTGTGGGACCACTTCCATTTGCTTCAATGATGAGATTCCGACTGATAGAATTGCCGGTCACCATCTAGATAGTTAGCAAAGGGAACATGTGGTCCTTGATCTGCCTATTTTGGCCATTGACTGACATAATGATTCAATTGAGCTTGATTTAACAGATGGGAAATTCTAAGATTGATCGATGGCTTGGAGAGGCCACCTGGTAAATATTCCACAGAACCTTTACTTCTCGAAGGCGTCATATTTTCTATAAGTAGAAAGGGGCTACGAACATGAAAGACACCTAGGAGCCTAGATACTAAGAAGGAAGTCAGTGTTTTAAAGCGTGGAATTGAGGGGCTGCCCTTGGAGTTGATCCAATTGTGGTTCTGCAGAAACTTAACAAAGTCTGCAAGCTTAGGATAGGTCTAGGATTGCAATTCTTAGCAAAATTCTGGCATAGTCTCATGCAGATTGTAATTGCAATGTGCCTAAATCTGTAATTGCTTTACTTTCATTAATAGAAATATTTGCCATTGTTTCTTGTTTAGAAGCTGTACCTGTGATCTTGCCTCAATGAGATTTACTCTGACAAGGGCTGTATGGTGTAACGCATCCCTTCATTGGGAACCCTGATCTCAACTGCAGCAAAGTTCCAACTAGCTGTTATGGGAAAAAAGACACTATTAAATCAGCATTGAACTAGAGCCATTTTACACCAAGGCACTGTGCTGTAGCAGTCACTGAATTAGAGAAATTGCCCATCACTCCATGAACTCGAGGTCATTGATTGATTAAACAAACTGTTTAGGCTTTAAATAAGCTACGGCTAAACAACTGAGTGCTGAAAATGAAGCTGAGGGGTAATTGTTAAACGTTTAGGGTTTTTCATGACTTCAAAGTATTGTTAATAATTTCTTTATGTATTTATTATTGATTTAATTTTTTGAAAACAAGGTGGGTGCCAGATTGACTGGGTCTATGATGATTTCTGCAAAAATCGTAGAAAAGCAGAAGACCAAGTAAAACTTGCTGATGCTGGCTTGATACTCTGCGGGTCTGCCAAAGACATGCAGAGCCTCAAAACTTATGATGTATGGAGTTTAAACCTTGCCGATGAAAATCCTAGAATGATGTGTTGTTGTGGAAACTGTGAAGCTTAGATGCACTGAAATTTATAATCAGTACTGTTTTTATTGTGGATGAAAATCAATGCCCTTTTTGTTGCCGATAAAAACAGACCATATATCAGTGGATAGGAAGCTTTGCAGGGTAAAAAACGGTTGCAGCTCTTATAAAGGAAAAGTTCTACAAAGTGGGGAAATAATGTTTGGCCAGTTATACCAGTGCTAAAGAATGCGGAAAGAGGCAGATTAAATTGCAAGTGCTGGGACCAGTCCCTAGACTGACGGGAAGCATCAGTGTATTCTTGCCTGTAGCACAAACAGGAATGGTATGAAATCCATGTCCTTGAGAAGAAAGAACAGAATCTAAATCTACAACTAGGAAGCAATAAAACTAAAAAAGAGAAGGTAATGAATATAACGGGTAAATTTTAGAAAGTCATTATATACAAAATAAATACAATGAAAAACACCTCTTCAAAGGGATGGTCTCATGTGAAAGGTGATTGTTTAGGTCCCAGCCAAGCCAGCAAGTCTAATTGTTGTATGGGATCTTCCTTCTGGAATGAGGGTATTTTTTTCTTTTGCCTGAGGCTGATATATTATTTCAAATTTGTACCTCCTTGGGTTTTGACAAAGCTTGGGAGTAAACCAGGCCTTGCGAAAATATCAAGGGCTGATGAAGAACAAGGCACTAGTCTGCATCAGAGGCAGGAGCTGAAGAAATGAGAGCATCCTCCTCTATGATCACAAAAGAGCCACTAGCAAAATATGTTAATTAAATAGGGAATGTTGCAGAATGCTTTATTGTGCCTTCATCTGTTGGATTGATCTTGTACCTAGAAATTTCTCTATCCTTGATACTACGCTTTCATTCCTAATTTAGTTTGTGTAATGTTTGCTGAACACACAGAATTGTTTTCTGGAAGCCTTAGAAAGGAATAGCTAGTTTTTTAAGTTGCTCAAGAGGGAATGCGCTTGTAGCAGTGATTGAAGTGTAGAAGTTTTCATTGCAATACATCATCTGAGTACCTTACGCAATAGGCTATTCACAATTGCTTACTGTCTTTATTTACTAATATGCAGTGTCATAGAATGTTTGGTTTTAAATTGATCGTAAGTTGTGTTTCATTGGATAACTATGCATTTTTACTCTTGGATTACTAAATTAAAGTTAAACCAATCTCAACAAATGACACATGGAAAAAAAAAAAAAAAAGCCTAACTATACACTGAGATATATTAGAGGAAGACACAAATGTTTGGCATTTTTTATATATATATGTTTTGGTATCATGATAGCATATAAATTTATTATTTGATGATAAAATGTATCTAGCTGGAAGCTTGCTTTTTATGGCATTTTAGTATGTGAACTTTGCTCCTTTGTGTTTTAGTTTGTAAAACTTTGGAATTTTATAACCATAGTTAGCCAATCTGGCAGGATCTGGACAAAATCCAGCCAGATACAGATTTTTTGGCCGTCCTGGATAAGTTCAGTCTGGGTCAGTCCTGTTTCCCGTTTTTAAAATTAAAAGTTGTTTATATGGTATACCTTTCATATTTTCATATTTTCATAGGCTGCTGTGCTTGTGCATTGATCTGCATATTTATTTGGTTAGTCAATGGATGGTAGATTGGACACCTCTGATATTTAAAGAAAATTTATGATACAACTGTTAATACACAATACTCCTCTGATATTTAAAGAAAATTCATGATACAACATTTAACACAGAGGAATGCATGCTTCAATGCAAATGACAACCTGTTTATTTCTCTGCAGCTGCAAATGGAGTTGTTATTGCAACAGAGAAGAAATTGCCTTCAATACTTGTTGACGAGTCCTCGGTAACTTTCTAATTTTGATATTAATAAGAATGCTGAAACGCCATTTTCTGCATCATGAATATTTATTTGAATACGGGTTTCTATTGTGGTAAGATACATTTTTGTTTCTTTTGTGATTATAACACTAATGAGAAGGATCAGATGTTATCTAACTTTATATGTTCAGTACGAGGATCTATTTTATGTGATGTTAATATGAGAATGGATGTTTAATTGGTGGAAATTTTGTCCAAGTCTCCATGAATGTCTAACATAAGATATAAACATAATGAAATTGTTTATTTTTAGTGTAACATATTGGAAGCTGTTTTGCACAAAAAAAGTCAAGAAGTGCACATTAGTATGTTTGGTAAAGATGCATACTGGCCAGTAGTCTTCTAAACATCTTGCACCATTGCCATGCAATATCCTACAAGTATAAATGAATGAGTGCATTGTGGGAGAGATTCTATTGTACTTGACCACACTTATAGGGAGAGAGATGCTTCTATTAGTACTCTTAACCAGGATCTCTTTTATATAAAATAACATTCTTAATTGAGATGACCTTTTGGCATTTGTAACAGGTAAAGGTTTTCACATGATTGAAGGGCTTTTAGCGTACCGTAGTTAGGTACTCAGTGGATAGATGATGTACCCCATTGCCGATAGTGAACTAATCAGGTCTAACAACTATAATATGCTAAAATATAAGAAAAAAGATAAGTATAAACTATAAAGCATTGTCCGAAACATCAATTAATCACGCTGCACCTTTCTCTTATTTTTAGAAAGCTTCCTTTATTAGAAATGGGATTTGGTTCTGTTTACTTTGATTGGTATGGCAGTTGTCATCTTTAAGAGAGCAATGGTTAAAATCATTTTATGGAGGTTTTTTAGTGGTTGAGCGGCATGTTGCAGTTTTTTTTATAACAGGCCATGCTGATAATGAATAATCCCCCTTTATAATGAAAATAGCCGTAGTTACCATGAGACTGATATGGGTATGCCATTTGTCAGAAAAATAGGAGATGGGGACTCGGAGACGACAAAAAAGGTCTATATATATATAAGCCTACATCCACTGTTACATATGATGAGATACCAAAGATAAATTTAATGTAATTACTCGTCTTTTGTCAACATATAATATCTTAGGCTGTGTAATATATATTAGAGAAGACAATATTACACAGCCTAAGATATTATATGTTGACAAAAGGCAAGTAATTACATTTATCTTTGGTATCTCATCATATGTGGCAATGGGTGTGGGCTTATATATATACATTTACGAGTTAACTGACCCAATTTTGTTTTCCTTCCCCCCTTTCGACAAAAGGCTTGTCTACGTTATTAGATGTTCTTCAATGGTAGTAAAGGAGTGTGATGGAGTAAATGTTCTCAATTGGGTTTGACCTTAAATTTGACATCCTTTTGGCCGTTGTTTAGAAGTTATTTCTTTGTTAGAGAAGCCCATCAATAAATTGTAATATTTTGGCCAAACGGTGGAGATGGACCCGCTGTGGTGTTAGTCACCACTCTATAGGTGGATCTGTGATGAAGGCAACAAAGTTTTAATAATGGGGGAAAATCAAATATAGGCCCTTTGAGTTTTTTAATTGCATGGCGAGATGAAATAAATCTATTCACGACATTTGGTTCTAGCGTAATATTATTGCGAGATTTAAATATTATAGGAAGCAAAAGAAACATACAAACATATGTACGTATATACATACATAGTAAAGATGTTATATACATCTATATTATTAACAAGCCACAATTACTCCCAAAGAGCATATAAAACAATAAAATATTCTATGGTTTAAACTTGAAGATGTGAATTTCAAATGTATTTCCTGGCAATCTTGAACCGAATTTTTACCCACATCGAAATTAAACTTGAGCTCGAACCTTTTTAAATTAGTAAAGATATATAAGTAAATAAACACATATATACTTTTATATGCATATGTATATTTTGAAAGGGTTCACATTTATATTTTGAAAATAAATAATAATAAAAAAATGAGAATGTGGAGTTATTGAGTTTTGGCGGAGTGGGTGCAGGATGAAGTGGTTAGGGGAAAGAGAGTGAATGATTTGGCCTGTCTTGCAAGGCATGCATCCTCCACAGTCCCATGCCAGTGTCCTCATGGCCTATGCCAAAATTAAGAGTGATTGGAAGAGGGATTGGCGTTGGAAAAAAGTATAATGGAAGTGCATTTTTGTAGATGTCTCATTTGTAGGTATGTTGCAGACATGTTTGCAAATGTGGAGGAATATGCAAGCTGTGTGGGCCGTTTGACAAAATGCTCAAAGAGTTGTTGGCTCATGGAATACGTTGTTTGTAGGTTATGTGCAGTGGGCTTGCTAAATAGGCGTTTGAAATTTTTAAGCCAATGAAATTGGCAGGTGTAAGGTCCGACTCCACGGCCCCTTCCCGCATCCGCCAAGACTGCTCCTAGATGGAAGGCCATCACGGTAAACTAGTGCCCAAGAGGGAGCCTTTTTCTTGGCAATGCAGGCCAGCAATGGTGTTAGATATCTAGAAGGGCTATGAGAGTGTTGTTTGTAGTACGTAGAATGCAGAGCGCCTCCTATAACAGACTCTTGCTACACCATGATGTGAGATTGTGTTGAGATTGGTAATAGAAGGCATTGACATTCTTTTCACATAATGCAACTAACAAGTACCTAAATTGACTAGTTCACCTTGCTGGCATCTTACTAGGATGTGCACAAAGATTGAAGCTTTAGAACAAGGTATGGAGATCCATCAAATAATAGTCAAAAGTGGATTTTTTTGTCCAACTTTGTAGTTGTGGGTGTATTGGTTGATAGACATGCAGAAGGTCGGATCATATTCAAGGCATGCCAATTGTTCATCAAAACACCTCAAAGAGATGTGCTCACATGGATTTTAATGTCCGTAGGATATGCACGTAATAGGCTTGTTGAGATGGCTTTGGAGACTTTTAGCAGAATGCATGGCGCCTCTTTGCAAGATGCTGTGAGATTAAGCTTGAGATTGACAATTGTTGGTGATGGCATCACATAATTGTGTTGAGGCACTAGGACTGTGCATTGCTATCCTCCCCTGTCGATCTTTGCCACGTCGTCCTAGCTGTGCCAAATGGAAATGTGGGCATGCAATGATTAATTTATGTAGAAGAATGTGCAGGGGGTTGTGTGTAGTAGGCAGTGGTGAACCGCCCCCCCTTCTTTTGACTGCGCCACATAATGTTGTGAGTTGGAGATTGGCGCTGGATGGCATTGGCATCAATGTTGTGTGATCAATTGTTGAAACGATTGAAAGGTGCTTGGTATTCAACCTACTGCCACAATTGTGGCAATGTTACTCCTCCCAGCTGCGCCAAAATAAGAGCTTTGACAACATGTGGGCATATGTCAAGGTATGATGGAGAACGGAATTTGTACATTGTTGTACTTGCAAATGCCCAAATTGTCTTGTATGCAAATGTGGAGGCTTACACAAGACATGTGGACTGCTATACAAAATGCCTCTAAGAATTATGGTCTCATGGATTTGCCATGATTGCTAGATATGCAACACAAGGGATTTTGCAAGGATACTATCAAATTATCTAAATTAATGGAGCACTCGGGAGCATCCCATGACCATGTAAGCTTCGCTTGCGTTTGTTTGGCATGCAGCCTTGTTGGTGTAGATGATGAGGTTGTAAATACTTCAATGGCATGGATGCCTTTTAACCTATGTTTGATCATTATGTGTGCTTGGATGATGTTGTTGGCTACTTTGGCTATCTCGAGGGGACTCTAAACTTTATCACCAACATGCCAATTTAACTTGTGGAGGTTGTGTGGATGCATTGCTTGGTGCCTTTACAGCGCATAGAATGTGGGGTTACAATTAATTACAACTCATCTTCTCAAGCTGAATGCCTCTTATTTTGCGGTCCCTCAGAATGCACTTACTTTTCGGTTGCACGTGAAATGGGAGCTTGGACGCTTTGGACCGATTTGTGGCCATCTTCTTTCTTTTCCGCCTCCTCCTATCATGCATGGATTTTTTTCTCCCTAACTTGCTTATGTTCAAGCATTATTTCCCTTGTTTTACACCTTAAGCATTTTATTTGCATTCTTGAAATATATTGTCTTTTAATGAAGCTGGCCTCTTGGAGAAGGGCCCCTTAGAGCCACCTGATAGTATCCCAAAAGTCATTCCCCATCCTCCATAATTAGTCCAGTAGAGGGAGCTGTGAAAGCATTTCTGAGCATTGTATACATTCTGAACTGAGATTGAGGAAGCTTATAGAAAGCTTTAAGGTCTGTCTGTTCCATCCACTTACCGAATCTGTACAAGTTATGAAATATTATAATTCCTTTCTCAAACAAAAGGAGGGCAGAGCAGCCTCTTGTCAAGGCAAGGATCTTGTCATTATATTTCAGATTCGAAAAAATCGATTCGTAGGCTTGGCACCTAGTGTCAAAAGAAGAGAAGATAGGTCAACTACCAAATGCTTCATTTGTTCCCATGCCTTCTAAATTGACTGAAGAAAAGGACCCATGAGGAGCAAAAATAAAGCACCCAAATAGTAAGTCAACCAAATGAAGTCCTTTTCATCTCTCTTGACCCTTCGGAGCCTTTTGGCAAATATTGAATCTCACACGAACTTTCCAAGGTTCAATTCCAGCCAAAGCCCTCAAGTTTTATTTATTTTTTTGCACAAAAAAAACCATGTGGGTACGTACCCACAGTTCCTGGGTACGGATTTCCCTACCCAGGATATACCCAGGGCCTGTGGGTATGCTGTAGGTATGTACCCACAGCGTGCCCAAACCGTACCCATACCTGGTACGTATTAGGCCTGGTATGGGGGGTACTTGGTGTTTCCGGGCAGTCTAGTAGTGCTAATCAGCTCCCTTTCTCACCTTGCAAAACCTCTTTTGGAAACCTCTTGAAAAGCACCAGCAACCATTTTTGTCACGATCTAATGATGTGATCATTTTCCCCTTTGCTTTAAGTTGGCATCAATAGAATGATTTTTATCCCAAGGGTAGCGGCCATTTGTTTGGGACCAATCTCGAAGCCACTTTACTGTGGTTTGGTGTAAACAACATTGTTAATCTTTCAAAACCCGTTTGAAATCAACGTGCCACAAACACATGTGGATGTCGTTGCTGGAATATAATGACCCTAGAGCTTTAAATTGTTAGAATGTCAACCAATTTCCCTCTATGCAAGTGTTAGCTATTTTTCGTGAGTCAGTCTAGAGCCCCCTTTTGCTGTTGTTTTGGCATGAGTGTTGTTTTCAATTTTATGAATGCCTTCGGAATGGTTTCACCAAAACGAGCATACCTTTGGGGGAAATTTGTTTTTTGACTTCCCTGCAATCTCTCTAGCTAGGAGAACTCTATGGAAGTGTGAGTCTTGGCCTTCACCAAACCAATGGTTTTTTTTGAAGGTCATTTTGTAGCCAATTTAGTTAGCTGTTTTGGAGTGTTTTTTTCTCCAAATGAATGGAACTAGTCCTTTCTTGCTTTAACAAATTATTTGTTGAAACCTTGGATGAACTTGTAGGAGTGGTCCATGGTATGCTATAGTATGGGAAGCATGTCAACCCTTTGCAAACTCTGGCATGCTCAACGTTGACATGCTCGACTGAACTTTGTTATTGTTTGTGTTACGCTTGTAAACATGTATTAATCCTATTGCCTCAGACATTATTTGGGTGGTTGTGATCACATTGAATGAATTGTTGTGACGTACTCTCTCTCTCTCTCTCCTAATGAAAGGAAAAGATGTGTGTGTGTGTGAAATGAAAAAATGTACTCTGTCTCTTCTTCCCTTTGTCTGTCTCCCTAAACTGATTCTAGATTTTGCACTTATTGTATTCACTGTTCAAAAATTGAAAACTATTTTAAAAATTATGTATTTATTTTGTTAATTTTTTTGGTCATGCCTTTTACTAAGATAATATTAATGCAGGTCCAAAAGATACAACTTCTCACATCAAACATTGGAGTAACATACAGGTCTGCATTGGTCTCTATTTCTTCATTTTTGTATTCATGGTTTGATTTCTATTTCCTGTTATTTGCCAAATTTCAAAGTATTCTGTCTTATTTGTTTTACAAAATGTATGTTTGTATTTGTTTTTGTTATACAATGGCATATTTATAATTTGTATTGTGATTTTGGAAAACAAATGTTGTGAGACATTTTTCCAACATTCCTATTGAATATTTAGGTCAATATGGTGGTGCAAAAGAGGGTTGAGAATACTATTTTTAGGCATACTTGCCACCTTTGTGGGAGGTATACTGATAGAAATTATACCAAAACAAGAGTGTTATCTCAAAGAAAAAGATGTCATCTGTCCCCTATTAAAAAATGTATAAGAATATTGGCAGTTTGCATGAGAAAGTATGTAATTAACAGACAGACTAAAAATCTCAAATGGGTTGATTTTGTTTAGCCATTTTGCTATTGATATTATGCAGTTTCCCTCTTTTGAATTGGTCAAACCTTTGATTAGCGAGCTATCATTTGGTGGTTCATATTAAATGCTATCAAAGGGTAGCTTGTCTTGTTAATATCACTAGTCTCCATTGGGGCACTGAACAGGGATGTTCCCACTGCGTCACGTCTGCATGTCGACACATTTGGTACGGACTGAGAGATAGGGATGGATCTCTGTGGAACTTAGCTCATCATATGTACTGATCTGGACCCATCTTATTATTCATGAGAAGGTTAAAAAGAAAAAAAGAATAAAGGGTATTACGAATAATGTTCATGCAATATGTGTGTGTGATTTCAGTTGCATTGTTATGAGGCAAAGTTTGGTTTTTTTTAGAGAAGTAGAACAAATAAAGCCATGCAAAGGCTATAGATAGATTTATTATAGGAATTTTTATATTGCTTTTTGATTAAGCAAATATTAGTTATTTTTGTGATGAAGCAAAGGTTAATTATTTTTAGAGAAGGTTTCCTTGCTTATAAATATGGTCAGACATTATAATAAGGACATGATTATTTAGATTGAAATTATGCAAATTTTGCACTTAATCGAATATTATTTGTCTTCAAATTGGTAATGGCTCAGTTGCAAGCTTCAGCTGTTCTGTTTGTTGGTTGTAATCAGAGCAGAATTACACGTTCCTTTAAAAAAATTTTACTAATTTTTTTTCCTTTCACATCTCATAAATCTTTATTTTTCAATTCCTTTGGATTTTTTCTTGGATACCCGGAAACGCCAACCAGGGCAGCGTACCTGCATACTGATGTATTGGGTACTGGTAGTGATCCCGGTACTTGCCTGAAACGTTTCTGAAACTCCAAAACAGAGCCATAATAAGACATTTCTGTACTGTTTCAGTAGTGCTTCAGTTTATTAAACGCCAAAAATAAAAATAAAAATGCTAGATACTTCTGTTTCAGCGATACTTTTGGAAAGTCTAGATGATATATTCTAGAATCTAGATTATAATCATGTACATATAAATATTTAAGCATGTTGAATGTTTTGAACTTTAATGAATACAAAGTATTTAGAGTGTTTTATCTTTTATGGGCAAACAACAAGTGTTATGCATTTTCTTATATAATAATAATAATAATATATTGTACAGCCGTTTCTGTGCTGTTTTGTACCCAAGGGTTTTTTGAAAATTGGTGTTTCCATGTTTTGAACCTGAACCTGTATCATTTTCTCGGCACCCTAGGATCATTTTTTCAATTTCAGTCCAGATATATCTAGTTTTATAACAGGGGTATCA
Source organism: Taxus chinensis (assembly GCA_019776745.2). NCBI lineage: Eukaryota > Viridiplantae > Streptophyta > Pinopsida > Cupressales > Taxaceae > Taxus > Taxus chinensis. The sequence continues at coordinate 889,771,937 of CM034147.1, read as the reverse complement.
GAGCAGTGATTCTTCCAGCTTACGAAGTTATAACTTATAACATCATATCTAGAATGGGATCTCAGGAAAAATGAGAAAGAAGTGCGTTCAAATAGGCAATATAAGAAAGTTTCCAACATTTGGTTGTAAACATAGCAACTACTGAACAACAGGCTGGTAGACAGCCTTCTTCACACCACCCCTCATGTTGGGCTGAAATGTTGTATGGCCATCAGACTAGGTCTAGAAGGGAGCCTTTGATTGAGCAGCAACAGTTGCCTTCTCCTAAACAAAAGAAACCGAGAAGAGAGGCAAGAGGCTTCAATGATTACCCTATCAGAATGTTCTGGAGAGTGCATAAGGCCAATGCCTGACTTTGGATCAATTTATGACTTTCAGAAGTATTGTGATATGTGAAGAGCTGATGGACATTGGACTGAAGGAAGAAATAACAGTCTTACAGCTGAAACTTGACCTCAGATGCCAAAAATCAACATCCCTCAATGTGATGGATCAGAGAAAATCGAGCCACTTCTATGGATCCATAAACTTGATGCTTACTTTAACATGTATTTGATGGCTGATTTGGAGAAAATTTAGTTTGCTTCACTACACTTGGAGGGGATTACATGCAGTTGGTGGCATCATTATGACCTGGATGTTCAAGATGGTTTTAAGGATGAGATCCTAGACTGGTACTATTTTCTCTCTCTTTACTTTAACATGTATTAGATGGCTGATTTGGAGAAAATTGAGTTTGCATCACTACACTTGGAGGGGATTACATGCAATTGGTGGCATCATTATGACCTGGATTGTCAAGATAGTTTTAAGGATGAGATCTTAGACTGTTGCTATTTCTTCTCTCTTTTCTTTGACATGTTTTAATATAAGACTAGCGATGACCACTATATAGAGCCGAAGAAGTTACATCAAAACATGCAAATCTGTTGATGACCATAACAGAATTTAAAAATACTTTGCATTCGGGTTTGTCGCATCCCAACATCTAGACGATGTTTGTCGATGGTCTTAATAATGAATCAAAGGGACACGTGGAGACTCTTAAACCGGCTGACTTGGATCGAGCTATTGCACAAGTCTGATCATATGAAAAATTGCTCAAAAGGAAGACCCAAAGCATGCAAAGTTTTACAATTTGTAAGAACTGGCCTAGGTCAAATAGAAAAACTCCGGATATTGATATGAAGTGGCTTCCTAATGCTGGAATGAATGCTAATAGAGCAGCTAGGGAACATTTAAGGAAGCAAGGACGTTGGTTCTCACGCAAGAAGTGGGTTCCTTGGTGCAATTGCATGGCCAATGTTCATTTGGTTGTAATTAGGAATTCAGGTGATTCCTAATTACATGTCCTTCCCTCACTATTTGGGATTTTGCTTTATCAATCTTTTAAACATCAAATTTGACAAATTTCTCAAGTCGACTCAATTGTCGATCTATGCTGGCCATACCCTCTACAAAAAGATATCTCTTGTAATGAGAAATTTCTTGTTCTTTTCATCATATAACTTGTATATGTTTGAGGTTTGTGCAAGAAAATTAGAGCATAAACAAGAAAACCATGGGTTCAACACCAAATCTCTCTACTCTAACTAAAAGCAAACACTTAGATTGAGCTAAAAGGAAGGGAATAAAAAGATACACCTGGAATTTCCAAGAAGAGGATCCTCCCTTTAATGTGCTGGATTTGCTCAAGATGATTTGATTGACGTTGGTTGTTTCAAAACGGAGTTTGGGCATGGATTTTGGCAGCACCTCCCCTTGGAAGCTTGATGATTGATGAAGGATGATGGCTTGATTGATGATCAAGGTGGCAAGAGCTTGGTGTGTTTCATCCTCCCATTTATTGGCCTGCATGGAGGGTGGTGACTTGATTTATAGTAGAGGGATGGAAGATTCTAGAGAGGGGAGGGACTTCATGAATTATAAATTCATAGAATGTGGTGGTAGAGGAAGGCTCTAGAATTGGAAGATTCTAGAAAAGGTTTTAGAAGATGGAAGGTTCTAGAATTGGAAGATGGAAGGTTCTAGAGATAGAGAACTCTAGAAAGGGATTATATTAGGTTAATGATGATTAGATGAGAGATTTGTTAGAAGATTCTAGAAAAGGTGGTAGAAGATGGAAGGTTCTAGAAAATGGAAGGTTCTAGAGATGGAGAACTCTAGAAAGGGATTAAATTAGGTTAATGATGATTAGATGATAGTTGGAGGATTTTGTAGGAGAGGCTAGGATAGCAGGTGGAGACCTAGTTAGGAATTTAAAATTCCTAAAATATGAGATGATGTGATTGGATAAATTAATCACGATGAGGGGATATGTGCAAGGTTTTAAGGTTGGGTGTGATGAAGGGATAATTGGTAAGGGGATTATTTTAGGTGTATACACGAGGATTCCAAATATCCTGAAAGGATGCATTTGTGATTGTTGTGTTCCAATTGATATGTAGCAAGTGGATTCGAAAACATGAAGATATCACACTAAAAGGAAGATGACAGCAAACTTCATAGAAATTCTTCATTTGAAGGGATTTTGATGGTGATTTGTTGTGGAGATACATTTCTATTTGAGCTTTTTTTGCCTAGAAACATAGATTGACCCCTGTGAAGTACAACATTGCATGAACTATCATCCTCCCAGTTACTCTTGTTTGTTGAGGAGTGCGAGTGACTGTTAAACGATGCTTGATCCTATTTTGTTTTAGATAGGCCTTAAACACCTTTGAAGTGAATTCACCACCATTGTCAGTCTTGAGCATCCCAATGCATGATTGTGTTTTTTTTTCAATCATCGTTTGAAACCTTTGAAATGTTTTGAAGGCTTTTGATTTATGGTTCAGAAAGTAGATCCATGTCATCTTGCTATAGTGATCAATGAACAATATGAAGTACTTGTGACCACCAGTGGGAAGAATTGGTAGAGAACACAAATCAAAGTGAACTAACTGCAAGTTTTTGTTAACTTTCCATTTAGATGTTTGAAATGATTCCTTGAGTGTTTGGCTAAGATGTAGGCTTCACATTTTTTCAATTTACTTAGGTAGAGTTGTCAATACTACAACACCATTCTTTTGCATTGTGTTTGTTGTCATAGTTTGTGTGCCCAAATCTGGCATGCCACAAAAGTCTTGGTGACATCCCTTTTACAAGATGTGCAAAGTTCCATAAGATTGAAGTCTCATCCATGCGTTGTAACAACTTTCTTTCTTCAAATCCAGTCATTATGACTGTTTTATCACAATTTCTTGTGATTTTTACTTCTCCATCATTCCATATAATGGAGTGGCCTTGTTTTCAAATTACCAAGTTTCTCTTAAGGTTACAAACTTGATTTGTCTGCAATGTATGCCAGACTACAACTTTTTTTATGTTACTCCTAAAAGAAGTCCTTTTGGAAAGTCATGTGTTCTGTAGACCTGTGTCAAGGACCCAAGCATCGAACCAAGTTATATTTGTTGAGAAATCATTGACTTCATTTGAAATGGAAAATATATCTTCACTTATGAATTGAGCGGAGTCTGTTTTTGAGGCCATCTTCTTTTCTTTGTTTGCTTCTTTTTGTTTCTGATAGGCCTCAGTTTTTGTCCCATGATGTTTTGCATTCATGAGCCACATGACTCCCTTTTTGACTACAACGTTTGCAAAACATGTTTTGTTTGTCATTTTGCTTCTCCTGTTATTGACTATTATTCTTGCCAATTTTGCCTCCTCGCCCTACTTTCGTTGCCTCTATCATTGAATGTGGAATCCTTAGTAAAAGAATTTCCCTTTTGATGAGCATAACACATACTTCCACCTGAGTTCTCAGTCTTCTTGCCAAAGGCCTTTTCTCTTTTAGCCATTTTGTCAACAAGTTGATCAAAAGAGAGTGACTTCAACTAATGGCTTGCTTACGAGGACTCCAAATATGCTGAGTATGTGAGAAGAAAAGCTTTTATGAAAGCAATCATATACATCAATTTTTGATACCAGACTCATTACAACATTATTTTTTAACTCACCATCGAACAATTTCAATTGTAATAGTATGAGATCCCATTTTGAGTGATAATCATACATATCCCTTAGTTTCTTTAGAGCTTCCCAAGGTGTGTTGCACAATTGTATATGATGAAAAACATTGCCATCCACTGTTGCCCTTATCAAGGTCAAAGCTTTAAAATTCTTTTTCTTGCATATTTTTGATTTTGCCTTTGTTGTTGGTTACATTGGTTGTGTCTTTTCACATCACAAATGTTAGACCACAAATCATTGAAGATGAGAGTGTTCTCAACTTCTTGTGACCAATCCAACTAGGTGTCCTTGGTTAGTGTTGTGCCAACAATTAAATTTAGTGAATGCTTTGTGCCACGAAAGGAGACAATGTTTTCTCATGACTCCAAAAGGTTCCCTTTTCTATTTATTAGCAAACCGATATACCAAACCTCTCGATATGCTTGGCCTTCCTATATATCCATCAATATGTGGAAGAAGCTTGTCCTTTCTATATACTTGTTGATACGTGAAAGAGATGTTAAAGCATGTGAGAGAAAAATGGTATGTGGTACCTAGGTAATATGTGAAAAGGATTCGCTCTATCAATGAGACTTGCTTAGCAAATGAATGCCTTGTATGTGGGCGTAACTTCTCTGTATACTTGATATTCCTTACTTTTGGGATTCACATTTAGCAATAGACGTGAATGGGTGATGGAGAGAATGGGAAAATAAATATTTTTTTACCCTTATCCGCGAAAGATTTAGAATGATGATGCCACAAGAGCCGTGGTTGCAGGTATATTAGGTTATAGATGCAATAGTTCGATCATGATAACATTAATTGTAAGTACAAACTAGAGGTATCATTTATACTGAATGTTTTGATTGTTTGGTTTTAATATTTTTTTTTTCAAAATTTGTTTTATTTTACAAAAGAAGAGCTTATTTTGAATTGGTTTGCAAAAATAGTAATGAATTCCTCTAATAAGTCAAAAATCTTCCAAATTGACTATATAAGCTTTTGTTTTTATTTAAAAAAACTTAAAAAATAATTTTCCAAAACAAAAAAAAGACTTAAGCTTTTTGAAGGAATGGTGGCGACGAAGAAAAGTTCGAAAGTTTTAAAAAAACTTGTCTTTTATGCTTGCATGTTGGACCTGCTACTTTCCTAGTGAAAGGCTTCAATAACTCCAACTTGCAGGTTGAAATGTCGTATATAGATCAATATCAAGCCCAAAAAATGAGCAAGTTTGCTTAGACAAATTCAAAAAGGAGTGCAGGTCTGCATATTATTATTTTCAATGCTACAACAGCTATGCCCAGATACAACGCTTGACCAAATGACTTCCAATGCTTCTTTGCAAGCAAAGATTCTGTTTGGTTTTGCAATAATGTGCTAGAAGCCTTGCACAAATCCTACACTTCAATTATTGCTTTATAGAGTGCCATACTATTCTCTATGCAAATTGTTTTGGCTGGGAATAAGAACTTGCAGTTGGAGAGAAAATGGAGGATGAGAAATAAATTGAATATGTCCGAGCTCTAATACCTATGTCTGGCTAGGAATGGGCTGAATAAAATTGACAATAAATTTGGTGCAAACCAAAATTGTATTCATTAGCTTGAAAGAGAGAAAAGTTTGCAATATAAAGACCATGAATGTGGCTGTTCAGTTCATCTTCTAAGATGATTGCTTATATCCTTAAGATGTCTTGAGATTCTATAAGAAGACAAATGCCTACACCTAGGATTAATAAATATTATCTACAATAATATTACACCACCGTGTGTTCGCAAACATCTACTTAAGAGATGTTGGTGAGGCTACCATGCTATGCAATATGATGAAGTTTGTGGCGAAATGTGTAACTCTTGATTTCACAAGCTCCTTTCTGTTGGTTTGCTTTGTCATCAAGATTAGCATCCAATGGTGATTGCAGATGTATTTTGTGATATTTTTGGCTTCTTCAACCACACTTTTCACTGATGAATTTTTTCTCTATCCTTAAGTAGGCGATCACTGTGATGGGTTGGACAAGGGCTCCAAAAAAGTGTACCGGAGCTGAACCGAAATTGAATTGGTTTAAAATTTATGAACCGGTTTACCAAAAAATACAAAAATTATTACAATTTTAATGAAAAACATATATTTTAAAGATTCCAAACCATGATTACAAACAATTAGAGACAAAATATGCAAAGTTTGCTCATGTATATCATGTAAGAGTAAGTATAGCAAAATGGCACCAAGTGCACTACATATTCGAAACAAAATACATAAACAATGAGGCTCTAAATGGCCTATAGAGTCCAAAAAGCAATATGCTACAAGTTACTACATGTTTGATATCAATCATCAAACTTAGCACCAGTGCTAAGAATGGGATCCTCATCCTCATCGATGTCACCATGTTCCTCTACCTCGGACTCGTCCGACTCCTCCGGGACATACGCAATAGCTATAGTAGCACAACTAGTGCCTGTCATGTTTGGAGTTACTAGTGGTTCATCATCCAAAGCCATCCACCCCAAGTTATCAAGATCAAACTCTGTCCGATGACTCTCTTCTACCCATTTTGCGGTTGGATCAATATCATCCAAGATAATGGGATATGTATCGGGTTTTCTATTTAGTAACTAGTTGTGCCTTAGCCGGACGTTGTATTGCACAGAGATGAGATCATTTAACTGTTCCAAATTGTTTCTCTTCTTCGTGTGAATCCTCTCAAAACAGACTAGTTGCGCTCATACCCGAAAGTGTTGCAGTTTGACTTAGGATCTGAATTGCAAACTTTTGTAGTTGAGGACACATACTACCAAATGACTCACACCAATGTGCTGCAATAAATGATTAAACCTAGACAAAAAAATAAAGCCAATTCAACAAATTAGAATGTGAGTTATGCCAAAAATTCAAGTTTTTAAAGTTTAAACAATTGAACTTAAAAAACTTTGGAATTGCTTACCTGGCCGATCCACTTCTCTTGCAATTTTTGCTAGGTTTTTACCAAAGGTACCCGTGGCTCTATTGAAAGCACTGATTTGTTGGTGTATTTCTAGTTGTTGACTCTCATCAGGGACCATGTGCTCTAGGCATATGTACAATCCATCTTTGACCTCCCCAGTTTGATCTTCGCCAAGTTGAGTTTTGTAATGATACCTTGGGTTTAAGAAATACCCAACTACATGTATAGGGTGATGGAGTTGATGATTCCACATGTTATTAATGATTTGTCATATAAGCCCATACTTTGCTACTCTATCCTTTTATGCTGCTCTTATCCACCCCTTTGCCTGATCCATAGCCTCATAAATATAACCCATGGCCAATTTTTTCCCATCCACCAACTGCAAAACCTTAACAAGGGGCTCAATAATTTTTACGTGTATTGTTTTTTTTTCCAAATTAAATTGTTTAAAACTTTATTTTTGATGCCTTTCCCATTTTGTTTGCGGCTTGACTAAGATGCATTCTACTCATCGCTTGAAAACATCTTTTTAAAGTTTTGTCCCTGAGAAAGGAGAGATTGTAATGTGAGGAAGTTTGTTGCAAATCTCGTTATGGCCGGCCTAACAAGTTCCCTGCCCTCGGTGTTTATCCTCATCAGGCTCAATTCCCATGAGTGGTTATAGATGTATTTTATAATGCTCTTGGCATGATCTACAGTGTTCGTGATCTAATCCTCTTTGCCTATATCCTCAAGCATAAGGTCTATGCAATGTGCAACATATGGCGTCCAAAATATGGGTTTGTATTTGTTCTCTAACATCTTATTAGCAAGAACATAGTTAGAGGCATTATCTGTGATGATTTGTACAACATTTTCCACTCCCACCTATACAACCCCATCCAAAAGTTGAAACAAGAAGTTTGCATCTTTCACCCTATCAAATACGTCGATTGATTTCAAAAACATGGCTCCTTGTGGGCTAGATGCAAGGAAACTTATTATGGCTTGATTCTTTCCATCACTTCATCCATTTGACATAATGGTGCATCTCATTTGGGCCCATGATTGTTTACAACCTTGAAAGAATTCGTCTATTGACCCGACTTGTTTCTGCAAAAGTGACCCCCTCAAGTCATGCATATGGGGGCCTTTGAAGCCTTTACCAACAACGGCAATGGAATCCCACACAGGCTGGTAATAAGGTGAGCAGGCAGCATTGAAGGGGATATTTGCATCATACCACCATCTAGCTATATATTCAAAAGCAAAGTCTTTTTATTGTTTCTTCTAGTGGCTATCTAAAGTAGGTTGATTCTCACTCGGCCTAGAGGCATTGACATGGGTGGAGGAGGATAGGAATAAGCTTTGAATGTTCTTTGAATTCCTCTTTTGATGCCAGTTTTCATGAATGGGAGGAACTTACCAAAAATCGTCATGGCAAGCTGCGTCTTTCTCCCTATTGTAGGCTCCATCTCTTTTTGCTAGCCTTCTCTTCATTATATTTCGCAATCATGTGTTGCATTTCCAATCTAATGGGTTCAATGTTTGGTGCATCACATGGGACAACTTGGCCTCTTCGACGAGCCAAGTGTTGCTTCAACCTATGAATGCACCCACCTTTTAGTGTTTCTTACAATATTTGCAAAACACTTGATTATCAACAATATTAGCATGGCTCCATATAGGGTCTTTGACTCAAGTAGGCATGATGAATGCAAACAAATCTGAAAATATAATTTGCGAACCTATCATATTTTATTTTGCAACAAAAGAAATATATTTCAGATTTACAATATTATGAGAGAGAAAAATAGGGGCAGGTTTATGTTTTTATCATACGTTTCAATGAGATGAACTATGAAGATCAACGGGCACAAGAATCCAGTCAAAAACTCCTCCAAGATTGTAGATGGGTTGTAGCCTCCTAATGTAGATGCCAAATCCACCACAAATAGTCCACAAGGAATGCCAACCAAGCTCCAAGCTCTCTCCAAATCACAACTCTAATGCAACTCCGCAAACTCCAAATGCTCTCAAATGTTCAATGAGAGAGATTTGAGATAAATAGAGGGGGGAGGTCTATATAACATCACTTTAGGGTTAGGGTTGAAATAAAGAATTTAAAAATAACTTAAACAAAATAAAAAAAACCATTTTTAAAGCAAATCTGCTGCCGAACCGGTCCAGATTAGTTTAGTACAGAACCAGCCAATTTGACTGGTTTATTAATGAATTGGCTGGTTCTGTACGGAAACGATCACTGGTTCAGTTCATTGAACAGTTCTCGCAAAAAAATAATGAACCGGTGGAACCTGTCGGTTCCGGTTCTTAAAACATTACATCTTGCTGCTATATATGCTGCTGCATTGTTAGTCACAAGTTGGACAACATTTTTAACACTCACTTCCACGACCACCTCATTCTTCATATCATAGAGTAAGCATTTTTCACTTCGTGGAAGGCTTTAATTGACTGAAATAACACCAACTGCCCACTTGAAACAACTAGAAAGTTTAAAGTGCGGTTCCTTCCATCTGTTACTCATTGGACTAAATAATCATCCCTTAGCGCCATACTCTATTTTGCACATCAACTATCACCTATTTTTTTTAATGGCGTCCTCCCAAAATGGGCCACTCAAATCACGCAGAGTTGGTGCCTTGAACCTTGTCCTGGCAATGGTCAATGCAGTTACCAAACTCTCCTAGTATGGGCTGCCTGCCACATTGAATGGTATGTTATAATACAAAAAATTTGCAGCTGTTGCCTCCACTTCCTTTTGCTTTTCCTGATACCAAGCAATACTTTTGAGCAAAGGTTGTGCACTAGGAGTATTGCAAGGAACTAAGAAACCATGTGAAGCCAAAGACATTTAGCTTGCATTGTCTCCAGTAGGTGAGCTCCTTCCCTGAATCTTTTGGCCAATAGGAAAGCCTACTAAGTCATCAGAATCAGCCACTGCTGCCCCCTATTCATTACGGACACAACTGCTGTAGCTTTCTTCTTTTTTTAATTTTCCTGCCAGCCTCCTGTCAAAGTTAGGAAGGTAAGTAAGCTTCTCTCTTGTAACTTCAGGCTTCACCTGGTCGCACAATCACACACCGCAGCTGTTAGTTTTTAAGATTAGCAGGATTCTTAGCTCAAAACTCAGCTTGCAAGTTGGGGCAATTACTTGGCATGTGAATTTTTGGCGATTATTTGTGGTTATCTGGGATTTTTGAAACTGTGTTATAGACTCTATTGATAGCAAGGCTGTGCTTTAAAAGTATTACTGGTCCAATTACAGGAAGCACCTTTGAAGATCCCAGAAATATTTGAAGGGATAAAGGTTGCAATATATTATTATGACCAAGAACACATTCTTATATTGACATAAACATTACTATAAAATCATTTGAAAACCATGATAGGAGGTTGGGTTTTATTTGTTGAGTGACCCATTCAAATTGGATGTCTTTCATGTATAAGGCCAAATTACACATGAAAGTAAGTTCTGAGAGACATTAATAAGATCATTATCAAGTCTAAAAGTTGTAAGCTCTAGCAAATATCTGCCATTTTTTTTAGTGTTTATAGTGTTTGGGTGAAGGACCATTTTTTGCTGTTAAGTAATTGTGTTTGTATTTTGCCTGATTATTTTCTCAAAGAAAATAGATAGATGGAATTTTTTTTTGACTTCTATAATTTGTTTGAATTTTTCCTCTTCAAAGACGCGTTTTGTTTTTTTGTAACTATGGCTTCTTATTTTTTGTCTCTATTTGGTTGTTTGTCTCTAGTGGAATGGGGCCTGACTCTCGAGTACTAGTGCGAAAAAGCAGGAAGCAAGCACAACAATACCATAAGTTATACAAGGTAAGATTTAGATATGCAATAACCTTGACATGTTAAGAATGTGAGCTGTCAAAATTCTTATCTATTCAAAATTCTTTAGTGAATGCCCTGTACTCATGTATATTTTTTCTGTACTTTTTACAGCCTTAGTATGAGTTAAATTTCAAACTTAAATCATCTCGCAGTCCTTAAAAATGAAGTTGGATTTTTGGAACTTATACAAACATGCAATTATCAGTTTTCTTATCTATATGTAATACTAATAGCGGGGCAGCATTTGTTGAAATGAAGACTATGTCAACTATGATTTGGTATGGAAAAACCGTGTTGTGGATAGAAGTGTTTTGGAATGCGCTATAGTAAGCCTTCCATTTTTGTTGCTGTAGAAGTTAATGTAATATGGGGAAAATGTCAATCAGCATAGCATATACATGTATCCAGTGCAGGAATTCAATAGGCTCAAGAATAATGTGCAGAGAATTCATGAGGGTGGAACTTATAACTTGAAACTTTTGTGGGTATGGGTTCCTAACCAAAAGATTGGACTAGTATCTTCTCAGGAACATCAGGGTTTTAGTAAGATATGTTATAGAAAATTGCATAGAAACAACTATGGATCCCTTTTTTTAATTGAAAAAGGCTAAGTAGCCAATATGTTTTGGATACGGGAGCGGGTACGGAGTATCCAATACGTGGAAACGGCTAATGACTTTGTGCAATTTTTTTTTTTCTGTTTGATTGATTCCATTGAAATAACGGTTAACCACTAGGGATTTTGCAATGAGAATTAGGGCTTTTGTATTCTCATTACAAAATGCGTTTCTGATTATTATTGTTAATGTCTTGACATTATTGGGAATAATGTAGTGTTTTTAAAACCGGTCGAACCGGAACTGGAACCAGCTGGTTCGACCGGTTCAATGTTTTTTTTTTACAAACTAGTATACAAACCGGACCGGTGGACCAATTTGGTACCGAACCTGCCGGTTCTGTACCAAACCAGTCCAACCAGTTCGGTTTTGCTTTGAACTGGCTGAGCCGGAAAAAACATTGTAATACGGTGCTAGTTTTGCAATAAAATAATTTTTTAATTAAAAGTTCAGCTTTTTAGCTGACCTAAACTATAATTTTGCGATAAACACTTCTCACATTTTATAACTTATATTGTATATACATGAGCAAACTTTGCATATTTTGTGTGTAATTGTTGTAATCATATGATTTCTAATCTAAATATATTGTTTTCTTTAAAAATGTAATTTTTAATGTGTATTTTAGTAACCTGGTTCATAAAGTTTGAACCAGTCTGGTTCCGGTCCGGTCCAACTCTCGACCAGTTTTGAGTCCAGTTCCGATTTTTAAAACATTGGAATAATGTCCTGATTGGTTTTCTTGTATAGCACGTAATAAGTTAGAAAAGGAACTAAATGCAACAAACTGCATGCCATCCCTTGGACAACAAAAGTGTTCCATGGATGCATGTGAAAAACTTAGCTTCTATGAATGTAGTAGTTGTGGAAAAATCTAAGTTTTGGATTCGATCCACGACTTAGCTAGAGAATGCGTGAAACCTTGATCATATGCGACAAAAGCAGTGGAGACGTGTACATCATTGACAACCGAATTGAGGGTTGTGGGCACTAATCCTTCTAACTATGTTGTTACATGTCTCTGCTTCAATCATCTTAGGATGATGTTTAATAGGACCCTACCTTATAGTTAGAAATGGGAATGAGTTCTTTGGAATAAGTTTCGGAAATGGGAATCGCTATGAACAAGGATATTGAGAGGAAATGGCAAAAGAATCTTCATTGTAAAATAGTACATATTCATTGATACAATTTGACACGTAAAGCAGTAAATTTAGGTTAATAATTCTTTATTCTGAATTGTAAATATAGTGCACATTACATAATAAAAGAGCTTATAACTTTTTGTGAATAATGAAGAATGTACATTGAACAGCAGAAATCAAATTGTGTAATATTTACCTTCATGATTATGTGAAATGAAAGAACTGACCCCTAGCTGCTAAATCCTCTCCAACTAGGCTGCACCTAGCTACACGACTACTCTTGGGTGCATCACGATCATCATTGTCATCATTTATTTGCTCTTATGTCTCCTAGACTATTAGCTCAATGATATTAAACAGTCCCATTCCTACGAACGTAATTGTTATCGTCAACGATCTATTTTGCAATCTTCACATCCTCATTGTAGACTGTTGAATTTGATAAAAGCATTGTTTTGATAGCAGACTTCATTTTGGCATTCATGTTCTTTCGTTGGCTTTAGGCAGTGTATTAATGAGTTTTTAGTTATGAACGGTTGGATTATAAAACTGTTGGGTTTGTTTTTAGAAATAGAAAGATGAATGTTGGGAAAAAGGTGCTGATGTAACAGTTCCTCTCCTTACTGAGCAATTGTCTTGCGCTATTTTGTGCTATGTTATGCCATGTATTTATATAATTCTGCAATTGATATTCCTTTGGTAGCTATAGCTTTCTTTGACACACTTTTATGGCACTGTTTCTGCCATCTGGGGAATGGGATGCATCTCTACAGTTGGTCATTCAGGAAACAACCTTCCCTACCTATGTACTTAGCATCCAATGTGCAACCGTATGACTCTTTTCTACAACTGTGTACTCCATTAGCCGTATGGTCCACTTTTTTCCATAGCACTGTACAACCAGAACTCTTTAACACTTGTTTTCACTATCACATGAGAATTTGCTGAAACAATTTTCCTTCCTATTTCCAGAAGCACAAAGCCTTCAGGGAAGAGTAGGTACTGGCATTGGTTGCAGACAATCCGGCATCAAAAAATTACTCAAGTGGAAAGGGGTCCATTCTCCAGGGTTTTGGAGAACTTTCACAGATTCAAGGGCTAAAAACCTCCTTTAAAAAATCGCAACGTAAGGCTTTTAGCATTTTTTATGTGGATTGAAAATTTGGGTTTGAAATGGTTGTTATGGCTGAAAAAATTCAAAATCCTCTTATCTATGGATGCAACATTATCTTTGGTTTGGCCAAAAATATGGAAGGCGACTTTGGATAAAGCCTTTTAAAAATTCTACAGTGTGTGGGAAGGTTGAATAATACCACAACCATGTTAGGGAATTAACGGGAATGTATAATTAACAAATTATAAATCCACTATATTATTGCTGAAGATTATAGATTATGCAGTGCAGTTAATAAGAACATAGATTAAGATGTTTATATTGCACATTACAGATTGTAATTAACATGAACTGAAAGTAAATAACAGAAAAGTAAACAACACAGGAAAACTAGATTTATAGTGGGGAAACCCGAAGGAAAAAACCCCACTCGGAAATAAAACACTGCCTTTATTAAGAATTTCACAAATACTTTTACCCAGCACTTCCACTTCACACCGCAGTCTCACAGAATAATTGCAGAACAATTTCTTGCAATTTTACACAATATAATGATCACAATGATCATTATGCCATCATATCAATCCCATGAGGGATCTCCCTATATATATAGGATGGATGAATCGGTCACATGGTTTCACTCTAAAACTGTGGAAGACTGACATAATAAAGTTTAATAAATAAACTTTAAAATAACATGGGGCGTGAAGTGGTGGTCCACCTAAACGTTATCCCCACTTGACATTATTACCCCAACAAGCCAACTACTACAACATCTCCAATGATGATTCAAACCTTCTTCTGTCAGCTGCTGCAAATTCCAAACAGGTGGCAGTGAAAGGGAGCAAAAAACAGAAAATTAGTAAGCCATTACATCTGAAGACCAAACCCCACACATGGTGGACAAATAAAGTAGATGATCATAAGTTGAAGGCGGGATTACAGGGGTCTGGCATAATATTCTGCAGATGTACTTTAGTGCCAGACTGCCAGTTATTCGAGCCGTATTTGATTTGGATGGTCTTTAGCTATAATCAGAGCAACAAGTGTTCCTTTGCACGGAACATGGATAATGAGGTTAAAATCACGTACACCAATGAAGATTTCAAGCAGGTATTCAGAGTATCCTCTCATGGACAATTAGTTAGTAAGCCAATATGCAGTCCACATCTTACACGTGCCTAAAGAGACTAAACTGTTTAGACATTATGCATGCCTAACTGGACTTTTGCAAAGTTGGTTCACATGTGGGCCAAGGTACATTGGGGCATTTAAAAGGAATATCTATTTCAAAAGAATTGGATGCCTCTGACATTCTAGTATGGATGATTGACCATATGTATGGATTATGCTGGGGTGAAGTCTAGAACTAGGGAGAGCTATTGTTATTGAGGATCCATGAATTCTGCTCTAAAGAACAATGTTTTTTACATGACACGACATGCCATTGGGTTGTTTCTAGATGCCGCGTATTCTTAGTGTACCTTGTTGGTTGTCTAGACTTCTGACAGCTCTTATGATCCCACTTGGCTGTTGGTGTTTTAATAGAAACCCTGGGCATTCCTTTAGCTGAGGCTAAAGAGGATACTTGAGAACACTGCTAGCTGCCAAAAAGAGAAAATAAGCTGTAGTCAAGTAGCTGCCTACTTTGTAGGAGGATGAAGGATATTTTAGTGACACCAATCATAAGGAGGACGTTGATGATAAGGATGATGGCAGTTGCACACCACACCCATCAGAGCCTCCTCTGATGGTATTTCTTTTGGGTGCCCACCTTCTCTTCCCTTCATGAGCCTGTGGCTTTTCCTGCAGCACTAGTCCCTTTCGTTACCCATTCCACTGAAAATGTTATAGTTACCTCATTGCCTACAGGGTATGAATGGCAGCAAATAGAGGAGAAGCTGAACCATTTGGGTTCACTAGTTAATCCAACCTTGGGAATCCTTCCAATCAATCCTTACAGCCACAAGAGCAATTGATTCAGTAGTCAGAGGAAGAGAATCTTCATTTGGAGGATGAAACCGAACTCTATTCATCAAATCCAGGTCTTCCTCAGATTGGGCCATGTGATTCTCAGGGAACAGATAGTGAGCTCTTTGATAAATCCATTATGCTTGTACCATGATAATCTCATTGATCAGCTTTTGCAATTATATATACAAAGCTTTGTTTGTTTCTTGATCCTATGCTTACGACAACAAGATCTATTCCAGTCAACCTCACATCCTATTGCATATGGGTGTCATAACAAATCACCCAACAAACCTCCTAACAACTAATGCTAACTTAATATTAATCAGTAGGTTTAAATAGTATTTAAACCTATTATTTCTTAATATATTGTGTCAATTAGAATTCCCAACACTGTCCCGCACCCCTTAATACATATGGTTCAATCTCTGGAGAGAATGACGTACTTATGTGAACTGTGACATGCTGACAGCTTGACATACTTACAAACACACTCGTAGTGGGAATGGCCTCACTACACACATGAAGTGCGAAACAGCTTCACTAATCTAAACAACCAATTTGTGAACGGGGACAAATGTGTCTTTAGAGACACTGACAAGCAATGGATTGGGGCATACATTCATTTCCATACTCTCAAACATGTGTGACTAGGAACACATCCTACTGTCCACATCGACATCCTCAGGTGAGATTGGCCTTACCTCAATAACAGCTTCTTTGGTTGGACTGGGCCCCTTCTAACACTTTCTCCAGCAATTGCTGACTTGAGTATTAAAGTTCTATACTCAACTTCATGCTGGTATTCATGCTTCAAACAACAACAAAAAAGAGCACCTTTATAAGATGCTCGTCTCTCCTTAAGTGCTTCAGGCTCAGGCTTTGCTCTTAAAAAAAACACTTATGCTGTTTTCAACGCCTCTCCAATTGAAGTACAGCCATAAAAAATGGGTTCACTTTATATTCAAAAAATGCTTTTTGTAAGAATGTCTCTTTGTTTATGCATTGTTGGGCCGTTGTAGAACACCTCTTTTCTGAGTCAAACAGCTCTCACTATTCAAACCATCCATTAAAAACCTTTATGGGATTTGTTCTTCTATATGTTAGCTTTCCAGATCAATTCAAATTGCCAAATTTTGTTAAGGAACAAAGAAGATCTAGTAGTTTTAATATGCTCTCTCGAACTGTTAAAAATGCCACACAAAATGCTTTCATATAATCCTACCTCTGTGTAATCCCTTCAAACACCTCTGCAAGTATGTGCCTTCCGCTTTTCTTTCATGCTTTGGTTGCCAATTTCCTGATTGACTGTGCTTATACTTTGTGAGCTGTGCTTCCTATATCAAGAGACTAAAACAAATATATTTATGTATATATATGGCACTATCTATTGTTTCTATCTTTTCATACATTGCTGAAGGCCATGCAATGCTGAGATGCCTGTCATGAATTTGTCTTTGCCCTTCCACCAAATTGAAACTCCGTGGCTGCTATTAAAACATTCCATCTCCTTTACAAGCACTGTATTTACTTGAGAAGCTTTCCCAAACAATTCCTAATTATGTAGAAAGTAACAATGGCCAAAAAATAATCTCTATCAGAAAATCCTCCATCGCTTCTCTAAGATCAACCCACTCTGATACCAATGATAAATTCATTATGCTTGTACTAGGATAATATTATTGATCAACTTTAGCAAATTCATATACAGAACTTTGTTTGTTTCTTGATCCTATTCTTATTCTAACAAGATCTATTCTAGTCAACCTCACATCCTACTCTATATGGGTATTATAAGAAATCACCCAACAAAACTTCTAAGTTCTAACAACGAATGCTAACTTAATGTTAACCGATATGTTTAAATAACATATAAACCTATCTTACTTCCTAACTATATTGTATTATCTAGAGTTCCCAACATTCATTTCAATACTTATTCCTTACCCTGACTTTTCCAACCCGTATAAGAAATTGTCTCAATTTTTGCAGAATATGAGACCCATGGCACAGGCTCTACTCGGCATTTCCAATGTGGTCCGGGATTTGGATTTTATCATTTGGCAATAACAAGTCCCTTTGATCTTGGATGATGTGGCATGCATTCAGAAATTTATGGAAGAGGGTTACTTGGAGTTTGTCCAGATTTTGGTGAACCAAGGATGACCTGAATGTAACACTTCCAAGATGTCTCAGCACTGGCTGCCCACTAGGACTTCACCTCCTATTTTCCTTCCTGTTCATCGCGTGTTGGAGTGCGTGCACACTATTGAACATATTTTCTGGTCAATATATGATGTTCTAGTCGACTATGTGTGAGCAACATCAACTCTTGGTTGAGAATGACAAAGTTACACTTGTAAATGCATACTTACAGAGTATGAGCAGTTTAAGGGCAAGTTGTAGGAGGCAGTGAATACGGTTAAGTATTCATTAGAGTGTGAAATTGTGGTGGAATATCATTTGAAGCAAGGCACAAAGGATGTCTATGCACTTCGAATAGAGTTGCAGCAGCTGAAGTTACAGAGATCAGCCTCTTTTGGATCACGCTCAGTTGGAGCCACGGTGCCTGCAAGGACGTCCTCCTCTTCCCCTCCACCTCATTCTTTTTGATTTTATATGGGTGTTGTCAGAGCAAACTCCAACTTATTTGGTGGGGGGGGGATAATGTAAACTGCGGAATTTTATAAAAGTTTGTTTTGATAGCCAATTTTGCTGTGTTGTTGTAGTTGTTTTGTTGTCCTTATGTAGTACATTAATGAGTTTTTAGTTATGACCAGTTGTAGTTGACATTTTTTGTTCTAAATTGGCAACAATCAAGTCTTTTGTCTTCTAGATAAAGATGAATGTTGGGGTAAGGTCACTGATGTAACAGGTCCTCCATATTCCAAGAAATTGTACTGTACACTACCTTACACAATATGACTGCAGAATTTTATAGAAGTTTGTTTTGATAGCCAATTTTGCTGTGTTGTTATAGTTGTTTTGTTGTCTTTATGTAGTACATTAATGAGTTTTTAGTTATGACCAGTTGTAGTTGACATCTTTGTTCGAAACTGACAATAATCAAGTCTTTTGTCTTCTAGATAGAAAGATGAATGTTGGGGTAAGGTCACTGATGTAACAGGTCCTCCGTATTCCAAGAAATTGTACTGTACACTACCTTATACAATATAGCTGTTATTCTTTAGAATTTTGCAATTGTTATTCCTGTAGCATTTTAAAGCAAACACACATTAACATATTGCAAGTCTCCACAAATAAGTCAGTGTCGTCAATCATTTGCAAGCTGGTGTCCATGTACATTAAGATATCAGCTGTATTCCCAACTAGTTATTCCTCTTCACCGAATGAATTAATAAGTACGCACTCCATTTCAATCACAACTAAGAGAAGTTGGTAACTATGGACAACAACTGGGGCAGCTACAAAATCTTAGGAGTCGTATTGCCAATTTTCATGTAAAATTCGAGTTGCGAGTCCAAATATGCTATTGTTAATTTTTGCTATCTAAATTGTGTGCTTCGATATAATTTACTAGTTGCTGCCTCAGCTACAATTGGGTTGCATTAGTGATTTTGAAATTGCCATTTTATTACATCTTGTTGATAATTAGTAAAATTTCCAATGCTAACAATAGATGTCCTTGAGCATATCAGTGTCTCTATTTTTTGTTTTGGAAAATGAGTCCTTTTATGGTTTTGCTGAATTGTTTGTTAGATTTTTTCTTGTCGTCATAAATATCATCCTTTCCTTGAATGATCCATTGTGAAACTGTTTTCCAGGGCAGCATGCTTGTGATGTACATGGGAAAATGTGTTAAAAGTTGGTGGATTCATCATAATTATAAGAATTTAATTGAAATTGGAAATAAAGCTCACAATCGAGCAAAGCAGGTTAATGGGACTGAAGTATATAGCTAGGAACAAATGCTAAATAAACGATACATTCCAACATACAGGCTTTTTATGCTCACTGGAAAACGTGATTCTGTGGATTTATCATAATCATCAAATATGGATTGAAATTGGAAATAATGTTTGTGCATGAGCAAAGCAGGTTAATGGTACTGAAGTATATAACTAGGAACACAAGCTAAATAATGATACATTGTATGCCCAACCAACAGGTCTAGAGGAGTTACAAAAATATGGAGAATTAATCATCCTCATCACTAAGCCAAGGAACGTTGATGTTCACATCAAATGCCCGGTGAAGAATTTCTTGTGGCTAATGGCCTGGATCCATAGAGGCCTAGAAATTAGTTTGCACCAGTATAAAAGTATTTCCACTAATGGGAACTCGGAAGAAATTTCTCTTAGTTTCCAAGGTCAAAGAATCCCTGATCTATGTAAAGAAGAAATTCATGTTTCTATACCCTGTTTCCCTATAAGGATACTGCTGGTAAGTGGGACTAACCCTGAGCTACATTCTGCACTAGTCTGATTGGGCTGCTGAGCTATCCAAGTTGATAGGCAGTGTCTGATGGATAGATGACTGCCGTGGTGTAAAGCACCAGAAACTACAGCTTTCTTGGCACTGCTCGTGCTTGGGAGAGGATGAAATGAAATTAATTAGCAAAGAATATTGGAAGAAAATAGATCGAGTTCCTCCCAGAGTCTTTGATTAATCAATAGAACCTCTTTCAGTTTTCATGTTAATTGAGTATTTACAAATGAAGAGTTATTCAGTTCCCACTTCCTGAAGCGCGCAAAGTCTGCAAACTGTTTCTTCTTAAGGGATATGGTGGCCAGTGTCAATGCAAAGCTGGCATTATCACACAATTATTTGGCCAAGAGGAAATCTTTTAATCTACGGCCACCTTACCCAAGTGCTTTTGTAGAGAATCTGGACGAGCATTAAGCTCATCAGAAATATGTAGGAAATGGTCTGCAAGAAAGGTCACTCTGGGAATGAGAGTCAGCCAGTCAGATAAGAGCCAAGTCACTCTGATTGTCTCTTGCTAAACATGTTTGGCATGCAAATCTGTTAAATATTCTCTTGAAGAAGAAATTTTAATGTTAGTGATGTACATTTGTTTTCCAGATTTTGCTAGATTGAGTTGTGGCTCTATAGCAAGTTCTTTATGTAATCAACTCACATTTTATGGATACATTTTCGTATTTAATCCTTCTGGAATTCAGTTAAATTGAATTACCTCAATTATTTCTCCAATCGTGTTTGCTCTTCCAAATCTTCAATAGCATTACCCAAGTTGTGGGCTACTTATCGATTCTTTTTGTTTATTCAAGTCACACATTGTATGTGTAGATATTTGGTATTAATATTTTTGAAATAAGAATATTCAATTTATTTATTTGTGTCTCTAATTGTATTTGCTCTAGTTCCAAATATACAAATCTTGCTACCTACTTGCTCGATCTCCCAAAGCAATTTATGAATTTCAATGTTTTATTGCATCTCCAGGAGCCGATCCCAGTTACACAGCTTGTGAGGGAAACAGCAACTGTAATGCAAGAGTTTACTCAGTCGGGGTATGCTTACATTTGATGATATTTGATAATTATTTTCTTATTTCATAGGGAGTTGACCTCTGCAAAATATGATTTGGCATTGCAACGTTATGAAAATCCAATTATAAGAGTATTATTCTTCTGCAGGCTGTGATTGTCCTTGTTAGTTACTTCTAGTGTCCTATAAATGCCATATTAAAATTATGACTAACAACAACATCTTCTGTTTGCAGTGGAGTAAGACCTTTTGGAGTTTCGCTTTTGGTTGCTGGTTATGATGACAATGGTCCCCAGTTGTATCAGGTATTCCTCTTTAGAATGTGGAGTTATTTTCATCAAAATGAGTTATTCAGTTTAAATCATGTTACTAATTCATTTTGAACCTATTCATTCTATTTGCAAGTCTTTTGGAAGAGAAGATCTATTATAACTATAATATTTGAAAATCATGTGAAACTATTTGTCATATCTTCATAGCATAAATTCTGTGTTTGTTTGGAAACTCTCTGTAGATCTTTCTCTCTTTGCTTTGTATTATTATATTTGAGCTATCAGTTACTCCACTAATTTGTGTAATAATTATAAATTTATAACTTGGTAGAATATGGCTTACATGAGTTGGAATTTAGGATCATTATTCCTGAACTTCATCAGCAATCTCAGACATTGTATTAATGGTGCATATAACAGGTGGATCCTTCAGGTTCTTATTTTTCATGGAAGGCTTCAGCAATGGGAAAAAATGTGACAAATGCAAAAATTTTTCTCGAAAAAAGGTATCTTGCTCAGAATCTTATAAACTTATATTCTGTATTCAGCAATTCGTTTTTTAAGAGTTCCTTGTAATGTATGTGTGACTTGCGATGAGAATTTCTATGTAAAGATGGGTAGTATTTCATAGGATTATATTTTCCAACTTTATTAGTTTAGGTTGATTATATTTTGATGCTATGATTTAAGCTTGTCAGTGGCAAATAAATGTCATATGAGCTAATTTGATGCTTCTGCTTTTTCTACACCGGTCATTTTTGCACTCTATACTAGCCTTGTGCTTTATGACAACCCTCATAATGGCCAAAAAATACTTCCCAAGGATAGTTTGTAGTGTTGGAGATTTACTTTCTTGTGCCTGACGGAAGATGCTTTGGAGCTTAAGTGCTTGTTTTAGGTTGTAAAAGTTGGGCCTGAAAGTAATATTGTTAATTTGAAAGTAAGCTGTTGAAAGAATTAAATTTTCAGGTCACCAAATCAAAGTTTCAACTACTATTGAAAGAAATTCTACAAGGGTCTGCCTTATTTCAAGTTTCTATGGTTTAAATGTTATTGTAGTTAACTTTGAAAGTAGGCAGTTGAAAGAATTAAATTTTCAGGTCACCAACTCGAGTTTCAGCTAATATTGAAAGACATTGTAAAGGGCGCCTTAAATTGAGTTTCTACAGTTCAACCATTATCGTAGTTCACACAGTTTATGAAATGATGCAGATATACAGAGGACATGGAACTTGATGATGCAGTGCACACTGCCATATTGACACTGAAAGAAGGGTACTCTAATGGCCATTGGCGATACATGCTTTTAAAATGACATCTGTAAAACATTTGACCTGCCTGTTTTGCTCAACAATGTTTCAATACCAGATTCAGTGAAAAGCTTGTTCCTCTTATTTGTGTAGGTTTGAAGGGCAAATTTCAGGGAAAAACATTGAGATAGGAGTGATAGGCACTGATCGAAAGTTTAGGTATGCATTTGGTTAGCTACATTGGTTTTGTTTGAGTGTAAATTACATTAGTTTTGTTCGAGTGTAAACTATTTCTTTTTACTCCTTAGATTACAACATTATTTATGACTTATTGGGAATGTTTTTGTTGGTGACTGGTGCAGAGTGTTGACTCCTGCCGAAATTGAGGACTTTTTGGCTGAGGTGGAGTAAGATTACTAACATACAAATTCAATATGCAAGATATTCTGAGGGTACACGTTGAAGCCTGTAATTGCATTGGAAATTTTCATTTAAAGAAAAGGTGCAAGAAAAAAACTCTCAAGAGTTTATTTTAGTAAGTTAATGATTTCTCAGTGTGCGTGAAATTTTCATGTCTGTAGCATGCTAAATGTTTATTCATGAATTGGCTGTAAGATTTGTACATGATTACTCTCGTTATAATGGACATGATCTTATTCAGTTAATTTGAATATAAGATGGGCCTGGACTACCAAACTACCAGCTTTATTTTATTTAATCATCTTTCATTAAATATTAGTTATCAAAGTTTCCTTTGGTGCATTTCAGTTTTGTTTGCATGTTGAATTTCATGCTTTTCTCTACTAATCATTAGTAATGTTGTTTGAGATGTGAATAGATATATTTTAAAATCCAGAGTTTGGTTCTGGACTATCATATTTTATTTTGGTATAAAACATCTATATCTGTAAATCAAATTTGAGACAAAAGGGAGCATTAAAGGGCTTTCTTATTTGTGACTCACTGGCGGTTCAAAATACTTTGCTATGAAAAGATATATAAAGTAGATTCTTGAAGCTATTGAGGATTGCAAAAAGAAGTGTGAATTTTATAGTCTTGTTTGGTCCCCAAGCAATGGTCACAAGGAAATTTTACCCCAAAAATAAATTTAATCATTCTTAGTATGGGACGATTTAGGCAAGATATTATAAAGATGTTTGGGTGGTTACATTATATTAAAGTTACGAATACCTAATTTTGATATTTTGTGAATCAATGTGAGAAATGCAAGGTGGTAATGTGGTTTGAAGGTGGTATAGTGCTAAAGAGAGGTGAACAATTACGATAATGTGTGGTTGTAATAGGATGTTGATGTTGTGGAGAGTTGTATAGGACTATAAAAGTTCAGAAGGCCCAGCTAAGAAAATGTGTAGGGATGTTATTTGAAAGATGTACAAGACTTCAAATCAATTAAAGTGCATGCTAGATTATAGAGGCCTTGACAAATTAAAGTGCATGTTAGACGGCAAAAACTTCAATCAATTAAAGTGTATGTTAGATTTGCAAAGATGACATTTATATGTATTACAATAAATAAATAGAATACAAGAAGGGAAAATAAGTTTCAAAATAACACGAAGTCGAAGGCATTGTGATAGAAGCTTGTGAAGCAATGAGAAGTGAAAGTCAAAGTGGATTGTGCCAAGCTTGTCTTTGATTTGTGGCACAACACTTGGGACAAAAGGGGCACAAAGGCACACTACTTGGACATGTGCAACACTTGCTCAATACTAAAATGAAGATGGGATGAGAAATGCGTGAGGCGAAAGTCAAAAATTGAATTGCCTTGAATTTGGCTTGGTAGGGAGCACAAATGCAAACTATTAGAGAAAAAAAAATGGGGCACAATGGCATAGTGCTAATAGAGTTAAGATAGAAATGGAGTTTAAACATGCACATTTCTAATCAACTACAAGAAAGGAGTTAATAATCTTATATTTGCTAGGATTCATTAGATTAGGTAAATTATCTCAACTAGAGCAAACTAATTGGTAGTCATTGATAGTAAAATCTTATCTTCACTAATAGAGGTTAGGTAAGTTGTATGAGTACATTATATGAAATTTGGTTATACTTTAAATAATAGATATTTTTCAAAGGATCAAACATGTAAATACTTATACATTAACAAGAAAACAAGATGTGACTGGTCCCTAACATATATTGAAAGAAAGTTAATTGAACTACAATGAAATGGATATATTTGAGCATAGGAAAATTTAATTGTATAGTGAATATTATCTAGAGGAGTTTAAGATGAAATAATAAACTATAATTGTAGCCTCAGAGACAACAGTACAAGAAAACATGTTACAGGTTATCTATGTTATTAGAGGTAGATTCATGCAATTAAATTGATTTAAAAAATTACAATAATATTGAAAACATGACGTAGTAGTAGTATTAAATTGTTTAGTAAGATCACCATTGGTAATATATGTTTGTGTTATTTGGTGTTTTTTTTTAAATATATAAATTGATGTAATATTATATTAAAGTGTTTAGAAATTTAATTTATTATAATTATTAATAAAGGTTGAGGTGTCATTTGGTAGTATTTTTGTTATAAATATAGGTTGATATATCATTTTGCTTTATGTTTAATAATTCATTGTTGCATGTCACATTATAATTATTAATAGGGGACATCATCTGGTGGTTTTTTAAAATAAGGGTTGATATGTCACCTAATAATTGTTTAAAAATTCTATGTTGTATGCCACATCATAATTATTAGTAAATGCTAATATGACTTTTGGTATCATTAATAGATGATTACATTAACATTAACATTAACATTGAAAGTAATAAATAATAATTATATTTAATTGAAGAGAATATTTTCCAAGAAGACCTAAATGAATCTTCTTCTTGTTAACCAATAAGGAAGAAGGTAAATACATTTTAAAATATTTTTGGATAAAAAATATACAAGTTCAAACTTTTATACATGATAAATTCAATATAAAAAATGATACTAGTTTATAATCGGCTGAAATTATGAAATAATAATAGATAGTTGAGCCCAATGAAACAAAATTGATGTTGTTATAGTACCCTACTTTCAACAAAGATTAATAAGACACATTCCATTCGAGAAAACGATTATTAGTCCTTGCCTAGGCAAGACTATAGCTTTCTCCCAAGACAATTAGTTTGCATTGGTATTTGTGCAAGAAAACTTTAAAAGAACTCGTAAAATGCTAAGGTATTATTTATTTGTGTATTTTGCAAATATAATAAATACAATATTGATTTGTAAAATTTCTTTTTAATGCAACACCATTGACTAAATACATGTCTAAGAAAATAATACTTTACCTACATACCATTATATCTTGATTGTCTTCCATATAGTTTAAATTGTTTGATAAATTCCATTGAAGTGAGGGACTATAGTTGACCTCAACACTTGTCGGCTTGGAAGGTCGTCACTCTAAAATTAAAATTCTTGATAAACATTTTGTCATTGTTTTAGTTGAGCAAAAAGTGGTTGATGTTTCACATTACAAACACAAGTATTGTGTTGATATCTATGAAGTGAAGTATATACAACTAGTTGTGGGATCCAACGCATTCCATTTTTCTTTATCGCAGCGTAGTGTTTGTTTGTCTCTTCCTTTGCCAATTATGTTTGCCAGATTGTCATTTCTGTCCCATTTCCATATCCCCCCCTCCCACACAAACCTCATTATTAGATAAAATGATGAAGAAAAACCACAATTATACACAAACAACTTCTTAGGGTTGTGGAAGGCAGATCGATAGTAGTAAAGAATGAATAAGCCAAGCATGCCTTCACTTGGGTAGTTTAAGATCCCTGAACATAATCCTCAAAATCCAACTATGACGACTACTAATATTGGTAATAATAGAAGCGTTGTAGTTATATGTTTATCGTTGTTGTTTCCCATGTCAAATCTACTTCTATAACCCTTGTTGTGGCATTCATTTCATCATTTAAAACATTGTTGTTCAGCTGGAATGTGATTGAAAACCATTTATTTTATGCTAACAAAATCTTCAATAATTACATTGTTTTTTCATGGATTTGTATGTCTCGCATCATGTCACATTGAATAGAACAAAATTTTAAAATATAATAAGTGCAAACATATCTAATGATTAGATATACACATTGTAAATAAATACCTCATGAGTTTTATTGAGATAATAACATGATTAAATTGCTAAGTAGAAATCAAAATTGATTTTTTTGAAAAACTTCTATGCTTCGAGTGGAGATAACTATCAATGCTAGTGACTAAATCATTCTTGAGGGGATGCAATGAAACAATTTCTTTCACTTTTCTATAGCATCGTAATTTTGTAAATATTGACTCGTGAAAACATTAATAGAAAAAATAAACCATCGCAATAATTCTACCCAAAAACAAATTAATCATGCTATCCTAAATCATTAGGATTGTGTTAAGACTTTTTGGTGATGGACTGTCTCTATTGAAATGGAACTAAAATCCCTCCCTCTTTTATTACTTTCGAATGTATCATATGCATTTGTATTTTAAGTCTAGAGGACAATACTGACATACCATAATATTATGTGTATGCAATATGATCACATCATGCATAATATGTTGTTATGTAGGTCTTATTTACAAATTCTATTTATTTTCAAACATTAATGAATTTTTAGAAACGATCACTAATGAATTGATGCAAACCCATTGGTGAAGTGTTGCACTCATAAATGAGAGATCACGGATTTGATTCACAATTCATCATAGGGCTTTGAGTATTTAATCATTGTTTAACTTTTTTTTTGTTATTGTTCATTTATTTTTATCATTTAGCAAGTATAGTATGTTTCATTTGATTATCAAATTTTTGGTATTTGGTTAGAGTATCAAATATCGTTAAATATTTCAAAAAATTATCAAATTTATGATATTTTGTTAGATAATTAAATATTATAATACTTACTAGTATATAAATAATTTAATTACGATTCAATTGTGTATTTGAATATTAGGTAGTTGAAGGCTTCTACGACTATGCTTAGGTATATTCAAGATGACCTTCTTAGTTAATAGAGTTCATCTCGAAATGACTTAAATGTGTGTTCATAAAATCTAAGAAAAAATGGTTAGTCTAATTAAAATTATGGGGAAATCCTTTGACTACCTAATTGGTTAGTAGACCTATGTATGTTGATTTTATAAGTAATATTTTTACATGATATACCTAAAATGGGTTTTTGATAAGGCTTTATAAAGTTTTAAGGATATGGAACTATGAAGTATAAGGAAAAAATCTACAACCTTTACAATATCCATCTAGCTTGTCCCAAAATGGCAACTTTTAACTATAACAATGTAAGAGCGTAAATGAAAGCATATTTGAATGTAGAGTTTTGTCAAAGGTTGTTGTTGTAGTGTGGAAGCATACAAACACCACGTGCTCTATCTTCCAAAATGCCTTAATGAAGTGTATGATCTTGGAATGGTATGATTGCAACATATGTAAAAATAATGTTCATCATACATCTTTGAATACTTCATAATTGTTTAATTTTTTTTATTGTTTAAAATGTTCTTTATCATTTACAAAGGATTATATATTTTGTTGGATCATCAAATTTATGGCGCTTATTTAGAGTATCGAATATCATTAAATATTTAATTAGATTATTAAATTCATGATATTTGGTTTTATTAATAAGTATCCTTAAACTTAAGGCTTGTTATAATCGGTATGGGATTACACAAATAATTTCATTAATTTTATTCATCAAGTAGAATTTAAATACAAATCCACTCTCCTATATAATAAGATCCCTATTCTATCTTCTTAAACCACTCAATTTGAGCTAGGTGGATTACTTCAACAACCCGTACAACATTATTCACACCTAATTCCTATTCTCACTCTCACACAGTATAATTCTAACAATATATGTCATGTAATAAGCATTCTGCCTTTAGCATGGACATAAGAAAAGAAAGCACACCACATGTACTGGAACATGTATGTCAACACATACAAAATATGTTTAGGAACACATTAGTCATCAAATACATCCACTCTATTACAAGCGATGACCTGCACAAATATAACCATTTGCATTTTCACTTTTAATGAGTGCTAGGGCTTCTCATTGACCCATACATAAACAACACATTTATTTGTTCTCATCTTTCACTTTTAGTTCGTGTTGAGATAATCATTGGCACGTACATGAACACATTCATTTGTTCAGTTCTTCACAATCACCATCAAAGAGAAGTTTTCTATGATACAAATGAGGTAATAGGTATGAGATTACACAAAATATTTAACTAATTTTAGTCATCAATGACTCATCTTCAAATACATTTTTCTTCTTCTATATAATAAGAGTCCTATTCTATCTCCATGAGCCACTCAATCTAAATAAGGTGGATTGTTTCAACATGTTCAACATTATTCAAATCTAACTCCTCTTCTCACTCTCCTATATAATATTATTCTAACTAGTAATTTGTCACATAATAAATATTCCTAATAGGGCCCCTTGAGCTACAAGCTCTCTGATTAAAGGTTGATTACGTAATTGATTGACTGAAATTTTTTCTTGATGTTGAAAGCTTGAATTTAGTCTTGTAATTGTAAGACGGTGGAGTACTTACTAGCTTAGTTTATTTGGGAAACCTATCCTATATTTTCACTATTATATATTTCTCTATGGTAGAGTGCTTGTTGGTATTAGTGGGTTAGGATTTCTAATAACTTATTTATTATATTTTTTTATAAAAACCTCAATGTTTTGTAGAATTCTTCATTGCACATTGTTTCTTCTCCCTCAATGATAAGTAAGATATTTAGACTTAAAAATATGGAATACTTGTTTTTTTTACAATAAAACTATTAAAAAAAACTTTCATCATAATAAATTAAATTGATAAAAATGAATATCCCTAATAATTATGAATCACTTTTAAAATAATAACACAAAATTCAAGGATCACATAGCTCTAAGTTGAGAGGTACCAATGTGAAGAAGGCAATCATCATCCACATTCTTATGTATAAGTCATCAAAAAACATTTCTTCAATTTTATCATGGGTAGGTAGTTGAAGCAAGGATTCAAATTAAGGTAATTCTCATTTTCCTCCAAACATTCTTCTATACAATCTATGATCTTATCTAAATGTTAGAAGTTGGTTATAGCCCGCAACAAAATGATTTCCACTTTTTTACGCTTATTAATTTGTGAATAAGTGGCATTTTAAAAATAAAAAATTGATAATTATAAGGTTATTTCATCCACTAATGATCCATAGGGATCCAAAATGAATCTACTTCATCAAAACAATCAACACGAAGAAGGAAAAATGATACACGGAGGTTCTGTCTTTTTAGTGACAGGACCGCCGCTCTATGCAGAGCGACAAAGCGGCGGTTATAGAACCGCCGCCCAACTAGGGCGGCGGGTCCTAGCTCTTTTGGACATAAAACAAAAATACGAAACGAACAACCCAGAAATTTGGAAGGTTGTTCATGTCTCTTCTCCTCCATGACCTTTCCCATCCTCTAGTGCACAAGAGGACATGAGAAAGGCTATAAATACATGTTTGTAGAAGAGAATAGGATCATCGAAGCATGAAAGAAAGTGAGCAAGAAGTTCTTAGTGCTGGAATTGTGTTTTGTAGAAGAAAGGAGTGTTGAGACGGAGTAAACAAGTATTTGGGAGGAAGTGTGAGATATTATCTACTTCTCTTTCATACTTATTGTAAATTTTGTACTTGTTATTTTGAATTGGCCAATAAAAATGGGAAGAAAGAGCAATTGCCCTTCCTGACTGGTTTTTCCTCCTTTGGAGCTTTCCAGGATAAAATTGGTTGGTGTTTATGAGCTTAAAATTCTTTTCCTTTCCTGTAATTGTGGATTCTAAATATAAGCATAATTCATTCACTAGCTATCTCTGTCATTTTCTAATAGAAAGTAGAACAACAACATTTATTTGTGTTTCTGTGGATAATTCCAAAGTTGAAGAGTTTACTGATCATTTTGGTATCAGAGCTAACAATTAACCAGGACTGTGGTATTCATTCTTGGATTTGCATGACAATGATGAGATCTAAAGGACGAAGAGGCTTTACCTTGTGATCCAGAAATTTATACAAAGAAGTGGAAACAGAGAATTTGGGAACAAATGGAGGAAGAGAACTTGGTCCGTAGAATCATGATGCTGGAGACCATGATGGATAGGATGTTTAGAAGGCAAGAAGAGCTTGCTGATTTACAGAAGACAACTTCTGTCAAACAAGACTCCATGGACTTAGTGGTTCAGGGCTTAGCTGAAAAGTTCGGCATAGGAAGGAGCCACCATGAGGCAAGTTATGGGGAAGAGCATAAAGAAGAGACTTCAAACACAAGAGAAAAGGTAAAATCCGATCATACTCCTTTTAAAGTTGAGACGAAAGTTGATATTAAAAGCTTTGAAGGACAAGTAGATGCGAAGTTTCTTGATAAATGGTTAAAGCAGTTAGAAGTCTACTTTAGCATCCATAATGTCACTGAGGCACAGAGGATCACCTTTGCATGTCTCAAAATGGAGGGACACTCTCTGGTTTGGTGGGAAACCCATCTAACCACTTGTGAAAAGAAGAAGCATCCTATTGTGAAGTCTTGGCAAGAATTTAAAGAACTAATTAGAGCTAACTTCTATCCTATTGGCCACAATATTGACCAAATGATTAAATGGCAATATTTTAGACAAGGAAGTGGTCAAAGTGTGCAGGACTATACTATGGAGTTTCGGAGGCAAGCCATGTTGCTAAACATGGACTTGGAGGATGAGGATATTTTGACTAAGTACTTGGGAGGACTTCACACTCACCTTCAAAGAAAATTCATCTCCACCAAGCCCAACGATCTCAACGAGGCATGTGTACAAACATACTACATAGATGATGAAAAGAAGCAAGGAGAAGCAGAGCCGAGGGAAAAGTAGTTGAAAAATCAGCAGAAAAAAGAGTATGGGCAAACAAGTAACAAGGGTAAGTGGAAAGGGAAAGGTAAACAAGCTGCCATTACTTTAAATACTTGTAAAGATCCAAGAATTTTTGCAAGAACTGTGATATTAATGGTCATACTGATGCTACATGTTGGAAGTTGCATCCAGAGTTGCATCCGAAGAACCGAACCAAGGACTCGAAGAAGTCCATGACAGTTGTAAGAATAGAAGGGGAGGTGGAAATTAAAGATGACACTGATGTAGACGAAAGGCTTGGATGCACGACCACCGACATGGAGAGTTCGGAAGAGGAGATGAGTAGACTATTCTAGATCAAAATCCAGATCAAGAGAACTAAGGTAAATGCTTTAGTGGATACCAGTTCTCAGTCTAACTTGCTTTCTGAAGCAGTTGTAAAGAAGCTTGGTCTTGAGACTTACGAGCATCCACACCCTTATCCTTTGGGTTGGGTGAAGAAGGGTGTTGAAATTCAGGTAACAAGAAGATGTAAGGTCAAGTTTGGGATAAATTCCCAGTATATTGATGTTTTGGAAGCTGACGTTATTCCACTTGATGCTTTTGATGTTGTATTACGAGCATCCACACCCTTATCCTTTGGGTTGGGTGAAGAAGGGTGTTGAAATTCAGGTAACAAGAAGATGTAAGGTCAAGTTTGGGATAAATTCCCAGTATATTGATGTTTTGGAAGCTGACGTTATTCCACTTGGTGCTTTTGATGTTGTATTACGAGCATCCACACCCTTATCCTTTGGGTTGGGTGAAGAAGGGTGTTGAAATTCAGGTAACAAGAAGATGCAAGGTCAAGTTTGGGATAAATTCCCAGTATATTGATGTTTTGGAAGCTGACATTATTCCACTTGATGCTTTTGATGTTGTATTACGAGCATCCACACCCTTATCCTTTGAGTTGGGTGAAGAAGGGTGTTGAAATTCAGGTAACAAGAAGATGTAAGGTCAAGTTTGGGATAAATTCCCAGTATATTGATGTTTTGGAAGCTGATGTTATTCCACTTGATGCTTTTGATGTTGTATTCAGGAGTCCTTACTTGTATATCAGGGATGCTATATTTATGAGAAGGGAAAACCGGTACCGATGGGTCAAGAATGGGATCAACTACAACATCTAGGCACAACAACGTAAGACACATGTTACTATGGTGAGTGCTAACCAAGCAAAACGACTTATTTAGGAAAATCATAATCGGTTTTGTTTACTTTTGTTAAAGGATAAACAAGATGGGGTAGAAGTTTCAGAGATTTCTAACCAACGAAAGCATAATTTGGATAGTATTATTCAGTCCTTTCAGGAAGTTTTTCAGGCTCCCAGTGGGTTACCACCAAAACAGGAAGTAGAGCATGAGATTCAGCTATTGCCAGAGTCCCCTCTACCGAACATCGGGTTGTATAGGAAATCCTTTCTTGAGAGTACTGAAGTAAAGAAGCAACTTCAGAAACTACTAGACCAAGGGGTGATACGTCTGAGCACCTCACCATGTGGTTCGCCTATTGTGATGGTGCCAAAGAAGGATGGTTCTCGGAGAATGTGCATCGACTACCGCGCTTTGAACAAGATCACAATAAAGAACAAAGATATCCACTTCCCTGCATAGATGATCTCTTGGACCAGCTTTCGCATGCCAAATTCATCACGAAGTTGGATCTCAAGTTTGGTTATCACTAAGTTAGAATGAAGGAGGATGATATATGGAAGACTGCCTAGAAAACAAAACAGGGTTTGTATGAATGGTTAATACTTCCTTTTGGGTTATGCAATGCACCCACTAC
Source organism: Taxus chinensis (assembly GCA_019776745.2). Classification (NCBI taxonomy): domain Eukaryota; kingdom Viridiplantae; phylum Streptophyta; class Pinopsida; order Cupressales; family Taxaceae; genus Taxus; species Taxus chinensis. The sequence goes on along the minus strand of CM034147.1, from coordinate 889,738,541 downwards.
ATTTATGAGATTGATGAATGATGTATTGCGGGATTTCATAGATTCATGTGTCATTGTATATTTAGACGATATTCTGATTTTTAGTGCCACATGGGAGGAGCATCTAACCCATTTACAACAAGTCTTGTAAGTTCTCAAGGAGAAACAACTACTTTATAATATGAAGAAATGCGAGTTTGCCAAACAATCACTTGTCTATCTTGGGAACGTGGTTGGAGGAGGAGAGCTATGAGTGGATCCAAAGAAGGTGGAAGCCATCACCAATTGGCCAACACCAACAGGATCCACGAAGACTAGGAGTTTTGTGGGAGCAGTACAGTACATGCAAAAGTTCATTCCGGGTTTCTCCGCGATTGCAACACCTCTACACACAGTGGCCACAAATAGTAAGGGTTTTGAATGGTGTAAGGAACAAGACAAATCCTTTGAGTTATTGAAATACAAGATTAGTCATGCTCAAGTACTTGCTCTTCCTAATTTGCAGTAGCCTTTTGAAGTAGAGACAGATGCCAAAGATTACGCCATGGGCGCAGTGTTTCTTCAAGGAGGTAAACCCGTATGTTATCATTCTGAAACCTTCACTTCAGCAGTTAAAGGATATTCAGTATATGATAAGGAAATGTATGCACTAGTTCAGGAAATTAAATAATGGAAGCATTATTTATTGGGTAAAGAAACTATTATGCACACTGACCAGATACCTCTCGAGTAATTGCAAGCATAGTCTAAATTGTAGCAAGCAAGGCACTACAAATGGATGGGGTTCCTTCAGCAGTTCCATTTGGGGATCAAATACAAGAAGGGTAGTACAAACTTGGTGGCAAACATGTTGTCTAGGACACCCACACAGGAGAAATTTTCTTGTTTGGCCACTATCTCTCAGATCGAGCCCTTCATGAAGGAAGCTTATGGAGAGGCATATGCCCAGGACAAAGACTTTAGGGTGACATTTGAGCAGTTGTAGTCCCAAGGGGCTGAAAGGACAAGGATTGAAGATTGTTATCTCAAAGATGGGTTGATTTACTGATAGGGGAAGCTTTGCGTGCTAAAAGAAGAAAGAATTCTATTGATGAGGGAAGCAAATACCTCGAAAGTAGCGGGACATTTCGGTGGTGGTAAGACCCTAGCCCACTTGCAAAGGTATGTGTATTGGCCCAATATGCAAGAAGAAGTATCAAAATTTATACGGAGATGTAAACTTTGTTGTACTAGAAAGCCTAAGACTAGGAAGGATGGTTTGTATATGCCTTTGCCAGTACCTACTCGTCTGTGGGAGGACATTTCTATGGATTTTGTAGGGGGGTTACCTATGTCTAAACATGGCCATGACTATCTATATGTTGTTGTTGATAGATTCAGTAAGATGTGTATTCTTATGGCATGCAAAAAGACAGTAAAAGCACATGAGGCAACATATCTTTTATTTGCTAATGTATGGGTACATTTTGGTTTGCCAAAGTCTATTGTTTCTGACAGGGATTCCAGGTTCTTGGGGAAGTTTTGGACTACTTTATGGGACAAGATGGATACCGGGTTACAGAGGAGCACAACTTTTCCACAAACAGATGGACAAACATAGGTGGTAACCATGACTTTGGTATAGTTGATCAGAGGGTATAACAAAAAATATCCAAGGACTTCGGATGAGTCCTTAGCCTACATTCAACATTCCTATAACCGGGCAGTACACACATCCACTATGAAGGCACCGCTTGAAGCATGCTTGGGATATCTACCTACAAATCCACTGGACATAGCAGTTGGACAACAGGATGAGGAGGAGAGACGAGACATAGAGGTGACTAGAGAAAACAAATTCATTGAGAGGATCCAGTAAATCCATCTCAAAGTCAAAGAACAACTAGAGAAATCTCAAGCCAAGTACAAAGCTAGGCACGATCAGCATAGGAGAGAACATAAGCTACATGTTGGAGATAGAGTTTGGCTTTACTTGAGCAAGGAGAGATTACAAGGTCAAGCTCGGAAACTCAAGCCACTATGATATGTGCCCTTCACCATATTGGAGTAGGTTGGAGAAAATGCTTTTCGGCTTGACTTGCCACCAATTATGAGGATGTACTCTGTAGTAAACTATGAGAACTTGCACCTATGTGAGCCATCCATGCTGGATGAATATGAAGGTCTATAGTTGCTACCTTCCATTGAGGATTGCATCTTGGACTCACGAGGTGAATTGGAGGATGCTGTAGTGCTGCAGTAGAAGGTTAGAGAGACAAGGAGAGGTTTGTAGGAGTCTTGGCAGATTGGACTGAAAAGAAAGACACCAAGGTTGGCCCCGTGGTACTCAAAGGAGCAAGTGAGAGAATTATTTCCTCATCTACTCCCCCACTAAGCTTTTGTGGGACCAAAATCCTCCTAAGCAGGGGAGGTGTGATCCATAGGTATCCAAAATGAATCTACTTCATCAAAACAATCAGCACGAAGAAGGAAAAATGATACATAGAGGTTTTATCTTTTTAGTAACAGGACCGCCACTCTATGCAGAGCGGTGGTTATAGAACCGCCGCCCAACCAGGGTGGCGGTCCTGGGACCGCTGGTCTGCATTGGGCAGCGGTCTTGGCTCTTTCAGATAGAAAACAAAAATACGAAACGAACATCCCAGAATTTAGAAGGTTGTTCGTGTCTCTTCTCCTCCATGACCTTTCCCATTCTCCAGTGCACGAGAAGACATGAGAAAGGCTATAAATACATGTTTGTAGAAGAGAATAGGATCATCGAAGCATGAAAGCAAGTGAGCAAGAAGTTCTTAGTGCTAGAATTGTGTTTTGTAGAAGAAAGGAGTGTTGAGACAGAGAAAACAAGTATTTGGGAGGAAGTGTGAGATATTATCTACTTCTCTTTCATACTTATTATAAATTTTGTACTTGTTATTTTGAATTGGCCAATAAAAATGGGAAGAAAGAGCAATTGCCCTTCTTGACTGGTTTTTCCTCCTCTGGAGGTTTCCAATATAAAATTGGTTGGTGTTTATGAGCTTAAAATTATTTTCCTTTCTTGCGATTGTGGATTCTAAATATAAGCATAATTGATTCACTAGCTATCTCTGTCATTTTCTAATAGAAAGTAGAACATCAAAATTTATTTGTGTTTCTGTGGATAATTCCAAAGTTGAAGAGTTTACAGATCAACTAACATCAATCTTAATGGCATTGCTGAAATATACATTTCACACAATTCAAAATCATTTCAAAGAAGAAGCGTTTCTCTTTACCTCATAATTATTCAAGATCCTAATCTATGTATATTTAAAAGATTGTTGGAAGTCTTTCAAAATTATTGGTGTACCTAAAGTTTAATGTACAATTTTTGCGTGATTTAGAAATTAGACTTCATGCAACCCTTGATTTTCTAAAATAGACCTTGATTAGACTCCCATAAAATCTATTGATGTTCAAAACTATTGATTTCTAATTGAATTGTTTTGAGGTTATGATCATATTTGGTGAACACCTAAACATGGTATGAAAATAAGACCTTGATTAGACTCCCATAAAATCTATTGATTTCTAATTGAATTCTTTTGAGGTTATGATCATATTTGGTGAACACATAAACATGGTACAAAAATGTCATTTTATGTGTTTTTTTTAATGAAATTTAGTGTTATTGTTATGCTTGTCTATTTTTGATTTTTCTTCTCCCTTCTTCTTAATTCTTAAGTCATGTCTATTTTATTTCTTATGCCTTTGGTTCTTTGTGTCAGACGCACCCCTAAAATTCCTTGTATATTTCAAAAGCACCTTTAATGCCCTTGGTCCCTTTTTTTTACTTTCCTAATTCCTCTACCTATTTTTCATTTTTACGCGATAAAGACTAGTTTACATGAAAATAAGGTCCTACTTTGATTTCAATTGTATATAGATACATGTGTTGTAGTTCATTTGAAAAGATGCATAATCAAGCACTCTTAGAGAAATATATAGCACACCCAAGAGCGATCAAGCAATCATCAGATACATTATCATTTTTAACTACAATTTGATTATGGAACTTTACTACAATCCTATCTTAAGTCATTTTAATGCATTTAATATCTATTCATGCAATTTATTTTTATATAATTTCCTTTATACAGTTTACTATTTTTACACATCTTTTTTTCCCACCAAGGGCATTAGTAAACCAACGATTTCTGATTGAATACAAACTCCTAAACTCATTTTATTCTCCTTAAGACTCCAAGGTATATGGAATAAGATATCGTAGGTACATAGGAGCCACAATGTGGGAAAAAAATAGAGAAACCTAAATACAAAAAAGAAAGTAAACACAATCATTAACTCAATTTTTAACTACATGTCACTTGTTATAAGGCTTCTCAACATCAGATCTCAATTAGACCCAAATTTTTGTTCAAGGTTTGTTACAAGTTAGACTGCAGACACACGCACACGCACACACACACGCACACGCACACGCACACGCACATGCACACGCACAATAACTACATGTCACCTATTACAAGTATTCTCAACATCATATCTCAATCAAACCCAAATTTTTGTTTGAGGTTTGTTACAAGTTTGACATCATGCCTTCGCACGCACGCGCGCACACACACACACACACACACATTTAAATCATAGGAATTTGATGTGCATTTATCCAATAATTAGGCATTTTTACATGTGTTAGATGTATTTAAAAGTATTTGTAATACTTTATTAGATGTAGTTCATTTATTTGGATTACATTTTGTTAAAACAATTTTATGATTTTTTTAGGGTTTCATCTTTAGTGTGAATCCTATTCCTTGTATGGGTTGTTTTTTGCGTGCATGGATCTACATGCTATAACTTTGATTATTCAATTACACTTGATCCCAATCCCTTGATCTTATTCTATTATGCTTGATCCCAAACCCTAGGTATTATTGAAAGCTTGGTGTGTTTGTATTGTGTGGTGCATATGTTTTATGTTTGATTCCAATTAAATTTCTAATGCCACCTAAGTTGACAAGATACATGATTCCGACTAGAATTTCATCGCTAAGCTTAACCAAGAAAGTATATATATATTTGAAATTCCTTTGATTAATATTCAACCCTAAAAAATTAAATGGAATATGGAAATGCGTGTAAGGCTACAAAAATTAGATTCTCTTTAGCAAAATTTGTGATTATGAATGATGTATCTTTAAATGTGAATGATGATATTGTTGTGAGTGATAGTGAGTTTTAAGATAATTTTGTGAATGAAAATAAATAAGTTGCTTACGATTGTGGGGCATATTTTCACATTGTTCATAGGTACTAGGATTAAAAATGATCCTTATGATGTTATAGAAAATAGTAGTGTTGATCATAATGCTTCACAAATTAATACTGAGATGAGATCCTTGTGATTCTAATTTAGGAAATATCTCATATCATCCTCAAGAGATTTCAGAATTGATGAATATTATAAAAGAAGTTACATGTCAAGGTTTTCCTCCCAATGTGGTTGTTTCCCATTTTTCTTCTAATTCCAATGTTTGTCGAAATTCTCTTACTGAACTAACATTTCTTCCATTTCTCAACATGTTGCTTCAAATATTCATCTTATTTATCTACACGTTCCTCCTATTTCTCAACATGATGATGCTTATGATATTCCTTATATTTTTTTTCTTGATATATAATTTGGAGTGTGGTATATTATGGAATTTTTATGGAATTAACTACATAGGAAAATTTACTTTTGACATTTCACGATTCTTTGCAAAATGCATAATTAGGGATACGATTGAATCCAATGTTTTCCAAAAGAAGAATAGTTAATTTTTTAAAATATGATCATTATAGATAAAAATGGCGAGGAAGTAGAAAATAAGTAAGCCAAAAATTAGGATAGAAAAGAAGGAATGGAATGAGGATAAGAAAACCTAACTAGAATGGAATCAGTTAACTAATTAATTTTTTTAGTCAATTCATTAACTTATTAGGAAATCCATAGAAAAAATATTGATCTAATAAACTATGCATTCAAATAATTTATTTTTGGCCATTCATTAGACAATTAATTAATTAATCTTAAATTACAAAAATAAATGAACTTCCAATCATCATATCTACTGAGATCATTACAGATTTTTTAATTTATATTAATCTCCTTATTCTCCTAGATTTCTAATGATTCTCAATAACTATAATTTTGGCATCTCATATTAAGATAGGGTAGTGTGAAGTCCTCCCATTTCTCAATATTTTATTACCTCCATTGTTTCCCTATTTCCCAACATTCTTTTGGCTTCTAATATTCCTCCAATATTTTAAATCATTCGATTTCTAACATTCCTCCTATTTATCAAAATTCTCTTGCTTACCTTTTCCCCACATTATACATCCTCTCAAAATATAGTCCATCCTTCAAATTTTCAAAATTATTATCTAATGATTTATCTTACTCCTTCACCGAATAATTCTTCTCAAAATCATGAAATGACTACTCACATGCAAAAAGAAAATCAAAATACTTTCTCAAGGATTAAAAAGACAAAATAAAAGGGTTATTTCTAATCATATTCTTTGAAACCCTTTGGCTCATGTAGTTTTTGTATATCATTTTCAAAAAGGGTTTGTTGTTCCAAATATATAATGGAAAAAGATACCCTTCTCTCACATTGGATCCTTTAATGCCTATTTCTTAATTTTTTTCATCTTGAAAATGATCCAAATCCTAAGAGGTATGGGAGAAACACTTTAAATGGGGATTTATATGTGATATATGATCCGTAAACTTGCCAGTATTTTTTTTTTCTGACCTACGAATCTTTATAGGCAACTTATTGATTCTGATTATACCCCGAAATAAATCAATTTTAAGTAAATGTAATGTAAGAAAAAGAACTGAAATTACATCGAGTTAATAACGAAGTTCAGAAAAATGCCTACGTCTCCGGGTTTGCAAACTAGGTAAACCAATCCATTATAAAAATATGATCATAAAGTAAAAATAAACTTATGATACTATAATAAATGTTCAATCGAACCTAGTGCCAATTGGTCCTTTGAACCCAAATTGATCTTGGAGATCTCAGTGCTCTAGCACAGCTCCTCGGCTTGACACCTCCTGATGACATCCACTTCTATTGCATGACAAAATAAGCTCTATGCAGAGCTAAGTCGGAATATGTTTGTAGACGAGAATCATATTCCACTCTATTGCACAACCTCCAGCCTCTATGCAGAGCTAAGTTTGATCTAGTGTCTGGTGTTGACAATGATCCTCTTCCACTATGTTGCATGACAATATAACCTCTATGTAGATCTAAGACTGATCCAGTGTCATCAATGAGCTCAACAATGATTTCAACCCTCCTTCGTAGCCTTCAAACAACTAACTTGGCAATATGCCCAACGTATGAAGAATCGGAGCTCCATAATATGTATACTTCTCCAATGCTACATTACGTCCCTCTGCTTCATGATAACATCTTTGAGCTCCCACACGAGAAAGCTCAGGCTCCAAGTTGACCTTTAAAAATAATTAGTGAGTTAAAATTAATAAATCCCTTTTACAATATTTCCTATATAAGAATAGGTCTTATCATCACGCCTATTACAATAATAGGACTTAAATATTCTCCAAATATTTATGCCTATAAAATAATATAGGTCTTGTCATTCATTTCCTTATTTCCTAATGCCTTATTTAACTCTCCTCCTACTCTTCTTCACTCTTGAGAAAATGAGAAGAGATTTTGTATTGGAATGGAGTGAGGGGGGGCTTTTATAGGCTTGGACACCATGAAATTTAAGGATAAAAAAAATATCCTTGGGCTTTTATTTAGCTTTTTCCGTGTGGCGTAACAGTTTGAACATATCTTTTTGCTCGATAGGTCAGGGGTTTGAATCCCCTTTCCCTTAGCCTTTGAAGACTGGAGGTTCCAAACACAACATTCATTTTTTCTCAATGCTATTTGATGATGCTATAACGAATCATTTCCCAACTGTAACATGCCCAGTCACTGCTTCGCTTGTGCTCAGCCTTAGTCTTGTGAACATCTTGTTCTTGCATAGACTGCATCTGGAGCGTATGACATCCATTTTACGCGTTTAAATAGCCGCCGGAAAGATCTCGAAGCCTTCTACCGTACTGTAAAGTGCGTGCTATATTTAGGGAAAATTTTCCCACTGATTTGATCTCCAAATCAATATATTTGTATGAGGAAATAATATCAATATGATTCACAATAGTGTAAAGTCCAGAAAATGCATCTCTTATATGGTCAAATTATTATAAAAATACATTAAAAATCATAAAAATACAATAATCCATAAAAATAATAAAAAACTAAAAAATATAAAATCTCACTAAATGGTGATAAAAGACACCTCACCACCTATTAATTATCCTTACACATTCACATTTAATCTTGTCACATCCCTCTATACACTTAATCACTTCTATATATTTGCACACCTTTATGAACTATGGACCCCAATCATCTCACATATCTATGAACTTTGCATCCATATCTATCCTAATATCAAAATCCCCCAAAGTCTATAAAATATCACTTAAACCCCTTCATTTCACCCATACGTATTTTGTGCACTTGAAGCCCAAGTATCTTATTATTACTTCATCGATCACACATCCTCACTCACATGTATTTAGAAAGGTGAATCTGGATCACAATGGACAGTTGCATGCCGCACATAACTAGTTTACAAAATTTGAACACATGTGTTAGTTGCACATGTGACTAACTTGCACCCTCTTTGTGATTTTTTGTCAGCCACACTTGCGACTAGTCTATGAAGAATTCTAGTTAGGTATATAACTATTTTATCTATCATTTTATCATTTCTATTTCTTAAATATCTTTTATTACCTTAAAGGGTTAGGGATATCACTGAGGAAAGTCCCCTAACCAAAAAAATATAATAGCATTTTCTCTAGTTTTGTGATTGGAGATTGACATGAAGAGTTTTATCCTACTTTATTCAAGGAAAGAACCTTATGATTATCCTTGACAAATATAATGGAGACATAAACCCATATTTATTTTTAGCAAGATTTGAGATTGATTTATTTTATATCTCTAACACTATCTAGGGTAGGTCATATTTTAGCACACATTTTAGTGACCTTGTGGGATGTCCATGTTATATATTCCATTTTTTAGGAAGCCACACTAATGTTAAAACATATTGAGTATTCTCACGCTAGTATTGCTGAGGTAAAATTATGTAAGAAAAATAATTTCTCCAAGTTTATGAAAAATACTCCCTAAGCCAATCAAGTGGTTATTAAATTCTCCACAAATTGGAATACCTCATAAAAAACTCCAATAATTCATTGACCACTCCTACTAACCCACAACAACTAGCCAAGTGACAAGATAATTCATGGGATCCTTTTCAAACATGTCAGCATATACCCCCTTAACTGAGCCTCTCCCTAGAGTACTTAAAAAATAATTAGATTCTCAATTAATCACACTTACACCAGTTTAACATGAGGATCCAAATGCATCAAAACTATTATGGCAAAAATACACCGATAAGTGCGTTTGTCATAAGATCATAGGGAATTCAACAAAAATGTGCCATCAACTACACAATGTGATATGGTATCTCATTGAAAAATGTGCTATTCAAGTGAACAACACCATGTCACCATAAAACCAAGACATAGATGTATTCAAGAATCTACTACCATCACATTCTAATACGGCCTCTACCAGTCAAGTAAGCCAAGATGAATCATCCTCTTCACATCAAAGCTTCATTGGAATGATTCATATTGTAAAGTAAAATGAAAATGCTAACCCTCAATCAAAGCCAACATTAGATCCCACACCTATACCTACATCATATTCCAACACGAATCCACACAAACCTATCATAATAATTAAGAACAATGTCGTCAATCTACTCAATACCACCCCTGTAAAGATCTCACTATTTGATTTCATAGTGCAATCATATAATAATCTTGAATCCATTACCAAGGCCTTGAAATCCATCAAATTTTCCACTCAATATCCTAATACATTACCTTTATACCTCCCTTACCACATCCATCACATTTTATGACTATGATATAAAGATGAAATTCACCATCAATACATAAAGGGAAAATGAGACATAAGATCCACCATCATTCATATTTATTGTCATACAAACAAAATAATTCAAACACACCCTCTTTGAAAATGAATACAACATCAATATCATATCATATGTAGACCTTCATCACCTTAATATTTCCTTGTGTCATATTTTCGCATCCACATTGCAATTAAGGGAATTCAATGACATTCTTGTGCAAAATTGGGCACCATTTTTTTACCTCTTAAATTCATATCCAAGATGATCCATACCCTCATTTACTTAATTTAGGGGGAATTACAATAAAACATCTTATTGGGATTTCATTGGATTCACAAAATTAAGTGTATCCCATCCAATCTCCACCAATGCCTTAAATATTAGCAGGGTGAAGTCACCCATTGTGTTCCCAAATATCTCAATCCATTTAAATATTACAACACCATATCATTATCATTTGATCCTTTGTTCCTTATACTTGAGTTATAATAGTTGTTATATCCTCCACATCATACACATACATCCCCAAAGAATCAACCCACAATAATTTATCTCATGATATCCCTAGTTATTCCAATTCTTCTCCATCACCCATCCTGTTATTCTCCATCAACTAACTTTTAAAAACAATCTAATCCATCATCATACCAAGAGAAACCATCCTAGACGATTATTGAGGTGATCATTATTCCCTACACTTATTCACCTTTATCATCCCCTCCACCATATAATCCAAGTTTTTCTCCTTCTAGTGACAAGTCCATAACTCTAAAATCATGCCAGGATTACGAAAAGACACCTATGACTAATGAATCACATTCTACATGAATAAGGGAATATAAGCTACCTATGCCACTATATAATTTAGTAAAATACCAACCATAAAGGAAATTAACCAACCATATTCCACACAACTTGATAAAGGGTCTTTAGTTTCATTCAACATCCGTCCCAACCATACATACTTTTTGTATAAAGGGTATGATACTTGTTTCATTCCTTCGATAAAAAATGTGTCCATTTCCAAATATAAGTTCAATGCTATTTTTAATTTCTTTTTAATCTCAATCATGTTATGTATTGTTTAATCCAACAAGGGTGGAAAGGATGCAAATTAGGGAACTTCAAGAAAGGTACTGTCAACACCAATCTAACACTCTAATAATATTTCACTAGGAACTCCTCGTGCTATGATTATTTCGATAATGAACAACTCTTGGTTTGGTGGGAGTAATATGGAAACACAATAGCAGACATAACACAAGAATACCATAGACTATGACATAAAATAATGATGAAAAATATGAAATACAACTGTAAAATATATTATTAACATGAAATTTTTACAATCTCACCCATGAATTACTCCAAGTGTTACCAACTCCACTTGTTTTCCAACAATAGTTATGGGAGAAACTTCATAATTACTCATCTTGATGGCTTCCTTAACACACCTTCACAATGAATTCTTTATTCATAAAATAATTATTACAACTTTATTCCATGATAGATGAGAGGGGGTGGCCTCTCTATTTATAGAAATTCAGGATTATCCACCCTATCTCTAAGATAAGATAAGAAATATCTTCTGTCCAATCATATTCCATGCCTAAACTCTCACCTTTACATGTAGGCTTATCTTTTAAGATAATATGTACCTTATCATCTCACATGGGTTCCACCTTTATACAATTTTAATATACAAAATATTTATGACATCACTCCTTGTCATTATTACAAATATAATATTTATAATTCTAAATCATGTAGACCCTACTTATCCATTTACACTAACTTTGACATTTTAACGTTACCGAGATCACTTACAATAACTATTTACTTTTTACCACAACATTCCTATTGTACTTTGACTGTTACCGTACTATACTTTATTGGTGGCGCCATACTAGCAGTGTCATTGTCTTCTAGTGGACACTACTACTAACTATACTTAACAACACCTTATTCCTAATATATACATTAAGGAAATAGAAATCATGGAGAATTTTTTTAGTTTTGATAGTACCTACTGCTAACCCATCACAACTTTGTTATCAAATATGTACTTACAAATATGGATTAGGATACATTCACAGATATGATTTTCCATCCTAAGAGACAAAAACCCTATCATTCACATTCACATTATTCTCAGCCACTCACTCCCACCCAAAATGATCACATTTCCAAAAAAAATCCACACGCTTGAACTTCTCTAAGTTATTTCATGAGTTTGGGACCATGCTTGATTGGTATTATGACAATATAACCCCATTTACACCAACCATAGGTCGTAATGAGGTAAGTGTTACCTACATTTATCCACCCGCTAATAGTCTTATCATGCATAATAATGTCACTATCAATCGGGGTCAAGAATTTTCCTAATGACTATCACATTGCAGACACACCCATGCCCCTTGATTTTAATTATTATAGAAGAATCCATCTTATGTCACCTAATAACAATAAAAAATCCATCATGCCCTCCACTAAACTCAATGACGATGCCTATTTCGTAGATACAAAGGACACTTTACTAGAAGAAATTGAGGAGCTACCATGTTATGACAAACTTGATGAGTTATCACATTTTCTCATCAAGGGAAATTCCAAAGTTAGTATTGGAACTCCTAAGGAACCCCATATCATCTTACTGGAAAATACCCTTTTTAATGAAGAAAATGTGAGTACACAATGATTTTATAGGAATTCTTCAACAAATTTGCTTGATATTACACTAACATTGATGTAGGAGCATCAATAAATATGTAAAAACCAAGTTTTGGATTTGATGTAAATTTTGGTTATAAGTAGTTTATGAGGTCATTTGTAGTAGTTTTGTATGGATTCCAACTTAATTTAATCCTCATGTGTGTGTAATACGGTTAGTTTCGAGTTTCCCTCCAAAAAATCTTGTTCTTTCTACTCATTTGAGAGTTAGTTTGTGAGTATAAACTCTAAAGAACTTGATGCCAAGAAGCATTGTGTGATGAGAAAATTTTATATAATGGTATACATGAGAAAACAAGAAGTTTGGAGTCTTGGGGTAGTAGGATAGAAAAATCCATGAAAATCCAATTGAAGATGTTGGAAGACAGTCAAATAAATTAATGATCAAACCAGATTAAGCAGAACATCTTCTCAAGCATAATGTATGGTGACATTTATGACAACTTTGTGTAAGATAAGATTCATGATTTAATAGATGTATAGAGATTGCTATGTTTCTACATGGCAGTCAAGACAATATTATTAGGAAAAAACCAGTCTTGATGTTTTGAGAAATAATGACTTGTTAAACAGTTATAAGGGTATAAAGTGTTAATGGAGAAGGTAAAAAACTTAAATGAGAGATGAAAGGTGATTTGGGACAGAATAAGAAGAATTTTTAAGTTAGAAATACATACATACATGAGTATGTGGAGTGCATATCAGTCTCTAAAGAGCGAATAGGGCCAGAAAACAAAGTATTATTGGCAGGTGAATGCATTGTTAAGAAAGTAGTAGTGAATATCAGTCACTAAAGAGTGAATAAGCCAAAAAATAAAGTATTATTGGTGAGTGAATGCATTGTTAAGAAATTAGTATAAAAGGACCCTAATTTTTAGGAATTTTAAGAGAGAATTGAAAGACGAAAAGTGGAACAAAATCTAGTACAAAGAGTTTTATTCAAGCAAACCATGGAGAAAGTGAAACATTGTTTGCATGGTAAAACCATATTATTGGGTTTAAAGCTATATATGAGCATAATATGAAGTTGAGAATGTAATAAAAGATCAAAACATGATGAAATGGTTAGAAAAATCAACCAAAGGTTTCAAGTGATCATTGTACTTAAGAATTTGATTATGAAGTTTTGTAAATATTATGCATGCTTTAGTATAAATGAATCTAAATCATGATTGTCAAAGTGGTTGTTGTAGCATTATCTCCATCAATTGGTATTAGAGAAGGTTGTTATAGGAGTGGAATTTGTTCATCCTAACAAGAATTTGTACAAGTGTATGTTGAAATGTGACAAGTGAATTCTTGGAGAAGATAAGAAAGGGGAAAGTAAGAGAGAAAAGACAAAGAGGAGTGGAAAAAATCCCTTAGAAGAAGTAAAAATAAAATAAGGAAGAGTGTCAAAAGGTTAGGTAGAGAGAGAGAGAACCTATGTGAGACACAAGCAAGGTGAAAAATACTTGCTACAGATAGGAAAATAGATGAATAAAGAGTAGATATGATAAACGGATTGGTAAAGTTACTATGCCACAAAAATAAAGAGCAAGAAGAGAGAGAGAAAAATAAAAGAGGAGAAGATGAAGGAACTAGCAATGTAAAGAGACTTGAGGATTCAACAAGAGATAAGAGAGATAAAGAAGGAAATGGAACAACTGTATATATTGATAGAAAGAGTGAGAGAAAAAAACTACGAAGGAGTTGGAATAGTGATGAATAAGAGAGTTAAATGGCCTATAAGGTTGCTTGTAGAAAAGAGAAGAAGGATGAACCCGAAAAAACAAGAGAAGTTGAAGTAGAAGCTCAAGTGTGAAGAGATCAAAATTATGTGTTTGTTATCCAAAAAGTGGTGAGATGTTAGGAGAAGATGGTGTAGTTGAAGAAGAGTAGTTGATATGCCTCATTGAGGGCATGAAGGAGTTTGTGAGAGAATAAGTGTCCAAGGAAGAGGTAAATGAACAAAAATAAGATTGTTGGTTTGTGTATAAAAGCGTAGAGTAGCTAGAGGCTCAAATACAAACAATATAATAAGTCCTTGAATGGTGAAGCAATGAAGTATGATGGAGATGAAATTGAGTTAGTGGTTGGAAGAACTGAAATTGAAGGAGAAAAGGAAGACCATACAGTTGACAAAACAATTCGCAAGTTGGAGAAACAAGAGGAGATGTAAGAAGCACTTGATGAGACCCAAGTGTCTTAATATTTTACATCTAACATGTACTGGGGATTGTGGTATGTACATGTTTGCTATCTGAAGAGGTGTAATACATAGAATAATAAGCTCTTGATAGAGATCAAACAAAATAAAATACAAATTAACATCCTCATCTTGGAGGACATATCTATAAGGAGGAAGATGAAAGAGAGAGATGAAAAACAAATCAAACATGTTGATGATGAAGAGGAGAAGAGTAAAATAGAAAGGAGGATCTTAACAATACAACACAACTAGAAGAAAATAAATAACTTATTTGAGATGGAGCTCAAATTATCCCACTTGTGGAGTCTAATACAGGAGCATCAAGAGACATGTAAAATCCAAATTTTAGATTTGATGTAAATTTTGGTTATAAGTAGTTTATGAGGTCATTTGTAGTAGTATTATATGGATTCCAACTCAATTGGATCCTCGTGTGTGTGTAATATGGTCAATTTGGATTTTCCCTCCTAACAAACCATTATTCCAAAATATTTGAATTATTGTGTTAGTGTAAGTTGGTCCTAGGAGTTAGTAAGGAATTTAATTCATGTTGTAAAAGTGGGCAAAGCAATGGAATAAGGTATATATACCCACCAACTGATGTAACTCTTGTGGATAGTTAGCTATCAACTCTAGTTAGGTAGCTAAGTGGTTATCTCTAGTTGAATATATGAGAATAGATATTTGAATGTATGGGGGAGAGATAAGTAAGAGGGAGTTATTAGAGGTTTTTATATAAGTGTGAAAGAGGCATGAAGGCTCAAAAACATGTATGGGAATCATGGAGATTTTATAAATACATATAAGTGATGGATTTAAACTTATAATCTTGTTGGTTATGGGTTGTGAAGAAAGTTAATGGTGTTCTTGAATGAATTAATGTGATCATGATGCTATTAAAATCTTGATATTAGTTCTAACCACTATTTGATAAGACAAATGCTACAAGTCTATACATTGTGATGTGGAGTTGTGTTTTCAAACCAGTTAATGCTGGTGCAAGTGTAGGTTGATGGTGCAAAGTATTGAAGTTAAAATATTGAAATGTAACTCTTAATGGATTATTGGGGGTTGATAAAATTTGAAGTATGTTTACACCTTGTTAAAAAGGATATAGAATAGACTTTAGATGTAAAACAATGGTTATGATAGTTAATTAAAATAAACTCAGAAAATAAAGTCATTCTAAGACTGTAACTTGTTGTTTGGAAGAATTTAAGTGTAGCTAGAGTGTAGTCACCTTTCCCTATTCCCTTTAAACCCCCTGCACATCGACACATCACCCAGCCTTGACTGGGCGCTCACTCGATGCGTGCGAGGGTTCCGAGCCCCTCATTTATGCAAGCCTGGTAAGAATGCTTCGCCATTAATAGAGGAATGTTTGCAGAAATAGAAATACATGCATTCATTCTAGCACAAAACTATAGGAACTAGATCTAATCACAAAATGTACCATAATGTAAAAGTAACCACTATAACATTGTTATCCAATTTGGTCCCTCTGGTGAAATTGGACAAACAAGACCCCATAGAGAGAAAAAGAGGGATCAATTCAGCCAGGGGAGATCACATTTTGGGATTGGCCGAACAGGTTTAAGAGGGCAGAGCACATTACAGATGAGTTAGGGAAATGACGAAACTATGAAGCATGAAATTTGGACTTCGGAGGTGTAGCCGTTCGGAGTGAGGCTGAAGTGAATTCGGGGACTCAGTGGAAAAAAAGCGCGAAAAGGAGCGTGAAGTTTGAAATTTAGACTTTGGGGTTTCGGAGTTTCGGAGGTTTCGCGAGCTCAAAGCAATGAACAGTAACGAATATTTTTGGAGAGCAAACTCCCAAAGCTCTAAATCCTGAAAGTCTGAAATTTCAGATTTCGGAGGGTGCGATGCAATTTTAGAGTCCGAAAAGGGTAGATTAACCACTGTCATCTATTGCAGTATGGCACCCTCATCTTCATATTGCCATAACTTTTGACTAAGAGCTCAGATTTTGCATAAAATTGAACTTTTTGGAAAGATGTCAATGTCCTCTACACAACTATGATTATTTTTATTAATTTTAGAAAGGATAATTATTCAAAATAGAATAAATACAGTCCTCCATTTTAGAGGGTGTTTCTAGATTTTCCACCTACTAAAATGATGAGGTATGGACTTCCTTTCTTCTCCAACAAGGAAAAGTACATGGAGGCATGGGTTTTGTAGTGGCACCCATCATTGTTGTAGGTGATTTTAATGTATTTTTTGGTGGTTGAAGCACAATTTTAAATTCCCTTCTCTCTCCCTTCTCTCATTCTTCCTATATATTGTAAGGAGGGGTTCATTTCAAAAGGTTGGATACTCTTGCTTTGAACCCTCCCTTATTCTCTTGTTTGTAAGTGATCTTGCGGAGTTCAAACCTCCCATTCAAACTGTAAATGTAAATTTTGCCTCTTGGCCATTGTAATGTACTGTATAAAATTTTTGGAGGAATAATATAAGTCTGTGGATGAATTTCAACCCTCCCCTTATATTCATTGCATCTTTCTAGATCTCTCATTGCAATCCTGGTTAAGTGTGCATTTTAGGTTATGTTACATGTTTTGGTGTTTTGTGTTTAATGGTGAATAAATTTGTGACAAGAGATTGATCTGTGTTGATGTTCATCCTCTTCAATACTGTTCAATTTTATTCCCTTGTAAGGAAATTTATTCAACATTTCGTCTTGGTGCATCACCTCCCTATAGTTTAAGTTTAATTTATTGTAATCTTCTTCAACCATGTCTTCTTGGAAAGTTAGAGTAGATTTTATGGTGGATCCTCTACAATTTTGATGTATGCATTAGAATAGAGGAATAGGAATCAAACCTTCATCCAGAGAGCTCTCCTGATTGTAAAATTCCATACTTTGGTAAAAGCTCCATGTTATGCAATCAAACTGAGAATTTCAATCCATTGAGTTGTAGACATTTAGGGGTGTTGTGATTACAGCTTCAACAGGAACATTGTAAATAAATTAATATCTGATATTTAGGTTGTAACAATTCCCACACCAAATTGAGGGCTTGGACTCATAAACAAATAGGTATGCATGTTACAATTTTAGTTCACAATAAATTTACTGATTTCTACAACTACCTATAGTACCCATTTTCAATTGACATACCATAAGGGTCGTAACTTGACCAAATACATTTAAGTAATAATGACCCTGATGCTCTACTTAAGTTTCATATGGTCAAAGGGTTCTAAACATGAACTCTCTCCTGTGCACCTATTTTTAATATTTTGAAGCCTAGTAAAACATATCTTACCTCTTGCACCATCTCTCATTTCCTCGCAGTCCTTCACACTTGCCAACATACACATGCATTCCTCTCGCATCCCCCTGTTTTGGAGCCAAGAACACTCTTAATATAGAGTAGGATTTATTTCTCACCACCTTAAGATCACTCATGAGAAAGATGCATGCCAAGAGGGATAATTCTATTCCATACTCAAATGCCTATGCCAGCTTGCCAAATCCATGATTAGTTTCCACTTTACAACTCCTTAAGCATAATTATTAACCCTTGATTATTCCTTGGAATATTCTTTTCGTGGGTCGCAAGTCTTCATGCACTAACCTTATCCACTTATCATACCTACCCACGTCCTCATGTGTTTTCAACGCAACACCATATTCCAGAATGTGGCTAAGTCTCAAAACCCTCCTTTGCGTTTTACCGCGCCAACCTCCGCGCCCTCCATGTTTACTCAAGTCCTTCACTTAAACTGGATGACTGCTCAAATGTACAATTTTTTCTCAAGCACTTAGTTCTCCCTATGCTCTTTATCATGTGCCTTATTCCTATGTTTCCTTCCATGCGTGCTCATCATCTGCTCCCGGACTTCATCATTTATGGGCTCAACATTATGCCACACTAAATGTGTTGTCCGTCCTCAGAAATAATCTGATCTAAAAACAAAGAATAAAGAATGGAAGGAAGGAATAACCTGTATCCACATTACATCGAAGAACAAAAGAATTTTGTTACTACTGTACAAGGATTGGAAAAGTCTTATTTAAGGATGCTTCAATATCATTCCAAGCATTAACCTCCTTCTACACCTGTGTAAAAAAATCCCCTATCAATGCATTGATTTCATCAAATGTCAACTCTTCACCCTTAGCCTTTAGTGTATCAAAGATATTCTCCATGTGTTTTCTAAGGTCGTTCAACACGTCCATATTATGTGTAACTTGAGGATTCACTTCCTTTACCTTATTTTTAACAGAGGCTCTTAAAATATCAATAGCCTCATATTTCTTCTCAACATCTACCAATATTTTGTCACGTTCTGCCATATTGCCTTTATTCTTGGCTTGGAACTCCTTCAGATCCACTTCGTGAGTAACAACTATCACACTAGCCACTATGTCTCCATCTTCACAGTTTTCGTAGACAACTTCATATTATTTTGCCATGTGCACCATAGTCTTCACTGAAGCAAGGAGCTCGGAGTACCGAGTTATGGTCTCCTCAATCTTTGATTTTTCTTGTTCTTTTTGTCGCGCCATAACTTCCTCCGCTGATTCTAGTGCAAGTGGTTGCTTCTCCTTCGTGATTAAACGTGTCAAATCCTCCAGGAAGTGGAAGAATGACTCATACTTTTGTTCAAGGGGGCTAACTCTGGGCGCTTCAAAATAATGGAGTCTGAGATATTCTCCAATTTTTTATAGGATTTACGCAACTTCCCATTTTCTTCTCTCAACTCTGCCTTCAACTGCACAATTATAGACTCCTTCCCTTTTATCTCCTTGTCTCTTTCTATGATTTCCTTGTTCTTCTCCTCTAATAGTTTCTCCAGTGCTTTGATCCTGTTATTCATCCTGAACAACCATGCTTTGATTTGCACCGACACCTTGTTCAACACATTGCATGCTTGCTCATCAGTTAGCTACTGTGAATCCACAATTGGATTTACCTCCTAGGAGTTTGGTGTATCTAGAAATGCGTCTGCATTGAATTTGAATTTGGGTTCATCAACATGGGACTCAAAATTCCATGAAAACATCTTCCTGGTGCGTGGGTACGTACTATATTTGTCAAATGATGACCAACATAAGAGTTGGTCTGAAGGCACCATACTCTGGAAACCCATGCGTAGGACCTTGTTTGGATCATCCTCGTAATTCATTATGGGCCCTTTATATGTTGTTGTTGTGCCCTTTCCACATATGCGCGCTCATGTTGGGAAACTGACTGCTAAAATTGTTTCTTCGCCCATGATTCCATAATTTTCCTTCTCTATTTCTCCCATGTTGTGCTCCATCTCATGCTCTACCAAGTCCTTGATGATTCCTACCACCTCCTTCTCCACTGTGTCCTCTAATTGTTCACTGGACAGGTGCGGGGTCTCATGTGCCTTGGTCCCTACTTCTTATTCACTTTTTCTCCCTCATGAGCACCTTCCAAGGATTCATCCCTCTCCTCATCAGATTCGTGCACATCATATACAAGTGGGTTCCTTTCTTCCTCACGCCCCTCATCCTCCATCTCACTACCCTCAATGCTCTCCGTCCTCTTAGAGTCTGAACTTTGTGCTACCTTCTAATTCTTTTCGACTAGAGATTCCTCTATTACTTGGGACTTCTCCTTCATGGGAGACTTCTTCCTTCGAGTATAAGTGCTTGTACCTGCGTGTGACTCATGTGCTCATATGGTCTGAACCACACGCACACTCGATGCCCTGTTTTCTAGATTTTCCTCCTTTTATCTCTTCGTCCCTTTCTTCCTTGTGAAAAAGTCTTTACGAATGGAGACATCATCCTCAATGTATGCACCCTTTTCAAACTTGGGCCTTAGGTGTACATACACCCTTGTCATCGTTTTTCCTGCAAGTGGTAGTGTTATGGGCCTTAGCATATGTATGTCATTAGAGACATAATTCTCCACATATGACATCTTCTTAGCATACACCAAAGTCTTACACAACGTGAAATGCTCCTGATCTACCTCACTTAAATAAAATATAATGGATTGTAGGTATATGGAACTCCAAGTAAACTAGTTGTGAAGATTGCATATAAGGTTTTACTGGCTCATGGATAACACCATGTTTGATCTTCCAAAATTAGTTTACAAAACTATAAAAATGTGTAATAAATATGGTGGAAATGGATTGGTAATCTAGGAGGTGTCACAAACCTTTAGATGTGGTTATGGAATACGTAGACCATTGAACATGAACTATCATTATCATAAGATGTGAACGTGGACTTGGTGGTGTCATTGAAATTTATTTAGGATAATCCACATAGATTATATAAATTATTTAATAAGATATTTCTTAAGACTATTTGATTATGCTCTTTATTGGTTACATGCTTTATCATGTGGATCAATACAATTTTTCACAAATTTAGTCGATGACTTGTCAACACTTTTTCAAATCAACATCGGTATTAAAGTTAAAATTGTTAAATCAGATAGAATTAAAAAAGGACTAATTGAAACCAATATTGATTATATTCATATATTTAAGATAACCAATATGGTTTATGAGCCACAAGATAGTGAACTAAAAATAATATTTTTCTATAGCTTTCTTTCTATCATTAACCTTACATTTGATAGTTAGTACTCTTTCGATGAAATTTATCATTATCTTACATGTTTTGAAATAAATATTTTGGATGCAAAATTCTAAAATTTCCAAATACTTTCACTCCAAATACTTTAAAATTTCCAAACAAGGAAAATTTTAAAAATAAAAGCATGAAGATTATTTTTCCAAGTTTGCGATGATTTTAAGAATGTGGTCAACACTATAGAAAGTCTATCTCATAGAATCATCTTAAGTTAAAAAAATGTCCCAAAAGGTAAAATATTTGAATTGAATGCTTGCAAATTCATGAGATATTTTTATTTAGAACTTCAGAGCTAGTATTGAATGAAGGACTTCGAATTTGTAAGACTTCGAAGCTAGTTCTAAATGAAGGAATTTAGAGCTAGTCGCAAAGGAGGACTTTGGAGCCGTAAGACTCCATAGCTCGTCCTAAATGAAGGACTATAAAGATGTAAGAATCTAGAGCTTGTCCTAAATGAAGGAATCTATTACTATAAAACTCTAGAGCTAGTCTTGAATGAAGGAATATGGAACTACTTCAAAATTTCTTGAATATGTATGTAAAAGTTTATAATTTTATGTTCACGTGCATGGTGATTATGAATGTCTTCATGATGATAACGTAAAGAGAAATAATGAATATTTAATGGAAATTATTGATGACTTTGTATCTTTAATGTTTGTATTCAATATTTCTAATATGTAGACTCTATATGCATGTACTTTCCAACACTCTTAAACACATTAGATGTTGGTGCAAAGTTACAGATTTGAACCCAGACTATGCAACCATGGTAATTACTAATAAGATTGTTGATGTAGCTGAAGGTACAAGACGCACCAAGAAAATTAGTTCACTAGAAACCAGATTCATTATAAATTTCCAAGTTTGGTCTAAAAAATAGAAGCATTGGGGCCCATTGATTTCAAGTAGGAACAAGTGATCCAAATAGTCATTTACATAAATTTTGATTTTTTTAAAAAATCTATTTCTTTAGTTTTTGATACATTTTAGTGTTATGCATTTTTAGGGCCCTTCAAAGTGAAATAAGGACTTGGAACTTTGTATATGCACTAATTTTACATGTCGAAGGAATATTTTTAAGGAAAGAAATCTAGTTTTCTTGATGAAATTTCCAACACATCTTGCGGTTCAGTTTATGATCGATATGACCTTGACAAATGGACCTACGAGAATAGTGATGAAATTTAACAAAATCTAGTTACTTTTTCACTTTTATCTATTTATTTTCATTTCTAAAGAGGGATGCATGTCATATACATATGGGGTGACCAATCAATTCCAATCATGAATCTTTTAGTACTTTTTTAATAACTTTTGAGTTTTGGTAGTGTAAAATCATAAAATATATAACTTAGTGTGAAGAAAATAGAGTTCAAGGCATGCACTTCTCCTATAGAGATACCCCTTTTGTATATACTTTCATTTTACAATAATATAATATTGATTTTGAAATTCATGTTCTTTCAATTTTAATTTTACTCCTATAACACATTACACCCCATAGTGTGTTGTCTATTGAATTGCAAACTTAATTCATATCTCCCATGTATCCCTGCATTTTTATTATCTTCTTTTACTCTTGTATCATTAGAGGTTGGAAAATTTAGTCCCTCCACAGTCAAGACGGGATGTAACATACGTCCATTTTCACAAAAAGGTAGGTTGAGGTAATTATATTCATTTGGTTGATTTATCATCTATCCCCCTTTTTATAATTAATTCCTTTGATTTTGGTGTACTATTCTTCTTTTCTAAATACCATCTCATGCTACACTATTATGACATACAATGATTTTCAATTTGGGAATGTGTACACACCTCACTTTTGATTCTTACTAATGATTTCTCTTTTCTAGTTGTTGGTGCATTAACCTCTTTGAGTGTGAATCTTAAGGGTGTATCAAGAGAAAGGTTGGGTTGGCTAAAAATACTTGGTGAGAGAGTCATTATGGCACTAGTTCTAGCATGGCTAGTATACCTTCGTATTATCTTAATAATACCTTCCTACTACCATTGTATGACCACTTGATACCCTCAATATTAAAACCTTCACCTCATCTTTATATAAATTATTTAGATCACTATCAAATACCCTTCACACCCTTCCCAAGTATTCTCTACCTCCATTCTCTCTCCTCTTTTATCTTTTATGGAAAATTTGTAGTTGATAGTATCAAGCATGGTCAATGTTATCTAGTGTATATTTCTATCTAGCCAACTATATCGACCATGGTTGATGTTTGTTAGCTATGTTGAGTGGTGATTTAAGGTTATATTATCCTATAAATATGCAAAATTACTCTTTATCAAATATATCATCACATTTACTCTACCCTCCCTTGAAAATCTTCCCTTAAAGGTGTGAGAGGTTTAGGGTATTAGTGGAGCTTATATTTTGAGGTCATATTTAGAGCATTGGGTTACTGGGAACATCATGGATAAGATATGCACTAATGAGGTCTAACTTAGTCTTTGGAGTCCCAATTTTTTCTCTACGTAGTCATCTACCTATCCCTTTGTGATCCACCTATTAACACCCAAAATAGTTCCACTTCATTTTAGGGTAGTATGGTTAAAATTTGGAGCTTGGAAGATTTTAATGGTAATAAATAGGATTTTTTGGCACTCTTGTGCTTTGAATCATTGAAATCATTTGTCCTCTTTTGTTCTGCAAGCACACACACACACACACACACACACACACACACACACACACACACACACACACACACACACACACACACACACACACAACACAAACACACAACACACACACACACACACACACACACACACACACACACACACACACACACACACGCACGCACACACGTACACGCACAAGCACACGCACATGCACATGCACACACACACACACACACACACACATGCACACACACACCCACATGCACACGCACGCACACACACCCACACACACGTGCGCGCACACACACACACACACGATCTAAAAGACTTAGAATATTTGGGATAATCTTGGCCTTGGGACATTTTTAGATTTAGAATATTTGGGATAATTTTGGCCTTGGGATATTCACTTGATGGTCTAGTTAAAGACCATCATATTTAAGCTAAATGGTTAAACTCTATGACATGTTTAAAGAAGCACTGATTGACAACAACTATCCCCATGGACGTATGTGTTCAATTGACACACGAAAAGTTGTAAGGGGTGAATAAAAAATCTCCAAAGGTATGCAAGAGTACTGTATACTGATGGGTGACAAGTGTCACCCATCAACACATTGAACCAAGCCAAGAGAGGGGAATGAAAGATGATAATAGACAAATATAAAAGATCATAAAAGTATGACTCACACAAACCAAGGTTCCAAGGTCTTGTAGAAGGTAGTGGAACCGATGTGGGCCATGTGGATGAGATCAGTGGCCTAAGCGTATGAGGTTCAAAAATCAAAGCCTCACGAATCTGCAGTGAGCGATGAAGCCAATTAAGGCCATGTGTCTCAAATGAACAAGAGCTAAGGTTTCAGGCATGGACAAAGGAAGCATACATGGTGCTAAGTGTTTAGTTAAAGGTATGCCATATAATTTTTTATGGGGTTAATTTTGATAGCCTATTTGAGAAGGAAAATAAGCTCAGGGATGTCATAAGCTTAAGTAATGGTGTCAGACTATGGTCTAGTTGTTTGGCCATATATTTTCACAGAGATATCTATTGAACCTATGGATGGTATTATTGGAAATATCCTTTGGAGGGCTACACATTGGTTCTAATTTTAGAGAAAATATTTAAGAGATTTGTGATATTTTCATGACCAATTTTTTGACAATGTTTTTAGCCTTTACAACTTTCTATTAATCTATTTGTCTAGTTTTCTCATTCTTGCATGCAAGTGGGACCCCTTGGGTGCTCTTCAAGTATTGTGTATTATCTAGGGAACTCAATTGGGGCCTTTAGATATTTTTAAAGCTTATTATTTCTTATAAATATTCATTTGATCCATGGGCGATCCGTGCATGCTCATTTACCCTCTCTCATTGGTTCTCTACAACTCTAAAATTCCCTCCATTTCCATTTCTGAAGTTTTTTCAACTTGTATAAATTGATTAAGTGTACGCTTCATCAAATCATCTTCTAAATTCTCCATTTTTTGGTTTGGATCTTTTATCTCTTTGGTATTTTAGTTTTTAGTGATCTAATTTAGTTCTATTTTGGGTGTTTGGAGAAGGAATAATTTTGATCAATTCAAGGATATTGTAGTGAAGATATGGGAGAGTAGCTATGTGTGTTATATGGGGTCATAAATGAGATGGTTGATTTAAAAGGAATATGACCTTTAAGTGTAAAGTGTATTCACTCAAATTATTAGGATTTTAATTTAGTGATTAGGTGTAAAGGTCTAATGTGTGATCACTAAAGCATTTGGTTATAAAATCCTTAGGGAGTTTTGGTTTAATTTGTACTCAATAATCTTACCTAATGTTATATTTGGATTCTAAGTTATAATGGTATGATGGCTTGTTAAATATCAATGTATGTGGTTTAGTGGTTGTTTCAATTGTGTGGAGTTGTAGCAATTGTGTAGATTGATGCAACTCTTATGTCATCTCTAGCTCCTTCATCTTAAGTTTTGTAGATTTGGTCCAATGGACAAGGCACATGTGAGTTGGAATGATCAACCTCCCTCTTTTAATTAAAACTTTTTGTACCCACCCCTTTGAGACCTTTGTATTATCCTACAAAATTTTAGAAGAATATTTATTATTAATTTGGCTTTATACTTGCTTAGATATGTTTTAAATATATATTATAGAACCAATAATTTATGGATATCCTTATATCTCTATAATAGAGAAATTTACGTCAGTGTTTCCCATACAAATGTGTGTCTATGTCACAAATGAAACTTAATTGGGTGTTTATCCATGAAGGTTACATTTTTGGATAGATATAGTGTGTGTTTAGGCTCATTGTGTGTTAATAATTGATAGGGTTTCTGCCCTTGGCCTTTCCAACCCAAAAGTAGTAGAGAAGTAACGCCCCTTCTCACATTTGTTGGTCTTAGATCCTTCCTCGACTTGTTGAAAATAACCACCTTGTACTAAAAATAACTCATTCTTCACCTTCTCTTCACTAACTTCAGGGAAATACATATTTTAGAGCCAATAGATTGGTGCACTATCAGGGATGCACAATTTTTTGTTGTGTTTATAAGTTAATGAATTTTGTTTTTTAGATTTGCAATCTCTTTCAGTTTCAGTTATAATATTATTTTCTATAAAGAGTTTATATATGGTTCTTCATTTTGAAGTGGCCATTCCCTATTGATTCATAGACCAATATGATTTGGTATTTATGTTTATTTTAAGCATCTAACTATTGGTTATTTGTAATTTTAATTTTGTCGAAAGAGTTAAAAATTGATGCTCTTACATTTTTCTTGGTGACTCATTTTTGTGGTTTATTCCTAGAGCTCTTGTGTGGATTAGATAATTTTTTTCATACTTGTTGGTTATAACAGACGAGTTTTCACAAAATATAGATCTCTAGTTTGGCTTCTTTTACTCACTTTTCTAGTGGTTCATGTAAAACTTGTGCATGTTTAGTTGGTATATGTGATTTGTGATGTCATTTTATTTAGAATAGTATTCTAGTGTCCATGGGTTTTCATTGTGCTCCAAATAGGCCTCTTCATAGAATTTCATTTACGAATCAGAAATATCAACATGTTAATAGAGATTGTTTCCATGATTTCTTAGCATAATTCCCCAAATATCTTATGGAATTTCTTCTCGAGTTTAATAGCAGTAATGCACTCAAGGGAGAGAGACATTTGAAAGCCTTTGTTAACTTGATTGAGGATTTTGAGGTTGATAGTGAAGGTATTGTCATTAGGATTTTCATTCAAAGTTTGATTGATGATGCCCGAGACTAGTTTCATGAGTTTCTTGATAAGATTATTGGTTATTGGGATAAATTTCAGTGTCTCTTTATTGAGCGGTATTGTAATAAGATTAATAATTATTCTCTTAGGCATCATTTATATAATCTTATAAAAGATAAGGATGAAATTATTCAGAGGTTCTAAAATTAGATTTTTGGAAGCATGTAATAAATTCCATGAGAATTTAAAACCAAGTGAAGCTTATGCACTCATTATATATTGTGATGCATTCAATAGTGATTTGAACTATTGCTTGCGAGATAAGGATCCATTAACAATCACTCATGATTTCAATTTGAATTTGAGGTTTGGGAATATTTTATATGTTTATGACCTTGGTGTTCATACCTCCACTACTAAATATCAATCTGATTCAAATGAAAATATTGTAGTCGTACCCACCCCTTTTGATAATAACCTTGGAGTTGATACTAATTTGGAATCACATGATTATACTACTAATTTCATGTCTATTTTTTTTGATAAATTTTGCATCTCTCTTTATGGTGAATATGGATCTTGTGATGTTAATGTCGATGCATTTTCTCATAAGGATTTTACTACATTTGATTCGAGTGCTAGATCTACATAATGGAAGCCTTTTGATGAGATTGAGAATTATGTTCTAGTTTCTCCTTATCTGATTGCGAGTGCTAATAGTGTTTGTGCTGAAGTTGAGGAATTTGCTGCATATGTAGAAGAGGAAGAATAATTTTAGTCTAGTGGTCAATTTGTAGGATAAACCTTTATTGAATTGTGCACCCTTTCAGGTTCTAAAGGTGTTACCATGGAAGAGAATGAGGCATTTTTTGGTTTGTTTTAAATGGTTAGCTTTTATGAATAGTAATAAACTTGCTTTTGATGAGTAGTTTCAATCAGAAGAAATCATAAATTATTTTCTACAAGCACTTGAGTTTTATAGGTAGAAACACATCATGAAGATTCATTTGAAAGATTTAGAGGTGTCTATTGAACAAGATGCTCAAATAAAACCTTAACTTTTTCCACCTTTACATAATGATGCACTTTGTGAAGAATTTAATGAGTCTAACTCTGCATTGACATGTGATGGTGGGATCTTGGGTGAAATTGATGAATCTAGTGAAGTAATTCATGTTTGTGAGGTTGAAGAAGAACATGTTCAAACATTTCATTATGTTTCTTACTCTATTCCATTTATTAATTTAGAATATTTACTTAATGACTCTATTGTGATTAATGTTGATGGTGAGCTTTTTTTATCAAAGTAACACTTGTGTTATAAAGGAAGAAGTCTATTCCATTGATTATCAATTTCAAGAGACATTGCATGATATTTGCATCTTGAAAATGTTTCATCATCCAAAGGTTTGGAAGATAATGCATTCAATTTATCATCCCAACACTTCACTAGTTAAGCTTGTAGGGATGAAGTGACAGGGTTCTCTACTTGTGATTTTTTCCAGGCAAATGATGATACTGATTTGACTCCCAATGAGGCTTTTGAGAATGAAATATCCTCCTTCATTGCAATGAAGAATATGGTGGAAAGGTAAATGACTTAATGAATAATTCATGTTATGACCTTATTAGAGAAGTAGAGGAAGATAATTTTCATGCTCAAAAACTTGTTGCATGTGCATTAGCTTTATATGACAAGATCAACGAGTTTTACAAAGTTAAGGGTGATGAGCCTATGGGTAGTTTGCATAATGATGAATATTTTCCTTCATTTATTGAATGTTACCACCCTCCATATCCCTCTTCTATTTTGAACTAAGTTGGGTATGGTTTTTTTTGTTATTACCGTGAATCATGCCCTCTTCATTCATCCGATCACCTTATACACCCTCAGATGTCTAATAATCCATTTCAAATTGAGAATGATGTCTTCCTTGATTTTTTATTTCCATAATCGGTGAAGGAAGTCTGTTGGAGGAGCCAATATATTATGAGTTGCAACAACATTATGATGATGAGTTATGTTATGAGTATGTTTCAAATTCATAACATGGTTGATTTTATTATGATGCTAACAAACTAGTGATCTTTGATGCAAATACAAGTGTTGTATTTGATCTAGGGATTGATCTTCAGAATATTGAGTTTTCTCCATATCATGAAATTAAAATTTTGTATGTTGATGCTTATGTTTATAACCTTGTTGTTGAGCCTTCATGTTTTGGCATGGATAAATTTTTGGAGAAATAAGAAGAGGACTCAAATGAGAAGTTGGAGACTAGTTATTTGTTGAAGTAATCTACACGCTGATTTAGGCATTAATCAAAGTTGTGTGTACATTGATAATTAGAAGGTCAAACCTTATAAGCACGCTATTATTTTTCCCCAAATTCATTTTAATCCAAAATTTATGAGATTTGAAACTTTTGATGAAAAAATAAACATTGATCCTTCGTGTTTACATCATGACGTTGATTGTTCACTTAATTTTGGTTCAAATATCTAGGATTGGGAAAACCAATGTTATTTCTAGTAATAGCCTCATTTTAATTGGTATTTTGAGACTACCAAAATCAGTGATCCATTTGGGTTTTTATTAGGAGGGTTTTGTTAGCCTTGTGTTGTTGCAGTTTGCTTAGAAAACAATCTACATTATTGAAGAAAGGATCATACTTTTCCATTCCTGTGAATGGGTTTATTAAGTGAAGATTGGAGTTCCTTTTACCCTGTGCATTTTGTAAATTTTTTTACAATATTTTACTTTTGAATAATTACTTTACACAACTAAACAACTGAGGTTTTGCATAGGTTTTTGATCAAATTGGTATTTCAAAATGATTTTGGAATTGCAGTGTTTTTTATATCCTTATAGCATGGGGTTGATTGAGTTATCTTTTGGAGGCATTGGTTTACTTCCAAGAGTTTTCTAGGATATTTGGTTACCCATTAAGGGGTACCCATCTTGCAGAAAAAGCCAATGTTGGCACCCAAAATTTTTCCACTTCACTTTGGGACCTTGTGGTTAAAATTTGGAGCTTGGAAGTTTTCATGGTAATAAACATGAATTTTTGGGCACTCTTGTGCTTTGAAGTTCATCAATAACATTTTACCTCTTTTATTCCACCTATATATAGACCATATTAAAAAAAAAATAGAAGATTTGGGAGGATTTTGACCTTGGGACATTCACATAATAGTCTAGCTTTGTATTTCCGATTAACTCAAAGATCATCAAATTTAAGCTAAATGGTTAAAATCTATGGTAGGTTTACTGACACACTATTTGAAAACAACTATCACCATGGACATGTGTCATCAATAGGCACATGACAAGTTATAAGGGTGAAGCCAAAAATTCCAATGGTATGTGGGAATACCATATACCGACTTGTCACCCATCGACACATCGAACCAAGCCAAAAGAGGGGAAGGAAAGTTGATAAAATATAAGTGTCAAAGATCGAAAAATAAATAATCACACAAACTGAGATTCTAAGGGCTTGTGGAAGGTGGTGACATCGATGTGTGCCACATAGAGGAGATCAGTGGCTTTAGTGTCTGGAGGTAAAAAATAAAATCCTTAAGAATGCGGTGAGTGGTGAAGCTGATTGAGGCCATGTGCCCCAAATTGATAATAGTTAAGGTTGAAAGCATGGATAAGGGAAGAATATATGGCACTAAGTGGCTAGGTAGAGGCCTGCCATCTAATTTGTTATGGGGTTAAATTTGACGACCTAATTGTGATGGAAAATAAAATCGGGGACATGATAAGCTTAAGTAATGGTGGTAGAATATGGTCTATTTTTTGGCCATATCTATTCATAGAGACCTCCTTTTAACCAGCAGATAATATAATTGAAAATTCCTTTAGAGGGCTACATATTAGATCTAGTTTTGGAGAAAGTAGTTAAGATATCTATGCTATTTTCATGAAATTTTTTTGACAATGTTTTTCATCCTTTACAAGCATCTCTCAATCCATTTATCTAGTTTGATCACTCTTACACACAATTGGTACCCATCAGGTGCTCTTCAAGTATTGTGTGCTTCCCAAGGAACTCAATTTGGGCCCTTGGATATTTTGCAAAATCATGATTTCTTGTCAATTGTCATTTGATCCATGGGTGATCTATACATGCTCATTTCCCCTCTCTCATTGGTTTCTTACATCTCTGAAATTCTCTCCATTTCCATTTCTAGAGTGCTCTTAAATTTTATAAATTGATGAAGTGTATGTTTCATCAAATCATCTTCTAGCTTGGCCATTTTTGGTTTGGATCTTTGATCCCTTTGGTATTGTAGTCTTTATGCATCTAATTAAATTCTATTTCAGGCGTTTGGAGAATGAATAATTATGACCAATTCAAGGATATTGTAATGAAGATATGGGAGAGTAGCCATGTATGTTTTAATGGGTCATAAATGAGATGGTGGATTTAAAAGGAAGTTTCCATTTGAGTATGAAGTGCATTCGCTCACATTATTAGGATTTTCATTTGGTTATTAATCTAGTTTCACAAAATAGGGATGGTAGCTTGTGTATTTTATTAATGTGAAATCAACCACATTACATTTTTATGAGGTGAAGTACTTATAGGTATTATACAGCTAAATACATACACAGAGATATGTTGCATAGGTGCAACAACAAACTATTTCACACAAGCTTCCAAAAAGGTAATCTGGGAAGCATAACCAATATTAAATACAATCAAACAATTATATTGTTAAAACAATATAACAACACACGTATTGTTTGAATACAAACAATAAGATGGCTATGATTAAATATAACCATATAAACAATAAATAAATACACTGATTAATATTCAATGCATAATTAATATAGGTAAATAATAATTAACCTAACATTCCCCCCTTAATTGTGCATTGTCTCAAGGGATGAGGAGAGGAACTCTCTAAACAACTCAAACTTGTCACGTGCAAATGACTTTATGAAGATATTTGCTCATTGTTAAGTTGTTGGACAAAATTGAAGCTGGATGTTGTGCTTCAACACATGATGGTGTATGAAATGAACCTGTACCTCGATGTGTCTTTGTTCTTTCATGAAAACTTGGATTACAAACAAGTTTGAGAACACCTTCATTGTCAACATACATGGTGGTCAGTTTGTCTTGTGGTATTCCAAGTCCTTCTAGTATGTGACGTAGCCAAATCGCTTCATATATAGTTTCTCTTGCAGAATGATACTAGACTTCTATGGAAGAAGGAGAAATAAAGTGTTGTTTCTTACTTCCCCATGATATTGGTCTAGATCCCATAAAGAATACAAATCCTGAAGTGGATTTTCTTATCATTAATGTTTCCTGTATGATCTGAATCTGAATATCCTAAGCAGAAGAAGTTTTTCATTCTTCTTGTATTCTAGACCAAGATCCACTGATCCTTTGAGATATCTCAAGATGCGCCTTGCTTCTTTCCAATGACAAACTTTGGGTTCCTGGATGAACCTAAATAGATAGCTCACTATAAAGTTGATATCTGGTCTAGTGTAGGTCAGGTAAATGAGACTCCCAATCAACTGTCGATAGAGAGTGGCACTTACCTCAGGAGATGGATCTGAATGAGATAACTGCAATCTGTTCTCCATAGGTGTAGTAATTGGTGTTCAATCCATCATCCTAAATTTCTTAAGCATTGTCTTGGTATATTTCATCTCAGAAAAAAAATGTGATTCTATTTCTACCATACTTCCAATCAAAGACAATAATGCATCATCCCGAGATCAGTCATGTCGAACGATCAATTAAGATCTTTCTTCGTTGCATCGATCATCCTCACTGAACTGCTAGTGATGACTAGATCGTTGACATAGACAACAAAAATCACCATTTCCACCCCTTAATTTTTGAGGTAAAGATTGGGATCATATGGATTTATAACAAATCCATGTTGTATGAGATGCTCATCAATTTTGATGTACCATGCCCGGGGTGCCTGTTTGAGGCCATACAGAGATTTCCTGAGTCTTCATACCTTTGCTTCTTGACCAGGTACTACATATCCCTTAGGTTGAGTCATGTAGACTTCTTCTTGTAAATCTCCATTCAGGAAGGCACTTTTTACGTCCATCTGATGAAATTTCCATCCAAACTGTGTAGCTAGAGAAAATATCATCCTGATCATCTTGATCTTAGCTGTAGGAGAAAATGTCTCCTCGTAGTCAATGCCTTCTTTTTGTGCATACCCTTTTGCTACAAGTCTTGATTTGTACTTGTCCACTGTCCCATCTGCTTTTTACTTTGTTTTGAATATCCATTTGCATCCAATGGGTTTCTTCCCTGGTGGAAGATCAATAAGATGCCAAGTGTTATTTTTCATTACTGACTGATATTCAGAGTCCATGGCATCTTTCCAAGATTTTGACTGTAGGGATTCCTGGACTGTAGAGGGATCATCAGAATAAATAAATCTACTCATCAAAGAGAAGTTAACTTCTTCTCTTGCTTTACTACGAGTCTATGGTCTAGGGGTGGATGTATCTAGTGGAGCATTCATTCTTGCATCTCATAATGTGATAGTACACCACTTAGTCATATGATGAACTATTCTTGTGGGTTGTGGTTCTATTAGATCAACACCATCATCCCAATCATAAATTTCCTCATTTTTGGGAACATTAGTTTCAATTTTTACAATGAGTGAAGAATCTACATCAGGTGAGTATAAAGGAAGACACTCTTCTTCCTTGTTGTCAAAAAACTCAATAGCTCTGCTGGTGTAGAATTTTTTGGTCTTTGGATCCATCTATCTATACCCAAGAGTCTCTTCATTATACCCAATGAAGATGATTTTCTATGACTTCATGTCCAATTTGTTTCTATTCTGCTTGGGTATGTGCATACTTTATTTGCACTCGAATACTCTAAGGTGTGCAATAGATGGTTTTTGCTTTGACCATGCTTCTTCTAATGTTACTCCTTCAAGAGAAAATGTGGGCACTCTGTTCAACAAATACACTGTTATCTTTGTTGCTTCTACCTAGAAATTCTTTACAAGTTTAGATTCATCGATCATGAATCCTACCATTTCCATGATAGTATGATTTCTTCTCTCAACAACACCATTCTACTGTGATGTGTGTGGAGGAGGCATTTGTCAATGAATCCCATGATTTTGTAGGTATTATTTGAGCTCATTACTATTGAATTCCCCACCTCTATCTGAGTAGAGAGTTCTGATGTGATGACCATTTTCATTCTGAACTCCTACTTTGAACTTCTTGAAAGTTTCAAAAGCTTCACTTTTGTTACGAAGACAAAAAATCCACATTTTTCTTGAATAGTCTTCAACACATAACATGAAGTACTAAAATCCAGAATGACTTGGTTGCATTGGACCACAAATATTGATATGAACTAGATCAATCCTACCATGAGCTCGCTATGTACTCTTCTCGAATGAAGCTCTGTGTTGTTTTCCTACTAGGCAGTGAGGACACTTTTCTATATCCTTTTGAAGACATGGTAGCCCATGTACCATATTTTGTTGACGTAGTGTCTTGAGATACTTGAAACTAACATGACCAAGTCTACGATGCCACAACTGTGCTAAGGAAAAGTTCTTAGCCAAAAGTTCTTGATCATCTCTGTGGACAAGATCAAGCTGAAACATGTGTCTCACATTGCAGGCTTTTGAAACTATTTTTGAGCCTCATGATTTATCTTGAAATAAACATGTTTTCTTTCTAGGATGAGTATCAAAGTCAATTTTTATGTTGTGATCTAGGATTTGACTAACTGAAAGAAGATTCTTTGTCAACCTAGGGACATATAAGACATATGATAGTCTGCAGTTGCATGAACCAAGGGGTAGAGAAATGTTCCTAATCACCTGAACTGTATATCAAGATTCATCACCTAAAAAAACATGATTTTTCGAAGGTGTGTCCCTCATTGAGGTAAACCACTCTCTATGACCAGTCATGTGTCGAGTTACTCCCGAATCAACATACAAGAAATCACTAGATGACATGGATGGTTCACTTGATCGAGCAGTGTACAAGAAGTCTTCATTATCTGAATGTTCTTCTTTCTCAGTAATATTTCCTTTCTGATGGGGTCTTCTTTTCTAGTTACCCTTTTTCTACCCTTGATTGTAGTTTTTATGTCATTTGTGATATTTTTGGTGTTGAGGTCCAGAGTTGCTTGATGAACCTTTCTTGTAAGTATTATACCAACAATATTTTAAGTCATGTCCTCTTTTACAAATTGGACATTGCTTCTTCTATTGTTTGTCCCCTTGATGTTGATACTGATTCTGATGTTGGGACATTTGATAGGAATTAGGTTTTCCTTTACCTTTTCCTTTCCATTTTTGATGTGAAGAAAGTGTTTACTCCTCTTCATCATCCTTATTATGCATGGCTTCCTCTTGTTGTAGTAGGTTTACCAGCTTGTCAAAACTAACTGTTCGTATCTGACATGTTTAGTGTTGTGAAAAAAATGTTGGTAAGAAGAGGGGAGTGCTCTCAGAAAAATGGGAATGAGAGCATCATTTGTGACCACTTCTCCCAGGCTAGAAGTGAATCCCTCAACTCTGCAACTCTTCTTAAGAAAGCTTCAATTTTCTCATTTTTCTTAAACTTCAGTGTATGTAACTGAATCTACAAATTTAGTATGACATTCTTGTTTTTGGCCTCATATACTATGCGCAATTTATCCCACGCTTCTTTGGCTATTTTGGCATCTCGAATGTGGGGTTGCACATCATGTGACACTCTAAACAAGATGATGAGTTTGGCCTTTTGATCTACTTTATCAAACTTTCATTTTTGTGTTGTATCAGTAGTTGATCTGGTCAGAGTACCATTCACATCAGTCCAGATCTCTTCAAACTCCAGTTGTGTCTTGATTTTAGTCTTCCATGGAGCATAGTTGTTTCCTCTGAGTAGTTGTGAATCTAGAAGAAAAAATTTGGGGGAATTGGTGCCCATTTTACAGAAATCACTGACATGGTTTGGCTCTTATCACTCCAGGTATAAGGTATCCTAATCTATATATCATCAATTTGATATACTGAACCTTTCTATATACGCACCCTTCTGATATACGCAATGGTACATGGAAAAAACTCACCCTTTCTATATACCTAGTGGTACATGAAAGAGGCGTTAACATACATGAATGAATTCAGTACATGGTACCAAGATAGTACTGAAAGGGGTCTGTGTGATTATTGACATTGGCTCAAATAAATATCCTCATACGCATGCGTAAATTCACTATACACTTGGATAATTTCTCATTCTAGATTTATGTCATGAAATCATTCATAAATAGATGGGATGGATCATAGTGTGTGCACTGTGACCTTATTAATCCCTATTAATTTAAAGGGTCAATGCTAGATGACGTTGTACAGCTATCATAGTGTGTGCACTATGACCTTATTAATCCCTATTAATTTAAAGGTTCGATGCCCAGATGACGTTGTTGCAGCTATCTTAGGTGTTAAGTGTAGTAGTAGTCACGATGGATTTACTCGTAAGTTCTTCCCAGAGGCTTTGTATTTACTGAATGCTGCGAATGAGATCTAAGATCTCATGATTGTTTTTGAACCAAATTTTACTATTTTGTATTACAATTTTGCTAGTTTTTGAGCAGTTATAATATTTGTCGTTGAACTATGGAAACCTGCAAATTAGTACAATATACCGAAAGCATGCAATTACATTCAAAAATTTTGAAAAAATTGAATGGCAAGAAAAAAAAATTTTGTTTCATGGGCCCTAGTGGCCTCCCGAAGACCTTGTGAAAAGAATTGCAAAAAACCCAAAATGCAATTTTTAGCGATTCCCCCCTTTAGAAAATGTTGCTCAGAATTAAAAAAAAAGGCCTAATTAGGAGAAAAAAGTTTTCCCCTATATTAGGGTTTTTCTTGCTAAAATATTTAGAGGCGGGTTTAGTTGTAACTAATAGGTTTAGTGGAGTTTTTCCACCAAATTTTCCTCTAATTGTGGCAGTTTCTCCAAATTTTGTCCACCAAATTCAAAATGTTTAAAAACTTGTGTTGGAGGTGGGGGTTGAACCCCAAACCTCCCGCACCCAAAGATTTCTATCTAACTTCCTTGGCTCTTATGAGAACTTGATATAGAAATGAAGGAAATTGTATTTAATAAAAATTGAATTTGACTTACCTGTTAAAAATGGTGAATTGGCACAGAGCTCCATGTGGAGCTGCATGGCTTGGATTAGGGTTCCCAAGCTTAAGATGAATGGATCTCCTTGTTATACTTCTAATTTTATGTTTATAATCATTTATTCTTATTTGATTTGATGCCTTGGATTTGTCCTTTTCGCAAGTTGTTTATGCAGGGAATGTGGAGATTTCCACGCCTTTTTATTTTTTTGGTTGTAGGTAGCTCATGGTTACAGGGAGCTTGTGTATATCCTAACTCATTTCAAACTCACCAATGATTTTGCTTATGTTACCGCTGGTTTTATTCTACTATGCTGGACATGGAGGTATGCTGAGAAGAATGGTGCTTGGTGGTGCATGGAAAAAGATGCTACCGTTTGCTTTGAAAAAGGAATGAAACCTCCTTTGAATATTATAATTCCTTTTTCAGAAATGTAAATTAAGCAATAATGAACTCAGCACCAGGGTTGGATTCACCTTGCCAAGCCACAAAATGAAACTAGTTTATTAATGTAATAACCATCTCATCTCAGCGTATGAGCCCTTCAAATAGATCAGTCTCAGGATCATGCAATATGCCACTGTATGGCTTGGATCCAAAACTAGATTTTTTCAACTCCCAACTCAACAAGTATGGCTTGATGCAAAAAAGAACAATATATGCTCTATGTCATACAAGATGGGTTGACCAAGTAGACCCAAATCAGTCAAAGGAGTTTGATGGACTCATGCAGGCTCAATACACAGGCCAACTCTAAATCTAGTTGTTTACTATTTTAGAAGAGACTAAATGCTTCTCTAAATTAGAGACAAAACCCCTAATGGGGAAAAATTAATAATTTTTTTTTTAAATTCTATACCTATAGGAAAATTTTCTTGGTGTTGGGTGCACCAAGTGTAAAAAAAAATGTGTTCCAAACACCTGGAATGAACCGGAGGATGTGGGGAGGTAGGGATGGGGTTGGGAGGTTGCAGGAGGCTGCATAGGCTCTCAATTGTTGCAAACGCTTCTCCAATGTCCTCTATCTTTGCTTCTCTCTCTTTCCACTCCTTCACAGGTCCATATTTTTACTCTGGTATAAAATGTAGTTTCACAAAATAGGGACAATATCCTATGTATTTTATTAATGTGAAATCAACCAAATTACATTTGTATGAGCTGCAATACTTATAGGTATTATACAACTAAATACATACATGGAGATATGTTGCACATGTGCATCAAAAAAAATATTTCACACAAGCTTCCAAAAAGGTAATCTAGGAAGCATAACCAATATTAAATACAATCAAACAATTATATTGTTAAAACAATATAACAACACCCATATTGTTTGAATATAAACAATAAGATGGTTATGATTAAATATAACCATATAAACAATAAATAAATACACTAAATAATATTCAATGCATAATTAATATAGGTAAATAATAATTAACCTAACAAAGTTGGAATTATCAATGTCCTCTTTTAATTAAACATTTTTGTACCCAACCCTTTTAGATCTCTATATAATCATACATACTTTTAGAGGCATCTTTGTTAGTAATTTGGATCATATTTTATTGGATGTGCTTTAAATCTCTATTGCTAAACTAAGTTATGAATATCCTTATATCTATGCAATAGATAAATTTAGGTACATGTTTTCTCCTAAAAATGTGTGATTGTCACATGTGACACTTAATTGGGTGCTTAGCCACGGAGGTTGCATTTGTGAACAAATCTAATGTATGTTTAGGCTCATCTTGTGTTAATAATTGATAGGGTCTCTCCCCCAGGCCTAGTAGAGCCAAAAGTAGTAGATAAGTGACCCCCTTTCTCACATTTGTTGGTCTTGGCTCCTTCCTCAAATTGTTGAAGATAATAAACTTGCACTACACATAAATCATTCTTCACTTTCTCTTCCCCAAATTCATGGTGGTACAGATTTGAGAGTCAACACCACTCGTGACAACTCTCATAAGGTCGTATTAACCCTAGAGTGGGTTAACATGCTAATAATTACACAAAAGTAATCATCCAAAAACTTATGTATTTCCTTTATGTTGATATGATTGATTGTCTTGATGTATGATGTATTATACTAGGGTAGTGTAACATATCTGATTATGCTAAATTATGAAATTATAGCCTAATCTAGATGTTATAGTAGCAGTAAATAAATCAATAATAAAATATTGAATTTAACCCAAAAAGCTAAGCAATAAATAATGAAACCCTAATTGCAAAGAGGGTTATAAGATCCTTAACTGATTCGTAGAGGTTATTAGCCAATGTTGCAATGGTGACCAGATGAACAAAGATGGAAGAATGTCGCATAGAAGCCTGGAAAATTACAGATATGGAAGATCTTACTGGACTGGGGCACCTTGGTCTTGTTTCTAGGTGCCATGGTCTACATAGATGCTCAGAAAACCTCCTATGAGGCGTCACAAGAGGTTCACACTTGCTCACCTTTTGTTACGTGTAAGTTGCACTTGGATCGATGAGGTACATGTAAACCTACAATGAAGAAAGCACCTGTAAAACCATCAAATAAACATCAAATCCTAAAATAGAAAGATGCAAAATAAGGGGTCGGTATGTCCTCAGCTACCACAATGATGGACTTACTACTGAGTGTTGCACTACATCTCAGACCCAACGTAGTTCTATGTGTGTGTGGAATTGTGCCCTATGTTGCTCTTGTGTGTTTCACACTTGAAGTAGCGAGAAAGTAACTAGATATAGAATGTAAATAATGTGTGCATGGAAACAATAGACTCCCTTTCTATGAAGTGTGATGCAGATGAACCAACCTTTGTCCCTTGTGATGTATATGGATGCAAATGGAGCTCTAAATGCCTTGATGGATGCAACCTTAGGTGGTGATAAGTAGTGCTTAGTGCTTGGTCACTTCTTATGATCACATAACTTTATATTTATATGATTCCCTTGCTTGAATTTCGTAATTAACCCCAAAACGTTTGACTACCAAAAATATAAGATGCTCAAAAGGCTAGAAAGGACCCAAAAAGTGTGACCAAAGTGTAAAGAGGACAAGGGCACCCAGAGGGGATGGGGGTACTTGGCATTGTTATCCTGGTTGGGTGGTTGGTGTTCAGAATGATAAATGTTGAAAGGTGAAAAGACATACTGAGTAAGTAAGAGTGTAAGACTAAAAGCAGAAGCATAGATCAAAGAAAGGTGGTCAAATACATAGGTTAATAATTACTTTTCGTACTTAGAAATCATGTAAATAGTAGTATGTAATCAATACTAAATAAATACCCAAAGTGTGTGATTTTGTGTCTAAATTTTCCCCCACTTTATGTTGGTGAACATAAGGCTCGATAACATAAAGTAGGTAGAGATGCATACATGATAACCATGTAGATCGATGTAGCAAGCATGTTGAGGGACTAGACAAAGCATGGAGTGATAAAAAGATGGAGCGTGGAGACTAAAGATGAAAAAATGTAAAAGGTGATGAAAATGAACATAGGGTGGAAACACACGTGTAGATGTTAATGTGTGTGATGTTAACTACCTGCTTCTCATACAGATGGACCTACAAAAGATAAGACAATCAAGTCATCAAATATGCATGTATATGTAAAAAAAAACATATAAGGAAGTATGTAAAATAAAATGATGAAAATGTGAAAAAGGAACATGTAGACCTGATCCATGATGAGGAAATAATATAGAAAGGATCTTGTAGATGATGTCGACGCGCGTAAGTTTTTTTAGGCAACCTCAAGACAATGTTATTGAAGAAGTGTAGGGAGAAACTATCTGGTGTCATCCTCCAACCTTTTACCACTTCCCATTGTATAAAACACCAATGCAGATGGTGTGCATGAGTGCTAAGAATTGTCTGTCCTATAAAATTTTTTGTGTATGGAGTTCCCTAGGCGGTGCTGAACTACCAATTGTTGTGTGATATTCCCCATGGTCTCAGGTAATCTAGGAAAGTTTGTTATGTGATATGCCCCCTGGTCTCAGGAAATCCAAGAAAGGTCACTATGTCATGGATGCAAGTCTGATTATGAGCTCCAAAATCTGAAAACTATATTGTAATGTGTTGTGTATACTCTTTATGGGGTGACTGATTCACCCAAATGATGTCCCCCCTCATTTGGGGTACATGGGACGTCGCTGAAGGAGAATGTGGCCCAAAGGAGGACTGATCACTAAAATTGTGCCCTACAGGGGGAAAGTGGATGTGCTTGGTAGAAACCAAGGCACATGCAAACAACTGATTGGGAGATAAGTGTTAGTACAAACAAAGATAAACATGTATGTATAAGACGAAGTGTAAACTAAACAGATAATGTGTCAGCTAGGACGCAAGTAGAAGAAAATGTAGACTACAAAAATTGAGTTGCAAACATTGGACATCACTCACGATGGCGCAAGACAATCAAGGCTAGAGTGGCTGAAAGAAATTAGAGAAAAATCAAGACATAGGGAAAACCCCACAAATAATGACAAGAAAAAGAAAATAGTGCATCAGACAACTAAGGAAGCAAGTAGTCCTACAAAACAAATGTTGTACATGAAGTAGCCGTTAGCATGTTAGAAATAGAAAAATTATGTCAATGTGTGTATAATCTGATAATGTAATGTGCTCTGAAACAAAATGAAACAATAGCACATATAGTGTATGAA
The DNA here is from genome assembly GCA_019776745.2 of Taxus chinensis. Taxonomy (NCBI): domain Eukaryota; kingdom Viridiplantae; phylum Streptophyta; class Pinopsida; order Cupressales; family Taxaceae; genus Taxus; species Taxus chinensis. The sequence continues at coordinate 889,696,254 of CM034147.1, read as the reverse complement.
AGTGTATGCCCCTAGGATCCGATGTGGGACTGGTATGATGTATTGCGTCAAGCATCCATGCTGCGTGTAATGGATCTGTAGAGTCTGGGATCAAAAATAGCAAGGCAAGTGAATTCACATGTGTGTATGATAAATATAATGACATACAAGATATTTATCTAGCATGTGTAACAAAATTAACATGTAAAAGTAAATGTAAGCAAGAGTAAATGTAACCAAGATATGCAATATACATTGGATTGATGTAATGGAATACAAAGTGAATGATAGGAGCCATGTTTCCCTTGATTGAATGGATTTGTATGTAGTGAGGTTCATTTTTTTATGCCCCCTCAACAATCAAGAGTGAATTGTAAATGAGAGTGTGTCATCGGGTAATGGTCGAACTATGTGTTGTATGTATCGTAGTGTGGTAAATGTGTAGTGATGATATGTGACATAGAGACAAGGTTTGAAAAATGCGTGATGATATAGCCGAAAGCGTATATCATGACAAGATGATAGAAGAAGTGATTATTTAGCCTAAAACATATATCACTAAATGATATAAGTGGAAGTGATGATGTAGCCTATAACATATATCACTAAATGATGCAAGTAGAAGTGATGATGTATCCTATAACATATATCACTAATCTAGGAATGTTGCATGAGAAAAAATATTGAATGATTGAATGTGTGAGTGTGATGAGGTCCATTAATGATGTATATCCTCAACATTCCAGTATGGACCGTGACACTAGAGTGCATCATCAGGTTGTGAGTGCAACGTGTAAAAGGAGATGAGTAGAATGCGTAATGTAGTAGATGCGGTGATGAGAAATTGTCATGTGATGTCTAATGTGTAGTGTGTAAGGTTCAGGTGTATAGGATGCCTTCAAAAGTCAAGTGTGAACTGAATCACAAGAGTGTGTGATTAGGTAATGGAAATGTGTATGATGAATGTAAAAGACTAGATGTGATGTGTGTAAGACAGCTAAAGATGCTATGAAGTGAGGCGGGGGGGTAAGTATGAGGCCCCAAAGTGTATGGTGATGAGTGTGTTAGTCGATGAATGATGTTTGGAAATAAATAGAAAAATGATGTATGGAGGTGGTGAAGTATCATAGATGTTGTAAGATTGATTGAGTAATGGCATAAACGATGAGATATGGTATTGTATGTGTCACGAGCGATAGATGGTTGTAGATGTATGCATGTATGAGTGATTATGCAATAGATATATATGTTAATAAAGCATGTGATGTGATGATGAAATGGGTTTTTTATTGTAAGAGATCCCTCAACAGTCATGTAAGAACTGTAAAAAACAAGAGAGTGTCATCAGGAAGGTAAGGTGACAGGAGTCACCTACCAAAGACCAAGTTTGCGTGAAGTGGTGGAAGCATGTGTGGAAAAAGCAACAACAAGACCATGCAATGGTGGAAGAAATGTGTATTGACCATCAGTAGAATGAGTAGTTGCTTTAACAAAATGAATTGGAAATGGAAGTGGAGAAAGATAGGGAGGAATCTTGAATGGTGGTAACTTAGGTGGGATTCATGACATTGTAGATGACTTGAGAGGAAGAGGTGCTATATTGATTTTGAGAGGCATTTTCTTAGGTGGTGCTTGAATTCCATGGAATGACCATTAGAAGTGATGACACGATGCTCATTAGACACAGATGAATCACATTTAGGAACCCATTGAGATGTAATATTTGTAGATGGGCATGCAACAAAATGTTGTGCAACGAATGAGATAAAGCCTTGACACTCAAGATGTTTGATCATTCCTTGTAAAGTGTAATAGTCATTGCCATTATGTCCATTTATCTGATGATAATTACAATATGAGTGACCTTGATATTTTGCAAGATGATAAGGAGGGTAGTAATTAGTAGATGGCAAGTTGATTAAGTGATGAGTTATGAGTTTTAGAAGAATATCTTGTTGCTTATCATTGAGATTAAACTTGAGAAGTGCAGGGATCGGTAAGACCTGAGGTTCACTAATATGAGCACATGTAAAAGACATAGAATGAAAATGAGATGTAAAAGGAGAACAAACATTTTTCTGAAAAATGTCCTTAAGATGTTGGATTTCAGATTTTAGAGATTTAATTATGGATTCCATAGCCTGAAATTTGTCTTGAAATAAAGAATGCAAAGCTTGAATTGACTCCGACATGGGTTGATTAGATGGAGGATCATGAATACTAGGGTCGTCAAATAAACGATCAAAAATAGCACTCACTTGATGTGGAGGCGTATCTCGGGGAAGATACATGGTATCAAGGGAGTTTTTAAGAACAACTTGGAAATTATGATACATTTGAAGTAAATCAAAAAAAGAAATTTGAGGAATTTTAGGAGCCATGATAAAGAAGATGATATTCCAAAGAAGGATCTAAAAGACTAATCACGAGTGGGGTTCACCAAAATGATTATGCTAAAATGTGAAATTATAGCCTAATCTAGATGTTATAGCAATAGTAAATAAATGAATAATGAATTTAACCCAAGTAACTAAGCAATAAATAATGAAACCCTAATTGCAAAGATGGTTAGAAGAGCCTTAGTTTATTCACATAGGTTGTTGGACTGTGTTACAGTGGTGACCAACTGAAAAAATATGGAATATTGTCACACCATATAGAAGCCTGGAAAATTGTAGATCTAGAGGATTTGACTAGACTGGGGTGCCTGGAGAGGGACGTGGGTGCTTGTGGGTGCCCTGGTCTTGTTTCTAGGCACCATGGTTTGTGTAGATTCCCGAAAAACCTCCTATGAGGTGCTGCAAGAGGTTTGCACTTGTTTTTCTTTTGTCGCATGTATGTCACACTTGGATTGCCGAGGTACCTGTAAACATGTAATGAAGAAAGCACCTACAAAACCCTCAAATAGACATCAAATCCTAAAAAAGAAAGATGCAAAATGAGGGGTCATAATTTCCTCAGTTGCCATAATGATGGACTCACTACTAAGTGCTACACTACATCTCAGACTTAATGTAGTTCTATATGTGTGTGTGTAGAATTTTGCCCTACGTTGCTTTTGTGTGTATCACACTTGTGAGTAGTAAGCAAGTAGTTAGATGTAGAATGTAAATAATGTGTGCATTGAAACAATAGACTCCCCTCCTATGAAGTGTGATGCAGATGAACTAGCCTTTGTCCCTTGTGATGGAGCTAGATGGATGCAAATGGAGCTCTAGATGCCTTGCTAGATGCAACCTTAGGTGGTGATAAGTAGTGCTTAGTGCTTGGTCACTTATTGTGAACATATAACTTTATATTTATATGGTTTCCTTGCTTGAATTTTGTAATTAACCCTGAAAAGGCCAACTACCAAAAAGATAAGATTCTCAAATGGCTGGAAAGGACCCAAAAAGTGTGACCAAAGTCTAAAGAGGACAAGGGCACCTAGAGGGGACATGGGCTCCTGGCACTGGCATCCTTGCTGGGCGTTGGTGTCTAGAATGAAAAATTTTAAAAGGTGAAAAGATAGACTGAGCAAGAAATAGTGTAAGACTGAAAGCATAAGTGATAAAGCAAAGAAAGGTGGCCAAAGACATAGGTTAATCATTATCTTTTTATACTTAGGAATCATATAAATAGTAGTATGTAATCAAGACTAAATAAATACCCAAAGTGCATGATTTTGTGTCTACAATATCTTTGTTTATTACATTATTATCTTCCTTTAGAGCACATGTTTACCACCTAATGACATTACAACATTTAGTTTATCTCTTGCTCATTATTCTACTTGTACAACCCTTGGGATCCTAAAATGACCCTAACAAAATATCTTAGACATAGGCTTTGGTACCCTACACCATTATTATGATCTTGGATTTCTCTCTTCTAGATCCATGACTATTATGCACCTAGGCTCTATCTTTGGCTTATATATTGGCCATAGTATGCTCTTCAACTTATATTTATCTAATATGCTATATTATGGGAGCAAAGTATGCCTCCAAAAACATGCCTTATGCTGGAATATCTTCATGGCTAAAAACAATGGATCCACTGATTTCGATGGATATAAATATAAACCATTTCCTTTTATGCATATATTTTTTTCCTTTTTGCAAAAGTAGAGCCCACTCGGATGTAGTATTTATTTTTGAATTGACAACTATTGGCACAAGCTACCGATGAATGTTTTTGGCGATCTTTACTCCCTTATTTTCTAACTTTTACAGTCTAAAATCAAATTAAAGTATCTTGCCAACATAAGATGGTGCGGGCTTATAAAATTCCTATAGTATTATTATCCATTGAATTTTAAACATGTTTATTCTATTATTATTATTAGACATCATAATATTATTCTAAAGTTTCTCAAAATAAAAGTACACATCATTATATTTAAACTTATTAAAAATTGTCTATTTTTTACAACCTTTAAAAAATTTAATACATTTTTTAGCCGATACCAAATTATATGTGTCACCCTTTTCAAGTTGGCCTACATTATTAATGTTTTTGTCTCTATAATTTGGCTCCTTATCATTGGGATATCTCAGGTTTGAAACTAGGCACATGTGATATCTTATTCTTTTTGGAGGTATTCTATTCAACATCAAAAAGTGCAATAGAATCGTTTTGACAAGTTTGGAATGAATCTAGGCCACTGAGCACTACTCCTCTGTCTTCAATTTTTCCGCCAAAGGTGACAACGGTGGTCATGATTGGTGTTGCAGGCTCTATGCATATTTTAATTTCTTATATGACTCTAACACTCATTCAATAAAAAATTCAATCCCACTTAGGTCAGTTGGCCTTGCCAATGATAATATATTACAATCCATATGCTAATAGGGGAAACATTATACTAGAGGTGGCCCTCTCACTAACACAATTGTCGATTGGTTGTGGGATACGTATGTTTTTTGCCTTCCTACCCAAGTTGAATATGCCTCTTAAATGCATCTTGGAATTGCTTCAACGAACCTACAAACCTTATGTGCCTTACTACTTAGGGAAAACATACCTCTTAAGTGCATCTTGAACTTGATTAAATGATTCTACAAACCCTTGTATGTTTTACTATCGGTGTAACATTGCACCTCCATTTGGTGCAAATGCTAGTCTAATATATATTATTGAAGATAGAGAAAGGATACTCATATTGACCACCTTACCTAACATACACATATGCTACCCCACAATTAGCATTGATGCACCTCACTATATTATTTTCATACAAGGGGTAATCAAACTAACCCCTACGTTTGCGTGGGGAGGAACCTACATGGGTTATCGTTATATTAGGCATACATACCCTGACCTCTACACTTAACAGGGAGGTATCTATGCGAGTTGTCATCATATATTGAGTGTACATACCCTACCCCTTACACTTAGTAGGGAGATATTATAGGGCCTACCTACCCTTCAAATCACACTTAGCACAAAAGCACTTAATTGTGCTACCTATATGGGGTGGGTGTGCCCTATAGCCCATGCGTACATACTCTACCCTTACATTTAGTATGGAGGCGCTAACTGTTTCTTATATTGAGCATACATATACCATCATATAATTACTAGACATCGTTATATTATTATTAGACATTATAATATTATTCTAAAGTTTTCCACAAAAAAGTAGACATCATTATATTTAAACTTATTAAAACTTATGTCTATTTTTTTTTTACAAAATTTAAAAGTTTTAATAAGTTTTTTTAGCTGATATCAGATTATATGTGTCACCATTTTCAAGCTGCCTACATTATTAATGTTTTGTATCTATATTTTTGTTCCTTATTATTGGGACATCTTGAGTTTGAAAGCGGGCGCATATGATATCTAGTTATTTTTAGGGGCTTTCTATTCAATTTCTGAAGCAGTGCCACATAATTTCTCCAACAAGTTTAGAATTAATCTAGGCCATTGATCATTGCTCCTTCATCTTTAACTCAGGGAATTCTACCAACGTTGTTGGAGGCAATGATAAATTCCATGGTTGGTGTACGGGCTCTATGCATCTTGAAATTGCCTATATGATTGTAATACTCCCAATTCAGTCAAAAATTCAATCTCGCATAGGTTGGTTTGCCTTACCAACAATAATATATTACAATATGTATGTGATTTAACAAATATAGACAATATGCTAAACCCTAAATATAGATTCACAACACAATGATAAACAATAAAGTACAGATCTGACCTAAGCAATAAGAAAATGCAAATTGAAACCATAAGTGCAAGAGATGGAATAAGAGACTTAGCTGATTTCACAATAATCTTGAAGATGTACTAAGCTAGAAAACTGATGGAAAAGGAGGAAAGAATGTTGCAACTGAGCCCAAAAATTTACATAACTGTCAGAATTTTTGAGACTAGGGTGCTTAGACTAGGTCAGGGGCGCCTAGGTGCTAGAGACTTTTTATAGGAACCTATGATTTCGTAGAACCTCAAAAAATGAATTTCGTTGTGTCGTAAGATGTTAGCTAATATTTGCTATTGATCACATTTAGGTCATTGGACGATCACCAAATTCACATGTAATGACCGAGCGTTGCACTACATCTCAGACTCTATGTAGTTTTGTGCATGTGTGTGAAGAATCGTGCACTAGGTGACTCTTGTGCAAGATGCACTAAATAACAAGCAATAACTAGAATGTAGCAATGGATGTAGAAGTGTGGTTGTAAAAATGAACTTCCCCTCCTATGAAGTGTATGCAGTCACTTGTCCTTTGAATTAAGCTAGATGGATGCTTTTATGTTCTTGAAATGCCTTTGGATGTAACCTTAGGTGATAGTAATAAATGCTTAGAGTTTGGTTCTTTATTATGATCACATAGCTTTGTATTTATATGATTTGCTTGTTTGAATTTTGTAATTAACATCTAAAAGGCTGACCACTAAGAAAACAAGATGCCCAAAAGGGGCGAGTAAAATACAAAGAGATCAGGGCACCCAGAGGGTTGGGGGTGCCTGGGCCCTGATGTCTAGAGCCAAGAAAGATAAAGTAGTGAAAGTCAAATTGGGCAGGGGGGTGTGCAAGACCACAAAGAAAGAAAGAAAGCAAAGAAAGAGGCCCAAGATAGATGTCAATTACTAGTTTTCTTGCTCAGGAATCATATGAATAGTGGTATGTGACTATGACCTAGAAATGTACCCAAAGTGTGTGATTTAGTGTATAAATTTGCCTCCACTTTATGTTGTTGATGAATACTCGATAACATAAAGTAGATAATAGATGTGTACTTGATAACCATGTAGATCGATGGAAAAAGCATGAGGAGACAAGAAAACACATGGAGTGATAAAATGAATAGTGGAAGCTAAAGAAGAGGAAGTGACCCTTGCGGTGAAAGAGTATATGTATATGTTGTGTTGTACCTATTGTCATTGTTGCTTGATGCGTTTGATGATGTGACTATTGCTTCTCATGAGGATAGACCTGCAAAAAGAAGATAAAAAGAGTAGTCAAATATGTGTATATGAAAAATTTGATCCAAGCATGTAAAAAAGTGTGTAAAAATGTGAAAAAGTAGAAAAGGCACATGTGGATAGGATCATGATGGAGTAATAAAGATACTTAAGTGATCTTGAAACTTGATTACATGATTCTACAAACCCTTGTATGTTTTACTATCGGTGTAACATTGCACCTCCATTTGGTTTGCAAATGCTAGTCTAATATATATTATTGCAGGATAGAGAAAGGAACTCATAGTGACCCCTTACATAACAGTACCACCAATATGCTACCCCCACAATTAGCATTGATGCATCTCACTATATTATTTTCATACAATGGGTAATCAAAACTAACCCTACGTTTCGTGGGGAAGGAACTACTATGGGTTAAGTGATTAGCTACATACCCTGACCATCTACACTTAACCAGGGAGGTTCTATGCGGCGTTGTCCATCATATATGAGTGTACATACCTACCCCTTACACTTAGTGGGAGGACTTAAGGGCACTACCTACCCTTCAAATCACACTCGCCCCCCCCCCCCCAAAGCACTTAATTGTGCTACCTATATGGGAGTGGGGTGTGCCCTTATAGCCCATGCCGAATTACTCTAAACCCCTTACATTTAGTAGGAGGCGCAACTGTTTCTTAATTGAGCAAACATAGATACCCATCATATAATTACTAGACAGTTATATTTTATTAGACATTATAATATTATTCTACGTTTCACAAAAAAGTAGACATCATTACTATTTAAAATTAGTAAAATAGTCTATATTTTTTTTTACAAAATTTAAAAGTTTTAATAAGTTTTTTATAGCTGTATCAGATTATCTGTGTCACACAATTTCAAGCTGCCTACATATTAAGGTTTTGTATATATAATTTTTGTTCCTTATGATGGGACATTTGAGTTTGAAAGAGGGCGCATATGATACTCTGTGTTTTAGGGGCTTTTATTCAAGTTCTGAAGCCGTGCCAATTTTATTCTTCCAAACAAGTTTAGAATTAATTAGGCAGATCATTGCTCCTTCATCTTTAACTCAGGGAAGGGAATTCTACCACTTTGTTGGACGGCAATGATTAAATTCCATGGTGGTGTACGGGGCTCTTGCATCTTGAAATTGCTATATGATGTTAATATTTTTTTCCCCCCCCCCCCCAATTCACGTCAAAAAATTCAATCTGGTAGGTTGGTTTGCTTACCAACAAATAATAATATACACTATGTATGTGATTTCACAAATAAGCAATATGCTAAAACCTAAATATAGATTCACAACACCAATGAAAACAATAAAGTACAGATTGACCTAAGCATAAAGAATGCAAATTGGAAACATAAGTGCAAGAGTGGAAATAAGAGACTTAGCTGATTTCACAATAATCCTGAAGATGTACTAAGATGAAAAATTGATGGAAAAGGAGGAAAGAATGGTGCAACCGGGCCCAAAAATTTACATAACTGTCAGAATTTTTGAGACTAGGGTGCTTAGACTAGGTCAGGGGTGCCTAGGTGCTAGAGACTTTTTGTAGGAACATATGATTGCGTAAAATCTCAGAAAATGAATTTCGTTATGGTCATGAGATGTTAGCTAATTTTTGCTATTGATCACCTTTAGGGTCACTGGAAGATCACCGAATTCACATGTAATGACCAAGCGCTGCACTACATCTCAGACTCCATGTAGTTTTGTGCGTGTGTGTGAAGAATCGTGCACTAGGTGACTCTTGTGCAAGATGCACTGAAATAACGAGCAATAACTAGAATGTAGCAATAGTATGTAGATGTGTGGGTGTCAAAAATGAACTTCCCCTCCTATGAAGTGCATGCAGTCACTCGGTCCCTTGAATTAAGCTAGATGGATGCTTTTGATGTTCTTGAAATGCCTTTGGATGCAACCTTAGGTGATAGTAATAAATGCTTAGAATTTGGTCCTTTATTATGATCACATAGCTTTGTATTTATATGATTCCCTTGTTTGAATTTTGTAATTAACATCTAAAAGGCTGACCACTAAGAAAACAAGATGCCCAAAAGGGGAGAGTAAAATACAAAGAGGTCGGGGCACCCAGAGGGTTGGGGAGTGCTTGGGCCTTGGACGTCCAGAGCCAAGAAAGATAAAGCAGTGAAAGTCAGAACTTGGGCAGGTGGGATGTGCAAGACCACAAAGAAAGATCAAGAAAGCAAAGAAAGAGGCCCAAGATAGATGTCAATTACTATTTTTCTTGCTTAAGGAATCTTATGAATAGTGGTATGTGACTATGACCTAGAAATGTACCCAAAGTGTGTGATTTAGTGTATACATTTTCCTCCACTTTATGTTGTTGATGAATAATCGATATCATAAATTAGATAAGAGATGTGTACTTAATAACCATGTAGATCGATGGCGAAAGCATGAGGAGACAAGAAAACACATGGAGTGATAAAATGAATAGTGGAAAGCTAAAGAAGAGGGAAGTGACCCTTGCGGTGTAAAGAGTATATGTATATGTTGTGTTGTACCTATTGTCATTGTTGCTTGATGTGTTTGATGATGTTACTATTGCTTCTCATAAGGATAGACCTGCATAAAAAGAAGATAAAAAGAGTAGTCAAATATGTGTATATGAAATAATTTGATCCAAACATGTAAAAAAGTGTGTAAAAATGCGAAAAAGTAGAAAAAGGGAACATGTGGATCTAATCCATGATGAGTAATAAGGATATAGAATTTTTCCTAAAATGTTGTATAAGAATGAGTTTTTTTGGGTGATCTCACACCAAGAACGAGTTTTTTTAGGGTGATCTCATGTCAAGTGCGATTTTTTTGGGTGATTTCACACTACGATAGAAGAAGTGTTTGAGAGAAAGGTCTATTGTCATTCTGTAACCCTAACTGTTTCCCAAAAATTTATACACCACTATAGATGGTGTGATCCTACTTTATTTTAGTTTGATTCAATGTAAATAGAAAAATGGATATAACATGCATGCTGATTGCTGGAGGACTATGCCTATTCTGTAAAAATTGTTGTGTAAATTGTTGAAAACTGTGTTGATCCTAAGAAAAAACTCAGTAACTTCCCCTTGGTCATAGGTACCCAAGAAGGGGTTAGGGGCACCTAGGTGCTCATGTCTGTAACTAGGGCGTTTGGTTGTCCATTATGTGTTGAGGACCCAAGTTAGAATCTGGGCCATTTATGTCATTGAAGACTGTGTTATTCATGTATTATGCATGTCTGAATTGTGACTGTGTACTACTAAAATGAGGTGAATGATTCACCCAATGTATGCCCCCTTGTTTGGGGTACATGTGGATGTCGCCAAGAGGATGCAACCCAAAGGAGAGGACCACACATGTGTTGAAACTGATACCTTGTAGGGGAGGGAACATGTTTGGTAGAAACTAAGGCACACACAAACAAAGTGGCTGGAAACATGTGTTAGTATAAGCAAGGCAAATATGCATATAAAAGACAATATGTAATCTAGCAAGCAAGAAAACAATGCAGACCATGAAAAGTGGGTTTCAAACATGGGACATCGCTCACAATGTCACGAGACAGTCAAGGGCCAAAGTGGCCAAAAGCATACAGTGTGCACATGAGACAAAGGGTATAGCCCACAAACAATGACATACAATGAAAAACAATGTCAAACAATGACAAACAAAAGTAGCAAACAACCATGGTAGCAAATAGTTCTTGTAAAGCAAATGCTGCACATGAAGCACTTGTTAGCACGTTAGAAAAGATAAAAATTATGTCAAAGCGTGTATGATCCAATATAAAGTAGTGTGCTAGTAAGAGTAGTATATAACGAAACAATAACACCTATGACATTGTACGGAAGTAGATGTCTCCAAGATCCTGATGTGGGATTGGGAAGAGGTACAATGCCAAACATCTGTGCAACATGTAACGATCTATGTAAAGTATGCATTCACAACTAGAAGGCAAGTGAACGTGCATGTGTATATAGAAAAGATAATGAGATATGAAATATATGTCTAAAATAGTAAGCAAAGTGTACATGCGAGTATAAGTAAGTAAGAAACAATGTGCAACCAAGATATGGAATACATTGTGAATGAACAAGATGGAATGATATGCAATGTGAGTGTGATAGAAGCAACATGCCCCTTCGAGAATTTGTTGATGAATATGTGTGACATGATGTTCATTTATAAATGCCCCTCAGTAGTCGAGAATGAACCATAAAACGAAAGTGCATAATTGAGGAAATGGTTTTGAATTATGTGCGCTAGAGAGATGTGACCGACAAAGCGTAGATCATAGAGATTGAGTGAGTTATGGAGAGGTTTTTTTCAGATTTACACCCTTAGTAGTTGAGTATAAACCATGGAACTAGAGTGCGTCATTGGGAAGCATCTTATGTGATAATCAGAAAGATGAGTCGTGAATGAGCCGAGTGTGAAAGGTGTTGTCATGTGTACGATGTAATGTTCATGAATGTAGTATGCCCTCAATAGTCAAGTGTGAACCATACCACAAGAGTGTGTCAAAGGGTAGTGAACAATACAAGTGTATCAAGATGTGTAAGATGTGTACGAAAGACTATATTTGAAGCATGAAGTGAAATAGTAAAAATTGAGACATCTGATAATGCTAAAAGGGGGGGGGGGGGGGAATAAGCATGATGCCCCCAAGTGTATGATGTGAGAATGATCAAGTAACATCATCTAAGAGATCGTCATTGCCATGGTCAAAATTGAATGGAGATGCATCAGAGACCTAGGTAAGTGATAGTATGAGGTTAATCATGTAAAGTGTCATTGCAGCGCAGATTGTAGATGCCCATTGCATATTCTTTATCAGTGAAAGACGGTAATGGAAATCCATGTGCATACCATCGAGTAATATTTTGGGAATATGCGAGAAATGAATCATTGCAAATGAAAAATGCGGCCAAAGGGCATGGGGAATGAAATGTCAATATGGTCAAGATATAAAGTGCCCGCTAATATAGTTATGCCAAGACTACCCAAGAGTAAGCAAAGAAATGCGAGGAGTGCATGCAACAAAGATACTGATTGAAGGAAAACACGAAGGACATAAGAAACAATAATACAAACCATATCCATGATAGAGATGGGGTGAAATGGGGCGGGGAGGAATATCATCGAGTGTGAATGCAAGTTGAGCTAAGCCATCATATGTGCAAACAGGTGTCAGAGCAATTGGGAATCAAATGGAATGTGTGGCCAATAAGAATATATTTTTGAAAAGAGGTACATGTGAAAGGAGGGACCACAGATGCATGGTTTCTCACGAGAAGACAATGAAGGTGGTATGACGTTCCGATGTATGGAGAGACCCCCCGATAAAGTGCCATTGTAGTAGTAGAATGAGGGGGGTGATATTGAAGCGGATGGAACAACGTATAATGCACAAAAATGATTCCTTCAAGTGGAGGCAAGTTATTCAGATAATTTGTGGGTCGCGGATTAGCAACAAGGTGCATAGTAGCAAAAGTCGGAATAGGTAATGCAGTAGTTGGGTATAGGCAGAAATATTGTAATGGATTACTATTAGTGGGAACTGTATATTCAAATCCCTCACATAAGAATTTCACACATCAGTGAACTGTATAAGGCACTGCTTGCATTTTGTGTAGTCATGGCCTATCGAGTAACCAATTATATGGAACTGGGATATCAATAACAAATAATGATATAGGAACTCTTTTTGGGCCAGCCGTGATAGGGAAGGTAACAATGCCTATGCATGGACGTGTAGTATAATCATATGCCCGGACCAAAATAGATGTTGGGTTAAGATTAGCTAAAGAAAGGCCTATATTTTGAATTAATGACAAGTAACAACCGATTGAGCGCTCATAGTCCCCAATTGGACTCCAGTCCGCTTCCCACCAAGTTAGTGAGTTGCCTGTACTCGTATCGGTCGGGTGATGGTGGATCATGATCACCCACCATATTATCCCTATACTTCCGCTGGCACAGCACGTTGTTTTGAGACCAATGCATCATAGACAAGATGTCGTCGACACTGATAAAACTATGTTACAGTAATGACGATCTAGCGATAATGTGAACCTGTAGAGTATTAGCACCCCAGAAGCGCTAAGTTCTAATTTAGTCTGATAATCCGGATTGGCTAACAAATACAAAAATCTTGAGCTGGCGCTCGCCGATGGCGAGGATGAAAGCAGTGCTGCAATAAAGACCCAAGGGTGTTTCTGAATAAGTGGGTTCCCCAAATGATTTAATCAAGTGATAGAACATCAGGGTGCTATAATCATACTTAGCAGAGTCCACCAAATTGCAATTAGTCATAAATCGAAGTAAAGTCCGCACGCTTGTGACCGATATGACAGCAATATGTACTGGACATTGCCAATTGAAAACCCTAAGTGCAAGCGATGGAATAAGACAAACTTACTTGATTTTGCACCTCCGACAGTACTGCGCTGGAAGAGATGGAAACGGAGCACAAATGTCACAACCAAGCCTCGCAATTTGTATAGACACTATCAGAAATGTCGGGAAAGGACTGGGGACGCCTGAAAAGAAGTGCGGAGTCCAGGGGCACCATAGGCGTAAGAACCCTTTTGTAAGGGGTGACACGCGTGAGAACTGCACAACACCTTAGAAAATGTTTGAATCAGTGGGTCACAAGGATGTTCAGCGTAGATTTTTTGTTTGTTGATCTCTACTGTAAGCTGTGGGGAGATAGCGAATTCACACGCGCCTATACGCCTCCACAACGAGACTGCGCCGAAGCGAGTCGAGCAATACAATGCAGGCATCATACTCATTGTAGTTGTGTGGTGCGGTGTGTGCACAGAGTGCTGCCTTAGGTGGCTCTTGTGCCAAATTCGTGCATAAAAATAAGCGCGACAATGAAGGAATGTAGCAAGGATGTTGAAGTAGATATGTGGGGATGTTCAAAATGAATTTCCCCCATATGAAAGTGGTAGGCAGAAGAAGCGGACATCCCATTGTCCCGCACTTGAAATGAAGGCCTAGATGAAAGTGTTGTGATTCTCTTGAACTTGCCTGTAGGATGCAACCCTTCATAGGGTGGGGAATAGGGTAGTAATAAATTCTTAGGAGTTTGGGTCATTTATTAGTGATCACATAGCTTGTGTCATTTATATGATTCCCTTGTTAGTTGAATTCAGTGTGTATCTATACATGCTAAAACGAGCCCAGAAACCAAGCCAGAAGCTCAGATGCCCAGAAAATTAAAACATGCCAAAAGTGGAGGCGCGGAACAGATGGACAAAGAGGTCGGGTTGGGGTGCCCAAACGGGACGATGGGTGCCACTGGGCGTTAGTGTCTAGAGCCAAGAAGTTAAAGCAGTGAAAGTCAGACTGGGCAGTGGAGCTCGCAATGTGTGCAAGACCACAAAGAAAAGCAAGAAAGCAAAAGAAGAACGCGGCCTAATATAGATGTCATTACTAGTTTTCTCACTAGGACATTCATTATGAAATAGTGGTATGTGCCTAGAACATAGTAATGGTACCAAGTGCGTGGATTTGTGTCTACAGTATGCAACGAAGCGCAATTGTAGACTGGAGGTGGGTGCCTTCACACTAACAACTGGTCGATTGGTTGTGGGATAGACATATGTGTAGTTGAATTGCTACCCAGGATCGAATATGCCTCTTCAATGCCTCTTGGATTTCTCGATGAGCCTAACAAAACCTTACTTGCCTTACTACATAGGATGAAAATACTCTCAGTGCATCGGAACTGGCTTACGACTTACAACACCTCATATTTTTTGTACTATAGTGTAACATTGCAACCTCCCTTTTGACAGTGCTATCGTATAATCTATATTATTGGAGAAGAGAGAGACGAGGACTAAATAGATTATTTACCATGTCTAACGTAACATACACATATGTTAACATTATTGGAAGAGAGAGCGAGAGAGAGCGAGAGGATAATTAATCATATTTAATGTCTAACATAACATACACATATGTTACCCCTACACTCTAACATGGAGCACCTTACTGTCGTTATTGTCATACAAGAGGGTAATCACGCTACCCAATTACATTTTTTGTGGGGAATTGGCACAAACATGGGTGATCGTTATATTAGGGCCTACATAACCTAACCTCTAACTTAGTAGGGAGACGGTACATCGAGAGTTGTCGTAGATCGAGTGTACATATACTACCCATACACTGATGTACGGAGGCACATGGGGATGCACCTCATGCAGGGCAATGCCCTCTTGTCAGGTGTGTGTTGGAAGAGTTGTCTCCTCTACTTGGCCTGTTTCAGAAGACAAGGGAAACATGCGTGAAACCTCCATATTTCAAGAGGCTAATGATCAGAGAACTACGACTTTCACTAGGAGTATTCCTTGGAGACTCTAATCTTAAATGATGGGATCAGTATCACTAGTTACGATCACCAACTAGTCCATGTTGCTCGGTATCTTTCGCATGGAGGAGCTTCAGAGACCAAGCCCCATTGGTGGCCGTATTATCAGACTTGAAATGAAGTCGAGGAGTGATTAAGCATGATCGCCCGCCCAGTGTATGATGGCGAATGACAAGTAACATCATCTAAGAGATCATCATTGCCATGGTCAAAACTGAATGGAGATGCATCAGAGACCAGGTAAGTGATAGTATGAGGTTAATCACGTAAAGTGTCATTGCAGCGCAGATTGTAGATGCCCATTGCATATTCTTTATCAGTGAAAGACGGTAATGGAAATCCATGTGCATACCATCGAGTAATATTTTGGGAATATGCGAGAAATGAATCATTGCAAATGAAAATGCGGCCAAAGGGCATGGGGAATGAAATGTCAATATGGTCAAGATCTAAAGTGCTGCTAATATAGTTATGCCAAGACTACCCAAGAGTAAGCAAAGAAATGCGAGGAGTGCATGCAACAAATACTGATTGAAGGAAAACACGAAGGACATAAGAAACAATAATACAAACATATCCATGATAGAGATGGGGTGAATGGGGCGGGGAGAATATCATCGAGTGTGAATGCAAGTTGAGCTAAGCCATCATATGTGCAAATGGTGTCAGAGCAATTGGGAATCAAATGGAATGTGTGGCCAATAAAAAATATTTTTGAAAAGAGCACATGTGAAAGGAGGGACCACAGATGCAGGTTGCTCACGAGAAGACAATGAAGGTGGTATGACGTCCGATGTATGGAGAGACCCCCGATAAAGTGCCATTGTAGTAGTAGAATGAGGGGGTGATATTGAAGCGGATGGAACAACGTATAATGCACAAAAATGATTCCTTCAAGTGGAGGCAAGTTATTCAGATAATTTGTGGGTCGCGGATTAGCAACAAGGTGCATAGTAGCAAAAGTCGGAATAGGTAATGCAGTAGTTGGGTATAGGCAGAAATATTGTAATGGATTACTATTAGTGGGAACTGTATATTCAAATCCCTCACATAAGAATTTAACGCTTTAGTGAACTGTATAAGGCACTGCTTGCATTTTGTGAAGTCGTGGCCTATCTGAGTAACCAATTATATAGAACTAGGATATCAATAACAAAGAATGATATAGGAACTATTTTTGGGCCAGCCGTGATAGGGAAGGTAACAGTGCCTATGCATGGACGCATAGTATAATCATATGCCCAGACCAAAATAGATGTTGGGTTAAGATTAGCTAAAGAAACGCCTATATTTTGAATGAATGACAAAGTAAAAAGATTGAGCTTATATCCATTATCGACTAAAGTCTGCTTAACACCCAAGTTATTGATGCATACTTGTATATATAGGGGAGGATCATTGTCATAAACAAAAATATTATCAACTATGGTAGATGGAAAAGTAAGTTGTTGAGAAAATGCATCTACAAATGTCTGATAAACTATGTACAGAATGAGTAGTAGAATGAATGCAAGTATTAGTCAAGAGAGTAATGATTTTAGCTTGACAATCAGGATTGGCTAGCAATAAATTATAAATGGAGATATCCATGATGAGAGGATGAAAGAAGTGATGAAATAAAGACCCAAGAGTGTTTGAATAAGTCAGGTTCACTAAATGATTTAACAAGTATAGAAAATATGCTAAATCCTAATTACAGAGTCACAACGTAATGATAAACAATAAAGTAAAACTCTGACCTAAGCAATATGTAAATGGAAATTAAAACCCTAAGTGCAAGAGATGGAATAAGAAACTTAGCCGATTTTGCAATAATCCTGAAGATGTACTGAGATGGAAAACTGATGGGAAAGGAGTATGGATTGTCACAACCAAGCCTAGAAATTTGTAGAACTATTAGAAATGTCAGGACTAGGGTGCCTGGACTGGGTCAGGGGCACTTAGGTGTTAGATACCTTTTGTAGGCGTCTGTGACTGCACAAAACCTTAGAAAATGATTTCTGTTGTGTCGCAAGATGTTCACTAATTTTCGTTGTTGATCACTTGTAGGTTGTTGGATGATAGCCGAATTCACGTATAATGATTGAGCATTGCACTGCATATCATACTCCATGTAGTTTTGTGTGCGTGTGTGAAGAAGTGTGCCTTAGGTGGCTCTTGTGCAATATGCACTGAATAACGAGCAATAACTAGAATGTAGAAAATTTAAGTAGATGTGTGGATGTCAAAATGAATTTCCCCTCATATGAAGTGTATGCAGAAGAATGCAGTCCCTTGTCCCTTGAATGAAGCTAGATGGATGTTTTGATACTCTTGAAATGCCTTAGGATGCAACCTTAGGTGATAGAAATAAATTCTTAGAGTTTGGTCCTTTACTATGATCACATAGCTTTGTATTTATATGATTCCCTTGTTTGAATTTCGTTATTAACATCTAAAAGGCCAACCACCAAGAAAACAAGATTCACAAAAGATAAAACATGCTCAAAAGGGACGAGGAAGATACAAAGAGGTCAGGGGTGCCCAAAGGGACGAGGGTGCCTGGGTGCTAGTGTCCAGGGCCAAGAAAGATAAAGCAGTGAAAGTCAAACTAGGCAGTGGGGTGTGCAAGACCACAAAGAAAGCAATAAAGCAAAGAAAGACACCCAATATAGATGTCAATTACTACTTTTCTCACTTATGAATCATATGAATAGTGGTATGTGACTGGGACCTAGGAATGTACCCAAAGTGTGTGATTTAGTGTCTACAGTATGCCAACAAGCGCAATGTCGCACTAGAGGTGGCCCTCACACTAACATAATGGTCGATTGGTTGTGGGATACATATGTTTGTTGCCTTGCTACCTGGGTTGAATATGCCTCTTCAATGCATATTGGAATTTCTTCGATGAGCCTACAAACCTTACGTGCCTTACTACATAGGACGAACATACCTCTTCAGTGCATCTTGAACTTGCTTCAATGACTCTACAAACCCTCATATTTTTACTATCAACGTAACATTGCATCTCCCTTTAGTACAAGTGCTAGTATAATCTATATTATTGGAGAGAGAGAGAGAGAGAGAGAGAGAGAGAGAGAGAGAGAGAGAGAGAATAATCATATTTACCATGTCTAGCGTAACATACACGTATGTTACCCATACACTTAACATGGATGCACCTTACTGTGTTATTTTCATACAATGGGTAATCATGCTACCCAATACATTTTTGTGGGGAGGTGCGCTAACATGGGTTATCATTATATTAGGCCTACATAACCTAACCTCTACACTTAGTAGGGAGGTACCTACGTAAGTTGTTGTCGTATATATTGAGTGTACATATACTACC
Organism: Taxus chinensis; assembly: GCA_019776745.2. Classification (NCBI taxonomy): domain Eukaryota; kingdom Viridiplantae; phylum Streptophyta; class Pinopsida; order Cupressales; family Taxaceae; genus Taxus; species Taxus chinensis. Next base: position 889,677,109 of record CM034147.1, on the reverse strand, counting down.
CATTATACTTAGTACGGAGGCACTATGGGCCGATGCACACTCATGCAGGGCAACGCCTTCTTGTCAGGTGTCTTGCTGGAAGAGTTTCTCCTCCACTTGGCCCTCGTTCTCAGGAACAAGGGAAAATGTTGTGAGACCTCCATATGGATGAGCAGAGAACTACGACTTTCACTAGGAGTATTCATTAGAGACTTTAATCTTAAATGATGGGGTCAGTATCGCTAGTTACGATCACCAACTAGTCCATGTTGCTTGGTATCTTTCGCAGGGAGGAGCTTTCAGAGACCAAGCCCCATTAGTGGCCGTACTATCAGACTTGAAATTGAAGTCGAGGAGTGATTCTCGAAGACTGTGCTTGCCCCTAGCCGTCCTAAACAAGGAGCTCTTCCAATTTAGAAAAACTAGGAAACTATGGGGTGTACATACCCTTCAACCTACACTTAGCACAATAGCAATGTGTATGCCATATACATACATACACTACCGTTACACTTAGCATGAATGCACCAAATTGTGCTTTATGTTATATTGAGCATACATATTGTATCCTCTACACGTTATACCAAAGTGTGCCAATGTTATATGAGGGTATGGGATGAGTCCATTACCTATCCACTATTGAAGAATCAAAATTTTCTAACATCATCATAAGGCCAACTGGTGTCCATGGAAGATAACATTATAAATGGGAAATGAATATGATAAAAACAATGAATTTACATAATGACGACATGGAAGACATTTTTTTTTGATGAAAAAGAAGATCTTATATTATATTAATTCAATACGATACAAGATAACTTTCAACAAAAAAGAGGGTGGTATAAGAGCACGCCCCAAAACGACAAACAAAGCTAGGCCAAGCCTAGGAGAACACAAAACAAACTAGGGTGAGCCTAGGACAACACAAAAGCTAGGCAGGGCCTAGAAACATACAAAAAACCAAGTCAAGCAACAACAACAAACATGCCCGAAGCGGGCGGATCATGATCATCTAGCCAACTTAAGCCAGGGTAAATCCTTGTTAGCATCAGAGAGATCCTAACCAGTAGGATTTTCTTCTTTCGGGTTGGCTTCACCACGAGTGGGGATGGCAAGGCTGAGATGAGGAAACATGTCAGAAGATGGCAGCAATGGCGGATTCCATCCATCGAAAGTGTGTTGAGCGGCGGCAGCAAGAGAGCCCCACCCAAGCTAGCTAGCCAGAGAGCCCCATCTTGAGCTGGCAAGTTGGCGAAGGACTCCTAGGATGGTGAGGCCGTGGTGACCCCCATCCACGCCAACGTGCTAGAGAGTAACTTCTTTGGTGCAGAGGACCCGGGGAAGGCCGAGCCCAGCTAAAAGCACGCTGTTGTGAATGGCTACGTCTGATCACCATGGCCAGGAGGTGGGGAGCGCCTAGCAGGAGATGGTGGCACACATGCAACATTACACGGGGCCTCACCCTAGTGGTGCAACAAGGTCTAGAGGTGGTCCACCTTCAACGCGACCTTATTTTCTTGGACTTGAATCTGTAGTAGTACATTCAAGATCACCATAGATTTGTTATAAACGGAAAAATACTGATAATATGTAGAATTAGCAAAGGAAAAAGCATTTCTTTCTTTCCATATCTAAAAAATAATTTCCCCTCTGAAAATATGCCAAATCTGGGTGAACATAGGTAAAAGCTTGGGATTGTCTCCTACAAGGATATGCTGCGAGGTAAAGCAATGTAGTCTTAGCAGAAAGAAAAATGAGTGACTCTAGTTCCAGATAAGCTAAGCTTTGGGACAAAACCAAAAAAGATGCAGAATAGACACTAGATGGCTGCAAAATGGGAATTTGGGAGTCGAGACTCCAATTTGAACAAGACAAGCTCCGATAGGAAGACCGTGGTGCAAAATGCACCAAAGGAAGTCGGCAATCTTTGGCTCCGTAGAGATAGTCCAAACAGATGCAAATCGCCTACTCCATGCAGAAAGAGTGGAATGAATTCCCCATCGTGTGTTGAGTTTATCCACCATGGGTAGATGAGGTGAAAGTCAATGATAGCCTTTACTGACTGAGTAATTGCGAAATGGAGTATCCGCATACCATTTCTAGTCCATCCACCAAGGGTGAGATGAATGCACAACAATTTTGTGCATCATGTGGTCAGGGACTGAGCTGATAACAACATTATATATATCTTGGTCCTGGTTGGAGAGCTGAAAACAAGTTTTTATTTCCGGCAAAGGGAGCCAGGATTGCGCATGTTTGCAGAATAAGTCTTCAATGGTGCGAATTCTGTGTTTAAAAAAATTTGAGCGCTGAGATTCCCAGAGCTTTTGCCAAACACTTATCCTGCGCTTGAAAAATCGGTGACCACCAGATGGATTGCTGATTAATAGAAAGCCCATTACGAAAGCCGTCACCTTTCCACAAGAGCCAGGGTTTGATGCATTCCCATGCTTTCCAAATGCTCTTAAGCACAAAAGTGCCAACAACTTTGACAGGCACTAGGGTTATGAACAAATTGATAAACCCCAATCCTTTCCATGCATGGTGACCGTAAGGAGTGCCTTCTTCAATATCGCGTCGTATTAGAACTGTCTAAGCTTCTTGGCTAGTGATAGTTCTAACAATCTATTTCGTGCAAAGTGCCCGCCCTTGACGCTGAATGTCAATAAGGCCAAGCCCCCTAGAATTGCGAGAGAAGGCAACATATCTCCCAAGCCACACGATGAAATCCTCAGCCAGTGGCGGCATTAGCGTATAAAAAGGCTTTGAGCAACTTTTCGAGCTTTTGAATAGAGGCTTTGGAAGGACCCCAACACGATGAGTAGTAAACGTGTGTGGCCGCAAAAACTTTGGAACAAGTTTGGAATTTCCTAGACAGAGATGGAAGACATCTTGAATGAGTACGTTCGGCCTAAATCGCATAGGCAGCCATATCCCGCTAGCGCGATTTTACTTACGCATTCAAACGCATCAAAATGGACATCACACAAAAAAATTGCAGACAATCAAAATGACTCGCAATGACGAGGCGCCTCTCTCATCTCGCCTCACTGCAATCAGAGCGTTTAATTGTGAGATTCATCAGCTCCACCACTGTCACAGGGAAAACTCACACCAGAAGCACCGAACCGAAACCAATCTCATTTTCAGAAGAAAAAGAAAAAGAGAAAGAAGAAGCAGCAAAGCCGCCACACAGGACGCTGCAGCTGCACAAGAGCCGCGGGCAGCACATCCTTACCAATCCCAGCGTTCTTAAATCCATAGTCCGCAGAGCAGGCGTAAAAAAGACAGACACAGTCTTGGAAATCGGTTCAGGCACCGGAAACCTAACGCTAGAGCTTCTGCAAGCCGCCCGTAAAGTTATAGCTGTGGAGATCGATCCGCGGATGATCGAAACCCTCAACAAACGCATTAATGGCACGCGAATGGCCCAAAGATTGGAGGTCAGTTCAATTCCTCGAAACTTCTCAATGATGATTATTATCATCCACTTATCTCTAAATTTCAAACCCTAAATCCTAAACCCCAAATCTGAAACCCTAAACCCTTGACGAGTATTGAGTATCATCCGAGGGTTATTTGGTTTTTTTCAATCATAGCATTGAGCTTATTTAAACGTCTGAAAGTTTTCAAAGCTTTTCCACTTATGAGATAAAACAACCTGTAAATTTTCAATATCGAAGGAGTCATCTTTGAAATTTTATCAGACATTCCCATGCAGGAGAAATCGTTTTAAATTAAGGAGCTTCTTAGAAGTAAATCGACACACTTGTAAGGAGTTCCATACTCCAGTCTTTTGACTTGTACTTGGGACGCTCATTTTGGATTCAAACTCAGACTCGGCGAAGAAAACAGATTTTCCAAACTACTTAAATTAAGTGAAAAAAACAGATTGGCAAAAAGTAGTGAAATTCATTTAGCTAAAGCTCTATTAAAATCGCCCAAAATTTGACTAAAATCCCAAAACAATGATTACATGCTGCAAATCCTGTTTTCCTCTTGTGGGTGCTGCAAAATAGAAATTAAACTGTTGAAATGAAGGAGGGGCAGTTTTGCAGCTTTATAGGATTTTTCCTTATGTATTTTGGCACGTTTTTATTAAGTGGCCAGTTTCCTAAGGTTCACTTTGGTGAGTTAATAAATATGTTTTCATTTAACTTTAAATATCTTCATTCAATCAAAAAATTAATCCTACATTGGTCAGTTGGCTTAGTCTGCGGTAATATATAAACCCCAATATGTCACAATCCTTATGCCAATAGGGTTGATGCCATGATGGAAGCGGCCCTCTTACTAATATAATCATTGATTGGTTGTTGGAAGAGTATGTTTGGTTGCTTGGCCTTTCTCTCTTCCTTTGTGGCTTCAAAAAATGTTTGCTTGCTCGACCTTCCTCTCTCCTTTGTGGCTTCCTCTAAATACACACCTTACCACCCAAGTCTGTAAAATTGCCTCTAAATACACGCCTTACCACCCAAGTCGGATATGCCTCTTCAGTTGCATCTTGGAATTGCTTCTATGACTCTAAAAATCCTCATTCATCATGAGAATGGGTCCTGAATGTTAATTCATTTCTGTCATACGAAGTATTATCCAAAATCCTTTTTCTTAACACTATGGACAGTAGAAGTTTGAATTCATTAATAATGACTATCAATTTTCCATTTTATTAGAGTTTTTTAATCATTAGTATTCTTTTTACATAATGGACAGATCGTGCGAGGAGACATACTGAAAACAGAACTGCCCCCCTTCGACATATGTGTAGCCAACATTCCTTATCAGATCTCTTCTCCTCTTATTTTCAAGCTTCTGTCCCTTGCACCCAGGTTTAGAAATGCCACCCTAATGCTCCAGAAGGAGTTTGCCAGGCGACTTCTTGCAAAGCCAGGGGATGCTCAATTCAATCGTCTGGCAGTAAATGTAAGTCTTTTGGCTAAGGTGGCTCTGCTTATGCATGTCAGCAAGAAGGATTTTACACCCAGCCCTAAAGTGGATTCCTCAGTTGTGAGAATTGAACCCAGAACCTCCCTTCCCCCGGTAGATTTGGGTGAGTGGGATGGATTTACGCGATTATGCTTTGTTAGAAAGAATAAGACCTTGGGTGCCATCTTCAAGCAAAAAGGCACTGTTTTGCACCTTATAAAAACATGTGGGCTGTGGGATGAGAAGCATAAAACCCTAAATGGTCAAGATGGCGAGGAAAACCCTATTTCAGATTTATCCGTGCTTGGGGAGCTGTGTGATGACATAAGTGAGGCAGAAGATTTAGATGTGGAGGATGAGATTCAGGGGCAGAAGGTTTTCGGCTTGAAAGAGAAGATTGCTAACATTCTCAAAGAAGGCGGTTATGAAGACAAGAGATCTTCTAAGCTTTCTGAGGAGGATTTTTTGAGGCTTATTTTATTGTTTCATAACGAAGGTATACATTTTTCGTAATTTATCACACGCCAAACAAAGAAGGGAGGGTGATGATATTGATAAAATCTTATCCATGTTTTTCTTCATTGCTGCATTCTGTTTTCCTCGTATCATATTCAAAATGCTATAAGAGTAAGGTATGTGCTCTTCGGGAAGCTTATCTTACTATTTTGCTGTAACGGAGCCCTCCTTGGCTTGACTGTATATGCATTTCTAACCAGCCATGCAGGTTGTTAACCACATATATAAATGCCATATCATACCCATGTTAAAGATGACATGATATGAATATGCTTCCTCACGAAAAGTTAATTCAGCAAACCAGAATAATAAAATCTGCAGTCCTCTCATTTTTGAGCTCCAGCAACTCATATTTTGAATGTTAGGGATAGATGCCGCATTGAAGCTAAGTACAACCATTTTTTGGTTACAAAGAAGTTAGCAGTTATTTCCATGTAAGTGCAGTTTACACAACAGTCTTTGGAGTTTTCTATTAGGATGTCTATGTGTCTGCTAAATACAAGTAGTTATTGTTTATGGAAGGGTAGAATGCTTCTTTTTCAGTTGTTTGTTCATCTATAGCTGTGCATATTCATCAATCTTTTTCCTGGGGATGTGCCTTCTTGTAACTGTGAATTTGTCTCATAGATTTTCTGTTTGAGAGGCCATTTAAATGGAGAGTATTCATCATGATCATAATCTAGGGGTAGCCATTTTGCACTACATCATATAGGTATATTCTTTTGGTATATCTAGTAAGAGTAATGTAGGGAGCTTTTCGTCTTCCTTTTTAACTTGTTTGTGGTTTGCTGGCACTGATTTCTCCTCAATTTTTTTTTGACTTATGTAGTATGATCTAATCTTATAATACTTGATTTTGTTTATCTTTATCGTATCATTTAGTATTGCCTTCATCCTTTTCTAACTTAAACTCAATGTTTGATTAACTAGTAATTGCATGTGTATAATGCAATGTGAACGCCGAATGGTATATGTTATTTGATTTAGAGGGATAGTTATTATTTTTGTAGTTGATGTTGATAAGAGGTGTGATTAATTTTGTAAATGTAAAAATTTACAAAACTTAATTTACTCATTCACGAGGACATTACATTAGAGGGCAGCCCCTTCATGCTAATCACTCCATTATAGGGAAAAATTGATTTGCTCTTAGTAAATCACAGTAATAAGCTCACAACAATTCTACATTCAATAGCCTTACATACTTATAGGCAATGAGCTTTCCCATATCCAAGGAATCATGCCTTATCAAAAACTCAATCATCTACCCTATTATCTCTCACACACTCCTACAATTTCGATTTGTATTCCCAAATCACTATTTACATATAATCATATTATAATTTTCTCCCATTAAAACACTAATTCGTAACAAGTCTTGTTGTCAAGAATTCACATTGAATTGGGTGTACTTTTCCTTGGATTTGGGGATGTGAGAACAACACAAACAAGTAGCATCTAAAATTGTTAAGAAAATATATGCTGACCTTAAGTTCTAATTGAAAACGGACCTTAAATACACAACCTCCAAATAACGGTTGGGCTGTAGAATATATATGTTTGTATTGAAACAAAATGTGTGCTTTCCTATTGTAAATTTTCTGAACTCTTTCTAATTTGTTGACCAAAAGCTATTTTGTATCCATTTTCTAAAAGAAGAGACGATCACAAATCGGTTATGCAAGAGTGTATGCCATTGTTTACAAATTTTTAGCATTGTTGGAACATCTCATTCTAGGGGGTTCATTTTTCCGTCAAAGAAAACAACATTTTAGAAAACAGTGAATTATCCTATAATGAGAAAACATTGGAATCAGGATATCTGAAATGACTTTGGAGCCGAAAAAATAATAGGACACTTGAAAATGATACAATCTAAAAAGACATTATATAGCTGGTAAAAGACTCGGAGAAAATTTGGTTATCCTAGAACTACTACATGCCCGTGACATTACAATCATATTACTAGGCGTTTACCCTATAACTTTATTTAGGGCCAAATTAAAAAACTCAAGATTGCATATAAAACACAATGCAATGTACATTCAATATCAATCAAACACTTGGGATTATACAAAATAAAATATGTACATTCAATATCAATCAAAATAAATGTGCTCAATCTTGTTAAAAAATTAAATAGAAGAACACTATACATAGAGAAAATTGTATTTGTATATGTTTTTAGCTGTTTTTTTGCTTTGATATTTCAGGGTCTTGGCTTTCTTCTACAAATTGGGGTCGACAAACTTCATAGGCACTACTAATATTGCTCTCACCGAGCATGGTAATTGGAGCATGGTTTTTTGTCAATGCGTTGAAGTTTTTCCCATACAAAATCCTCGAGTTCAATCCGTTGAGAAATAAAGCTCGAGAAGCTCTTGTCAGTCTCTACAATTCCACCTGCTATCACACCATCGTGGTCTTCTTCGACGACAACTTGAAACTGTTGTGCTACAAACGAGAAATCGATGGAAATCTGAACTGTTTTTCCCTCACCGCTTCGTCAAATTCAAGAGAAGGAGGTCTCTGGTACATCAGAATGGAGAGCGACAAAAACCTAAGGCTTTATTTTCAGACGCCGTTGAGCCTGACTGTCGAAAAGGATTTCCTTACAAATCAAGCCCATTTACAGCCTTGATTTGAGATAAGTTAGTATCTCCATCATCAAAACTAAAGTGGGTTTTCACGGAACTGTGAGCATGCACTGCAATCAAAACCCAATCAGAGATTTGCTTCACAGAACTGGGCATATACTCAATTTAAAGAACTAAAAGTTATCGCCGTTGCATGCAAAAATCAAAAAATAACAAACTGACGACATGCAAAAACTTAAAAGCAAAATTGTTAAAAATAGTAGAGAAAAGATAAACCGTCATTTAGGCCGTCAAATTTAACATAATCCCGTGAATGTCTGCAAAGCCCTTTCCCATAGGGGGAACACCTTCGACTTAATTAAGCAAATAGGTTGGTTTTAAGGTATATTACATGTGAGCAAGTTAGAGTCTAGATGTTATAGCCCAGCGCACCCATTAAAGCTTTGATAAGGTAATTGCTATTTTGTTGGATTCACTTGTATAGGGGGATCCAAATACAATTTGGTGTAGGTATTGATATGGGGGCGATTCAACCTTGGTTTTGCCTAGGGCATTGCAATAGGCCTGCGAATATTCATGGAGTCATCCAGGCCTGTGGATATACACAGATTCGTCCATGCACGAATCCGTGTATATCTGCAAGCCTACTTTGGTACTTTGGATGAATCTTGTCACATCCCACAGTTTTCTTTCTGTATTGTCGCAAAATAAATTGTGGCATTAAACAAATTGCGAACAACGCGGCAACTGGAACCGCTACATTGTTCTGCATACTACTATGTGCACGTACGCATAGCCGAAAGGGTATGTATACTCGTGCACAATTGTATGTGTGACATCGCATCGGCTCCCGTTGTCACGTAGTCACAAACTGTTTAATGTTGTAATTCATTTTATGCACTGTAGTCATGGATGTACATTACCTTGTTCCCGGTTTATGATAATTTCTGTAACCATCTAAGAGAGCTATGTTGCTATGTTGTTATGCTATGAACAATACTTGCGGTTCAGGTTGCACCATTGCTCTATACTTGTTTACTTGGTTTTCTTATCTATTAATGATTTTCTAATAGATAGTGATTCCATATTTGGATGATAAAAACATGTTTAATGTTCTTTATTAGTCCACAATATTGATAAATAACTACATGGCTGTACCTTGCAGTTAACATAGTTGTGAAATGATGGTTGTTATCTTTTGATGGATGAACCATTTTGACAATGGAACATTTATTCAACAATAAATCATTGAGATGATCTCTTTTGTTGCTCGTGGAGGAGATTTACGACATTGTTAATTTAAGTATATCCATATTAACCAATGCTAATGATATTGGTATTGGTCTTTGACCTAATTGCAAAGTTGATCATCGCAAAACACCACAAGGTAAATAATTGTTATTCAATTTTCAAACGAATTTGATCTTCCTTAAGGTATGAATTATTATGACTTATGATGAAGTCATAAACAGTTCTTGTGGCAAACTTAGTTAGATTGAAGGGTATTACTGTTGATGGTTAATAGTACATGAGTATATGTGTTTATATAACCATGCAGGTTCTGAATAGAATGCCAAAGTACCTGACTTTGATTAATAATTATGAGGCCATTAAGATGGCAGGATTGTTAATTTGATGGTATAAAATAAGGTCTTTAGACCATACTCTATATCAAATGTTTATTGAAATCTAAACCTAAGCATATACCTTCGCATGGGTTTCAAAGGATAATATTAAAATTGGCAAGTATTTAAATATCCTCAAGATATGAGGTGTCTTTGATTAAAGATTCTTAGATTGATCCATAACACCTTGCATGCTTGCTTTGATTAACTATTAAATTATATATATTAGTTTTGATGGGTCGATAAAAATGACTATGCCATATTATAAAAGGCATACCTTCCGATATTAATACACCATGAACTCTTGCTAAAATTGGGAGACGATTAGGTAAGATAATTAGTGGGCGGCGGTAAAATGGGGGAGGCCACTAAATGGCACTGAAGGTTAATTAATGAGAGAGAGAGAGAGAGAGAGAGAGAGAGAGAGAGAGAGAGAGAGAGAGAGAGAGGTAATATATGCGTCTTGAGGCTTATTGGAAAAGGGCATAGTTCTTGTTATAGAGGCGGCTTAGAGGGCTGAAATTGGTGCTTGGAAGTCTTTGGCTTGAAGAAATAAAGTCGGAGCAAGAAGGACATGGACCTTCAAGCATGGACCATCTTCCTTCATCTGTTTCCTTTTTCAAACTTAAGCATAGAAATTAGGGTGTTATATCTCTAATTTAGTGGACTGTAATTAATGGGAATAATAGCCTTAACGTAAGGATAATCTAGTTGGGAATTATGCTAGCCACATTGTTATGATTCTTTCGTCCCTGGTTAGTAATTTGGAAAATCTTACTCAAGCTTGAGGTTTTACTTGGGCTTGTATACGTGACCCTTTTGATCACCATGTAATCAAGGCATAGCTAAGACAAATAAAAAACCCAAAAAGGTAAGAAGTCAAAAAATTTGTTGGGGATCATATTCATTCCCTGTAGGTAATGGGTTTATATGATTATGGTTATTAGGCCTGTGTAACAGAGAACATGAATAGAGTGAGTTGATCCTTTAAGGAAAGATTTATTAACTGCATTCCTTCCACAGGGTGTTATGTATGACTCGGTAATCCAAATTATGGCATCATATTGTAAGGTGTTTGTGATTATGTATTAGTGGGAATAATAATACAAGCTATTCTACTATTTGTGGAGGTTGTCTCCTCCGATGAATGTTTTCTAAATATTTCTTTTTATTATGATATTTTTCTGTTAATATGTTGCTTGGACCTAAAATCCAAAAAGGGGTTTCAGGAATGTTGGAGGAAAGTATACCGTATTTAGGGCCTCCTTGAGGATTACAAAACCTATGGTTATAAGACAAATTCTGCGATATAGAACCCATAATGGGTTTGGAAACCCCATATATATATATATATGAGTAAATACAATCCTTACCATATGGATTATTTAGATGTTTTTCTAAAGTTGAGAATAACACTGGCATGCATCTCGGTCAGTTAGGATGTTTTACTTTTGACAAACTGATTTGAATTTGATTACCTTCGCTCTTATAAAGGTGTGGATATTGTTGGGTATTAATTTAAGTTTATATGATGGAGAACATATTATTTAATTAATTTAGCATGGTCTTGTGTGGTCAATGTATGATGACTCATGGAATATGCTAGTTTCCCCTAAATGTTATCATGATTTCTTTTATTGAATAAGGCAACTTAATGCTTACTAACTTTTACCCTAGAGCTACTAATGATAGAAAACAAAATTTTTAATGTGAAAAGAAAGGACTGTAATATTACCTGGTACTAAATTGCATGGGATATGTGGCCTGATTTAGTTATTGTCCTTACTGAAAAGCATGGGTCAATTATGATTTGCTCGACAAGGTTGATAACATGTGAGATGTATATAATCAGTTTTATATGCTTTAGTTTGAGATATGACAATGAGATGTAAGTTCATGGTTCATGTCAGTTTCGAAAGGAGCTGACCATGTTGTAATCTTTTTCAGATTTGCAGGTTCGAAAAGTACCACAAAAAGAGGAAAAGGATCTGGTTGTTCATCTTATTGTGATTGTTATGATTGCAAGATTTTACATAAATGTAGTTAATGAAGTTGTACTTGATTCTTGTATAAAGAAAGAATTACTTGCAAATGTTCAAGGAAAATATGCCTTGTTGTTTTGTATGATTACCCTAGATAATCACTTGAAAATATGTATTGAGGTTTTGTACTATGAATGAAATTGGCTTTGTATCAAATTATTGTGTTTGTGTCTTATGGAAATCATGGTTTTAATAGCAAGATGCTACTGTAATATTGAGGGCTATAAATTGATAATATTCACTGATTAGAGTATGAAGGTACAATGAAACAATTAGACACATGATGATTAATGATAAGTATATAAACATGTATCAGTGAGGATCCATGGAATTGCATTTAACTGGCAACCACAAACACTTTAGAAAGACTTATAATATTAGAAGTTAAGCAACATCTTATAAAATTCAGTATAGGATGAAATTAATACAACTCCGGTTGCTGCCTTCTAGCAGCAGGGACATTTAATTGTGTGATTACTTATCAATGTTGCATGATCAAACCACAACAATGAGGAAAGAAGTACAAAGATAGTTGTGATCACTTGGAAGCAAACAAGTTGTCTTCATTTGACATAAGAAAGCTAAGAAAGATTATGTGATCATAAATGATGCCCTTTTATCATTCTGATTAATAGCAAAGTATGGGAAATCATGGAGCGACAACTGTGTTGCAGGGATCTTGTCCATGCCAACTAGGAATGGCTACGAGGAAGGTGTCGAACATGTAATGATGCATGTCATTACCTGAGCGAAAACCTTTCACTCAACAATCCCAAGATGGTACATACAAGTTTCATGTGACCCATTCATCGAGCCCTAAAACCCGCAGCCTTCGGAGAATGAACTAAGCAATTAAATATAAGACTAGTTAAGGTGTTTAACAATATGAACTAAATAACTAAACAACTGAAATGAATCTTGATAGCTATGACTGGAATGGATTGTGAGGTGAAGGAAAGACAGGTTTCCCTAAGACATATGTGCAATTTTGGGATCCGGTTTGCTAACGCAACGCCAAATAACTATGGCCATAGTAACGCATGTAACTGGATGCGTTGTCTATTCACCAAGTCTTTTGTTATAGTGTCGAGATCCGGATGATGGTTACAGTGGTAGCTTTCCGAAGGATGCTAAAAGACATCACAAGTTCTCAGTCTGTATTAAGACTTAACCAAATGATACACCGGGTGTATTGGCTCGTAAAGAGTGTTTGAGGGGGATGCAGTAGGATCTGTAAACCCTTGTAGTTGCACATGGTTGTCATAGGTTATCCGATTGGATTCTGAACTTTATTTAATGTTGTTATAAATCAGGTGATGTTGCAGCTAATGTATTCTGATCAGCGTAATAGAAATTAAGAGATAATAATCTTTTATGTGTAGATTGGTATGTTGCGTGTGTTTAATTTAATAAAGCAACAATTGTATTAAATGTGTTAGTGAAAAAAAATTCACTAGTTTGAAGAGTTAAAAGTGGTTGTTACAAATCTTGGGCGAAACCAACATCAAAATTATTGTTTTAAAATAAAATTACTTAAAAAATTCAACTATAGACTTAAAAAAACATTAAAAAATCAAATAGAGTGTAGGGAAAACCCTAAAAGAAACTTTCACCACTCATTTTAACAAAAGCAAACAACTACAAATTTACCTCTCATTGCACATTTGCTTTGACCTTGGTATAATTCACGTTAAGTCCCCCAAGCATCTTTGCGGCCTCCCATGTTCAACCAAGTCGTACAATCCATCGTGCAACCATATCAGGAGTCTTGCGGCGCCCTTTATGCTTTGTGGCCTTCCTACTTGCCAAACATCCTATGCAAGGCCTAAACACGTCATGGTCTTTTGTGGCCTTATAGTCCTTTAGCACGAGGGAATATTTTATATGACACATCACCCATTTGGGGCAATCTAATACCCAACACTCGTTTTCCTTGAAATTTTATGTTGTGCAGGAACCATACATGCATTTGTGATAGCTTGAATTACTACACAAAGAAAGTGTTGTTTGTTTAAGTATGGCTTCGCACGTAAGCTTATGAGCAAAGCGTCGTGCACCCTTGTCCATAGAATGATAGACCATTCAGAGCGCGCATCTTTATGTGTTGAGACATTTGAAATCAACCGTGCGCAATTGATAGCAATAAGAATGATGGTAAGATGTTACAACCTTCACAATACAACAACAATGTCAATTATAAGATCAACTTCATCAAACATTTCCCAATTTTGACTCAAATACTTGAGAACTTCAAATGCATCCAATACCCAAATTTACTAATAAAACCTTCACAAGGGCTATAATAAACTTCAACTTGCTTAAAACTATCTAACACACTTGATTAGATCATTAAAAAAGAATCAAAATGCTATTTCACCTCTTTCACCTTATAATCCTTGAACTAGCTCTTCTAGCCCTCCTAAACTGCAAAATCTTGTTACTTAGAATGTCTCACTTGGTTTCAACACTAACTAGAGGCATTTTTGGATACCCATTTGGGCGTTACAACTCTGTCAAAGTTTTAGACTTTGTAGAATTAGTACAACACCTTCAAACTAAAAATCTTGTCCATAATTAGCCCTATTTCTCTTATAGCCCCTGATTTCATGTAAGTCTTAATGTTTAGAACAAATGATAATGGTTATTGAGAAAATAAAAGCATATTCTAGTACCCTTTACCCCATTCTTGCTCTCCACCAAATTTCTTAACATATCTCTTCTTGCAACTCTCAACACACTACCTAGCACTTTTACAAGTAGGTCCACTTAGTCTCAAATTTAGGTATTTGACTAGGTCTTAAGTTTTGTTTCCTGTGTTTTCACTTTTTTCTTTCCTTTCTCAACACTTTAATCACCTTTGGAACTACCGTCTTTCAATCCACTTGGTTTCAAACCTTTCACTATGCTCTCTAACACAACTTAATACTTTGCATTTATATCTTCTATGCTTTATCAAGTAACTCAAATCGAGTTTCTAAAGATGATATATCATTTCCTGGACTAATGGATTCTCCAAGCATCAGAAACCATCTCTAAACATTTCATACAAGCTCTTGACAAATCTTAACTCTTCCACTTTGTCCTTTAACATAGGTTTTTCTCTTCACGACAACTTTGCTCTCTTTCTTTATATAAAGACCTTGACAATCTTATGACTAGTTTTCTCTTGTTTTAGTTATACATTATTCTTTGGTCCTCTCTGACACTATTCTCACATCTCCTTCATAACCTTACTATTGTGAATGAAAGCTTACTCTATTACCATCGGACTCCCTTAGAGTTTTCTTTCAATACTTCCTCTTGATTGTGTAAACTGATTTTTTGACTGTAGGTTTTGAATTTTCTCTCTTCATAAGCCTCTATTATGCTTTCCAAACTATTTCATCACCCTCATTACACCCCACTTCATCTACAATACCAGAATTAGTAAGTGGAATATAACGACCCTTTGCCTTTTTTGATCAAATTTGCATTCAAACCCTCAAAACAGGGTATATGAATAGTTTGGATTGTATTTTCCAACTTTTAATCCACCGAACCTAGTCAATTCACTTTGAAACTTCATATACACCTCCATCCCACGTATATCCTCCTTTCAGCCAATTTATAGAATTTTTCAAGGGATAAAATGAAGTTACACCTAACTACTTCTTTTAAACCCTAGAAAGGGTTGCACAGGGCAATGAGTAGGTGTTTTAGGATTATTTTTGATTTCATGTGTTTGTAAGCTTCTTCAAGACCCAAGAACCTTTTGTATCACCATTTACACCACCTACAATGTTCTTCAAGACTCAAACTTTCCTTAACTCTTCACCAAATCCTTCCATTGACAAGAAGACAATCATTTCAAGATCGTGATGCATAGTTTAACAGTCACAAAGTTTCTCCTCAAATAGTCACGGTGTAGGTGTTAGAAGTGTTCCATGGCTCTACTTTTACTGTGAAACTTATTCCCTTCACAATGTAAGCCCTTTGTAGAATCACTTAATTCATTCAAAATCTTAGACTATACAAAGTTCTTACATCATATCTCAAAAATGCCATTGTACGTAATGAAAGTGATGGCATCAGCTTGTACTTGTGGAGTCCGGATTGGTGGGATAGGCTGAGGGACAAGTTTAACATCCTTATTAATTTTCTCGCATTTATATTTGGATTATTCCACTATATCTCATATGCAAATGAGAGATCATTCGATGATCTGTAGGGCATTTATTGGGATTAGTTAAAGACCCAATTTTTTGGCAATGTTTGTACTCTTTTATACTTGCATTAGTAAGACCCCTTAGAGGGCAATTATTTTGGTAAATTACCAATACCATGAGATGCAATATATTTGGTCCTTGTTGAGTTATTAGTCGAGAAGGGAAGAGACAAACTAGGCCAATCCATGATTACGATGCAACAGAGAAGACCAAGTACATAAGCCATCGAGTAGGAGAAATTTTCACGACATGTTTATCATGCGAAGTTGTTTTCTATAAAATTGGTATTTAAGCTTATTGTACAAGATTTCAAAAATGGAGTATTTTTACAACTAGTTTTGCATGATGTATTAGGAAATGTTTTCCCTTACATTTGTATTTGAAAGTTATATAAAGACCCTATTAGGGGTGCATATCTCCTAATCAAATGTTTGAGTGACTATTATAGTTAGATACTCATATCTATGAACTTGGAAATTCATCAACCATTTGTGCAAACAGTAGAGTTTGTAGGTATCAGTTCGGAACTTCATTTTGTGTAGAGGCATTGTGGCCATGCAACAAAATGATAGCTGATAGGTATAATTCTTGGCCAAGTCCACGTGACCATGTGGATTTATTATTTATACATGTGGCATTAAAGGTGGGTTTATGGTTTTTACCCACATAAAAGGTTTTATAATCTTTTATAAAAAAGAGAGAGGAAAAGTCCACGTGAGAATAAATTTTGGTGGATAAAGCCTATTAAAAAGGCTTGCATATAATGTGATATTTTTCCCCACATAAAGTTGCTCCATCCACATGAAGAGTGGATATTATTATGGGGTTGAGTTTTAAAAAAAATATGGCTTAAGCTTATTTAAAAGCTTAAAAAAGAATTAATCCCTTATAACCCGCTCAAAGCCTATTAAGGCTATTATTTGAAGTGGATTAAATATTTGGTGGCTAAATTATTATTATGCCAGGGATAATTTGGCTAATCCTAATCCGTTGAGGATTATTATGGGATCTTTTAAAAAATAAGCCATGGATATTATCAAATATCCTTATATTCTGGGCTCCTAATCAATATAAATAGGGGACCTGGGTACATTGTAAACACACACAACTCTAAGCTATTTTCTTGGAGCTCAAAGGAGGGGGGAGAATATTTTGGAGAAATATTTATAAGTCCTATTATTATTATTGTAATAGGCAAATATGGTGGTGTTATAATGTGTGGCCATAATAAAATGTGAAGGCCCACATTTGTGAGAAAATAAGTCCTATATTATTATAGGCACATTTGGAGCTAAGGCCTATATTATAGGCATGTAAATATGTAAGCCCTATCATTATAGGCATTATTATTATTTTTAAGTCCTATTATTTTTAATAGGTGAAATATTATTTTGTATCTCTGAATTCCCTCCGAGAAGACATACTCTGAGCCCGAGCCGAGAAGGATGACTGGTGAAGTTCGATGGTGATCATGGCGACATTATGGAGATGTACAACCTATTTTAATATAGGAAATATGGAGAGAAAATAAGACCTATTTTAATAGGAAAAAATTTGTAATTGGGAGTTATTACAAAACTACCCAATAGGCCACATTTGAGCCACACTTCAGAATGCAGAGCGTGGAGAATCGACTGGGGAGCCATCCGGAAGACCAATCGACAAACCAAAAGACATCGTGCATGAAGGAGAATATTGGATCGAATCTATTAGCCGGGGTCGCTACTTGGTATAAAGATTCTTGTTCTTATGTATTCAATATTATCATGCTTAGATTGTATTATTTATTACAATCATTTGAAGTTGATAATATATCAGTTCTATTAAGGAACCTGGAGACGTAGGCATTTTGCCAAACTCTGTTATCAACCTGTGTGTAGTGTACTTGAATTATTGCATTGTTTTAAAGTTGATTTTAATGGGGTAAGTTTGGAAAAGAATTTAATTCCTATAGGGGTCCGTGATTGAGGGAAACATTTCGGTCAATTTTCAGATCAAATTGGTATTAGAGCAGGTGATCCACACTTGCAAACTTGCTATTCTCTGAGCAGGTTGCTTAGTGCAAGTTGAGTGGAAAGTGATGGCATCAGCTTGTACTTGTGGATTCCGGATTGGTGGGATAGGCTGAGGGACAAGTTTAACATCCTTAGGCTAATTTTCTCGCATTTATATTTGGATTATTCCACTATATCTCATATGTAAATGAGAGATCGTTCGACGATTAATGTAGGACATTTATTGAGATTAGTTAAAGACCCAATTTTTGGGCAATGTTTGTACTCTTTTATACTTTACATTAGTAAGACCCCTTAGAGGGAAATTATTTTGGTAAATTGCAAATACTATGAGATGACAGTATATCTGGTCCTTGTTGAGTTATTTGTTAAGCAGGGAAGAGACAAACTAGGTGAATCCATGATTCCGATGTAGTGGAGAAGACCAAGTACATAAGCCATTGAGTAGGAGAAATTTTCTTTAGACATGAGATTATCATGTGAAGTTATTTTGGTATAAAATTGGTATTTAAGCTTATTGTACAAGACTCCAAAAATGGAGGATTTTTACAACTAGTTTTGCATGATGTATTAGGAAATGTTTTCTCTTACATTTGTATTTGAAAGTTACTATAAAAACCCTATTAGGGGAGCATATCTCCTAATCAAATGTTTGAGTGACCATTACTAGTTGGATAATCATATCTATGAGCTTGAAAATTCGTTAACCATTTGTGCAGACATTAGAGTTTGTAGGTATCAGTTCAAAACTTCATTTTGTGTAGAGGCATTGTGACCATGTAACAAAATGGTAGTTGATAGGTATAATTCTTGGCCAAGTCTCACAAGTGACCAACTTGGATTGATCCATTATTTATACATGTGACATTAAAGGTGGGTTTATGATTTTTACCCACATAAAAACGTTTTATAATCTTTTATAAAAAAGAGAGAGGAAAATCCCACGTGAGAATAGCATTTTGGTGGATAAAGGACCTGATTAAAAAGTTAGCATTGCATATAGGATGTGATATTTTCCCTCCACATAAGAGGCTGCTCCATCCATGTGAAGAGTGGATATTATTATGGCAGTTGAGTTCCTAAAAAAAAAAGGACATTAAGTCTTATTTAAAATCTTTAAAAAGAATTAATCCCTTATAACCACTCAAAGCCTATTAAGGCTATTATTTGAAGTGGATTAAATATTTGGTGGCTAAATTATTCTTATGCTATCAGAGTAATTAGGCTAAGCCTAATCTGTTGAGGATTATTACGGGATCTTTTGCAAAGGTCGAAGCCATGGATATTATCAAATATCCTTATATTCAATGGAGGATCCTAGGTCAATACAGAAATAGGGGACTCTGGGTACATTGGGCCCAAACACACACAACTCTAAGCTATTTTCTTGGAGCTCAATGGAGGTTGAGAATATTTTGAGAAATATTTATAAGTCCTATTATTATTATTATTGTAGAAAATGCTAGAGCAAAGGTTTGGTGGTGTTATAATGTGTGGCCATAATAAAATGTGAAGGCCCACATTTTTGAGACAAATAAGTCCTAAATCATTATAGGCACATGTGGAGCTAAGGCCTATTATTATAAGCATTTAAATATGTAAGTCCTATCATTACATCTCATTATTATTAGTGTAGAAGTCCTATTAGCTTTTAATAGGTGAAATGTTATTTTGTATCTCTGAATTCCCTCAAAGAAGACATACATTAAGCCCGAGCCGAGAAGGACGATTGGTGAAGTTCAATGACAATCATAGCGACATTATGGAGATGTACAACCTATTTTAAGATATGAAATATGGAGAGAAAATAAGACCTATTTTAATAGGCAAAAGGGAGTTGTAATTAGTAGAGTTATTACAAAGTCATACTTCAATAGGCCCAAGATTTGAGCCACACTTAACAACCAATGCAAGAGGCGTGGAGTCACCATTGTTACTGAGGGAGCCATTCGGAAGACCAATCGACAAACCAAAGGTACATCGTGTGTAAAGGAGAATATTGGATTGAATCTATCAGCCAGTGTGGGTACTTGGTCATAAAGATTCTTATTCTTTTGTATTGGGAATATTATCATGCTTAGATTGTATTACTTATTACAGTCATTTGAAGTTGATAATATATCGGTTCTATTAAGGATACCCGGAGACGTAGGCATTCTGGTCAAACTCCCTTATCATTTACTGTGTAGTGTACTTGAATTATTGCATTGTTTTAAGTTGGTCAACCGATAATGGGGTAAGTTCGGATACAGAATTTAATCACCTATAGGGGTCTGTGATTGAGGGAAAAATTTTGGTTAATTTTTGGATCAAGTTTGGTATCAGTGGAAGGTGAAATCGCACTTGTAACCTTGCTATTCTTCTGAGCAAAGGTTGATCAGTGTAGGATGGAGTGGAAAGTTATGGCATCAACTTGTACTTGTGGAGGTCCACATTGGTGGGATAGACTGAGGGACCAGTTTAACATCCTTAGTAATTTTCGTCGCATTTCTATCCAATTGGATTATTATCCACTATATCTCATATGCAAATGAGATATCATTTGATGCCCATCTGTAGGGCATTTATTGAGATTAGTTAAAGACCCAATTTTTGGGCAATGTTTGTACTCTTTTAATACTTGCATTAGTAAGACCCCTTAGACGGAAATGTATTTTGGTAAATTGCTAATATTTTTGAGATAAATAGTATACTTTGGTCCTTGTTGAGTGGATTTGTTGAGCATTATGGAAGAGAAAAACTAGGTTAATCCATCGATTGTGATGCAGTGGAGAAGACATAAGTACATAGAGCCACCGAGTAGGAGAAATTTTCGTGACATGTTTATCATGCGAAGTTATTTCCTATAAAATTGGTATTTAAGCTTATTGTACAAGATTGTCAAAAATGGAGTAATTTTACAACTAGTTTTGCATGATGTATTAGGAAATGTTTTCCCTTACATTTGTATTTGAAAGTTGTATAAAGACCCGGTTAGGGGCACATGCTATTATCCTGAATAAAATTTTTGAGTGACCATTACAGTTGGATACTCATATCTATGAGCTTGGAGTTCGGTCAACCATTTGTGCAGACAACTAGAACTGTTTGATAGGTATCAGCTGGAGAACTGGATATTGTGTAGAGAGCATTGTGACCGTGTAACAAAATGGTAGACTGTTAGGTATAATTCTTGGCCAAGTCCACGTGACCATGTGGGTTTATTATTCTATACATGTGACATTAAAGGTGGGTTTATGGTTTTTACCCACATAAAAGGTTTTATAATTGCAAGTTTTGACTAAAAAAAGAGAGGAAAAGTCCACATGAGAATAGGTAATTTTGGTGGGTAAAGCCTATTAAAAAGGCTTGCATATAATGTGGATCATTTTTCTTGCACATAAATCTACTCTATCCACGTGAAGAGTGGATATTATTATGGGGTTGAGTTTTAAAAAATATGGCTTAAGCTTATTTAAGGATCTGATAAAAGAAGTAATCCCTTATAATTTTCGGACTCAACTAGACCTATTAAGGCTATTATTTGAAGTGGATTAAATACCAATGGTGGCTAAATTATTCTTATGCCATAGAGAATTAGGCTAAGCCTAATACGTTGAGGATTATTACGTTGATCTTTTAAAAAATAAGCCATGGATATTATCAAATATCCTTATATTCAAGCTCCTAATCAATATAAATAGGGCACCCAGGGTACATTTTGTAAGATACACACAATTCTTAAGCTATTTTCTTGGAGCTCAAAGGAGGGGGAGAATATTTTGGAGTCATATATGAATACGCCCCCTATATATATATATAATCATATATATACTATATATATATATATAATTGAGTCCTACTGGTTTGTTATTATTATTAACTGTTGTAGAATTTGGCAAATACCAAGTGGTGTTATAATAGTGTGACCAGGTAGGTTCAAAATGTGAAGGCCCACGCCTGTGAGTCCAATAAGTCTCTCACCCTATTATCCAAAGGCATGTAAAGAGGGTAAGCTCTATCTCTGCTTTCCCAAAATGGAGGAGTTCCAGATGCTCTGCTTCCACATCCTCTACGTGATCTCCAAATCCTTCATGAGTCATCTCTCTCTGTAACACCATTCTTTCCGTAATTGAGTTTTTTTGGGGTTTTACCCTCAAGAAGAATTTATCTCCTTGATTAAATTTCTTATCAACTCTTTTTAAATATGTGTGGCTTTTCTGCCTATCGGCTGCTTCCTTCAACCGCTCACAAATGAACTTCATTTGCTTTTCTATTTTTGTTAACATTTCCAAGCCTACTACCTCTCTGTCCTTTGTGTTATCCCACCTGATAGGATTTCTACACTTTCTTCCATACAACGTTTCAAATAGTGACATTTTCAACGAATAATGATAAGTGTTATTATAGGATAATTCAACTAATGAAATTATTCTTCACATTTATATTGTAATCTGGTTAAATATTTCCATTTGACAATCAATTTCTGGATGGTAAATCGATCTAAAGTTCAATTTCATTCCCAAAGATGAGTTTAGATTTTTCCAAAATCGAGAGGTCATTCTAGGATCGCTGTTAGAAATAATAAATTCTAGAATTCCATGCAATCTGAAAATTTCATGCATAAACTTTTGTTCAACTCACACGCGTCGCATTAAAATAAGGTCCAGTATCAGAATCTGTGAGCATACTATTCTTCTAGATCTTCTAACCACTCCTCAATACTGGCCAAGGTCAACTGATATGTCTTCATCACACAACATCTTGAAAAACAATTGAGAAAGATGTCCCCGACAATGGAACCAATGATGTAGCCAAGAATTCACTGCAAATAGCCCAAGACGCACTGACACATCACTCAACCTAAATTGAGCACTCTCCCAAAGCACGCAAAGGGTACGATGTCCCTCTTCAGAGTTGCTTGTCTAGAATGTTAGCATGATTAAGTATGTATATATCCATACTCATAACAAGTAATCAATTAAACCACAGTGCATGAACCAAATCTAGATCTTAACCATAGGAAATATTGACTAAACAATTGCTATAATGAGATTTACCATGCAAGAACCATATTCAGTCACATCTAACACCAATATCATAGCTAATAGTATACATTATGGATTAAGTACTGTAAAACACAAAAGCTTCATACATCATAATAGTATCACTATGAGTCATACGTGTGAACATTTACCAACTTTACATAACTCTATAATCAAAATGTGTATCTGATCGAATCTACAATAGACTGTGTAAACATGCAATAATAAAAGGAAAGATAACCAAATCGTACCAAGCCAAGAAAACAGATGCTAATCAAACACCACGATCAATAATATGAAAGCAATTCGCCAGAATAAATTTACGTAAACCTTTGCAAACAAATGAACAACAATATCATATATTATTATGGAACTCAATGAAATACAATGAGAATGGGCCTTACTTATATAGGAAAGGAATAACAATCTAAGAACCAGTCAAGGTCGTAGATCAAGCCATAAATCATGAAAATAACTAGGAAAAGAACTAGTCAAGACCATAGATTTATGAAAGAGCTAGACATCAAGGATCTAGTCAATACCATAGATCAAGGAAAGAACTAGTCAATACCATAGATCAAGGAAAGAACTATACCTAACAACTAGATAATATCCCCTAATATATAAATAAATAAAAATAAATATCCACACACATAAGTGGGTGAGGATAAATACAATAAAGGTAAATAAAGTACCTAGGTGAACATGAGCTAAGGTAAATACCTACTCTAACACCCCCCCCTCAAGTGAAGCTAGGGGCCAAAATAGAAGTGGCATGTCCATAGTATGAGTCCTGACAACTAGGCCTGATGAGGTACTCATGTACAATATATCCATGAAGAAATCTCGAACCAAAAGGAGGAAAGAATCCTGCTAGAAGGAAAGAGAAAGAAGAAGAAGGAAGATGTTCTCACGAAAACCCCCCAAGAACAACTTTGAAACCCCAAGCATGCCACGTAACTCAAGGTAGCGAGGTGATGCAAAAGGCTTCGTAAAGATGTCCACAACCTGATGCTGAGTCAGAATGTACTCCAAAGCAAAGAACTCCATCCTGAATGTGCTGATGAATGAAGTGGATGTGTATCTCAATATGCTTGGTCCGCTGGTGCTCAACTGGATTGGGAGAAATGTGAATTGCATTTTGGTTGTCACACCAAAGTATAGTCGGTGAATCCTATGGGAATCCAAACTCTGTCAATAACTGTCAAAGCCAAAGAATCTACTGACTCACTATAACTGCTACCCTATACTCTACCTATGAATATGAAAGTGCAATAGCATGTTGCTTTTTTGCATGCCCAAGCAACTAGAGAAGAACCAAGACAAAAAAGATAACCAGAAGTGGAATGCCTATCATCAATAGAACCTTTGCAATTTGAATCTGTATACCCAACCAACTGAGTATAACCTCTAGTGTAGTGTAGGCCAAAGTGGGAAGTGCCCTGCAAATAGTGACAAAATCCTTTTAACAACCTGCCAATGGCTACTATAAGGAGAATGTGCAAATTGAGATACAAGCCCTACTGCAAATGAAATATCAGGGTGAGTATGGGTCAAATACATGAGACTTCCAACCAATTGCCTATACAAAGTAGGATCACAAAGTGGAGTGGTACATGTGGAAGTAAGAGTAGCCCTAGACTGAAAATGAGATGGACTTGGCTTACAATCAGCCATATCAAAGTGCTGAAGAAGATCATGGGTGTACTTTTGCTGACTCAAATGAATCCCTGAATCTGTCTGAGAAATATGTAAACCAAGGAAATAATGCAATAACCCAAGATCTGTCATGTTCAAACTATGTAGAAAGATCCCTTTGAATAGTCTGAATGTGGGAAGAAAAGCTTCCAGTAAGTAACATATCATCAACATACAAGACAAGTATCACAATATCCTCACCAACATGCTGAAGATACACTGTATGATCGAAGTGGCAACGAAAAAACCAGTAGATAGAAGAAAATAATCCATCTTCTCATACCAAGCCCAAGGGGCTTGTTTGAGACTATAGAGAGACCTTCGGAACCTATAAACAAGAGAAGAATCCTGAACAAATCCAACATGTTGCTCCATGTTTATTTCCTCTTATAAATCTCCATGTAAGAAGACACTCTTCACATCCATCTGGTATATGGGCCACCCCTGTGATGCAACAATAACAAGTACAAGGCATACATAATCCATCTTGGCAACATGTGTAAAAGTCTCAAAGTAATCAATACCTTCAACTTGTGAAAAAACCTTTGCAACAAGACAAGCCTTATACTTGTCAATGGACCCATCACATGCATATTTGGTTCGGTATACCCACTTACACCTAGCCATATTTCTTCCTTTAGGAAGAGTTACTAAATCCCAAGTATGATTCTTCATCAAAGAAGAATACTCAACTTCCATCATCATCCCAATCCTGTATCCCATGAGCCTTTGAAAAATATTGTGGATCCTCATAAAATAACTAACACAAGAGTCTAGAACCTATAGAATGTGCGTGATGATGCCTAGTGGGTGGAAGATCCTGTATGAAAGGTGCTGCCTCATAAAATGTAGTATGAGCCCACTTAGGCATAGTGACAACATCAGTGGGAATAGGATCCTCAATGACTATCCTATCAACCTCCTCAAAGAAAGGATCCTCAAGATGAGAGATAGATTTAGAAGAAGAAGAATAAGGAAGGCATGGAAGAAGATGAATACTCATAAGGAGTGAAGTGCTCATCAAACTAAACATGTGTTCAAAAAATAACATCACGAGTATCAGGATCTAAAAGTCGATAAGCTCTCATGTCATCACAATACCCTACAAAGATCAAGGGTTTGCTCTTCTTATCCAAATATTTCCTTTTCTTCTTTGGCACAAAGGCCCAAGCATGGCTCCCAAAGACTTGAAAAAATGAGATATCTTGCTTAGTGTTGGACCAAGCTTCCTCTGGAGTCAAATGCTCAAGGGCTCTATGTGGTGGTGTGCATTCTAAATGTAGTTAGCACAATTAATTACCTCTGCCCAATAGATAGGAGGTAAATATCTAGAAATGCATCATATAGTTAGCCATTTCTTTCAAAGTTCCTATTCTTCCATTCAGCTAAGCCATTCTGTTGTGGAGCATGAGGAACAAAATGTTGGTGAATAATGCCTTGAGTTGCCAAAAAATCAAAAAAATCATTGCTTAAGTAATTGCCCCCATTATCAGTGTGAAGGTTCTTTATGCAACTAGAATATTGTTTCTCGACCAAATCCTTGAGGACTTTGAAGTGTGAAAAAACATCACTTTTGTACTTGATAAAATAAACCCAAGTACACCTCAAGAAATTATTAATAAAGGTAACTACAGTACTTAGCTCCAATGAAAGAGGAGGTAGGAAAAACCATCAAGTCACTATGCACAAGCTCAAGTGGTGAATAAAATATCTTAGAAAAATTCTTAGGAAATGGTTCTTGGTGTTGTTTCCCTAATGCACAGCTAGAGAAAACTCCCTCAAGACAAGAAACTATAGGAAGACCATCCACCATACAATGAGTGCTCAACTCCTTCAAATATCTATAATTGAGATGTCCAAATCTTTCATGCCAAAGCTTACTCTCTGAATCTGCATGAGAAACCAATCCTATCCCTATAGAAGAAGTCTCATCAAAACCCTCAAAGTGATATAGTCTAGAATTATGATCATTAACAATATCTTGAGCAACAAGTGAATGAGGCTCCAACAAAGTTCATACTTCTACCCCATGTGGTGTAAAAGTCACTATTTTTCCTTGACCAGAATGACAAATTTGATATACAGAAAACAAATTTGTGGTAATGTTAGGAACATATAGTACATCTTGGATACTACCACCATCAAGTTGTATATCACCTTTTCCCTCAACAGAAAGAAAGGAAGAATATCCAACCTCAATTTTGGAAGTAGAACTCAAACCTAGAGAAACAAAAGACTCCTTGGAAGAAGTCATGTGATGAGAAGCACCAAAAGGGTCTATAACCAAACTATTTGCAAGTGGTCACTGAGATCTCCCAACAACATTAAGTGCTTTGTCATGATGATTAGAAGGAGGTGGAGTGGAGATAAATTTTTTGTGTTTCTTGGCTACATCCTCTAAGGCTTGCATTCACTTATAACACCTATGTTCTCTATGACCACTGCCCCCACAAAAAGAGCATGAAAGACTAAAATTATTCTTGGATTTAGAAGAATCCTTGGGTTTAGAGTTATTTTCTTTGGGTTTAGGAGCATTTTGAGATGGAGAAGGGGTAGATTTAGTTTTACTTTTTGATTTTCCCTTTCCCTTAGGATTATATGCAACTAATTCCTTTTGAGAGGTGGAAGACTCAAGGTAAGACAATTTGGATTCTTCCCTAGTAAGTCTTTCATAAAATGTTTCTAAGTCAAGCATTTTGAATGTGTCACCTAAGGAATCTATGCTATAGAAAAATGTAGAAGAAAATATTTGAAATGGTCATCTCAACTTGGATAGAATCAAGTAAACACATTCTTCATCTTTCTTATCTCCTCCACTCCCCTTCAACTGTGTCAACAAATGTTTGAAATTGGCAAGATAGTCTATAATTGTTGGAAAATCTTCAGGATTAAGAGAGGTGATCTCAATTTCAAGTTGCATGGCTCTCATATGATCCACCTTACCAAATAAATCCTCCAATTTCTCCCATATTTTGAAAAGAGAGTCACATTTTTCCAAATGAAACAAAAGACTGTCACTTACATAAGTTCCTATCAAACCCATACACTCATCAAATTTTCACTAGCACTGAAATTTCTCATATTCTCTAGTGAACACTGGTTGTTCTGAAGAAGTTAAAGCCCATAATCCTTTCCGCTTAATTATTGTTTCCATTCTTGGTTTCCATGTGTGGTAATTATGTATTGTTAATGGATCAACATGATCTAATGCAGAAGTAGATAAAGATGTCATCCTCAAAAAAATCACCAAAAGAAATGCAAGAACCAAGAAATGCAACAAGACCTCCACAACAAGAAAATCCCCCCCCCCAAAGATTTTAGCACTTTATAATGAGTGCGTGTTACAATATGACACTTTATAATTATTGTGTGATTCTCAAAATAAATTTCATGGAAATAACACGGAAAAATTTTTACAAAAAATGGACTCAAAACCGAGTTACCGAGTAAATAAATGCTTTACAATGGAAAATTTCAGCACTATAAATGAATGTAATTTACAACAAAATGAAACTCAAAACTGAGTTCATCAAGATCATGATGACTAGATACAAGCTGCTTTCAATGTAAAATTACTAGCTATACTACTAAAACCTTTGCAAACAAATGAGCAACAATATCATGTATTATTATGGAACTCAATGAAATATAATGAGAATATGTCGTGCTTATATATGAAAGGAATAAAAATCTAAGAATCAATCAAGGTCGTAGATCAAGCCATAAATCAAGGAAAGAACTAGTCATCAAAGAACTAGTCAAGACCATAGATTTAGGAGAGAACTAGACATCAAAGATCTAGTCAATACCATAGATCAAGGAAAGAACTAGTCAATACCATAGATCATAGAAATAAATATACCTAACAAGTAGATAATATCCCCCTAATATCTAAATAAATAAAAGAAATATCCAAACACATAAGTGGCTGAGGATAACTACAATAAAGGTAAATAAAGTACCCAGGTGAACACGAGATAAGGTAAATACCTACTCTAACACTTCCTACGAATCAACGCATCAACCACATAATTATCTTTTCCTTTTATGTAGCTAATGTTAAAATCATAATGAGAGAAAAACTCCAGTTATCTATGTTGTTTTACATTCAAATTAGGTTGAGAAAAGATATATTTCAGCCCTAAGTGGTATGTTTTCAATTCAAATGGTTTTCCCAGCAGGTAGTGCCTTTGAAAGCATGAACTATTGCAACAAGTTCTAGGTCATAGGGAACATGGTTATGCTCATGTAACTTTAGTTTTCTACTCTCATAAGCAATTACATGATTGTTTTGTGGAAGTATTCATGACCCAAACCTTCATCGAAGGCATCAGTTACCACAATGAAGTGTTAAACCCTGGTCATTGATGTCAAGTGAAATTGATGGAAAAAGAGTGAGTGGTGAAGTAAGACTCTACATGAGGCATGAAGGTTAGTTCTCATTAATAGTTGGAGCTCACAGTTGATAGGTGCATGGTCAAGCAAACAAGGTGTGTGGTGAGTTCTCTCAAGGTGGTATGCAGACTTCCCAAGGTTAGATAGGGTCATTCAGGTCTTAACAAGTTTGTAACCCATCTTCATGGTCAGCTCATGAAGTTTCATGAAGCTCTAAATTTAATCCCAGATCTAGTTTAAGAAGGCAAGTGAGATGGTTGAAAGGGCATTTCATAATGATGGCATTGATGTATGATAAGTGTTTCAGTAGTGTGTAGTGATCTCAGGCTAGGTCATTAAACATTTAGGATAAATTTAGGGCATTGCAAGCTTAGTAAGTGAGATAGGGGTCCATTGAAGAAATTGAAGAGGTTGGTAAACTTAGCTTAGTTGATTTATAGGTCTAAAATTCATTTTCATATTTTCTAAGTGCTCACATAGATCTGCATGGAGAAAGAAAAAGGTCTAGTACTTAGAATTTTTTTGAGAAAAACAAGTAAGTTGAGTTTTCCAATGTTGCGAAGATATGATGTGCTAAGAATGCCAAGTAATGAACAGTAGAGAAGTCTCACAAAACTGTAAAAAAGGAGTCTTTTAGTGTATTGCGGAGATATGAAGTGCCAAGATTACAATTAGAGAAGTCCTGAAATCCCAAGTAGAAGCATCCCACAAACCCGCAAAGAAGGAGTGTGTATTGTGGATATCTGATGTGCTAAAACTGTGGATATTTGATGTGCCAAGAATGCAGATTTTAGACATGCATCAACTACGAGTAATGGAGGCCCCAAAAATCAAAGAAAAGTAACTCTAGAAAACCGCAAAGAAAAGAGAATTTGAGAAGTAAAGTGAAGATCTGACGTGCCTCAACTGAGAAGTAATGGAGGTTCACAAGTTTGAAGTAAAGTAGTTTTGAGAACCCACAAAGCAAAGGGCACAAGGTGGAGTAATGATGAAAACTGATGCATCACTACTGCGAAGTAGTTGGGGGTCAAAAAACCGAAGTTGAGCAATAACACCATGTTAACCCACTGAAAAGAAAACGTAAGCAATAACATCATGTAAACCCACAGAGAAGAGAAGTGAGACAGTAATGACACCTCAAAAACCCAAAAGGCCATAAATATTGACTTAGAGCTCCATTTTTCATGTTTTTGTACTGTTTGGAAAGGCGATTTCATCCTCTATGCCATGGAAAATAAAAATACAATATTAGGAGGAATAAAAAATGTCATAAAGGGATTCATGTAACTGAATGTCAATGTAACTGGAGTTATTTTTAGAAGGCAGTTTTGAAACGTCTTTTGTGTTCACCTGTGCATGTGAAGAGCATTAAATGTAATTAAAAAAATAAAAAATAAAGATTAAAGAAAGAGAAGAATACATTTCTATTTAAGCTCAAATCAAAATCATAATAAACTGATGAAAGAGAGAGAGAGGTGTAGTCGAGATCAAGGGATTTTAGAGCGAGAGCAACTAGGGTTTTTCATGTTTTTTAACTTTTTGGAAAGGTGAATTCATCCTCTGCACCATGGAATAGAAAAATTCAAGATTAGAGGAATAACATAATGTGAAAAAGGGAATCTTGTAACTGAATGTCAGTGTATAACTGGAGTTATTTTTAGAAGGAAGTTTTGTAACGTCTTTTATGTTCAGATGTGCATGTAAAGAACATTAAAATGCAATTAAAATAAAAAAATTGAGAGTTAGAGAAAGAAAAGTATACTTGTCTATTTAAGCTCAAATAAAAATCATAATAAACTGATTTGTGAGAGTGTGAGAGTGAGAGAGAGAGAGAGAGAGAGAGAGAGAGGAGAGAGAGAGAGAGAGAGAGAGAGAGAGAGAGAGAGAGAGTTGTAGTCGAGCTTAAAGGATTACAGAGAGAGCAACTAGGGTTTTTCAAATGAAGATATGCTGAGTGAATAAGGTCTTCAAAAAAAGTCAATTAGAAAAATGAATGCTTGAATAACTGAGAGAGATGAAGGAGAAATTAATATATAATGAATATTCATTGTTGAAAGTGAGAAGAGCTACATATTGAAAAATTATTGCTAAGATAGAGAGCATACAATGCTACTAAATTAAGACTTGTTGATTGAAAAAGAGGAAAATGAAAAAGCTGTAGAGAGAATAAAAAACCCATTTCAATGAATGTTTGAGGGGAGAGATCTGAAAAAGAGAGGTAAAAATAATACCGAATATCTGTTCTTAAAGAGTGAATGTTGAGAATAAGAGACAAGTGATCATAATATGTTGTATGTGCCATATAGGATCTATATGATCAAATCAGTTTTAAAATTTTTCTAAGTAGTTTCTTAGATCTCAAGGGGTTGTGGCCTCATTGTAAGTAGTGGCGTACAAAAGATCAGTTGTGGTAGATTAAATTATAGGGGGTTAAATCCTCCTTGTGAGTTGAAGCTCACTAAAGGTCAGTTTTCACTGTACCAACTTGGGAGTTGTGGCTTCCAGAAAAGTTGAAGCTTATCAAAGATTGGGTGGTTTCCTAGTTAAATTATTGGAGTTGTAGCTCCAAATTGAGTTGTATCTCAATCGTGAAATCATTCTAACTCTGAAGGACAATTCTCCAAGTTAGTTCTCTGGTTTCAGGGGGTTTTTGTCCCGAGAAGAGTTTCCCACATTAAATATTGTCTCCTCGTGTATCTGTACTTATTTCCCTCTTTATCTCTCATGATTGATAATGCATGCTTATGACAATCAATATAGCTTAACAATAATAGATTAAGGAAGTGGAAATTGATTGTAAAAGTTTTATAATAAGTGATTCACCCCCCTCTCAGTGCCTAAAATTCCTAACAATTGGTATCAAAGTGTGGTCCTTCTTGACTAGCGTAACAAATTGAAGGTGATTCTCAAGACTTAAAATGACGAGATCAATTCACAAGAAGCATCACGATGAAGTTCACAAAGAGATGTTTTTAATGGAAATGGGAGGTTGTAGTAGCTTCATGCACGATTCAGATGATGAGGAAGCAAAGGCCAATCTAAAATCTAAATTGGAGTGTGCTCTAGAAGAATTAGACAAGTCAAGGAAGAAAATCAATAAATTGAAAGTATACATAAAATCCTATGAGAAGAACATCACCCTTATTGAGAAGAAATTAAGAAAACAAGATCAAGAGGATGCTCAAGAATGCAAAGAAAATGATTCTCAATAAGAGAAAGTGCTTAAACTCTCTCAAACTCAAGGAAGAACATTTTACTAAGTTGATAACCTTGGTGATGAAACAACAAGGTCAAATTAGATGCCATAAATAAGTGAAACTGATCTCTAAGGCTACAAGAGACAAAGAAACTACTTGCCTTAAATTTGAAGAGGAAATAAAGACTTTGAAGGTTGAGTTAGAACAGGTTTCAAGAAAATTTAATGAGGTGATGATCAAACAAACATATCCTGGTAACAAGCCTAGTTTGGAACTTAAAACTAAAGTAAGTCAGACTGAAACAAAGCATGAGCTCAGTCATGAAGTATGTCAAGCATCCATCCAAGCCAAGAGTGAAGAATGTGAAATACTAAGTGAAAAAATAAACACCTTAAAAGAGGAGCTAGAACAAGCAAAGAAAAGGGAATTTAGATCTGAATCAAGTCATACTTCTTGTCAAGGATGTTCTTAGTCCAAGAAGGACAACAAAGAGAACAAGAAGATCTTTAGGAATTCAAATCCAAGAAAATTGAAAGGTAAGTTTCATGGAACTTGTTTTTCATGCAACATCTTTGGACATAGAACTAGAGATTGTAGGAGAAAGGTAAACAAATAAAATCCATGGAGGAATTACAGAACTGAATCTAAGAAGAATAGGATATGTTTCAATTTCCATGAAAGAGGTCATAAAGCTAGGTGGTGCTTGGAAGAGCCTATAAATCAATTTTGCACAAATGGATATCCTAGAAACATAAAACATGTCATTTTCTTCAAATGTTTAAAACTTGGATACTATGCCAAATAGTGCAAAACTAAGCTTTATGTTTATAAGAAGAAGGAAGTGGAAAAATCCAAACCTCAAGATAATGCTAAAGGAAATCCGAATGGATTTAGAGAGAAATAAACTCAAGACAAGAAAGAAAAAGGACTATTTTCTCAATGTAGAGATAGGACATGTGTGGAGAAGCCTAAGGTAAACTTGGAATCAAGAAATGAAGGTAGAACATCTAGCAGTACATCAAAGAAGATAGACAAGACTTCACAGGAAAAAGAAAGAAAGAGTGAGTCATTAAGCCTTTTTGATGAATTCCTATTTTTCTGAGAGAATTTGTGAAAAATAGAAGGCCTTCTCTAAGCTTCTAGAAGACATACTCTCCTTAAAAGAAGCATTAATGTGTACTTGAGAATAATTATCATCAGTAAGGGCTCATGTTGCAAATATATCTCAAATGAAAATGTATGCTTAGTCTATTATTCTCTTAAAGTCTGTTTGGTGTGATTGAATTGTGTCAAGTTCTTAAAAGGCTGAGTATAATATGTTTATAAGATCTATTTATCATAGTGTACACCTTAGTTCTTAAAGCTATGGATCATGAAATGAGTGAACTAAGTTAGTCAATATCTACTATGAGTGCATGTGAGTCAAAATGGTTATTCTTGTTATTTGAAGTGCATCTATATGCATATGTATATTCATTATGGTCAAGTCATGGGTCTGTAAAAGTGAGTAGAAGTTTGTCAAGTAACCAAAGTGTACTCTTTGGTCTGTATATGTAGACTCAAGTATTGGTCAAATTGTGATTTTTAGTAAAGAGATCATATCTTGTTATCCACATAGTCCACTCAGCCTAGTTGTTCATACCTTGAAGTGTGGATCAACACTCCTTGGATCTCAAATCAAAGTTTGAATATTGTAACTATTAATGTGAAATATGTGTTCAAGTGTGTTAAGAGTGTTCCTGACTGCTAGAATGTTCAAAGTGTCAAGTATGGGGTAAGTGCACCAAGTTGGGGGGCCAAAAGGGGGTCTTAAGTGGATGCATTTTTTTGAAAAATAAAAAAATTCAACTTGTACGAGTTTTTCGAAATAGTTATACTCAAAATTGGAAGATGTAGAACTATGAATTGTAGCATTTTGAGTCTAGTTTCTAAGCTACTAAGTTTTATTGAAAACAAATAAGTTTAAGTGGGTAAATTAACTAAAATACCAATAGGTGCTCCTTGTTTTTGTTAAAAAACATAATAGAGTGACTTTCGTGCCACCCACCATTTTTTAGCACCATTTAGTATTTTTGAAAACCCTTTGGTAGAAAGATAGCTAGGAGCATCTAGTTTGTGTTAGAAGTTTTTTTAAATTTTTTTAGTGAGTATTTTTTTAAATAATTTTTCTAGTACATAAATTTTATGTTTTGAAAAATAACAGAGGTTCGACCGTGCTCCCCTTAACTACCTAAAAAAAATTATTATTATTATTTTTTTAATTTTAATACGTATTAAATTACACATAGTTTGTGCCTAAAAAACTTTTATTCAATTTCGATGAGACAAAAAATTATACACGACAAAAGATAGACATATTTAAACTTCAAAAAATAGCTATAAAAAGACAGTTAAAAAATAAATAATATGGAAACCTTATATTTGTTCGAAAAATTGGAAAATAATATTTATACAAAGAAGAAACTCTGTTTTATGTTGTGGTATAATTTTTTTAAATGAATCGATCATTTGATGTTGATTTATCATGTCAGAAGTTGGATTTTTGCATTTTTCTACAAAAACACATGGTTTGCTATGTTTGTGTAGGTCCATGCCTTAGGCTTGGGGATCTAAACCGGATCCCAAGCCTTGAGGCATGTGTTGAAAAAGGGAAAAATCATAATGTGTATGCGTTATTCTTTGTTTATATATTGTGGTCCCCCAACGCCCCTTTCATCTCTTTCACGAGTATTTCTGCATACATTCTGTTTGGTTTACAATTTTTTGTATATTTTTGCATGATTTTTTAGTTGTTCATTTTGTCACCTACCCCACTAGTTTATTTTTTCTAATCATCGGAAATAAAAGTAGAGCTATGGACAAGAGGAAAGTCAAGAACAAGACACCAGAGCAATTGGAAGAGACGAGAATAAAAAAATTGAAGAGAATGCAAAAACTTCATACAGGGAAAGGTATATATGCTATATCAAATGTAGCTAATGTATTAGAAAATGGGGATGAAATACATAATGAAAATGTAGAGAATATTGATGATTTTTTTACAATGAATAATGATATTGAATTGAATGATAATGTTGGTATTGGATGAAGAAATTGATATGAATCCAATTGTTGAACCTTTACCTGAGAATCTAAATGTTAACCCCGAAATTTGTATGAAAACATTGAATGAAGAAAGTAACCTTGTAAACGAATCTTCACCTCTAAGAACACCTCCTTCCATTTTGCGAAGAAAACCAATTCACTTAAATGAAATTGATGAAAACATTATAAAACCAATGCCTAACAAAATGTCTGAAAGAAATGCTAGAAGAAAAGCTAGTGGAATTTGAGATAATTACTTTGAGAATTTAAATGACACACAAAGATGTCAATTATTTGTTACATTGATGAAATTAATTAAGATGAGACCTATAATGAAGACCTTGGGTTAAGAACATCTAATGTTGTTGATCAAAATGCGTCAATTGTTGAAAACATACATAAAGCATACCAAATTGTAGGTGGTAAAAGACGCACCGAAGATAGTAATGCTACATGACGTGCACTTACTAATTGTATAGTAAGTGATAAAATAGTTAATAAATGCTTGATTAGAAAAACAAGCAGTGCTTTGAAGCTAAACAAAAAAATACTAATGAAAGTAATAGAGAGATGTAAATGTCTTGAGTCAGCCAATAACACTGACTATCAGGATTTCTCTAGCAGACTTTCACGGAAAGAAAAGGATACATCTGATATTCCAAAATAATTAATTGTAAAATTTTAGAATGAGAACACAAGGGTGTCACCGAATAGAAGAGATACAATAAAAAGAAGAATAGGTTCTCGTAATCGTGAATCGTGTGCAAATTTTTTCTTAGATATGACTTAAACACAATTTTTCTCTAAGTTTAAGAATGGAAATCCACAAATTAACATTAGCCAAAGATTCTTTGAAATGAAAAAACCCTTTTATGTGAAAATCAATCACTCACGTACCACTTGTTGTTACAAGCATCATGTTGAATTTTCAATGCATTATGATGTATTTTGTCAAATACGTCATGTTTTGCATACTGACGTCATGTTGCAGGAGTGTGGATTAAATGTCCTACCAAAATATTCAAGGGAATTTATTCAATATTTTTTGAAAAATCAATATTTTTTATAACAAAGTGAAAAATTTAATCTAGACAATTTTTTTATTGTAACAAAATATTTCATGTTTGGATGTTGTTGGGTAAGTTCTTTCCTTGTGGTAATGTATGTGGTGGCTTGCCAAATCTGAAAATTTGTATCCATGAGGAGAGTATAGATTCAATAGGAAAAGAATTGGTTTTTATGGTTTTCTGGCGAATTGAAATATAAATCATCTATGTGGCATATCAATTAAAAGTATGGAAAATAATCTAAGAGGTGTGAACTTGTTACAAAATAATTACTTGTATAAGAATATATAGTCAAATTCAGAGAGGAAATTGTTTATGAGTATGCAAGGAACACACATAGAGCTCGATGGTTGGATGAACAATTCAAGTTAAGCAAGGACACATTCCCACTTGGTACTATTGTTTCAGTAGTTGAATTTGCAGAGAATTACACATTACAACCACAAATGGAGGTTTAGTCTCAATATTATAACTCAGTGCAAGTTGTTATTTTCATGCATATAACATTCACGTACTCTACAAAAAGCATTGAGAAAGATCAAAAAATATTAAGAGAGTATCATTTCTACATCAGTGATGATCAGACACATTCTAGAAAATATTTACAAGGGTGTTTCTAGATGCTTTATGCGAGCTTGAATGAGAGGAACATTAGTTTCAATCAACATTACATTTGGTTAGACAACTGCACATCATAATTCAAGAATGCACAGATGTTTTATTGGCTAAGCAGGATGCAAAAAGAAATAAATTTACAACATATATGGAGTTTTACTGAGGTAAGGCATGTAAAAGGAGATCATGATAAGGCAGGAGCATGTGTGAATAGAGCCCTTGAAAAAGAAGAGTTAAAGTTCAAGGATGGTGCTAAATTTACAGATGTAAAAAATATTATTGATTGGTGTGTCAAGAATATGGGGGGTCCATGAATATCAAGAGAGATCAATAGTTTGTAGATATTTTTGGTTGCTAGAGAAAGACCATCTAGAAAAATTTGAAGATTGTATGATAGTTGCATGATCAAGTGATATGCACTCATTCTGTAGTTTATATGCAAATGTTTGGACTATTTATATTAGGTGCATGACATGTTTTTATATATCATGCATTGATTTTGTGTGGAATGAATGTGAGTCACAACAGTGGGTGGATGAATGGACTTTTAGAACTCTAATTCCACTTGACACATATCAAGTTCCATGAGTATTACAACTTGCAGGGTCTTTAGATCAAATGACAACATCACCTGACTTTGACCAAGTCTTTGATTTAGTGTAACAAGGTCCATACATATATGTACATACCATGTTTTAGATTTATAAATTATTAAATGGTCAACTCTTAATGTATTTTAAATTTGACTTGAGTTTTACTTTATGATGTAGGGCACATTTTTGTAGTTATTACGATGTAATTTAATGAAGAGGGAACTTACTACTTCTTGTCTCGTTGTGTAGAGGGGAAAATAAAATTGACTTTCATAGTCATTGAAGGTGAAGACCTTGAGTATCCCACTGGGTTAGTGGTAGTGACTGGAACTTGGCTTTGATGATATCCTATCAAAAAATCAAACATTTGGTTGTTTGAAGACTATGAAGTACATCAAAAGATACTTCACTATTCACATTTGGTTCTTGTAACAAATATTAAATTGATCAAATATCAAGGTCGGCCATTAAACAAGAATTTGTGGAAGATTCGTGAATCAGATCATGAAGTAATTCTTGCTACTGTCAAGAGTAGAGTTGATCCTTGTGATTCATTGGATTGACATTTGCAAAGGTATGTTCTTCATGAATTTAATTTGAATATTTAATTTAATGATTTTGTTTGAATCCTGTATAATTTAAAATTCTATTTAATTGCTTACTAACATGTTTATGTAGGTTAGTGGTGCCAAAAAAGCTTCCACCTTCACATGGTTGGCACTGTCAGTAGAGAATTCTATTATTCTCGAAGCCAAGTGAAGATAAGAGAAATTAAATATTACAAAGGAACAACAAACATAAATTCTCATTTCACCACCTATATTGTAAAAATATCTTATTAAAATTCTCATTTCACTACCTATATTGTATGAACCACCTATATTATTTAGGTGATTGGCAATGGACAACCTTACACAGACTCAAACTACACTATTTTGTGTGTTTACAAACAATAGGACAGCGAGAGAACCAAATAGATATGGATAAAACCATGAGAGGATTTTGTAGAGGGACTTGACATGGAGGTTTCATATCTAATGAGACATCTCTAGGTGCCACGAGTTTGAGAAATCACTTGTCGAAGATATAACATGTTTTGGTCTCAAGGCTCTTAAGGGACTATGCCCAGATGAGGTAGCTTGAAAGCACGGGGAGCATAGGAAACAAAAAAAATCCTCCTATAGCATTCACCAGGCCATCTGGACATGTTGGCATAGATGGTTTGGTCCCATGAGCTACCCTTTGCAAAATATAGCATCTGACAGCCTTACACTGACTTAGACTACACTATTTTATACATTTACAAACATTAGGAAAAAGAGAACACCGAAAGGATATGGAATAAAACTGACATAGGATTTCGTAGAGGGCATTGACGTGGAGGTTTTGGATTTGACAATCCATCTCTAGGTGCCACGGAGTCCGAGAAATCACCCGTCGAAGATATATCATTTTTTTGGTCTCAGGGCTCTTAAGGGACTACGCCCGAAAGAGGTAGTCCATAAGCACCTAGAGCTTTTTTCTCCAAAGAGATACCTCCCCTAGCATTTACCTCACTACCCCAATGTGTTGGTGCAGTCGATTCAGTGCCAAGAGCTTCCGTTTGTAAAATATTGCATCGGACAACCTTACACTGTTCTAGCATGCAAATGAGATGGGATAGAAAAATTTAGAACTTATTATTTTCTATAAATTATGGGATATGATAGAGGAAGGTGTCATGATGCTTCCTACAAAATTTTAGGTCAAATTTAGATCATTTGTTCAAGTTATATGAGTTTTTGTAAAATAGACTTTTGTTCAAGGTTGTCCGACCAAAAAATGCTATATCTTCGATGGGTGATTTCTCGGACTCCGAGGCACCTAGAGACATCTCGTCATATCCAAAACCTCCATGTCAAATCCCTCTACAAAATCCTATTCACATGGTTTTTTCCATCTCCTTTCGGTGTTCTCGCTGTCCTATTGTTTGCAAACATGCGAAATAGTGTAGTCTCAGTTAGTGTAAGGTCGCTAGATACTATATTTTGTAAACGGTAGCTCGTGGGACCAAACCGTCTATTCCAAAATGTCCAGATGGCTTGGTGAACACTAGTGGAGGATTTTTTTTGGTTCCCTATGCTCCCCATGCTTTCAGGCTACCTCGTCCGGGCGTAGTCCCTTAAGAGCTCTGAGACCAAAACACGCTATATCTTCGACATGTGATTTCTCAGACTCTGTCACACCTAGAGATGTCTCGTCAGATCTAAAACCTCCATGTTGAGACCCTATATGAAATCCTCTCATGGTTTTATCCATCTCCTTTCGGTGTTCTCATCTGTCATATTATTTGCAAACGCACAAAATAGTGTAGTTTGAGTCAGTGTAAGGTTGTCCGGATGTTATATTTTGCAAACGGTAGCTCATGGGACCAAACCGTTATGCCAAAACATGTCTGGATGGCCTGGTGAATGCTATTGGAGGATTTTTTTTGGTTCCCTACACTCCCTGTGCTTTCGGGCTACCTCATCCGGGGTGTTGTCCCTTAAGAGCCCTGAGACCAAAACACGTTATATCTTCAACAGGTGATTTCTCAGACTCTGTGGCACCTAGAAATGTCTCGTCAGATCCAAAACCTCCATGTTAAAGGACCCTCTATGAAATCCTCTCATGATTTTATCCATCTCCATTCGGAAAATTTTCTCATCTTTGTCCTATTGTTTGCAAACACGAGAAATAGTGTAGTTTGAGTCAGTGTAAGGCTGTCAGATGCTATATTTTGCAAACGGTAGCTCTTGGCACCAAATCCGTCTACGCCAAATGTTCGGATGGCTTGGTGAACACTATTGGAGGCCTTTGTTTTAGTTCCCTATCTCCTCATGCTTTCCGGGCTACCTTGTCTGGGCGTAGTCCCTTAAGAGAGCTGAGACCAAAAAATGTTTATATCTTCATCAAGTGATTTACTCAGTGGACCCTTGTGATGTCTCGTTAGATTGACACCTCCACCAGTCCCTATACGAAATGACTCTCGCAATCCATAGCACCATTCGTTCTCTCTGGCATATTGTTTGTAAACACGAAAATAGTGTAGTTTGAGTCAGTGTAAGGCTGCCAGATGCAATATTTTGGGTAGCTCCTTGGGACCGTTGAAACCGTCTATGCCAACACATGAGTAGATGGCCCAGTGTCTGCTAGTGGAGGATTTTTTTTATATGGCCTACCTCCCCGTGCTTTTCCGGGCTACCCTCGTCTGGGCGTAGTCCCTTAAGAGCCCTGAGACCAAAATATATCTTTGACATGATGATTTCTATCCATAGAACCTAGAGATGTATCATCATATTCAAAACCTCCATGTTGGGACCCTATACAAAATATCTCTCACGGTTTTATCCATATAAATGCATTCAGTTCTCTCACACGTGTCAAACTGATCTGCAAACACTTGTGAAATAGTCTAGTTTTAGTATAAGTAAGTGTAAGGCTGCCAAGATGCTATATTTTGCAAACGGTAGCTCATGGGACCAAACCATCTGTACCAACACATCTAGATGGCTTGGTGAATGCCTGTGGAGGATTTTTTTTGGTTCCCTACAACTCCCCATGCTTTCGGCTACCTCATCCGGGCGTAGTCCCTTAAGAGTCCCTGAGACCAAAACATGCTATATCTTTGACATGTGATTTCTTGGACTCTGTGGCACCTAGAGACATATGTCTTGTCAGATCCAAAACCTCTCCATGGTTCTCTTCATTGGGACCCTAACAAAAGGATCTTGCGGTTTTATCCATATCCATTCGGTTCTCTCATTTTCCT
Source organism: Taxus chinensis (assembly GCA_019776745.2). Taxonomy (NCBI): domain Eukaryota; kingdom Viridiplantae; phylum Streptophyta; class Pinopsida; order Cupressales; family Taxaceae; genus Taxus; species Taxus chinensis. Next base: position 889,635,738 of record CM034147.1, on the reverse strand, counting down.
ATTGTTTGCAAACAAATGGCACGTAACTATATGTTGTCTGAGTCAATGTAAGGCTGTAGACGCTATATTTTGAAACGGTAGCTTGTTTGGACCAAACCATGTACTGTACCAACACATCTAATTTGATGGCTTGGTGAATGCTATTGGAGGATTTTTTTTGGTTCCCTATGCTCCCCGTGCTTTCGGGGTACCTCGTCCGGGCGTAGTCCCTTAAGAGCCCTGAGACCAAAACACGCTATATCTTCGACAAGTGATTTCTTAGACTCCGGGCACCTAGAGACATCTCATCAGATCCAAAACCTCCATGTCAAGGCCCTCTATGAAATCCTCTCATGGTTTTATCCATCTCCATTCGGCTCTCTCGCTGTCCTATTGTTTGTAAACACTAAATAGTAGCATTTTGAGTCAGTGTAAGATGCTAGACGTAATACTTTGCAAACGAAAGCTCTTGGCACCAACCGACTATGCCAACACATCAGGGTAGCTGTAAATGCTTAGGGGAGATTTTTTTTTGGCTCCCTACACTCCCCATGTTTCTGTACCTCTTCCGGGTGTAGTCCCTTAAGAGCCCTGAGACCAAAACATGCTATATCTTTGACATGTGATTTCTTGGACTCTGTGGAACATAGAGACATCTCATTAGATCTGAAACCTCCATGTTGGGACCCTTTAAAAAATCATCTCATGGTTTTATCCATCTCCATTTTCTTCTCTCGTTGTCCTATTGTTTGCAAACACGTGAAATACTGCAGTTTGAGTCAGTGTAAGGCTGCTAAATGCAATACTTTGTAAACAAAAGCTCTTGGCACCGAATCAACTATGCCAACATGTCAGGGTGGCCAGGTAAATGATAGGGGAGGCGTTTTTCTTTCCCTACGTTCCTTGTGCTTTCGGGCTACCTCCCAGGCATAGTTCCCTTAAGAGCCCTGAGACCAAAACACGTTATATCTTTGACAGGTGATTTCTCAGACTTCGTGGCACCTAGAGACGTCTTATTAGATCTGACACCTCATCCAGGAGTTCTTGTTCAATGAATAGATTGGCTTAAGAATGAATTTGATAGGGGAATGTCTAAGAACACACAGGAGTTATCAATCACCTAGTAAATCTTTCTTGTTTAGTTCTGAATGGGAGTCAGCTGACCTAAGGCTTAGTGACCTTCCATTCATTGATAATTTATGCTATGATAAACCCATGGATGCTTTCAAAAGCACCTTCAAAAAGATAGGGATAGTCATCAAGCCTAGTGAAGGGTGTGATGTGATTTCTAAATAACTTGAAATGCCTATAGATTTAAAGGTAATAACATGAATTGGATAAGATTAGATAATCAAGAATCATTAAGTGTTTGAATCAGAATTTCATTGCATTTGGAGACATTCTTGAGCATTAGAGTAATGAATATGGAGATACATTCTCAAAATATTAACAGATGAAAGGCATCAAATTGTGATGACTCTCAGGTGTTTTAACAGGGGAGAATACTAAGAAGCATTGAAGAATGTAGTAGGTGCATGATAAGATAGGAACCAATACAAAGAGACCATGAGCAAGAAGAAGTGCAAGTAAGGTAAATACACATATACACATTGATAAATTGAATGAATAATTACTCAGATTAGGTAACTTTTTATATACATACATTATATAAATATTGATTTCCAAAGTTTGATGCATATTATACATTGAAAACGCTAGTACGTGTACATCACCAATAAATGAAAAAATAATCCATAATGTCTTAAATATTGTCAAGTGCACATCATATTAGTTTCATGCAAAAATAATCTTAGAAATGTAAGTTCTCATACAAAAATATCAAGTTCCAAATAGTATTTTAATGTGCATAATAAATATGAAAATGCCTAAATAGGTCATATACCATCAAGTTCAAATGACATATAGGTGTACATACATTGCCATGAACATAGGCATACAAAAAAGGTCATGTAAGACATATATATTTCCTAATCATCAAAATCTATCCCTCTCTTGGCCTTTCTTGAAGAAGGCCCTCCCTTAGACGAAGATGGAGATCTATGAGATGAGTTTGGATCATCCGAGCGCATGCTACGAGTCCTCTTCCACCGAATACTCACCTGTAAATGTAAACAAAGTTTTTTTGTCAAAAATTAATTTATATATGTTTTCAACATGTATTTAAGACCATGATAGAATGAAAGTATTTACATAAATACACAAAATTACCGCAAGCTACTGATCATGTTAAATCTGCATCTCATGCTCAGATGAGTCATCGAGAGATCCTAGAGTACGAATGGGGGTACAAAGACGACGAGATGGAGGATTCTGTGCCCTCAAAGTAAAAATGGAGGGGGTTGAAGTTCCCTACATACACATAAGATCATAAAATCCAACATTAGAATTAGTGAAAAATAGAACTAAGTACATGTATGTGTAATGACAATATTTTAACTAATTTTATCAATATAAAACTATTGTTTTTACACCGCCATGCCTATGAATCAAATGAACAGGGCTACTACCTATCGCAGGTAACTCCTGCATATACACAATGAAGGACATTATTAACATAAATTAATAATTCTACAATGAAAGACATTACTAACATGTAATTTAACATAATATGAATTACATGAGCAATTTAACAAAATTTACATGTTGTTTGAATACTTCAGTGAGTTGCTGCGTGGATGAAATCACAACGGCAACACCTTTCTCTACTTGTCGCAGAGATGGTGGGGTGTCTAGTGAAGTCAACATCTTTATCAAACATGTATCACATGAGTTACATGAACATACATATATTTGAATTCAAAAGTTATATATAGATAGATAGATAGATAGATAGATAGATAGATATAGATATAGATATAGATACATACATACATACATACATACATATACATATATAAATGTATGTGAAAATTTTACACACTTAACATTCTAAATTACCTCTGTGAATGTATGTGTATGCATGGTGCTCACCGCCTGTGGTTGGGATGAAGATGTGCCTCCTGCACACTGTAATATCAATGCATGTACATATACAAATACAATTATTTCAAAAATTTAACATATATAAGTAAATCAAGTACTCCAAACTTTTTGTAACACACATAATAAAACATAAAAAATACCCACGAAGGTGATGCCGATGATTATAATCCAAATGTATCACTCAAAAAGACATCTCACATAGTGAAATTATCGTGTGCACCCCTAGAACCAACTCCACCAAAATCAGTACGCATGAAAGTGTCATCCTCCTCGGGCACCAAACATATGCTACCACATGATGAGAAAAGATGTGGCCTCATGCTAGTACTCCTTGAGGGAATACTCTATGTACCTCTGTGAGCATCTGGCTTAGAAATCTCCCTCCTATGTCAAACAAGGATCACAGATAGCCCCTGAAGTGTGTGGAGTGTATCAATCTCTACTATATCCTTCACTACTGGAGGGACAATCTCAAGGTGAGGGGGCTTCTGTGCGGGGACTCCACCCTGCTGAATAGATGCACATTGTACACCTAGGTCGATCATGTGTAGATCCTTTTCCTTAGCCTTGGAAATCTCAGAAATCAAAATAATTTGGGATCTCGTTGAGGATAAAATCGCAATAGATTTTCCTCAGAAAGTATAGTGGCACCTCGTTGTTATTGCAAGGTGGAAAATCAAACACCATCCACCATTGGTCCCAAAAATTATTTTTAGTCAAATTATTATTGCATCAATGGATGGGAAACTATTTGTATGACAACAAAACATGAAAATTAGTGTGGGGGTCGTGAATAAGGCATATATGAGGTCTTTTGTAATTTATTTTTTCTTTACATCCACATATGACAATTTTTTGGAATAATAAACCCTACAACCCTCTCTGTAAGTTGTCCAATGATCAATTTTCCATGTTACCACGTCAACTTGAGCAAGTAATGCCTCCAATGTGTTTGCAAGAGAGGTGCAATGGGGGTTTGTAGATTGTGAATCCCTCATTTTTTTGATTAAATCCTCAATTTCAATTTTTTTTTCAACTATGTGGGCTGCTAAATCTTCTTGACTACCCGGGGGATGTTGAGCAACTATGGGAGGGTTGGGAGGGATTACAAGAATAACAAGGTTTGGTTGTGGTTGATTCCCTTGACCTCAAATTGTAACAATAAAAAAATGTATTCAATTCAAATTCTACTCTATAATTATCATATTTCAATGCAATTTTGAGGAAATAATTGTGCCTACCTCTTCTCTATGGCGCCATCATCGATTCAGATCTTCCCGGTGATCCAGAGACGATCGTTTGAGCTTGAGATCCAGCTGAATGACAAAACGTGAAGCTCTAAAACTTGAGTTTGAGGGAGATAAAATGATAGAGGCTTGGGAATATTTTTTTATTTATAGCAGACATAATGTGTAACGTGTTATGGTTTGGTAAATTCCAAACCTAAGAAATTAAAACGTGATCACGTTATAATAGAACATGTACACATTTTTCTTTTTTTTGGGTTTTTGTCCATTTTTTGGCTCCCCCAACTTCGTGCACTTACCCTATGCATGGTATATAGTCTCTGTCAAGATAATATTCCTCTAAGGAATATGACCAAGAAAGTAATTTGAAGAAATTTTTTTCATCAAGCTCATACAAGCAAGTAAGCTAAGAAAGGTTCCACAACTCTCAAGTCAATTTCTATTAGACATCAAAGATATGATCAATAAAGGACAACATAGTATGGTCCATATGTAAGGAATCAAATTTCACAATATCCAAGTCGAGCCAAATCTATCAGTCAATTGTCAAGGTTAAATAAATATTAGATTGTTTGCTGTAATCTGAAACAAATGTTGTAAGTTATACATGGTCATTCTAGAGATAAAAGTGAATGCTCAAATTGCTATAGTTCGGTATCATAGTCCACCATAATGAGAAAATGTCAAGTATATTGAATCTACACATGTAACTAGTCAAGAAATGGAGAAGTTCCCTAGGGGGAGTGTTTCATAATTATGTCTCATAAAGTGTAACAAAAGGATGAGTGTTCAGGTTGGTTGTGTGCATAATAAGGTGAAAAGAGTTTCCAATAGCTCAATATAATAAGGCTCAACAATAAAATAGAATCTATCAATGATTGTGCAGGGGTGTTGATAGAGAAGTACATTGAAGGCTATTACAAATTGTGTCAGTGCTTCATCTTAGTGCACATGAATGATTGCTGAAGTATCAAAATAAAGGCTTGAAATCTGAGACATGTTTTAGGTTCAAAACATCTAATTCATAAACAACAATTTTACAAATGGTAGTTTTGAGCTAGTGAGTCTAAGTGATGACTATGGGAAATGAACCATTGAGATAAGTTTTTCAGACATTGGTTGTGCAAGTGTATGGATGCTTTTAATGGTAATCTAAGGGAAAACATGAAACTAAGCAGTGGAGAAGGTTTAGGAATCCTAAGACCAAGGAATTGGAAATGGAGCAAAGAACTAATGAAATGAAGCTACTAGTAGAGAATTGATCTCCAAGATTGCAATAAGAGTATAAAGGTTTATGAAGCACTTGATAAATGGTGTGAAGAATGGATTCTAAGGTTAATGACTTGTTCATTGGTGCCTCTATAATGTTTAATGGTTAAATGCATGAGATTAGAATACGCTACTTGATTCATGGATGAATGTGTGCATCTGTGATAAACATCTGAAGATAAGAGAGAAATAATTCTAGGGTCTCCTGTTCTAAAAAGATGTATCAGGTATGTAATGCAGTTAAGTGTAGATTGATGACTTGAATTCTTGTAACTTCAGAAAAATGAAGAAATGATTCCAAGGAAAGAAGCTTCAACTTGTTGATTGAGCATAGTAAAGTGAAATGGCGCGAATATGTTGAAGGTCTTGAAAAGAGCAAGGAGGAAATTATAATGTATCACAAGATTGAAGATCATGATGGAGTGTATCAGCTCAAGGGGAGACCTGTTGAGGTTTACATTTATTGTTGATTTGAGTCAGAGAAGATGGAACATAGTTCTAGGGGGAGCTTGTGAACAAGGAGAGCTAGTCGCCAATTCAATACAAAAGGTGTGAAGAATGTCATGCAACTGAGTGAATGTTTTCAGTCAAAAGAGTAACATCATCAAAGGGGGAGCTTCTTTAGGTAAGATTATGGTTTATCAAGCTTATATGTATATTGATCATGATGTTGAAAATATGGCCCTTTGTCATAGATGTCAAATGGGGAGAGAGTGCTATCAGAAACTAGGTATGAAGTGAGATTGCTGTCAGAAACCTAGTTTGACAGTGTTTTTTCCATTAATTTTTCTGTGTTTCTGAGTATGTTTCCATCAATGACAAAGAGGGAGATTGTTGAACTTTGGTCATTGGTGTTGTCATTGATGTCAAGTGGCATTTATGGTAAAAAGAGTGAGTGGTGAAGTAAGAATCTGTAGGAGGCATGAAGGTTATTTCTCATTGATGGTTGGAGCTCACAGTGATAGGTGCATGGTCAAGCAAGCAAGGTGTGTGGTGACTTCTCTTAAGGTGGTATGCAAACTTCCCAAGGTCAGATAGGGTCATTCAGGTGTTAACAAGTTTGTAAATAGTCTTCATGGTCATCTAGTGAAGTTTCAGAAAGCTCAAGGCTTAATCCCAAATCCAGTTCAAGAAGGAAAGTGAGATGGTTGAACCACCAGGGAATAATGATGACATTAATGGATGATACGTATTTCCATAGTGTGCAGTGATCCTAGGCTAGCTCATTGAACATTAAGATAAATTTAGGGCATTACAAGCTTAATAAGTGAGATATGGGTCCATTGACAAAATTGAAGAGGTTGGTACACTTGGCTCAGTTGATTTACGGGTCTGAAATTCATTTTCATATGTTCTAAGTTCTCACAAGATTTGTATGGAGAAAGTAAAAAGGTCTAGTACTTAGAATTTTTTTGAGAAAACTAAGTAAGTTGAGTTTTCTAATGTTGTGGAGATATGATGTGCTAAGACTGCCAAGTAATGAAATAGAGCAGTATCTCAAACTCGTAAAAAAAGAGTCTTTTAGTATATTACAGAGATATGAAGTGCCAAGAATTCAAGTAGAGTATTGCCGAAAGCCCGAGTATAAGCATCCTGTAAACCTACAAAGGAGTGTGTATTGTATATATTCAATGTGCTAAGACTGCAGATATTAGATATGATAAGATTGCAGATTTTAGACGTGCATCAACTGTGAGTAATGGAGGCCCGAAAACCCAAAGTAAAGTAACCCCAAAAAGTCACAAAAAAAATTAGAGTTGAGAAGTAAAGCGGAGATCCAATGTGCCTCAACTGAGAAGTAATGGAGGTTTGTAAGTCTGAAGTAAAGTAGTTATGATAACCTGCAAAGCAAATGGCACAATGTGGAGTAATGCAAAAAGCTGATGCGTCACTACTGTGAAGTAATTGAGGGTCAAAACTCTGAAGCCAAGTAATAACACCACTTAAACCCACAAAAAGATAAGGTAAGCAATAACATCACGTAAACCCACAGAGAAGATAAGTGAGGTAGTAATGACACCTCAGAAACCTAAATGTCCATAAATTTTGACTCAAAGCTTCATTTTTCATGTTTTTCAACTTTTTGGAAAGGTGAATTCATCCTCTACACCATGGAATAGAAAAAGTCAAGATTAGAGGAATAACATAATGTGAAAAAGAGAATCTTGTAACTGAATATCAGTGTTACTAGATTTATTTTTAGAAGGAATTTTTGTAACGTCTTTTGTGTTCACTTGTGCATGCAAAGAACATTAAATGCAATTAAGAAAGAAAAATCAAGAGTAATAGAAAGAGAAGTATACTTGTCTATTTAAGCTCAAATAAAAATCATAATAAACTGATGAAAGTGAGAGAGGTGTAGTCGATCTTAAGGGATTGTAGAGAGAGAACCTAGGGTTTTTCAAATGAAGATATGCTGAGTGAATAAGGTGTTCAGAAAAAGACAATAAAAAAAATGAATGCTTGAAGAACTGAGAGAGAGGAAGGAGACATTAATCATGAATATCCATTGCCGAAAGTGAGAAGAGATACATGATGATTTTTTTTGCAGAGATAGAGAGGATATAATGCTACCAAATGAAGACCTGTTGATTGAAAGAGAGGACAATGAGAAAGCTATAGAGAATAAAAAACCCATGTTAATGAATGTTTGAGGGGAGAGATTTGAAAAAGAGAGGTAAGAAGAATACTGAATATCTGTTCCTGAAGAGTGAAAGTTGAGAGCAAGAGAAGATTGATTGTAATCTATTGTATGAGCAACATAGGATCTATATGATCAAATTCTTTGTAAAATTTGTCTAAGTAGTTGCTTAGAACTCATGGGGTTGTGGCCTCCTTATAAGTAGTGGCTTGCAAAAGATCAACTATGGATGATTAAATTATAGGGTGTTGAAGCCTTCTTGTGATTTGAAGCTCACTAAAGGTCAGTTATCGCTGTACCAACTTGGGAGTTGTGGCTTCTAGACAAGTTGTATTTTGTCAAAGATCGGGTGGTTTCCTAGTTAAATTATTAGAGTTGTATCTCCAGATTTAGCTGTAGCTCAATCGTGAAATCATTGTAACTCTCAACAACAACTATCCAAGTTAGTTATCTGGTTTCAGTGGGTTTTTGTCTTGATAAGGGTTTCCCACATTAACTCTTGTCTCCTCATGTGTATGTGTACTTATTTCTCTCTCTCTCTCTCTCTCATGATTGATAATGCATGCTTATGAAAATGAGTATAGTTTAACAATAATAAATTAAGGAAGTGGAAATTGTTTGTAAAAGTTTTATAAGAACTGATTCACCCCCTCTCAGTGCCTGAAATTCCTAAGATGAAGTTCCCATTGGGATCCAGAACCTTCAAAATAGGTATTGTTGTCAGTTTTTCCTTCAACATATTAAATGTTATTTCACACTTATCATTCCGTAGGAACTTCTTATCCTTTTTATGCAAAGCGGTTATTGGTGCAACCATTTTAGATAAATATTTAACGAATTCATTGTAATAACCAACCAACCTCATGAAGCTTTTAAATTCATGTACATTCTTGGGTGATGGCCATTCAGTTATAAATTTAATAATTTTTGATGGGTCAATTGAAATATCATCTTTGTTTATTATGTGCATAAGATATTATACTTTGTTATGATAAAAAGAACACTTCAAGATGTTACTGTACAATTTTCTTTTTCTAAGAACATATAATACTCTTCTCAAGTGTTCTTCTATGTTCTTAGAATAAATCAGAATGCCATATAAAAAAACTAGCAAAAATTTATCTATATATTCCTGAAAAATATTGTTCACGAGGTTCATGAATGCAACTGGTGCATTAGTGAGTCTAAAAGGTAATACTGTAAACTCAAAATGTCTGTATCTCATTTTGAACATTTTCTTATGAATGCATTCATCATTTATTCTTAGCTGATGATAATAGGATCACAAATCAATCTTTGAACAGACAGATGCGTCTCGTATCTGATAAAAAATGTCATTAATCCTTGGTAAAGGATATCTATTCTTAACTGTAGCTTTGTTAAGCATGCGATAATCAATGCATAGTCTTAACCTTCCATCTTTCTTTTTAATGAAGATGATCAATACTCCCAAAGGAGACACACTTAGTTTAATTAGTCCTTTAGATAAAATTTCTTGAAGTTGTGCTTTTAGTTTGACTAATTCAGTTGTTGTCATTCTATATGGTGCTTTGGATATCGGTTTAGTTCCAAGTTTGATATTAATAGTAAAATCAAAATCATGTCTAGGAGGAAGTCCAGGTAATTCCTCCAGAAAGACATCCTTGTACTCTTGTAACAATGGATAATCCTTGAAGGAAGTCTTATCTTCCTCAGTAAAATAATTTTTTTTTATTACATTCAACATATAACCCTTATTCCCTACTTTCTTAAGCTGCACGGAAGAAATTTTCCATACTTCAAAATTCCTTTTTATGCCTTGTATGTTAATTATTTTCTACATGTCATTTAGGCATTCTATTCATTTTTTGAAGCAATTTGCTATTGCGTTATTTTGGGACAACCAATTTACATCAATAATAATGTCATAGGACCTTAGAGGAGCTACATATAGGTCCAATTTTTTTACAAAGTTAGAAAATTCCAATGTTTCATCAAACAGACATTAGCCTACAATTTGAACAACATTATTCCCATATTGTACAATCCATGTATTTTTCATATAACTAACTTTCTTATTCAAAATTTTAGCTAATTTACTAGAAATGAAGCACTTGGTTGTATCAGTGTCAAAAAAATAAGTAATAGAAGTCCATACAACTTACTTGACATTTCAATGGGAGTAGCTTGTTTCTTAGCTTGGCAGTTAGCCACCACAACATATATCTGTTGCTGCTGATTATTCCCCTAATTTTTCTGGGGACAATTATTAGCATAATGGTCACCACTACATTTGAAACACCCAATAAAAGGTCCCTTTTTAAAATTTATTTTCATTTGTTGCAACACTATTCTGCCCGTTTCTCCTTACATTTGTAGCAGGTTTCGTTGTTGTATTATTTCTTGAATTCTTTGTTTCATTGCCTACCTTCTTCCATCATGTTTTTCTAGGATCTAAAAATGAAGGTGAGTTGACACTCTTTTTTTACTTGCCATCCCTATGAGCAGAAATTTCTTATAGTTTTTTCTCTTGCATAATGGATTTTTCAAATACAAATTCCAGAGTAGGACTATGCACATCTACTTATCCTCCAATAATTAGGTTCAATCCCATAATAAATTTACATATTCTAATTTTTTCACCTTTTTGATACTGTGGTACATATTTCAACAACTTTGTGAAACGTTCTTAGTATTCAGTTGCAGTCAGTTTACCTTGTGCTAGGTTCTAGAACTCAGACCTTTTTTGGTCAAAGTATAGCAGTGGTAACTAGCGTTGACAGAAGTGAAATTTGAATTGTTCTTAGGTGATATTAACAATATTAATGCCTAACTCTACCTTTCGTTTATCCCACCAAGAGGATACTTCATTGGAGGGCTTAAAATCACTCCAAATTGCCTTTATTTCTTTAGAAATGTCTCTTATCTCAAAATATTTTTCTATTTCGCTCATCCAGTTCTTAGCTCCATCTCCCAAGTTTGTTCCATCAAACTTGGGTGGGCTGATCTACTTGATATCTCTTGAAACTTTAGCTACCAAGTGGGCTCTTTTTTTCTGGTTGATTTCCAACATTAGGATTTCTAGCATTAGGTTGTTCTTCCTCACTTACTACATGTTGTTCTACCTCAGATTATTCTTCTTCATTCTCACCCACAACTTGCTACTCTAAGACAACTACATGGTTTCAAGTGTCCTCAAGGATTGCTAGGATTTCATCCAGCTTTTGGGCTATTGTATTTTCAACCTCATCGTTCTCCCTTCTCTTAACCATCATATTCTATTAAACAAGAATTAGATGTTCTGTTAGCATATGAACCCATTAAGTCCAAGAGATGATAAAATTTAGCTCTGATACCAAAATGTAACACCCATGTTATTAATCAACCAAATTAAGAGATTTTTTTAAAATAAACCCCTTAATCACAATTAATGCTTTCAATGATTTTTAGCTTGTGGAAAATAAAATCCAACATAATTAAATGTTTACAATTCATATGATAATAAATGATAACCATGTACAACTGTAAGGGTCAGTTGGATCTACCTGATCCCCCTTAATTCACTCTAACTGAGTGAGTATAACTTTTATGCTTTTGGTTAAACCTTTCTAATAGGTTTTAAGAACTATGTGCAACTCAAGTGTTGTTAGAGTAGGTATTTACCTTAGCTCATGTTCACCTAGGTACTTTATTTACATTTATTGTATTTATTCTCACCCACTTATGTGTGTGGATATTTCTTTTATCTTATTTAGATATTAGGAGATATTATCTAGTTGTTAGGTATAGTTTTTTCCTTGATCTATGGTATTGACTAGTTATTTCCTTAATCTATGGTAGTGACTAGATCCTTGATGTCTAGTTCTCTCCTAAATCTATGGTCTTGATTAGTTATCTCCTTGATTTATGGCTTGATCTACGACCTTGACTGTTTCTTAGATTGTTATTCCTTGCCTATTTAAGCAAGGCTCATTCTCAATGTATTGCATTGAGTTCCATAATAATATATGATATTGCTGCTCATTTGTTTGCAAAGGTTTTATGTAAAGTTATTATGGCAACTTGCTTTCATCTTATTGATCGTGGTGTTTGATGAGCATCTATGTTCTTGGCTTGGTACGATCTGGTTATCATTTCTTTCATGGTATCAGAGCTGGAGATTGCTATTGGCATCTGTCTATAAGTTTTATTTTGTAAATAAAGTCATTATATATTCATATATTTGGGATTTGGTTGTATTTGCTTTTTTGGTTAGCCCTTGGTCATATGGTATGGTCATATGAGGGCTTAAAGCTTGTGATTCCTACTAGTAGGTGCTTAACTTCAGCCCCCTTTAATTTTATTTGTGTGGTGAATGCAACAACAATTTATTTGACATTTTATTTTGTTTTAGTGGCAACTAAAATAAATAATAGAGCAAAATATTAAAAACCTTGTAACTTTTGATCGGTAACTCATTTTTGAGTGCCATTTTTTAAAAAAGTGCTTGTTTTTTCATGCTCTTTCCATTGGAAAAATTTATTTTGAGAATTTCACTATAATTATAAAGTGCCAAATATGGAGGAGTGTTGTAATCAATTGTGGACGTAATTTCGGCTGAGCTCAACGTCCTAAACTTTTGGGAGTTACATTCTTCTCTATCATGGATTTTGAGAATGATATGCTTTTCTCTGAAGTATGTCGACTTCAAGAGGATATTGAAAAATTTTTGGAAGAAAATAGATCGCTCAAGAAGTGAAATTATCTTCTACAATCACTCATTCATGATAAGGATACAATAATACACTCCCTGCAACAACAACTTGCTATCCTACAACATCACCATCATATTGTGGACAGTCCATATCCATGCTCCTAGTCCACTTGTAGCTATTGCTCTTGTACCCATTGACATTGATCTATCAGTCTTTGAGCATGTTCCTAATTTTGATGCTCTTAAACCTATGAGGCTTGTTACTGCATGCTTTTCCACATCTGTGCCTATTACAGTACCACATGTTGTGTATCCTACTTCTGCTCAGCTGCATGGATTTTTTGAGAAGCATACCACTGCATTCAGTTCTCGCATGCTCCATTCTATGGGTCTCACTAGCAGAGTCATTGGCAGACATTCACAGGGTATTGTTTCCTCTATTCCACATGTTAAGTGGAATTCTCATCATGACATTGGTTTTCGAGTAGATACTTCATTGGGATCACACATTGACAGAGCTCCTTTTTTTGTTCACTCGACTCTTTTTGAGGATCATGAGCAACACATGAGTTCTACATCTTCACTCAAGCTTGAGAAACCTGAGATTTCAGCTGTCAAACATGATCAACCTGACACACATTCATGATGTTCTTTTGCATGCACCCATTGTGCATTTTACACCAAGTCATATGCAAGCATCTTCTTCATCCATCCGTGTTGATTTGGGGTGGATATCTGATCACTCGTGGCATCGATATAGGCATTCGTTGAGAGGACTCTACAGGTGTGTCTCCTTCACCATTCGGCCTCTTGCTCCACTTTCTATACCTTCTGCATTGTGATGCTTCTTGTTTTGAGAATTTTTCTTTAACAGGTGTAGTGTATCTCTCTTGTTTGTTGAGGGATTTTGTATATGTATTTTTAACACTTTTGGCATGTTGACAGTATCTCTTGAGGGATCTATTCTGGTGCATTCCAGTGTTAGTTTGTCAGTATTCGAGTAGTTGTTTTGACAACTCATACAGATTTGTAGCATCACTCCACCCATTTAACAGTATGGGAGGGTGTGGTGTTGATCCTACTTCTTCGGGTTTTATGTCCTTGCCTTGTTACCTTGGATTTTCTTGGATCGTGACACTTTGGAGTTTGTGTCCTTACCTTGTTGCTTTGGTTATTGTTCTTAGATCATGGCACACCTATTTGCAACAGTTGATCGAATTATGTTTGGTGTTTTTTTTACACTTTCGACATCACTCCGTTGTCAGTCTCCTTATATGGAGCTATTCTGGTGAAGCCCAGTGTCAGTTGTTTTTGAGTTTTGTGATCGAGCCAGTGGATTCAGACCACAGTGCACACCAAAATTATTCAGCATTGTATGCATTTTTTGAGCTGAGCTTCTTGGGATGCCTTGTAGTGGGTTTTTACTCTCTTTACTTTGTTGTTACTAGTTTTGGGTACCTTGTGGTGTCCCTTATTTCCTAGTTATTGTACATGAGTACCTCATCAGGCCTAGTTACCAAGACTCATACTGTGGACATGCCACTTCTATTTTGGCCCCTAGCTTCACTTGAGGGGGGGTGTTAGAGTAGATATTTACCTTATCTCATGTTCACCTAGGTACTTTATTTACCTTTATTGTATTTATCCTCACCCACTTATGTGTGTGGATATTTATTTTATCTTATTTAGATATTAGGAGATATTATCTAGTTGTTAGGTATAGTTCTTTCCTTGATCTATGGTATTGAATAGTTATTTACTTGATCTATGGTAGTGACTGGATCCTTGATGTCTAGTTCTCTCTTAAATCTATGGTCTTGACTAGTTCTTTGATGACTAGTTATCTTCTTGATTTATAGCTTGATCTACGACCTTGACTGGTTCTTAGATTGTTATTCCTTGCCTATTTAAGCAAGGCCCATTCTTAATATATTGCATTGAGTTCCATAATAATATATGATATTGCTGCTCATTTGTTTGCAAAGGTTTTATGTAAAGTTATTATGGCGACTTGCTTTCATCTTATTGATTGTGGTGTTTGATTAGCATCTGTGTTCTTGGCTTGGTACGATCTGGTTATCGTTCCTTTCAAGTGTAAACCTAGAATACAGAAAAGATGTGATCCATCCGGTATCCAAACAAACAAGTTGGGGGTATGGTGAAAAAAATAATGTAATCAACTAACTACACTACTTGGCCAAGTTTTTAAGTGTTTCTTTGTAAGCTTAGTTTCGTGACTACACACAAGTCATCAAAACTTGTCTCTGTCACCACACAACTATCTCTTCATGGTTATCTCGATTTCATTTCATTGTTTAAGAAATTAATTTCAATTTTGAAGAAGTAGGAATCATGACTCATATTTCTAATCGAAAGGATCTTATCAGCCCCATCTTAGGATCACTATGGGAAAGATAGAGACCAAGTAATGAATTTTTCATTACGTACCTACTCATTATCCTTCCCGTATCCATCCTAAGATGACATGGTTAGGATTTTGTTGAAAAAGAATAATGATTCAGATATCTACACTTTATTTACAATTTAATTATCTATTTAGGATAAATAAATGAGTTCATAGTTACGATAGGTTATAAGGTATCGTAACCTGTCATTCATTTCTCGATAAAGGTTTATAGTAACTCGTCGAGTTACTATCTTTAATGAGTACCTCTTATCATATTATCACAACTTAAGGTTATCGTTTAATATAGGTTAATTTAACCATGTTTCACATTTTAAATGATCCAATCACTTCCTATTTAGTACTAGTATTAATCTCATAAGTACATTATTTAATCTTACATAGTTCACTTTATCTCATTTGATCTCATTTGAAATGAATTGTGCAACTTATTTAGTAAGCTACAATATTAGTATATCGTAGTTTACATTGTATCATTTTCCATAACGTACGATGTTCATTAATGATACAATTGTTCATCCATAATGAAACTATGAAATCAGTCTATGATTAATTAACAAATATCAATAACTTATATTTATACATTGTTGTTAAAACAACATTTAAACACTTTCATTTTAATAAGGTTCAATAAGGATATAAACGCTATTTTTCGTTGTACTACTTTCCATATCATACTATGTTTGTAAATCATCATATTTGTTCATCCATAATGAATCAATAAACTAGATATAGTTTCATCCATGCTAATGAACGATCATTAAACTCAATATAGTTTCATAACATAATATCAATAAATTTAATTCATAGCTAATATCTTCCACACACTAAAGGTAAAATAACATTAAAAACACCATTATAAGCTGAGAGAACACAAAATGTGGAAAGAACTATACCTAACAACTAGATAATATCTCCTAATATCTAAATAAATAAAAAGAAATATCCACACACTAAAGGTAAATAATGTACCTAGGTGAACATGAGGTAAGGTAAATACCTACTCTAACACCCCCCCTCAAGTGAAGCTATACAAAACAACAAGTATTTTTATTTAAACATAATAGTTCTGGGAGGATAAGTCCTTGTCATTTCCTCTCATTGGGCTTGATTGTGTGTATAATGTGCATATTGGCACAAATAAACACGATCCCTAACAGTTCGAGCTATAATAGACATCTCTAATGCAGTTCAATCATCTCCAGAAAATAATACTTTCATAATTACAATTAAATACAATAATCTTGAATGGTGTGACGACATTTTTAATACCATAAAAGGAACGATAACCAATTACCATGCATGAATCAAAATCAATAAGATGAAAGAAATTCATCAGAATAACTTTACATATGCAAACAAATGAGCAGCAATATCCAGTTAATCACTTGATAAATGGCAAGGAATCACTCGTGTCCTGCAAGAACTACATATAGGAGAGAGACAATGTCATACCATAGATGGTCAATTCTAGGAAAGAACTATACATGAGTTATCTCCTAACTCATATAAAAAGAAATATCCACACACATTGGGTTGTATTGTAATTGAAATACCTAACCATTAATATGTTAAGGTAATGAGGATACCTTGGCAATAATAGTATAACTAATAACGAAAAATATCTTAGTCCATGGATAAACAATTAATGCAAGTATATAATCCTTAATCACTTCAATGTCAAATGATACTGGTGACATAATGTAACTCATGTTTTCAAACATATCCAATAACCGTCTTATCCATAATTAAGATAATAATGTCTTTACTACATAGTGTAACTTGTTTAAATAAGAATCTAATTGATAATAACTTACGATGAAATTTATTACTTGACAATAATCAAGATCAAGATTTTATATTAGCATCAACAATTCTTAAGACTATATTTCGAGTAAACTTCATCCAAGTACAATTGTTATATTTTGATGAATGAACTCAACTAACACATCATCCAATCTTGTAAATAACTAAGAAAATTGTATTGTTTAACATAACATCCTCTATTCATACAATGAATACTTCAAAAGTTCTTACAAAATATTACCATTCTCGTAAATAATACAATGGAGATGGAACAACATCACCTTTACAAGTAAGTCATTTATTTCCAATAGATGTCCTTACATTCTTAAATGACAATTATTAATTACAATCATTACTAATATTAATGATCCTCAAAGAATGTAACATCAAACACTTTTCATGCAAAATAGCTTCTTCTTCACCATAAACTAAACAATGATTTAATGCTCAGAAAGAGAACAATTTATTCACCAATAAAGAACCTCAAACAGTCAAGTTCAACATTTAGCTAAAAGGAACAAATGCTTGTGTTTCTAAAGAGATTGATACCTCATTTTCACATTTCTAAAACCCAATGAGATGCAGGGAATAAAGAATAGATAACAACATTCATATTAGAGTTTAACGTACTCAATCATTATTCCACCATGGACAATTTCCACAGACAACCAAACCTTACTACGAGTTATAAGAATATGAAGTTATCAATCAATATCAACAAAGGAAACATATAATATTCCTCAATCAGTGCAACAACTACTTAAGAGCGCATAAGAACACAATCCTTTAATGAACCATCAATGGCGAGCTCAACAAGCTAGAAACAAACTTAAATTTCTAAGCCCGTAATGAGTTGAAAGTTTATCATTCATAATCACTAAATTTCAATCCAAAATAGATGATACTCATGTGATAGTATTTTTTTTTCAATATTTAAAATAACAATCATAGCCGAGCAAGGATTATTGACCAGAATGACAAATATCACCACTATCATTTAAACCCACAAAAACCAATTTTGACAATCCCAAATATTATCATTTTAACTCATACCCAGAATGCCAAAAAATGAGAAAAACTACAAATCTTTCATTTTCCAATAAACCCACATCAATTTTCACTCCTTTCACTATTTCTTTCTAAAATTTCCATATACAAAATGAAGGAAGTCTTCTAGGTTTTAAACAAAAAAATCTCATACAATCATTTTAATGTCAAATCGACTACTAGTAAGCTCAAATCGAGTTAATATTTGATAAATTTGAATGTGTATTGTTGAAGTAAGAATGTATACCAGATTTCTTTTAAAATTTCATTCAAATAACAAACCCATAAAGTTATTTTAAACAAAATCCATATTTTATAACAAACCCAAAGACCAATTGAAATCTCATACACATCTTTCTATTCAAACCGAACAAGTAAAAATACCATGGTTTCATCTTATATTTCCTTATTTTACTCAGATTTAGAATCAGATTAAAAACCCAAAACATATACCCTGATTCAAATTTAAAACAAAAAAAATTAGTGTAGAATAACTCATGCCTGGTTTTGTATATGCCTTTGTTTTAATTTTTCCACTTTTCTCTTTGAAATCTGCAACTTCCCAAGCCTAGCAACACTTCCAAAGACTTCAAAACAACAATAATAAACTCAAATTCGCCATTTAAACAAAACTTCATCAATGCATGCAACCAGATCACCAAAAAATTTCCATATTTTTCTCCCTCAAAACCTCATGCAAGCTTCAACAGACAAAATGAAAAATACGAATAGGGAAGAGGAATTCATGCCTTGGCTTGCTTAACAAGCTAACAATTCCCAAAAAAACATATTTTTTATTTAATGCATTCAATGAATGGCAGTGCCACTTGTGGCTTCCTAAAAAACTGTAATCCTCTTCCCTACAATTTCCATTTACATGCAATGTGTATGTTCTAAGACCATTTATATTTAACTTTAAATTTATCCATTTACTTGCAAAGTGGTCGTTGACCAATATAAGCGATATCATATAATATTTAAGATTAAGATTTGCCAAGCAATATGGTTGGCGACCATTTTTAAACAATAAAAAATAATCAACTTAATTGCCTCACATGGTTTATAACGATATTAAATAAAATTTATCTAATAAACTTTATATTAGCATGTTGGTCCATGACCATCTTAAATAAAATTTATCTATTAAAATTTATACTGGCATGAAGGTCTATGACCCATTTCAATACAATAAGCAATAAACATTAAACTTATTACCTTGTCAATGGTCCATGACCATGTTCACAATCCCAAGGAGGTTCAACCTTTTAATTTAAACTTTTAAACAATACCACCAAGTAATTACCTTGCAGAGTGGTCTATGACCAAGTTGTTAACAACAACCAATAAAAAATTATTTTGCCAAGTGGTCGAAGACCAATCACATAAATTTCAAATTTGAACCTTTTTCAAACAATGTGGTCAACTTCCAATATGCATTGCGGTCTAAGACTGTGTTAGGATAATATTAACAATAACCATGAATCAATTTACAATATTACCTTGAATAATGTAAAGTAACCTTAACCATCACAAACATAATTGATTAATGCAATTAACGCTAAAGTCCAACCAACCAATCGACATACAAAAATGTAAACTAGAAGGTGATCATCAGACAAAACCAACAAACATTAGAAGATAAACAAACACACACACACACACACACACACACACACACACACACACACACACACACACACACACACACACACACACACACACACACACACACACATATGGTTATGTGTACATCTATTTACATGTATGTATATGTTTCAGTATATAAATACAAATATATTTGTATAAATAATTATATATGTACTTATCAATTAACGTTCGTAATTGTTTAGTCATTTTCAACATTTACTTGTGACATAACCTTCAATTATTGCAGGGTGTGACACCACTCCTAGGGTTCATTTTAAGACGCCCTCCAAAAAAATATTATAGAATGAGTGGTGAATTTGATGAAAAAACCCTTTGCATTGTAGGTGAATGTACAAAAAAGGGTTTTGTGATGGTGGTGAAAGGAAGACGTTTTTCAAAAAATGGAGGAACAGGAAGTTTTTGGTTACCGGCTGAAAATCATGGAAAACAACATGTTATCAGTTGAAAAGTACATCAAACTATAGAACAAATACAAAATGGTAGTGTTACTGGCCGGTAACATAACACAGTGTTACTGGCCGGTCAGTAACACAGTGTTGTCGGCTGACACCATGGTGTTGTCGACCGGTGACATATTTATTATATGGTGTTCCTGGATGGTAACATATACAGTGTTCTCAGATGGTAGCCATTAACTTGCTAGCTTTATGTTGTCTGACATTTAATATGCCACGTTTCTTTTGCATTTAATATACTTTCCTTTCTTATATATACCCATCCCAATTCATTTTGTCCCATTTTCACATGCAAGTTTATCTAAGATAGAATATTTTTGTAGAGCTCTAGCATTCTCATCCACTTCCAGTCTTCTAGTATTAGATAGTAACCAGTGCCACCTGCCACACAATTTGTTCTGGGATCCTCAAGGCTCATATACAGGTATATTAATCTGTTTTCATTTACCAACCTCTTGTTTTTATCAAGCAATCGACGTTAAAGGAATAGTGGCCTGAAGAAAATATACCATCAAACCAATTTCTTATGTTTACCGAAACATTTTAATATCCCTAGTTGATACAACTACTCAAAGATCCCTAAAATAATCAGTCTAATTCTGATTAGATTCTTAAGTCAAGCTTCCATTGGACTTATTTACATGCCCCAATAATCATACAGACTACAAATTATTAAATAATTTTAATGCAAGTGTATAATACTTCATGATGGACACTTTCACAATTAAATTACCATCCCACGAATTTCACATAAAAATAACACATGAAGATATTTATCATCTAATAGGCATGCCCCATGAAAACGTACATTTCCTGTAAGAACCAAAGATCGTTATTTTTTACGAGAAAAAGAAATTTTAAGAGTCGTCATTACAATCTCTCTATTGAGGTTGAGGTTAATACTCCACCCAAAAGAGGAATTAACACTCAATCTATCAAATACCCCTTTCTCCTGGCCATGGTGGAATTTTTCTCAGTCCCGTATCGTGTCTATAGCGAAGATACATCTAACATTCCTCAGTAGGAAATGTACTAACTTCTTCAAACCCTTACTGCCAGAGTTAGATTCGATTGGTGTACATATCTTCCATCAAAGATTCATGTTCTGAACTCGACAAATCCAAATTGAATCCTTCTACATTTATTTCTTCTTCTTGTTATGTTCTTACTTTCTATTATGAGGGTTTTTATGGACTCTATTCTGTAGCTATTCCAACTGACTCCTCACGAGAAGATGGTTAAACATGGTATTCCACTGGACCAACAGTTGGTGAGTATTTTGTTTTAAAAATCATTTAATACTTGATTCCCTTCAAACATAAGATCATTGTTAAATTAATTCTAATAAATATGTAATCTGTATTTCTGTTATGAATAGGTAAAAGCAAACGAAACACTGGAATGCTGTCATGTGGACAGTTCACTTGCATAACCTTGTTGGGCCTGAGGGGTCGTGAGAGAACAATGTAGTTGATGTCACCATGTCTCGATGACTCTTTGGCTACAAATTTAGAGACTAGAAAAATGGAGGTTTGGTTCCTTGGATTCCTCTTGCTTGATCCGGTCCTAGAGCAAGGAGAGAACACGCTCTACTTCTATGATCATGATGTAGAGGTAAATCCATAGGTTTTTTGTTGTACATACTACATAATCATTTTGATTTTATGATATTATTTTACAGACTAATGATAATCCGAATCTCTGATACTTAACAATGACATATTTCTAATTTCATTATCGTAATGTGCATCCTTTTTCGATCATCTCTTCATCGACGACTCTGAGAGTGTTTACTCACACTGGTGGCGATGAACACACAACATGCATACCTAAGTAAGAACAAGAAGAGTATCATTTTTCACTACTACCATATAATTGCCATAGGCTTTTCAAGTTATAGTATAAAGAAACTAATAAATAGTGACTTATAATTTATTTATATTGGTCTTTTGAATTTACTTTTACAAATTTATCATTCTTTTTAATTGGTTTTCATTAAATCCAGGATTTTTTGTGCCAGTTCCATCACCATCCCTTCCACCTAGTGCCGTAGACATAGTCTGTTGATCACAGACAACAGTTCACAGTCATAAGAAATATCTATTGGTGTTAATATTACTAATTTAAAGTTCTTACTATTTGCGTTCGTTTGTCTTCTTAATTTTAAATTTTCAACATATCGATTACTAAATCAGTGAATCTAATATTATTAAAGCATTGATGCTTGTAGATATTTTAAAATCTGAAATTGATCCCTCAGCCATGCCGACAGCCACCTTCTATTGCTATGACTCCATCTCAACATGCGCATAAGGATTACATTATTCTGATCTCCCATTTTGCCTCCTTCAGCTACTTATTTTAGGGCAAAAAGACTTGTGCTCCCCAACCATGGAACTGATTACTAGCACAACAACTTAGAATTTCACAACATCCGAGTTCCCTAATTTTACAGTTGATGGAATTTGCCGAGTGCCAGAGGCACTTCTATTTTAAATAATATAGAAATGGATGAGGAGTACCTCAGAGGTTGACAACTATTTTGACATGACAACGTCAAGTGAGGCATGCTCGAGGATTTGATGTGAATCTGTTTATAAGCCAGTGGTCAGAGCCGATAGGATTTTTAGATCCTCCTTTCCCAACTGTGGTTAGGAAAAAATGGATGATGATGCAAAAACCTTGTTTTTACTTAACATCCTTGTGTAAAATAATACTACAACCCTTGTCATAGAGAATTTTATTTCTAACATCGTAAGCAACTGAAAATGTGGGAGATTAGAGCGAAAGCTTTGATAAAAGAAATAAATGATAGATATCATAATTTTGAAAATAGAGAAAAAATTTATTGAATTGGTAAAAAATCAACCGGTGATGCAATTGACACTATACTTGCTCAATCACAATCAAGTGAAGCAGTCAGCCATTGATAATGTTTACAATCAGGGATGAAGTTTTGACAATAATGTTGAACAAATTGGTTAATCTGAATGTCGAGGCACAATCTTACTACAACAAGTGGAGTCGTGAAAATAACTTTCTCACTATTGATAATGCAGAGAAAGACTTGGTCATGGTAAGTTCTATTGTTTTTTGTAGAATTTTAGATAAATATATAGTTATCCTTTATCTTATTATAATTCTAAATACTAATTATGGGATTTTTTTAATTGGATTCAAAATACCAGAATTTCAAGAAAAATATGTAGGTGTTAGATGAGCAACCTTAGAAAAGCGAGAGAGTGAGAGAGACTGTGTGTCCATGGGGCTATTGGTTTTAAAGAAAAACTTGTTCTGTTAAACAAGTAGAACAATATACTTGTGGAAAGGATTATCAAGGAACAGAGAGCTAGATCTAGAAATTCTTATAAAGAAAAAAACTGATGAGTATTCTTCTATCCTTTCAGATAGGAGATACAACGTCATGAAGATATAAAAAATTTAGAAAATATTGATGTTGCTGCAATAGGAATTAGTAGAGTCTGGTGTAATCCAAGATAGTTCAAATGTTGTAGCTATTGTTGAATATGTTCAAGGAAAAGGGTCCAATTAATTTCAATTAAAACTTTGAACTATGTTATTGTTGTCTATTGATTGCACCCCTTGCAAGTATTTGAGAAATGGAACTTGAGACTACCCCAGATTGGAATGAACACCAGAAGAATGTTTATCTTAATGATTTCTCGCCATTTAGCGAAAAAGTCTGTCAATGGAAAAATATTAGGAAACCACGTTTAATTTTTTAAGCTTGGTGACAGTTATGAAATATCTGTGATGTTGATTGGAGAATGCTCAAAGAGGTCAGATAAGTCATGGGCTCAATTTAGTGAAAGAAAATAAGTAATGTCCGCGGAACTGCCATTGATTAAAATCTAAGTGTCTTGAATGTCTAATGATCATGATGGGAAAGTAGTCGTAAGATGCTATGGTTATGAGAAATGGGATAACAAGAGTGTCTGAAAGCTCTTAGATGTTATGTATCCTCTTATCTATGGAACTTGGTGAAATTTAGGCAATTCCACAATGCATGGATGAAATGGTTTTATAGTGAGAAATGATAGATTGTTGAACATATCTTTACGAGTAAGTAAGATGTAATTTTAGGTCTATCATCGTAGACTTGCATAGGTTGTCACAGAATATGAAGACAAAGTCTACCATGGATCAAATTTGCAAACAGATTAAAAATGCAAGAGTGATGTAACACGTGTGTGTGAAAACATTCTATTTTGCGCATGTGGAGTGATGTAATGTGATGAGAGGATTCTAATTAGAATATATATTTCACGAATTTGAGGTACAATAATTTCTGGTAGAATTAGGTGGACCTCCATCCATGAAGGGGATATAGGTCAGAGGTTTCATAAGGCGCTATTTGTGTGAAGGATGTCTTTTTATGGTGGAAAGTAAGTAAATTTCCAACACATTATTAGAGATTAATTGTTCACTATCTGGATGAACAAATACTAGACTCTCTGCAATGGGTATATGTTGCCCATAGGTAGGGATATGCGTGTTGTCAGTGGAAATAGTTTCCATCCTATGGGCTGTGGGAACATTAATGCTTGTGGTTAAAATCAAAATCTGTTTCCAAGATTCTTGTTCTGTTAGTTCTGAAGTTCCTTGATTTCTATAAATGTAAAGCTCTGTTCATTAAAAATCCTATTCATGGGCTTCCAGAAACGACACCATGTTAGGAAGTATGTGTTGACTAGGTGCCATGAGGAGGTATAGTTTGAAGTATTCACTTTGTAATATTTTTCACCTTCTCAGGGGATGTAATCGATGTACATATCCCTTAAGTCAATAAAAGAGATTTTGTAAATCCCATTTCTGCGGCAGGTTGGTCTAGAAACGTTTTATTGATCGTCGGATTGCCTCTATTCAAGTTTGCAGTTCTTGATTCTGAGGTAGATTTTCATCCAATATTACAGAATTAATTCCCCTCCATGTGAGCTATGTGGATTGTAGAAGAAATAGTTCATAAGTCTGACATGGATTGCTCTACATATTTGTAGCTCTATTGTCTTTCATCTGACCTCATCGGAAAATAAACCAGAAAGTTGAGATTTGAGATTCTTTGAGTATTGCCTGTATGTAGAGGATATGAGTAGCCCTATGACTTGGATTGGGGGTCCCTATCATTGGGGATGCCCTTAGATTTTTGTGATGGCCATAGCATATGAATAGTATATATAGGGGATTGTAGGTAGTAGTTCATCATCATTTGAGCATTTGAGTCTTATTATATGGTTTGGAGGTTGCCCCCTCGAAGTGACGAAGCTATTATAATTACATATTGAGATCATTATTCTGAAATATTGTGTTATTTGGCGTTCTATTGTTTCTCATAATCTGAATTATACAAGTAATTTATTACAAGTGGTATCAGAGTTGTGATCTGGGCCAAAATTAGGGCAAAAACCCTAATTTTTTGTTTCCACTCATATCTTGTGAACTAGAATTTGTGGGATATATTTTTACCAGAGTTGCGAATCATTTCAAGTAAAAATTCCCTGAAAATTTTAGACTTTTTAAATTTATTTTGCAAAATTTATTGCAAATTTAGGGTTTTTCATAAAATTGCTCCCTAGACCAAAATTTGTGGAATTTTTCAAGTTCTTTACATTTTCAGAAATCTCTCAAAACAATAGTATTAGTATATTCTCTGTGTTTTTTCCTATTCATATGAATTTGTATCAAAACCCTAAACCCTAAGGTTTGACATCATGGCGGGGCCTTCCACAAGAGAAAAAAGAATTCAGTCACTCTGGGTAAAACCCCAGATAAAGATGGGGTAGTGATTGAAGAGATGGATTCAGAAGGGGTAAATACAGATTCCTCAGCACTAGGGTTTACCTCAGTTGATCATAAGGTGAGCCAACTTGAGTATGAGCTGAAATGTACAATTTGAGATGGCCTCTAAAGGAGACATAGACCAAATCAATCAGTGGTTGGATGATATCATGCAACATGTAAAGGGTAAACAGTATGGCCCAAATCCACCCCATATCAACCAAGGAGGATCTTCAGTTCAAAATCATGGACAAAATAACCATGTTGGATCACTTTTCCAACCCAATCAAAATCCAACTTATTCGCAACCACGAAACATGATGTCAAAAGTGGATATGCACAAATTTGATGGTAAGGATCCCCTGAATTGGATAAATCAAATGGAGAACTTATTTGAGTTACATCAAACACCATCAGGACAAAAGGTGACATTGGCATCCCTGTATCTTGAACCAGACCAATTCGTTTGGTATCGATGGTTATGTTCTCAGAGGCAAGAAGAATGGTCTCAATGTCACTTGGACAATTTTTACCGAGGAGTTGCAATTGCACTATAGTTCCAGTGTTTCAGAGAACTACTTTAGTCAATTAACAAAGTTACAGAAAACAAGATCAGTCAAAGATTATGTGCATCAATTCCAGAACCTATTCTTAAGGGTGGAGAATATTCTAGAAGAGAATCTGAATGACCTGTTTCTTGGGGGTCTTAAGGACCACATCAAGCATGAGGTACGTATGTTTAATCCACTCAAGATTTTTTATTCTATTATCATGGCAACAAGTCGGTCGAGGAAAAAGGACTTTGAAGAAGGCAACCTTCAGCATAACACCAGAGACAGTTGGGACAAAAAGGCGCAATATCCTTCCCCTTCATTCGAGAGGGACTTCCAAAAGTACTATTCAAAAATCTTATTTAAAAATGTAAAAAACATTATGTTTTAACTGGACAGAAATATTGGATCGGGACACAAATGTTTTCAATGAGGATGTTCTAGTACAAAAGGAAATGAGATGAATGAGGAAGACGAGAAATAGTGGAAAGGCAACCAAAGGTAGAAGAAATTAGTAGAGGATCAGAATAAAATGGGACTATGTATGCAAGTGTACAGTGATTTAGAACACTCATTCGTGTCGGACTCAATAAGATGGCAAGCATCAAAAAACACAAATTTGATCTGGGCTCGAGAACTCAAACTTCTGTTGCCCGAGAATCACAAAGTTTCCCCCTCACATGTTAAAAATATTCATTAAAAGGATACACAGCCCTTCTTGGTAAAATGTTCAAGTATCAATGCTTGCAAAGTCGAAGAGTTGATGTAATCAGCAAGATGCTCCGGAAACTTGAGACAAATGATCTTCGCAAAGAAAAATGAAATGAAAGCTTAGGGGACAGAGATGGATAGACAAAGAATTTTATTGAAAAACCCTTCTGAATTGATTTGTGTCAGATCTATTTACATCTTTCAGAAACCCAAGTTGCTTCCTCCCTTCGAATGGCGTGAAAAGGCCATTATATAACTTACAAATCAGTTACTCTTCGTAATTTTCTTTAACCAAGAACAGTTAAAGACCACCTATCACAGTACCTCAACCCATTACAAAGAAAACAATCAAAAGAAATGGAAGATTTATAAGGATGAGGATGAAGAAGACAGGTGGCCAGTCACGTGGAGGGACAAAACTGTACTTCAGAATAGCTGCCTGAAATTCCTTTTAACGCCATCAGCCAATGTCTGGCTTATGTCTGCTGCCTAAAGATGACAGCGTATGAGCCTTTGAAAACATGTAGATGAATCCAGTGTCTTGAAAACTTTCCTTCTGCCAAATGTCCTTGGAATTTGGTCTTCAAGATTGACAGATATCAGAAGGGGCAACTTAAATTCATATTTAGTTTGACTTTTCAGCATATCGGGTAAGGCGGGAAAAACTAAGTATGGTCTGGAAGAAATTTGGTTCATTTGAGACATTTCTTGATGCGAATGCGTGAAGCTCTGTCAAAGTGGATTCGTGCCGCACAGACTCATTGCAAGCAAGGAGAAGTGGCACAAATGCATTTTGGGACATCTGGCCCAATCGAACGTGCTAAGGATTGCGGTTTGAGTGAGAATCGGCTGAAGCAAATGGAACAGTTTGTGGACAATCTGACTTGCCCATTTGGGACCTTGCAAAGTTTTCGAAAAGTGACCCGCGACTTGGGTCTTTCTCAAGTAATTGGAACATGTCGCACTTTTGAAGCTCTTGGGACATGAATTGGGACAAACAAATTGTAAGGAATGCCAAATTGGCCGGTTTCGAAAATGCAACACCTCAGCACGGAAAGTGCACTTTGGGATTTCACTTGGATCTGGAACTCTCACACGAAGTAAAGTTTTCTAAGTTCGGGGATTTCAGCTCATCGGGGAACAAGCACACTTCTTGTACACTTGGACAGTTTTTACCATTGGTTTCCGAATTAAGTAATCTGAATGGAAGCCAATGTTTCGGGGAACTGGTTGAGCTTTAGCCATATCGGCAACAGTTAGCGCACTTTTAAACTTGGGATAGTAGGTGGGACAAAGTTATGTGCGATCAATCCGAAATACATATCCTTAATGAGAAAAACATAAGATTTTTTCAATCTCATGACTTGTTCTCTACTACCAGTCTTGACAGAAAAGACCAAGATCGAGCATTTCGTAAAGTTTACCTCCATTCTCAAGTTTCTGATTCTATTGGACAACATGGCACATCGAACAGAGGAAAAAGTTCTTTGTAGTAGGAGGCCAAATTTCATTAACACTAGAGACCGTAGTATCTCTTCCCCTTCATTTGTTAGGCCAATTAGACTGACTCCTCAACAAATGGAAGAAAAGAGAGCAAAAGGATTATGTTTTAACTGTGATAGAAAATATGGACCAGGACACAAATGTGCTGAGAAGAAGTTGTTCTATATTGACGGAGGTAATGAGGATAATGAGGAAGCTGAAATTATAGGAGAGGCTGAGGAACTAGTAGACGATGAAGTAGAGGATCACCAACCTACAATTTCTTGCCATGCATTGTCAGGTATTAGTACTCCTCAAACACTCAAGGTTATTGGCTATCTCAAAAAATAGAAGGTGACAATGTTGATTGACTCGGGGAGTACTCATAACTTCATAAATAGTAAGTTAGTTGCCCACCTCAATTGTTTTATTTACCCAGCTCCAGAAATGCAAGTTATGATTGCGGATGGTGGGACAGTCAAGTGCACAGGAAAGTGCCATAGTATCAAGCTTTCCATGGGAGACTACATGTTAGACTCACCTATGTTTGTTATTTCTATGGGAGGGGAAGATATTGTTTTGGGTGTCTAATGGCTCACAACCTTAGGTACTATAGAGATGAATTTCCAAGAATTGTTCATGCGATTTCATTCAGATGGAAGGACAATACAATTGAATGGGATGGTAGCTAAGTCTCCACAGATTATTAGCTCTCATCAGATGCAGAAGGTTCTCAGAAAAGGAGTAGATGGATTTATAACAAAGTTATTTTCCATAGAAGTACAAAATACAGAGTCTTCAATGCCACCCAATCTTCAAAAGATTGTTGATGCTCACTCATCTATTTTTGATGCAATTCCAAAGGGACTACCACCAGTTAGGGATCATGATCATGCCATTCAGTTGATTCCAGGGAGCCAAACACCTAACATCAGACCATACAAATACCCATATTCCCAGAAAAGTGAGATTGAGAAAATGGTGGAGGAAATGTTGAAGGCAGGTATCATCAGGCATAGCCAGAGTGCATATTCTTCACCAGTGGTCATGGTACGTAAGAAGGATGAAACATGGAGGATGTGTCCAGATTACCAAGAACTCAACAAGTACACCATCAAAGATAAGTTTCCTATTCCAGTAATTGATGATTTACTTGATGAATTGCATGGTGCTATTTATTTCACAAAATTAGATCTTCGTTTGGGTACCATCAAATTAGAATAAAAGAGGAAGATGTTCATAAAATGGCTTTCAGGACTCATGAGGGCCATTATGAGTTTTTGGTAATGCCTTTTGGTCTTACAAATGCTCCCTCAACCTTTCAAAGCTTGATGAACACTATTTTTAGGCCATTTTAAAGGAAATTTGTATTAGTTTTCTTTGATGACATATTGATTTATAGTAAGACATGGGAAGAACACTTACAACATGTAAATAAAGTGTTGGAAGTTTTGGAGAAACATACTCTCTATGCAAATCCATCCAAATGTTCTTTTGGTGTACAAGAGGTAGAGTACTTGGGTCACATTGTATCCCATGAAGGCATCAAAGTTGATCCTCAGAAGATCAAAGCTATGGTGGAATGGCCAAGGCCCAAAACTCTCAAAAATATTTGTGGGTTCCTAGGACTAACAGGGTACTACAGAAGATTTGTGAGGGGATATGGTAGAATAGTAACCCCACTCACTGCATTGCTAAAGAAGGATGCCTTCCATTGGACAGACGTAGCCACTAAATCCTTTGAGCAGCTGAAGGAAGCCATGTGCAGCACCCTAGTTTTGGCTACTCCCAACTTCTCAAAAACCTTCATTGTTGAATGTGACACTTCAGGATCAGGATTGGGAGCAGTTCTAATGCAGGAAGGAAGACCAATTGCATTTGAGAGTCACCAATTCAAAGGAAAAGATCTTCTCAAACTTGTCTATGAGAAAGAAATGATGGCTATTCTTCATGCGGTCAAGCAATGGAGGCCCTATCTCATGGGTAGACACTTCAAGGTAAAAACTGATCATGATAGTCTCAAATACTTTTTGGAGCAAAGGTTATCATCTGAGGAACAACAAAAGTGGGTAACAAAAATGTTGGGTTATGATTTTGAAATCATATACAAAAAGGGTAAAGAAAATGTAGTAGCTGATGCATTGTCCAGAAGGGATACATCCACAGATGCCTTACTATGTGGAATGTCCATGTTGAAGGCCGATTGGGTGGATGAAGCAAGATTGGAATGGGATCAAGACAAGGATACACAATCTCTAATACAGAATATCAAGCAAGGATCTATGACATCTAAAAAATTTGAGTGGAAAGGTAATGCCCTATGGTACAAGGACATGTTATACTTGAGTAAAGATTCTGAGTTGAAGCATAAGATTCTTGCAGAGCTACATGCCTCACCTGTTGGAGGACACTCTGGGTTTTTGAAGACATATCATAGAATAAAAAGAGAATTATTTTGGGAAGGACTCAAGGGGGATGTACAAAATTTGTATCAGAGTGTTTAGTGTGCCAACAGAACAAAGGGGAAACAATTAAGACACAAGGTCTGTTGCAACCCTTACCAATTCCTAGCCAGAGATGGGAGGAGGTCTCCATGGATTTCATCACCAGATTGCCTTGTTCAGAGGGTAAGAATTTTATTTTCGTGATTGTGGATAGGCTCACAAAATATGCCCATTTTTGTGCCCTATCACATCCATTTGCAGCTAGTACAGTCGCAACTATTTTTTTGGAGATAGTTCAAAGGCTACATGGAACCCCAAAGATAATTGTAAGTGATCGTGATCCTATTTTCACAAGTAATTTTTGGACGGAATTATTTTCATGTTTGGGTACTCAGCTAGCTCACAGTTCATCTTATCATCCTCAAACTGATGGGAAAACAGAAGTGGTCAACAAATGCTTAGAGGGGTATCTATGTTGTTTTGTATCAGATAAGCAGGAAAGGTGGATTAAATGGCTACCACTTGCAGAATGGTGGTATAACACATCTTTTCATACCTCTTCTCAAATGACCCCATTTTTAGCATTATATGGTTACCATCCACCTTCTATCACTTCTTCCTTGAGGGTGCAAACTAAGGTCAGAGATGTTGAGGAACACATTCAACATCAACAACAGGTTTTGGCTAGTTTGAAGGAGAATTTAGCATTAACACAAAACATGATGAAACAACAAGCAGATCAACACCGTAGTGAAAGACATTTTGAAATTGGTGACTGGGTTTTTATACGTCTCCAACCTTACAAACAGATGTCCCTAAAGCAATAGAAAAAGGACAACAAACTTGCTCCTAAATATTATGGCCCTTATCAGGTTCTACAGAAAATTGGCAGTGTTGCTTATAAACTAGAGTTGCCTCCATCTTCACACATACACCCAATATTCCATGTTTCCTTGCCTAAAGAAGGTTATTGGAAAGAAATTTTGAAGCCCAGAACAGAGTTACCATAACTTGATGAGGAAGGAAGAATCATTTTGGAGCTAGAGAAGATTTTGAAAACACGTACTAAGAGGCTAAGAACCAGAGACATTAAGGAATATTTGATCAAGTGGAAGAATCTGAGCATAGAAGATGCGCCACTTGGGAGGATGAAGGTTTTCTGCAGCAACATCCAGGATTATTCAACATTGAGGAAAATTTGGTTTGAAGGGGAAGGGCATGCTACGCCCTTAACCTATTGTTTGTATTAGGATATGAGTAGCCGACTTGTGGCTTACCATATCATTTTATTATATCATTTATACTTTCTCATGCTTAGTAGGTCGGCCTTGGTGATGGCCATAGCATATGAATAGTATATATAGGGGATTATAGGTAGTATTTCATTATCATTTGAGCATTTGAGTCTTGTTTTATGGTTTGGAGGTTTCCCCCTCGAAGTGGCGAAGCTATTCTAATTGCATATTGAGATCATTATTTTGAAATATTGTGTTATTTGGTGTTCTATTTTAGCTCATAATCTGAATTATACAAGTAATTTCATTACATATTTACAACTCAAATGGCCTCAAGAAGATCACTAATATTTAAAATGCTCTCTGATCACATAAGATAATGTTTCAGATATCTTCATCAATTTTTTACGTGTATCAAAAACTACTACTTCAAAAAGACAGCTTGTGACTAATACTTCCTCAAGTTTAGAACCTATTACATAAGGATTTTTGTATAAAGTGTGCAATGGAATATTTTTCCCATCAATAGAAATACAAAGATGACCACTGATATTGAACTTTAAACAACTGTTAGGATCTTTTATATCTGTCAAAACCTTGAAAATGCTAAAAATTGGCTTCTGAATCCTGTCTTGGGTGCAATATAAGGTATCTAAAATCATACATACTTGTCTCCTTAATTTTATAAAATCAACAATGTATATGGATATTTCCTGAGAATGTTTCACCAAGTTGTTTATTTCCTTCAGCATTGGAAAAATACCGCATAAAGTTAATAATGTCTCTAAATCTATCAAGTGATACAACAAATCTTTAGCCTTTTCCACTTCTCTTCGATGCTTGAACATATACCCTGCTAAGGACCCTGTATTCCTCAAAAAATCCTACAAGTTGGTTCATATAATGATATCCATCTTGTGTCAACATCTTTTAGCAATTTTTTACCATTTGTTATTCCAACAAAAATCTCTGAAACTCCAAAAATATTTTAGGACTGCTTGACATATATGAATGCAAGTCCCATATCATCTCCTCCACCTTAGCAACATTTTCAAAATTACTTACAATCTTGTAAGAAGAATTCATTCGGCGAGCCATACAATGAATAGGTATCATGTAAGGGGCCACAATTGTTTGCAGACGAATAAAAAGTCTAGTTTTGTGACTTTGCATGACATATGCACCATGAGCTCCTACACAAATCAGCTTTGTAGAGATTGAATGATCATCCATACTAGCTATTTCCTTCAAATTTTTAATAACAAGTTTGTAGAGGTTCTCAGTATTGTAGTTCTCCAACATTTTTTGCATAGCTAGTAGATGATTTTCCCTTAAATGGTTACTGAAACTGAAAGTGTAGACATGTATGCATACCCAGGATGTATTATCTATTGAAGTGACCTCATCAATCAACAATGAGATACATTTTTTATACCTTCTCTCTCAAATCAGTGATTTCAATTTCTCCCATACACTTTGCCATCTCCCATGCATTGGTATCTGACCAGTGTGTTGTTGGAATATTTGGAAACCCATTAGATTGAAACAATATATTATAGTCAATGAGATCTGAAATTGGTCTGCCCTTCTTTAAAATGTGAAATATTGTTTTGAATTGAATGAGTTTTTCCTGAAGACTTACGTCAGTAGCTTTTTTTCAAATTTAGCATTTATTGTTCCGCCTTTCTCAACTAGGTCCTAAAGATGTTTATGATGATTGTCATATTATGCAACATATCTCATATGTAAAAAATCTTCCTCAATTTTCCATTTATTTTATTTTTATAATTGTTCCATCATCTTGATTTTTAGACTCATATACCTTCCCACATTGCTTCTCTATTGTGTCCAACTTCAATTGCATTTTGTGGTCTCTTCCTAGTTTCCAACTATAGATAGTACATCTACATTCTGTAGGAGTATCAATACTATTTTCAGGTTCAACAGGTTCAATGAATGGATATTTGGTTGACCATTCAAATTTATAAGTCCTTCCTATAGTCCACTTCCCACTCTTACATTTTTGATGTGAGTTTTATGGAATGTTTATCAGAAGCTTGAGTTGGATGGGAAATGGTATTATGAGTACTGTCAATTTGAATTGAATTAATTTGGTGATTGGAAATTTCATTTGGAGTAAGGTCACTGCTAGGGTTTTCTACATTTGAGATAAATTGGTTTTCTTATAGCTTCCCTAAGTAAATCAAAAAATAAAGTAACATTATCATAGTAAGAGTCAAAATTACCTCTTTCCATTGGGGTTACTATTGGCTAACTGAAATATTTTGAAATGTCCATATCACGTTTTCTTTTTCCTTGAGTTCTTTACTCATTTGTAACAGAGGGCCATTGAATGGGTGATTTTGAAGTCTGCACATGTGACAAAAATATAGAAGTTTCAAATATTGATGGCAACACAACTTTATCCAACTGCATGGCAACACAAACTTAACAATGACAAAGGAAAACACAACCAAGCAGTTGAACGACAAAGCAAGCTGCAAGATGGTAGCAAAAAATATACTACTACTGACCAACTAGGTAACACAGTTAACTGTTACCATTTGGTAAGACAGTTAACTGTTACTGGCCGGTAACACATCGATAACACATATATTTGTTACCGGCCGGTAACACATATACATGTTGTTGGCCGGTAATCTTTTGTTGTTATCATTCAACTTTGCACATTTGTCTTGTTGTCCGTCATTATAGAATTTATTGTTCGGACGGTAACACAAATAATTGTTACCACCTGTCAACACAAAAAAAACTTGCCACTCTACAAAAAGAGTTGAAGTTCTCTTTTTCGCTTACCTCTTGAGTCTTTCACTTTTTCCTGAATCCTTCAGCTTCTGGTCTTATACTTTCATTTTTTTCACATGCTTATAATGTAAATAATAAGACTATATTATGGAAAATTAATCATATATATATTAGAATGTTATAACAGGAGGGTGAATATACTAACATTAGTCAGCCCTTAGCAGAAACACGAAGGCGAACTTATATTCAATTTTTTTAGGCCTCCTAAAATTTTGGCAAACATGCTACCGTACGGTAGTACAAAATTCACCAAATTCAAAATTCCTAATATTCGCCCCTAAAATTTACCTTGACCACTCCTACGATCAAATGATAAAATTTGTACACACTTAAAGTTCCTGTCAACATCACTATAGTTATGAAGATAACACATGGGAATTGATATGTCCTTCAAAGATAGAAACCAATAAAGCCATTTTATTGAAAGCCCAATCCAATAAAGGGGAACATTCTTGTGCAAATCAACATCAAAGTAGGGACATATGAAGGAAAATCCTTTTAAGGGATATATACCCACATTGATATCCACATCTCCCTCCTAAGTGGTCTTGAATCCTATAAGAGGAAGGGAGCTTGAACATTAAAAACAACCTATCTTACTATGAGAAATCTCATTTTAGATCTTGATCAAAGCATCCCTTTTTGTGGTGACTATCCTTGTAGTGTAAGCTAGAAGCTTAGTAAAGTTTGTAAGCTTAGGATAGGTCTAGTGTTGGAATTCTTAGAATAACTCTTGTGGAATCTCATTGTAGGCTGTAATTGGAGTAAATTGGTGATGTGCCTAAAGTTATAATATTTTTCCTTATATTAATTGAAATATTGTCATTTATTGCTCGTTTAAAAGTTGTACCCGATATTTCACCTTAGTGAGTTCTTCTTTAACAAGAGTTGCTTGGTGTAAGATGTCCCTTCATTAGAAACCCTAACCACAAATGCATCATTTCTACAAATGAAATCTGCAATTTCACCCCACACACAAACACATGAAGAAGAATATGTTTATGTATCCCCAACCATTTTTGGAATTGCAAAAGCGGTTGAAAATGGTGTTGTACAGACTTAAAATTATTGAGCATGACCTCAAGGACATCAAACAAGAAATTCTAAGGATTGAGATACTATGATCACAACGTTCGAGTGGAACCATACACCTCAAAGGTCATATACACCTCCAATGTTGTTTGAATATTTTATGAGGAAGATCAACGACTACTATTTTTCTTCCCCATAGGCATATTGTATCCAAGAAATTTGATAACCATACCGTTCCACCATACCGTTCGGTGTAACTACTTCGATCCAAACCGGTTTGAACATTTCTAACTTTGAATGAAAGATGACAGCGGTTGGTTACGGAGTTAGTTTTCAAATGTAAGGGCAATCTCATATATCTTGCTCTGAATAACCAGTTTAAGTCCATACATTCTTGTAACAGAATACCATCCACAGGCCAGGCTGAAACAGACATTTTGGACTTATTCCTGCTGATAAAATTCCTTTCTTTTTACCAGCATGGACGGTATAGGAAAGTGGTTAGAAAAAAGGAAAACAGAAACTAAAGTGGCGATCAAGGAGCGGCGGTGCAGGAATCCTGAGAGACGCACTTGGGAAATTAGCATGGAGAAGCCCGCCAGATATCATGCTGTGATCGAGTTGGACAAGAAATACATTCTGAGCAACGTTTTGGGTATGGGAGGAATTGGAGTTGTGGTTTCTGCCCGGGAAATCGACAGCGAGGGAAGAGAGGAAAGAATTGCCATAAAGAGGGTAGAGTTTCGTGAACGAGTTGAGAAAACAGTGGAGAGATACGTACGGGAGCTTCGGATCATTGGCAAAATTCATCACCCTTTTATTGTGAAAGTGAAGGGTGTCATCAACCAGGCAATGTGTGTGGAGGAGTTCCACGAGTATTTTGTTGTGATGGAGAGGATGAATTTGAGTTTGCAGGAATTGAAAGAGGTGCATATAATGCAAGGGACCAAGTTTAAGCCAGAGGTTGTCAGAGTTATTATGGCCCAGGTATGTATTCTCCCTTTTTTAATTGCTTTTTTGGAATTGGAAAATCCATATGTAAAGCGAAAGCCCTAAATTTGTGTTTAGTTTGGATCAGATTAAGAACCCTTCTTTGCATTTTTCATGGAAGTAGTTAATTGATGAGAGCTCAAAACCATAAAGCATGTTCAGTATGTCTTCTCAAAAACTAATACAAAATCAGAATTTGTAAATCACTATTTGTAAATGTCTTGATTCTTGTTTAATGTTTTAGCTGTGGACTTGTATTAATTTGAGTTTGAATTCTAAAATTAATACTAAATCAATACTTAGTAAATAGTTTGAGAATCACTCCAATTTAATATATTAATATTAACTTAAATTAATGAACTAAATGATTTGAATACACATTTTCTACATATTAATAGAGGAATACCAAAAAAATTGACAATTAAACAAAATGTAATAGAATTATAAGTATATTTTAATAAATGTATCAATATGAAATATACCAATAGATATCAACAATTTCATTAAATTCTCTATCAATTTTCTGTTCAAAGTATCGGTCTTAAAAGTATCTATTCAATTAAAAAAAACCATTTTTTTTATTGACTTCTCCAAAAAAAAAGAAACCAAATTATTTCTAATATAAGTCGAATTTATACCTTGCCTACCATTATAAGAATGCCTCTCAACCTAATTAACTTACATAGGAATATGATGTTTTGTTTATCATGTTCTTATAATCAAACCATAACGTACCAACTTTTACTCAGTATTATGGTTCCTTCTACTCTTGAAGAGTCTTAAAACTAACCACTTTTTATTATAGGATATATATTTGTTTATATTTAATCGATTAATAAATAATTTTACATATAATATTATGTGTTCTTTATAAAAAAATGAATCTTATTTCAAATTTATTATATAATGTTATCATATACAATATTTTATATACAATTTAAATATAATATCTTATAATCTTTTGAAAAAACACAAACTTATTAATTATTATCTTTTCAAAATTGATTGCCTTATAACTATAAGTATTTTTTTAAAGATACAATTGATTAAAGACATTCCTCTTATGAGAAAGGTTCTTTTGGTCATTTCGGCCACTATGTTAAATTAAACGACTATTTGGACTTTTTCTTAAGGCGATTACATTTGACGGCTGTTTTGATGGTTATGACAACCTATTTGACGATTTTTCTTTTCTAGGTTTTTTTAATAGTTTGGTTTTTTCATTTTTACATGCTTGTTTTAAATTTTGGAATGTTTCACCATAAGGTGAAGTTAACATATCATCCTTTTACCAGTGGGCTAAGGAGACACTTCAATACGAGGTAAGTAATTCTCAGATGTATGACAAGATGAGAAGTATGAGGAAAAGGTTTCGGGCTACAAAAGTTGGTGGAATTATAGCTAAAAACCCTAGGGGAATTGAAGTTGAGGACTATAGGGAAATTGAATCTGAAAGCCCTAGGAAAAATGATTTTACAAACCCTAGAGGAAATGGATTTGATAAAGATCAACAAAAGAAAGAATGAAATGAAGAGGAGAAAGAGGAGCAACAAAATATACATAATTCTCCATCTCAAGAAACCCTAAGAGCAATAGAAAATGGGGGATGCAAATTGTTGCAAAACCAAAGTGAGGGTTTGGAGGATAATATTAAAATCATGCTTGAAGACATAGAGTCTAAATTACAAGCATCAATTGAGAGCTTGTGCAATCATGTTTCTGTTTCTTTTGCAACTGCTTCAAATTTTCAGCCCTTAGGTGGGTTTGGGCTTGAAGTTGGATTAGGGAGTTTTTTTTTGAAAAAAATAGAAGAGTTGATGGATGTTGATCTGTAAACTCTTTAACTTTGGAATTATTCACAAAATCACAATTTAATCGCTGTTGTTTACTTTCTATTAGAAAATAACAAAGATAGATAGTGAATGAAATATTATTGTGACTAGAATCAACAATTGTAGTAAAGGAAAGAATATAAGCTCATAACACCAACAATTTTATCTTGGAAAACCTCCAATGGAGGAAAAACTAGTCAAGAAGGAAAATTGCTCTTTCTTCCCACTTCTATTGGCCAATTCAAATCAACACGTACAAAATTTCTAATAAGTAAGAAAGAAAAGTAGATAACATCTCAACACTTCCTTCCAATTACTTGCTTGCTCTATCCAACACTCCTTTCTTCTACAAAAATACAATTTCTAGCACTAAGATTTCTTGCTCACTTGCTCTCATGCTTCGATGATATTCTACACTTCTACAATCATGTATTTATAGCCTTTCTCATGTCCTGCCATACACCAGAGAATGGGAAAGGTCATGCAGGAGAAGAGGAACAAAAATCCTTTCAAATTCAAAGGATGTTTGTTTTGAATTTTATTTTTTGTCCGTAATGGCCAGGTCCTGTTACTTAAAAGACATAACCCTCCATTTCATTGTTTTCCTTCTTTGTGTTGATTGTTTTTGATGAAGTAGAGTTATTTCAGATCCCTATGGATCACACCTCCCCTTCTTAGGAGGCTTTTGGTCCCACAAAAGCTTAGTGGGGGAGTAGATGAGGGAACAACTCCCTCGCTTGCTCCTTTGAGTACCACTGGGCTTACCTTGGTGTCTTCCCTTTTAGTCCAATCTGCCAAGACTTCTACAGACCTCTTCTAGTCTCTCTGAATTTATGTTGTAGCACTACATCCTCCTCCAATTCGCATTGTGAGTCCAAGATGCAATCCTCAATGGAAGGTAGCAACTTTAGTTCTTCATCTTCATCCAGCATGGATGGCTCATACAGGTGTAAGTTCTCATAGTTTATTA
Organism: Taxus chinensis; assembly: GCA_019776745.2. Lineage (NCBI taxonomy): Eukaryota > Viridiplantae > Streptophyta > Pinopsida > Cupressales > Taxaceae > Taxus > Taxus chinensis. Next base: position 889,595,657 of record CM034147.1, on the reverse strand, counting down.
CAGAGTACATCCTCATGAATGATGAAAAATCAAGTCAATTTTTTTTCCCCCAACCTACTCCAATATGGCGAAGGGTCCAAATCGTAGTGGCTTGAGCTTCCGTGCTTAACCTTGTAGTCTCTCCTTGCTCAAGTAAAGCCAAACTTTGTCTCCAACATGAATCTTGTGTTCTCTCCTATGTTGGTTGTGCCTAACTTTGTACTTTGCTTAAGATTTTTCTAGCTGTTCTTTGACCTTGAGATGGAGTTGTCAGATTCTCTTAATGAACTTGTTGGCTCTGGTCACCTTTGTGTCTTGTGTATCCTCCTCATCCTGTTGTCCAACTACTATGTCCAGCGGATTTGTAGGTAGATATCCCAAGCATGCTTCAAATGGTGACTTCATAGTGGATGTGTGTACTGCCCAGTTATAGGAATGCTGAATGTAGGCTAAGAACTTGTCCCAAGTCCTTGGGTACTTACTGTTATACCCTCTGATCAACTGTACCAAAGTCCTGTTTACCACCTCTATTTGTCCATTTGTCTTTGGATGGAAATTTGTTCTCCTCTGTAACCTGGTATCCATCTTGTCCCACAAAGTAGTCAAAAACTTCCCCAAGAACCTAGAATCCTTGTCAAAGACAATAGACTTTTGCAAACCAAAATGCACCCATACATTAGCAAAGAAAAGATATGCTTCCTCATGTGCTTTTATTGTCTTTTTACATGTCATAAGAATACACATTTTACTGAATCTATCCACAACATCATAGAGATAGTCATGGCCATGTTTAGACATAGGCAATCCTCCTACAAAATTCATAGAAATGTCCTCCCACAAACGAGTAGGTACTGGTAAAGGAATATACAAACCTTCCTTCCTAGTTTTAGGCTTGCTAGTACAACAAAGTTTACATCCACGAATAAATTTTGATACTTCTTCTTACATGTTGGGCCAATATAGATACCTTTGCAAGTGGGCTAGGGTCTTACCAACACCGAAATGTCTCACTAATTTTGAGGCATGTGCTTCCCTCATCAATAGAAGTATTTCTTATTTAGGCACACAAAGTTTCCCCCATCAGTAGAGCAACTTATCCTTGAGATAACAGTCTTCAATCCCCATCTTTTCAGCCCCTTGGGACTGCAAATTCTGAAATATTACCCCAAAGTCTTTGTCTTGGGCATATGCTTCTCTGTAAGCTTCCTTCATGAAGGGATTAATATGAGAGATAATGGCCAAATAGGAGAATTTTTCCTGTGTGGGTGGCCTAGACAACATGTATGCCACCAAATTTGTACTACCTTTCTTGTATTTGATCACTAGATGAAACTACTGAAGAAACCCCATCCATTTGTAGTGTCTTGCCTGCTACAATTTAAATTGTGCTTGTAAATATTGGGGAGTTTTGTGGTCAATGTGCAAAATAGTTTCTTTACCCAACAAATAATGTTTCTGTTTTTTAATTTCTTGAACTAGTGCATAAATTTCTTTATCATATACTGAATATCCTTTAACAGCTGAAGTGAAGGTTTCAAAATGATAACATACGGGTTTACCTCCTTGAAGCAACACTATGCCTATAGCATAATCACTGACATCTTTCTCTACTTCAAAAGGCTACTATAAATTAGGAAGAGCAAGTACTGGAGAATGACTAATCTTGTATTTCAATAACTCAAAGGATTTTTCTTGTTCCTTACCCCACTCAAAACCCTTACTCTTTACGGTCACTGTGTGTAGAGGTGCTGTAATCGCCGAGAAACCCAGAATGAATTTCCGCATGTACTGTACTACTCCCACAAAACTTCTAGTCTCTATGGCTCCCGTTGGTGTTGGCCAATTTGTGATGGCTTCCATCTTCTTTGGATCCACTCTTAGGTCTCCTTCTCCAACCACGTGCCCAAGATAGACAAGTGACTGTTTGGAAAATTCACATTTCTTCATATTACAAAGCAGCTGTTTCTACCTGAGAACTTGCAAGACTTTCTACAAATGCGTTAGATGTTCTTCCCATGTGGCACTGAAAATCAAGATATCATCTAGGTATAAAATGACACATGAATATATGAAATCTTGCAATACATCATTCATCAATCTCATAAATGTAGCAGGTGCATTGCATAATTCAAAAGGAAGTACTAACCATTCATACAAAACCTATTTTATTTTGAAGGTTGTCTTCCATATATCCTCCTCCTTCATCCTGACTTGGTGATAACTTGACTTGAGATCCAACTTCGTGAAAAATTTGGCATGCTGAAGCTGGTCCAAGAGATCATCTATACGGGGAAGTGGATATCGGTTCTTTATGGTGATCTTGTTCAAAACGCGGTAGTTGATGCACATTCTCCAAGACTCGTCCTTCTTTAGCACCATCACAATAGGCGAACCACATGGTGAGGTGCTCGGACATATCACCCCTTGGTCTATTAGTTCTTGGAGTTGTTTCTTTACATCAGTACTCTCCAGCAAGGATTGCCTATACAACCTGATGTTCGATAGAGGTGACTCTGGCAATAGCTGAATCTCATGCTCTACTTCGCGTTTTGGTGGTAATCCACTAGGAGCCTGAAAAACTTCCTGAAAAGACTGAATAGTACTATCCAAATCTTGTTTTCCTTGGTTAGATATCTCTGAAACTTCTACCCCATATTGTTTATCCTTTAACAAAAGTAAATAAAACTAATTATGATTTTCCTGAAGAATCCGTTTTGCTTGGTTAGCACTTAGCATAGTAACCCGTGTCTTATGCTGGTGTGCCCAGATGTTGTAACTGATCCCATCCTTGACCCATCTGTACCAGTTTTCCCTTATCATAAAGATAGCATCCCTAACATACAAGTAAGGACTCTCGAATACCACATCAAAAGCATCAAGTGGAATAACGTCATCTTCAAAAATATCTATATATTGGGAATTTATCCCAAAATTGACCTTACATCTTCATGTTACCTGAATTTCAACACCCTTCTTCACCCAACCCAAAGGATATGGGTGCGGATGCTCATAAGTCTCAAGACCAAGCTTCTTTACAACTACCTCAGAAATCAAGTTAGATTGAGAACCGGTATTAACCAAAGCATTTACCTTAGTCCTTTTGATCTGGATTTTGATCTAGAATAGTCTACTCATCTCCTCTTCGCTGTCCATGTTGGTGGCCATGCATCCAATCCTTTCATATACATCAGAGTCATCTTCGATTTCCACCTCCCCTTCTGTCTTTACAGCTATCATGGACTTCTTGGAGTCCTTGGTTCAGTTCTTCGGATGTAACTCTGGATGCAAATTCCAACATGTAGCGTTAGTATGACCATTAATATCACAATTATTACAAAATTTCTTGGGATCTTTACAAGTATTTAAAGTAGTGGCAGCTTGTTTACCTTTTCCTTTCCACTTACTTTTGTTACTTATTTGCCCATAATCATTTTTTTGCTGATTTGTTGACTACTTTACCCTTGGCTTTGCTTCTCCTTGTTTTTTCTCATCATCTATGTAGTATGCCTATACACATGCTTCATATAGATCCTTGGGCTTTATGGAGATGACTTTTCTTTGAAGGCGAGTGTGAAGTCCTCCCAAGTATTTGGTCAGAATATCCTCATACTCTAAATCCATGTTCAACAACATGGCTTGCCTCTGAAATTCCGTAGTATAGTCCTGCACACTTTGACCACTGCCTTGTCTAAATTACTGCCATTTAGTCATTTGGTCAGTTTTATGGCCAATAGGATAGAAGTTAGCTCTAAGTAATTCCTTAAATTCATGCCAAGATTTCACAATAGGACGCTTCTTCTTTTCACAAGTAGTTAGATCAGTTTCCCACCAAACTAGAGCATGTCCCTCCATTTAGAGACATGTAAAGGTAATGCTTTGTGCCTCAGTGACATTATGGATGCTAAAATAGACTTCTAACTGTTTCAACCATTTATTAAGTAATTTTGCATCTACTTGTCCTTCAAAGTTTTTGATTTTGACTTTAGTCTCAACTTTAAAAGGAGTATGTTCAGATTTTACCTTTTCTCTTGTGTTAGAAGTCTCTTCTTCATGCTCTTCCCCATAATCTTCCTCATGGTGACTCTTGCCTATACCAAATTTTTTGGCTAAGCCTCAAACCACCGAGTCCATGGAGTCTTGCTTGACGGAAGCTGTCTTCTACAAATCTGTAAGTTCCTCTTACCTTCTAAACATCCTATCCATCATGGTCTCCAACATCTCTATTCTACGGACCAAGTTCTCTTCCTCTATTTCTCCCCGAATTCTTTGTTTCCACTTCTTTGTAGAAATCTCCGGATCACAAGGTAAAGCTTCTTCGCATTTAGATCTTGTCACTGTCATACAAATTCAAGAATGAAATACCACAGTCTTGGATACTTGTTAGCTATGATACTAAAATGATCTGTAAACTCTTCAACTTTGGAATTATTCACAAAATCACAATTTAATCGTTGTTGTTGACTTTCTATTAGAAAATAACATATATAGCTAGTGAATGAAATACTATTGTTCCTAGAATCAACAATTGTAGTAAAGGAAAGAATATAAGCTCATAACACCAACAATTTTATCCTGGAAAACCTCCAATGGAGGAAAAACTAGTTAGGAAGGGCAACTGCTCTTTCTTCCCACTTCTATTGGCCGATTCAAATAAACAAGTACAAAATTTACAATAAGTAAGAAAGAGAAGTAGATAATATCTCAACACTTCCTTTTAGTTACTTGCTTGCTCTGTCCAACACTCCTTTCTTCTACAAAAATACAATTTCCAGCACTAAAATTTCTTTCTCACTTACCCCTATGCTTCGATGATCTTCTACACTTCTACAATCATGTATTTATAGCCTTTCTCATGTCCTCCCATGCACTGGAGAATGGGAAAGGTCATGAAGGAGAAGAGGAACAAACATCCTTTCAAATTCAGAGGTTGTTCATTTCAAATTTTATTTTTTTGTCCGTAATGGCCAGGTCCTATTACTTAAAGGAAAGAACCTCCATTTCATTGTTTTCCTTCTTTGTGCTGAATGTTTCTGATGAAGTAGAGTTATTTTGGATCCATATGGATTAGATATTTTCTGTAAAAGATTTTCCCAGTTTGGATTGTGCAGACACTAAGGAACTACAGTAGAAATGGCTCACACTTAAGATTAAGGAGCTAAGAATGTTCTGTGATAGCTTGGACCAGCTGTAAAAGCAATGCAATTTGTTTTTGATGAATGTAGAAACTTCAAGTTCTAACGACAATCATGGATCTTAGAATATGGGAGCCAACATTTTATCTATAAATATTCTTCTCTATTGTAAATTTTAGGTCTTTCTTAAAACAAAGTATTTTTTAATTATATTATGGGAGATCTAAGCCCCACTTCTATTTTAGGACGAACTTATTTTAGTGTACTTATTTATCATTGGGCTCCTAATGAATGAGAAATTTCATGGCTTTCTATTCAGGTGTGTTCATTATCCCCACATGTACATATTATGTTCATTTGTAGCTCAAAATTTTTCAGTTCTACGTGATAGTGTGTAGTGCCCATTTAAACAACCACTTGAGACACAAGAAACAACCTAGGGTTAGCTAGAAAAATTATGGGATAATTTTGTTTGATTTGAAGTGTCTACAACCAGGTTGTAAGACATCAATTTTCACTAACAGGGTCCCAAACAAGACCAATGTACTACAACATAATTTCCCTTCATTAACTAATAACAAGTTCACAAGGTTCAAATTTTAGGGTAATATGTTTTAGTTAGGTTCAGGGAGTAATTCATCCCCATGCCTACTCTCTAGTAGCCTTAGAGTTTTAACATGATTTTTCTCATACTTAACAATTCCAAAATTTTCCTAAATCATTTCCATTAGATAGGAAATTTTCTCACCTTTCATACTTAACAAGTCCTCTTAGCTCTTTATAGAACTCAAGATATGGCCGGGCAAAGTTTTGGGGCTAAATTTTCTCCAAGGGGGACACATGTCATGAAGGGGTGAAATCCGATTTGGTGGGTTGGCGGGTCACGAGGCAGCTCTACAAAAATTTCCATTGCGTGGGAGAAAGGTCAAGAAACATCCCGCACCTTTGTGGGTCCTCCAGGGGCACGTGGCGGCCATAGAGACAACGCCGGGGAAAACAGGGAAGGGGTAGAGCGGCGGGAGGATTTGGCACATTGCGCCCGATGGAGAAGGAAAAGTTAATAGCTCCCACACACCTGCAGGTCCATTTGGGGACATGTGGCACTTGATGAACCATCGGAGATGAAGGAGAGGGGAGGGTGGAGTGATGAGAGAAGTTTTGGTAATTACGCCGAAGGGAGGACAAAAATGGAGAAAGGGATGCGCGGGTCCATGTGCCCGTAGAAGGAGAAAAGCCCGAGGTGGGGGCGGTGATGCGGGGCCGCCAGGAAAATTTGTTAAAAATTTCCCAAAGCCAAAAACCAAAAAAGACAAAGGGTTCCTCCCTCCCTGCTGTCCCCCCAAGGTGCCACGTGGCACCTTCTCATTGGCTGTAGGCCGGTATGGCAAAAATGAAACTTTTTCCCCAAAATTTTCAAAAGGCTAAGGGTCAAAAAGGAAGCCGCGCCTCCGCCGTAGCCCTAAGAGGACACATGGCACCCTCTGATTGGCTGTGGGCCGAGGGAGGAAAATGGAAAATTTTTCCTCGAACCAAAATTTTTCCAAAAGCTTTTCTAAGGCAAAATGACGGGATATTTTTTTGGGTTGCGGGCCCGTTAGGGAATTTTTTTTCCAAATTTTCCCGCCAAAGAACAAAAACTTCAAAGTGCCATAACTTGAGCTAGAAAGCTCAGTTTTGGGAAAATGAGGACTTTTTGGAAAGCTCTCGATGCCCTCTTTGCACAAGAAGCATAAAATTTATTTTTTGGCGAAGTTTTAAAGGGTAAATTTTACAAAAATGATCTGTAGGCTTTTAATTAGCAAACTGGTAATTTCCAACTTTAATTTTTTTGTTATATTTGGTTTCCTCCTTCACTCAACATGTCAAACAGACATGGAGAATTGATCTAGGGAGGGTTTAGAGTGTTCCAAAGATTGATTTGTCCAATTGAGTTACAAGTTTGTATTTTTTTTCCAACAAATGACAGAAAACGACTGTTACAGGGATTACTATTTGAATTAGCAAAGGTACTGAAAGTTGTATTTCTTAAGTTTTATTTGTCAAATTGAGTTCCTTAGGACTTGTTAAGTCATATAAATTCTATGGTTCTCATATCTTATTGCTTGGTACAAGTTTGTCCAAACTGCTCCTTTCTGTTGATAAATTTGATTGCCAGATTTAGAAAATAAAATGCAAGTGATCAAACATTTTTAAAGGATCTATTAAACATTTTCATCCATTCTCCAACTGTCGGAACTTCATTCCATGAAATCTAGTCTAATACATTCCATCAAATTCACATCAACCATTTAACAGGTCAATAAACAAAGTATGATTTCAAAATTTCAACTCATTTCAAAGAGAACAAAGCACTGTCATTTTTCCTTTATACGCATTCTTCTTTCAAACAGAGATTCTAATTCACAATAGCAATTCAATTCCAATACAATCATGCAAGTTTGAGAAGGTAGAGCATTCCTTTATTGATTTCCAACAACAAATTTACAATTTATCTTCTTTCTCCATTTGGTTTCTAAATACAAAAATACAATGCATATAACATTCTTTCACATTTCTTTTCAAAACAGAGAGTGGAATATAACTTCTTTACATTTCACATTCCAATTTCAATCTTTCATCATCAATACAAATATCTTCTCATTACAAATAATTATACAAATCATCCACTTCAAAGTGGGAAGGATTACAATGAACTTGCTCACAAGAAGGGACTGTCAAAACTGTATATTCCTCTTGCTAAAAAATAGCAGCATGCTAGTTTCTTCATCTTTTCATCTTGATCACAACAAGGAAGGGGGAAATGCAACACTCTCCACCCAACCAAGATATCCAATGAGAAGGGAGAAGTCATCCTTCCTCATTGGCCCCCGAGCCCCAACCATATTGAAATAAGAGATGCAATACAACACATGGCAACAATGGCTTCCACAACAAACATGCAACATTTTCACATTCAAAACACATTTCAAGAAGAATGTAGTTCACAACTACATTAAACAAGTGCAAACAAAAACTGAGGCTTCATCAAGCAAGCCAACAAGAGCAAGGATCTATGGGGAACTACTTATGCCTCCCAATGGGAAATGGGAATCCACCAATACAACCCGCCAAAATAAACCATCTCACATATCTCTTATGCCCCCCAAATTCCTCCTTATGCCCCCCAGAGTTTCTCCCTTATGCCCCCCCAAGAGTAAGAAATGCAAGTTATTTATTTTCCATGGTGGATCCCAATCCCAAACTCCCTCCACAATAAAACTGAATCCATTGGCATTCCCTTATGCCCCCCATTTGAAATCCCCATAGCCTTCTCCTACACCATGTCCTAAGTAGTCTACCCAACCAGCCAACACACACATAACATCATTCACCATTTTATACATGCATGCAAGAGAAGAAACATTTTCAAAAGGCTCAAGTTCCTACCTCTCCATAATGGAGTTTGTCCCAAGATCAACAAGCTTCCCAATGCCAAAATACAGTCCAAAATCAGCAACACACAAGCATGCAAATGACCCTAAACTCCTTTCACAAGCAAGGCTCCAAAACAGCAAGAAAAAAAATTTGCCCAAGAGAAATAAGCAAAGTTTCAACAACCCTCAAACAAGCAAGGAGTTCAAATTTTAAAGGAGAGGGAAGAGAAGAGGATGATGTGGATCCATGTGGGATGCCACATCATTCTTCCTCAACCCCAAGATCAAAGTCAACATCATTCACCCAAACACAATAAATAAAATGACAAATTAACTTACACACTCCAAAATAACCCATACCCCAAAAAAACTGAATTTAAAACATGTAAGAGAAGTGCAATTAAAACTTACAATTAGTCATTTCAAAATGCATTAAAAAGGTCTAAATTTAACCTCCAAACCATAGGTATGGTTGGTGAATAATTTTAAGAGGTGTGGGACAAGTTCAACTTGTCCCACAAGCCTCCAAATATAGCCTCCAAGGACAAATTCGAATTCCCAAGAGGATGAAGTGTTTCACACTCCAAAATCTATCTTACATATCCTTACACATTCCTTACACACTCTTACAACATTACATTTAAGATCAACAAATTCATTAATCACATTCTTATGACATATTGATTTATTTATTTTAACACATGATTATCCACAACATTAACACAACATATAATAACTAATGAAAAGGGTAACACATCACAAAATAAACACATGCAAACATTAATAAAGAAACCACATTAATAAATTACACAAACTCATGGTCACATATAATGGAAATCCCCCCCGTGGGAATCCCTAACATAACACAACACACACACACAAAAACATGTTGCCATGGTGACCTTGTTGAATTCACCTAGAATTCCAATATGGTTAGTCTCCAATCCCCTCGACATTGTTGTGATATTTTAACCTGCAAAACACAAATACCTCCTTCGGCCTCGTGGCCATATCAGAACATCCAACATGACATAAATATAATAACAAAACCATCTATACATATGAATCACAACAACATCAAGAAATCGACATTATCATTTTCAGTTTAATTAATCAACTATATCATCATCAATAATCTTCCATACTAGATCTACTCACAATATCCAATGTCACATGTCTAAATCAATCATCTATAATATGTCCATGTCAAACAGTATATCATCATCCACATATAAAATGTCTCTAGTAATCATCATGCATAATAACTGAATCTAGATCAATAATAATCCATGATCTAACATCTAACCATCATACTAAATCAAAACATAATAGTGTCCATAATAGATCAACAGTATCAAGATCAGTATCTAAAAGTGTCAAAGGGAAGTGGGCACTACATCCCCCTCCCCTTAGACTCGACTTCCTCTTGGAAGTCACTGGAACAAATGTGGAAACTGCACTCGTAATAAGTAGCATCCTCCCATGTAGCTGCAGTCTCATCATATTTGTCCCACTGCACCCGAACCTGATCAACCTCTCTACCTCAAAGGCCTAGGGTCCTGTGATCTATGATACAAACGGGCTCCACCATCACTTGCCCCTGATCCTGCACCTGCAATGATGTCCAATCCAGCACATGAGAAGGATCCGCAATATATCTCCTAAGAACCAAAACATGAAACACATCATGTACGCGAGACAAGCTGGGTGGTAACGCTAGACGGTAGGCCAAAGGGCCGATACACTCCAAGATCTCAAAAGGACCAACGAATCTAGGAGCTAACTTAGAACCTTTTCCATAACGGATAGGGCTCTTGTGTGGTTTGACATGAAGGAACACCTTAATGCCCACATCAAAACTACAGTCAATCCTATGTTGATCTGCATACTTCTTCTGCATGTCCTGCGCCTCTTGCAATCTCTGCCTAATCAACACTACCTGCTACTCCATGTCCTGCAAAAGAGTTGGTCCAAGAGATACTTTGTCCTCTAACTTGTCCCAACTAAGAGGTGTCCCTGCACTCTCTACCATACAACGCCTGAAAAGGGGCCATGCCTATAGAAATCTGGAAACTATTATTGTATGCAAACTCCACTAATTACAGGTACTCCTCCCACTTAGTTTGCTGATCCATCACATACATCCTGAGCATATCCTCTAAAATTTGATTCACTCGCTCGGTCTGCCCATCTGTCTCAAGGTGATATGTTGTGTTGAAGTTAATCCTCGTCCTCGAGGACATACTACATGGTAGTCCAAAAATGTGAAGTGTACAAAGGATCGCGGTTACAAATAATCTTCCGCAAAATCTCATGTAACCTGACGATCTCATCCAAATATACTTGTGCCACTACTCTAGCTTGTATAAGTGGTCTTCACTCGGAGAAAAGTGAGTCACTTTTGTCAATTTATCAACCGTGACCATGATGGCACTCGTGGTGATATCTCAACATAGGTAGCCTAACAATGAAATCCATGGAAATTGTGTCCCCCTTCCATTCCCATATGGCATGCGGATAAAGAAGACCTATTGGATGTTGATGCTTGGCCTTAACCCTCTAGCACACTCTAAACACCATGACATAAACTGGGTCACGTCTCGACGAAGTCCTTTCCAATGGTACAACTGTCGCAAGGTGGTGTGCATCTTCTTCACCCCGGGATGGGCTGAATAGGGTGCACGATGTGCCTCTACCAAGATGTCCTGCCTCAAGCCTCCATCTCTAGGAACATATAACTGGCCTCTGTGCCTAAGAAGGCCATCTATCTCTAAAGAAAAACCATCAAACTTCCCCTCAAGGGGTCTCTGTGACTCAATATCTACTCGTACTGCAATGTAGAAGCTGTCAAGAGGAAGCTTCTGAAGAATCCTGCTCCATAAATTTGTGCTCACTGAGGTGGCCATAGCCACATGTCTCCGTCTGCTGAGAGTGTCTACTACCACATTCTCCTTCCCTTTCACATGCTCTATCTCCATGCCATACTCACAAAGCAACTCCATCCAACGCTGTTGACGAGCGTTGAGATTGGCCTGCATGAAGAGGTGGCGAAGACTCAAATGATCTGTCCTGAGTGTGAATCTCCATCCAAGAAGAAAATGTCTCCATCTAACCAAGGCATGCACAACTGCCGCAAGCTCAAGATCATTGGTAGGATAATTAAGCTCGTGATCTTTGAGTTTGTGAGACTCAAAGGCTACAACTCTGTCATCCTGCATCAACACACCTCCAAGTCCTGCCAACGAAGCATCTGTGCAAACAAAGAACTCACCCTGTGGATCCGGTACTGCAAGAATAGGTGTTATAGTGAGGCACTCCTTCAGTGTCCTGAAGGCTTACTCGCATCTTTCCGACCAAACAAACTTCTTCCCTTTCCTCTGAAAGGAACTGATAAGGTGTGTAATCCGAGAGAAGTCTTGAACAAATCTCTGGTAGTATCCTACTAATCCCATGAAGCTGCGCTCCTCGATCACTGTAGTGGGTGATGGTCAATCCATGATGGCTCTAATCTTGGAAGGATCGACTGGCGATGCCTTCCCCAGAAATGATATGATCCAAATACTACACCTCTTTCTGAAAGAAAGCACACTTCTCCAAGTTCCCGTAAAGCTGATGCTCACGAAGACACTGAAAAAAGTGGCGAAGGTGCCCCTTGTGCTCCTCACGCGTACGTGAGTAAATCAAGATGTCATCAAGGAAGATGAGCACGAAGCGATCTAAGAAGTTCCTAAATACCCCATTCATCAAACTCATAAACACTGCGGGGGCATTCCTCAAACCAAAAGGCACCATTGTGAACTCATTGTGTCCATATCTCGTACGGAAGGCAGTCTTATGAATGTCTGCCTCCGAAATCCTCAACTGATGGTAGCCTGACTTAAGATCGATCTTAAAGAATATTGTGGCTCAATTCATCTGATCAAACAATTCATCAATACGAGGAAGAGGATAACGATTCTTGATTGTTACCTTGTTCAACTAGTGGTAATCAATACACAACCACAAGGATCCATCCTTATTTTTCACAAAGATCACCGGTGCACCCCAAGGGGATACACTAGGATGGATAAGGGCCTTCTCCAAAAGGCCCTCAAGTTGCAACTTGAGCTCACAGAGCTCAGGGGTGGTCATCCGATAAGGTTCTCGTGAGATAGGCTCTGCTCCAGGAACTAGATCTATATGAAAATCAATCTCACATGGGGGTGGTAACCCTGGTAGCTCCCCTGGAAAGACATCAGAAAAATCTCTCAAGATGGGATGATCATCTAGCGATGGTCCACTAGGCCCATCCTTTGATCTATCACTGACTGTAACAACATACATCTGACAACCCTGTCGCACACACCGTTTAAGCTGCATAGCAGAGATGGTGCGAATAGAAATAGGTCTCCTAACCCCCGAGATCACCGACTCAACTCCTAAATCATCTGCACAAGCTATAGTCTTGTGATAACAATCCATCATGGCCATGTGTGCAGCTAGCCAATACATACCTAAAATGACTCCATACGAGCCCAAAGGAAGGATACGGAGATCTGAGGTAGTGGTGAAAGGTCCCAAATCCACTACACATTCCTTAACTAAGGAGTCCACAGAGATATTGGCTCCAGAAGTCATCTCGACATCCCAACTAAGACCCTGCCTAACTGCCACCAGCCTGCATCGCTCTACTAAAGATGGTGCAATGAAAGAATCAGAAGAACCATAATCAAACAATATAGAGGTAGGAATACCACCAATACTACCCGTAGGTCTCAACTGTGCTTTGATGCTCTACCTAGCAGTTCTCAACCATTGCATAAATCCTATGGCTACACCCCATATCACCATCAGTCGGCTATGAACATCAGTTCATTACCCTTGTTAGGGTTTTGAGGGAAATCTCTCCAAAAATGTCCTGCAACTCCACATCCAAAGCAACCACCTGATCCTCTCCAAGGAGTAACACCTCCATTAGGTGCTCTAGAAGTATGTGTTGTGGATCCTTGATGATCCATTTGTGGTCTGATGTGAGACCTCTGTTAGCAAGCTCCCGCTGACTGAGCTCTGGGTCCACCCTATGTCCCGATGGGACCCCTAGGAGGAGGCCCCATACTCTAACCTCTCTGTACATCAGCTCTCTGTGGAGGTCTATGAGGTGGTCAAAGACTACTGCTACTACTGTTGTGGCCTAAAGGATGATTGTGGTGTACCCTAGCCACCATGAGGAAGAGGTACCGAACCCCTCGACCTACCATCCTACATGTGCTAAATACAGGTCTGGACTTGGTCTCTAGCCTTCTGGGTCTTACCTCGAGTCTCTTCTGTAATATATCCCCAGATGAACATGTGAATCCACACCTACTCATCCTACATATACTCTACATACTGGAGTATATCTAGAAATCCACTCTCATACACTGCTATTGAAAGAGAAGCCTGTTGGAGGTCATGGAACTCATCAATCCTCTACTATATGAACCTCCATGATAAATATCTACTCCTGGATCTCTCCTCAAATAGCTCCCAGGTCACTGTCTCTAAATCTACATGAAGCTTCTGCTCCTCTGTCCTCCACCATACTCCTACTCCATCCCTCAGTAGATGAATCGCAACACGATCTTTCGTGTTGCTAGAATAAGGACAAAGCTTGAAGCAACCACTCAAGCTCACTAGCCAGGCCTCTGCCTAGAATCCACCTGTATCACCTGAGTAATGTGAGGGCTGAAGCTTCAAGATCTCTCTGATGTGATCTGTTGTTGTGGTCTGTCAGCCTTTAGGTCTCTTAGCACGCTCATCCCTAAGGCTAGGGCTCCGAGACCTCTTTATATGCTCTGGAACTTTGTCACCCTGCCTCCTAGGTGGTGACTTTACTCTGGCTGACTCCACATGGTATTTCTCTCCTCTATGCTCCTCGCTAAGTTGAGGAGATACTTGACCCTCGATAGAAGGGGCTCAATCATGACTAGTTGCCTGTCCTCCACCTAATCCTCCGCGTAGAGTGGCATTGACATCCTGAAGGGTCTGTAGAATCTGAGGTAGAATGGTTGCTATACCCTGATCTGTTGATGGTGGTGGGTCTAAGTCTCTGTAAAGGTTCCTCTCACTCCATCTGAGCCTCATACATAGACCAAAGTGAGAGTTAGTTCATTTTGCTAAGTTTGCACAACTTCCATGTTTACTAAAACATACAAATTCTAAGCTAAGTGTTTTTCTAGATTTACAAGTGTACTAGGTTTAAGTTTTCATTTCTCAAGTTTTCTAGTGTGCCCAATCATCCAAGCCTTTGAACCACTACTTTTATAGCAAACTGTAGTGCTCATTTAAACAACCACTCGAGACCCAAGAAACAACATAAGGTTGGCTAGAAACTTATGGGATAGTTTTTTTTTATTTGAAGTGTCTACAACCATGGTTTACAAGACATCAATTTTCACTAATAGGTTTTGGAACAAGACCAATGTACCACAACATATGTTCCCTTCATTAACTAATAACAAGATCACAAGGTTTAAATTTTAGGGTTAGATGTTTTAGTTAGGTTCAGGGAGTAATTTACCCCATACCCACTATCTAGCAAGCTCTGAGTTTAAACTATATTTTTCTCATATTGTAATGCTTCCAAAATTTCCCTAACTCATTCCCATTAGATAGGAAATTTTTGCACATTTCCATTGATATAAAGAAGTCCTCCTAACCCCTTATAGAACTCAAGATATGATCGGGCAGAGTTTCTAGCTCAAATTTTCCCATAGGGGGGACACATGTCAAGAGGTGGGGGAAAGCACCTTCAACGGGTTGGTGGGTCGCGGGGGCGGGCTTGGGGAATTTTTCCCATCACACAACATAAAGGCACAAGTTCTTCCATGTCTTTGCAGGTCCATGGTGGACACGTGTCGAATCCTGGCGCAAAGCAAAAAAGGGGGTGAGGGGTTGGCGGAGCGGCGGGGGTTTTTAAGGACATTTTCCTTTCTTTGGCGTAAAAGCGTAAATCACCTTCGCATGCCCGTGAGCCCCAACAAGGGAGGTACATGTCACTCCTTGGTTGGTTGGGTGAAGTGGTAGGCTGATGGAGTGGGTTGAGGCTTTGCTTCTCTTTCACCAAAATCGCAAGGGAACCGAATTGGTTTGTTCCCACGCCGACATCGTGATGCCACGTGTCACTCAGGGATTAGCGCGGGGGAAAACGGATGGCAGAAAAACCTAAGGCATTAAGCCAATATGGTTTCAAGATCCAAAAATCTCACGTAGGCCCACTCGTCTATGAAAGGAAGAATTCCAAGCAAGGGTGGGGTTGCGGGGGCCGTGGAGACAAAAGGGGAAAAATTGCCAAACGAGAAAACAAAAGCACTAAGTCATAAATTTCTCCAGCGCACCTGTCCTGACACGTGTCAGGATGTGATTGGCCACGGGGTGAGCGGGGGATACAGGAGAAAGTGGGAAAATTGTTCCGAGGTCCAAAACCTTAAAAATTTTAAGTTCAAAAAGGGTCCGCCCTTCCACCATGCCACATGTCAGTAACTGATTGGCTGCGGGCCAACGGGGATGCGAGGAAAATGGGAAAAATTTCCCAAGGTAAATTTTTTTCAAAAGATAAGTTTAAATTTGGTCCACCCCTCCGAGGTGCCATGTGATAGGTCCCGATTGGTTGCGGGGATGGTGGGGGGCCATGGAATTTTGTGGAAATTTTTCCAAAGTTAAAAATTAAAAGTTCAACAGTTAAATTTATTATTATTATTATTATTATTTTTAAGGCCAAATTGAAGTAAAACTTCAAATGGCCATAACTTTTGATAAGAAGCTTAGATTTCGGCAAACAAGGACTTTTCAGAAAGCTCTTGATGCCCTCTTTGCACAAAAAACATAAAATTTACATTATAATTAAGTTTAATGGGTCAATTTTACAAAAATTATCTGTAGGATTTTAATTAGCAAACTGGTAATTTTCAAATTTCATTTTTGATTAAATTTGGTTTCCTCCTTCACTCAACATGTCAAAAAGACATGGAGAATTGATCTAGGGAGGGTTTAGAGTGTTTTTGGAAAGTTGATTTGTCTAATTGATTCAAGTTTGTATTTTTTTTCCAACAAATGACTGAAAACTACTGTTTGAGGGATTTTATTCGAATTAACAATGGTTGAGTTGTTTTCTTAAGTTTTCTTTATTGAATTGAGTTCATTACTAATATATCATATAGAATTTTAATGTTCCCAAGTTGATTGTTAAGTGGTTGTTCCAAACTGTGCATTTTGTTTAAATTTACAATGTCAGTGATCAAAATTTTTAAAGGATCTATTTATCAATTTCATCATTTAAGTGTAATTACTTATTTCTAATCTAGTCTAATACATTTAATTGATTCAATCAACCATTCAATGGAAATTATACAAAGCCTTATTTTCAAATTTCAACTCATTTCAAAGAGAACAAAACACTGTCTTTTCCCTTCATACACATTTCTTCTTTCCAACAGAGATTTTTGATTTACAATAGCAATTCAATTGCAATACAATCATGCAAGTATGAGAAGGTATAACATTCCTTTATTGATTTCCAACAACAACTTTACAATTTATCTCTTTTCCATTTTATTTCTAAATACAAAATGTAATGCATATAACATATTTTCACATTTCATTTCAAAAACAGAGAGTAGAATATAACTCCTCTACATTTTACATTCCAATTTTCAATCTTGCATTACCAACACAAATATCTTCACATTACAAATTTCTATACAATTCATCCACTCCAAAGTGGGAAGGATTACAATGAACTTGCTCAAAGAATGGACTATCAAAATTGTATATTCCTCTTGCTCCAAAATAAAAACATGCCAATTTCTTCGTCTTTTCATCTTGATCACAAGGAAGGGGGGAAAGGCAACACTCTCCACCCAACCAAGACATCCAATGAGAAGGGAGGAAGTAATCCTTCCTCATTGGCCCTCAAGCACCAACCATATTGAAATAATAGATGCAATACAACACATGGCAACAAAGGCTTCCACAACAAACATGCAGCATTTTCACATTCAAAACACATTTCAAGAAGAATGTAGTTCACAAATACATTAAACAATGTGCAAACAAAACTGAGGCTTCATCATGCAAAGCCAACAAGAGCAAGAATCTATGGGGGAACTACTTATGCCTCCTAATGGGAAATGGGAATCCACCAATACAACCCACCAAAATATACCATCTCACATATCCTTAAACCCCCCCCCCCCCCCAAATTCCTACTTATTCCCCCCCCCCCAAGTTTCTCCCTTATGCCCCCCAAGAGTAAGAAATGCAAGCTATTTCTTTTCCATGGTGGATGCCAATCCCAAATTTCCTCCATAATAAAAACTGATTACATTGGCATTCCCTTATGCCCCCCATATGAAATCCCCATATGCCTTCTCCTACACCATATCCTAAGCAGTCTAACCCAACCAGCCAACAACACATAACACATTCCACCATTTCATACATGCATGTAAGAGAAAGAAAACATTTTTAAAAGGCTTGAGTTCCTACCTCTCCATAATGGAGTTTGTTCCAAGATCAACAAGCTTCCCAATGCCATAATAACAGTCCAAAATCAGCAACACACAAACATGCAATGGTCTCAAATCTTCTTCCACAAGCAAGACTCCAAAACATCAAGAAATTCACCCCAATGAAAGTATGCAACATTTCAAACAACCATAAAACAAGCAAGGAGTTCTAATTTTAAAGAAGAGGGAAGAGAAGAGGATGATGTCGATCCATGTGGGATGCGACATCATTCTTCCTCAACCCCAAGATCAAAGTCAACATTATTCACCTATACATAATAAATAAAATGAAAAATTTCACTTACACACTCCAAAATAACCCATACCCCAAAAGGACTAAATTTAAAACATGTAAGAGAAGTGTAATTAAAACTTACAATTAGTCATTTCAAAATGTATTAAAAAGGTCTAAATTTAACCTCCAAACCATAGGTATGGTTGGTGAATAATTTTTAAGAGGTGTGGGACAAGTTTAACTTGTCCCACAAGCCTCCAAGGACAAATTCAAATTCCTAAAGAGGATGAACTGTTTAACACTCCAAAAATATATCTTACATATTTCTTAGACATTCTTACAACATTTCTTACACACTCTTACAATATTTCATTTAAGATCAACAACTTCATTAATTACATTCTTATGGACATATTGATTTATTTAATTTAAACACATGTTTATCCACAACATTAACACTAACATATAATAACTAATGAAAAGGGTAACACATCACAAAATAAACACATGCAAACATTAATAAATATACAAACCCGATGGTCACATATAATGCGAAATACCCCCCCATGGGAATCCCTAATAACACAACACACACACACACACACACACACACACACACACACACAACAGTTGCCATGGTGACCTTGTTGAATTCACCCAGAATTCCAATATGGTTAGTCTCCAGTAACCCCGACATTGTTGTGATATTTTATCCTGCAAAACACATATACCTCCTTCGGCCTCGTGGCCATATCAGAACACCCAACATGACATAAAAATAAATATAATAACAAAACCATCTATACATATGAATCACAACAACATTAAGAAATCCACATTATCATTTTTAGTTTAAGTAAAATCAACTATATCATCATCAATAATCTTCCATACTAGATCTACTCACAATATCCAAAGTCACATGTCTAAATCAACATCTATAATATGTCCATGTCAAACCATATATCATCATCCACATATAAAAAAAAATCTAGTAACCATCATGCATAATAACTGAATCCAGGTCAATAATAATTCATGATCTCACATCTAACTATCATACTAAAATAAAACAGAGTAGTGTCCATAATAAGATCAACAGTATCAAGATCAATATCTAAAAGTGTAAAAGGGAAGTGGGCACTACATAGTGAATTGTGTTATACATAGATAATCTAGGTGCAATATTGTTGTCTTCATTATTTGTTGATATCTAATTTGACTGACATTGCCATAAAAGGTTTAGACATATGCAGGTAATTGAAAGTTAAAACATGAAAGTGTGATTGATATGAGTACATAATGCCTTTTCAATGTATCCATGTAGGTCACATTTCTATAGGGTATAACAAAGGAGGCCTGCCACATGGAGATGCAACAACCAAGTTTTCTGTAGGTTGAGAGAGGCTAGTGTCTGGTTGGGTGTAATCTCACTATTTTCCCCTAGATTTTGTAAATGATAAGTATTCTTAGCATTTTCATAGTTGTTTTATTGGATCGGTTGAACTAAATAAAAAATCTAAAGTTATGGCTACAGGGTCTCCTCAACTCTGGTTTGTTTTAGTGCCTTGCCTGGAATACACCATTACACAATGTTCTTGTATTAAAATTTGAATGCTCTTATATTAAAATGCCCTTTTGTAGTTGTGGCTAGTTTTATTTGTTATATAATTTGAGCCATCTTGTAGCAGCTTCAAACGTTTTAGCATTTGTATCTAGTAATTAACCATATGAATCATTTGTGCCATATTGTAATTGATGGGGAACCAATTTCTGCAATGTTAAGCACATTTTTGTTGGTTGTTGGATTCATGATTTGCGTATATTTGTTTTTCATTACTGTTCACATTATGTAACTTGTAAGTTGTTTTGATAAAATGCCAGAGGAACTTGATCCAAGTGGAATATTGGTGGGATCATTTGATGATGGGGATCCTTAGAAAACAAATCTTTATGTAGGAAATTTGTCACCCCAGGTAAAGTGTCTTTCATGTTGAAAGGTTTGTCTTTCTGTGCTTGAAAAGAGTTGGATGCAAGTTATCACATTAGAGCCATTGCTAATTCTATTTAATTTTTTTGCGATCTACATATTTAATTTTCTTATTCTTTCTAATCTAAACCTGTCAAATTGGTTGCTACTTCTATCCTACTCTTACTATCCTTGCACATGCAATTGATAGGTTTAAAGCCAAACAATACAACATTTTCCAACATCCTCCCAACTTGTTCTAGCTCAGTTTCAAATTCACGCAAGCTTTGTGGGTTGCGACTGTACAATATCTTTTTAGAAATTGGTTTACAATTGTTTAGAACATATTTATAAACAATGCTTATAGTACCATAGCCAATTATATTTTTATCGTTTAGATTGTCTATGGTTCTCATTACTTTTTTTGCGATCTACACATTTAATTTTCTTATTCTTTTTGTTCTAAACTTTTCAAATTGGTTGCTACTTCTATCCTACTCTTTCTATCCTTGCACATGCAATTGACAGGTTTAAAGCCAAACTACACAACATTTGCCAACATCCTCCCAACATGTTCTAGCTCAGTTTCAAATTCATGCAAGCTTTGTGGGGTAGTGACTGTACCGTCTCTTTATAGCAATTGGCTTATAATTCTTTAGAACACATTTATAATCAATGCTTTTAGAACCATAGCCAATTATATATTTCTCGTTTAGATTTTATGTGGTTCTCATTATGTCATCGTACATGCGAATTTTAATTGTAGATATAATTATAGATAAACGAAAATAATAATATGCTTATTGGGTTTGTCTTCCTACCCTTGCACATGCAATTGACAGGTTTAAAGCCAAACTACACATCATGTGCCAACATCCTCCCAACCTCTTCCAACTCAATTTCAAATTCATGCAAGCTTTGTGGGTAGTGAATGTACAGTCTCTTTATATCAATTGGCTTACAATTCTTTAGAACACATTTATAAATAGTGCTTGTAGCACCATAGGCAATTATATATTTCTCGTTTTGATTTTATGTGGTTCTCATTATGTCATCATACATGCACATTTTAATTCTAGATATAATTACAGATAAATGACAAGAATAATATATGCTTATTGGGTTTGTGTTGACATGGAAAAGCATAAATGTAGTTCCAGTATTAATCTTGTGATGAACTTCCTCATAATACCCTGAAGAATTCTACTTTGAATGCCATCCAATTTTCAATTTCTTTTTTTTCTAAACCTGTCAATTTGGTTGCTACTTCTGTTTTTGGTTATGTTTCTAAAGTAATGAAGTTTTAGGGATGTGATATCAGTAGATGGATCAAAAGATACACAAGGGACAGAAACATTGTTGGCAATAACTAGAGAGGAACAAGAAGTGAACCAAGAGATGGCAATTTCAAAAGTTTTTGCTGTAGAAAACGGAAATAAAAAGTTCTCTTGGGTAAAAAATGAGGTTGTATTCAAGTTCATTTTCTTGCAAAGCATGGAGTCATAATTTTATTTTGGATTTGCTGCTAGAAACCTTGCTTTAATAGTGTTCTAGAATTAATTGTGTTTGATTAGGATGCAATATGAAGGAGATGTAATAGCAAATCCCAGATTACTCTTTCCTATGTAGAAGAGTTGAAGAATTTGAGTCCTGAGAACTGTTTTCAACTAGACGAGGAACAAGATTGCTCGTCCTTGAAAGGACAAGATTCTCATAATTCATTTCATTCCCAAATTCATCCTCCATATGTACATTTTCCCAGGTTGCCACTTATTTAGTATATAACTTTCTAATAATAGAAAGATAAAATTAAAAAAATTATGAATGATATCTTAGATATGAATTACTATAACAATTTTTAATTATTACTATTGATATAATTAATATTAATTTTGAACTGTACAAATATAATAGGGTTTTATAATTTTATTCATGTCTTATATTAATTGATAAAGTTATGAAATAAATTATTATAATTTTATTTGGAAGGATTCTATGTTAATTAACAAATCTATCACTTATTTTAAATTTGGTAGAAAGTCCAATATTACTTAACATAAACTTCAAATATATTGTTTTATAATTTATTTAAAAATGTTCCATATTAATCAACAAATTTACTCTTTATCTTAAATTTGTTGTATAATTTTATTTATTGAAACATTCTATATTATTAAACAAATTTATTATTTAATTAAATTTATTAATTTTTTACCATCATTAACATAAATTTATTAATCAAAATTGATTAATAAATTTACCCCTATATATTTATTTATTAACAAATTGCATATTAATTAATAAATCCATCACCTCTTTTTACATATCTATTATCAAGCAGTATCTGGATTCTTATGTTTTTAGTAAGTCCCATCGTACTGAACTATATTTATTTATGTCATTTGTTTTCCTCCAGTTACTGAGAGGATTGCAGTATCTGCATGTTGCGCATATACTCCATCGAGATCTAAAACCTCAAAACATTTTAGTTAGCGAAGCTCAATCCTGCAATGCTGAGAAATTTGGCAATTTCATTCCAAGAATAAAACTATGTGATTTTGGTATTTCAAGAAAGATTGCACCAAACATGACAGGATTTGTTGCTACTGCAGCATATCGACCCCCCGAGCATTTTTTTGGATACAACATTCACGATAAATATTTTGAGTATGGGTCTGCAACAGATGTCTGGGCCGTGGGTTGCATTCTCGCAGAGCTGTTGTTGGTAAATATATTGGGTTCTAAGGCAGTTCTTTTTGAAAATGTAAAAGACAGTGCAGCTGAAACAGCAGGATTTTGCAAAAATCTCGAAGAGTATGCAAAAATAATACAAATTCCTCATGATGCAGACGAGCGAGCAGAATTGATGGGTTCAAGATATGTTGCCCACATGGAAACCAGTAAAACTTTTCCCCATCGTCCCACAAATTCTGTGAGGGAATTACTAGAGAGAAATGTGACTGACTAAAGGGCAATTGATCTGGTGGAGAAAATACTGTGTTTTAATCCTGCTAAAAGAATCTCCATTGATGAGGCTCTTAAGCACGAGTATTTGGCAGATTACACATTAAAAAGGCTTGCTGGATCACTTCAACTGAAGAATGATGAGATAAAAAAACTCGAGCATGTGAATCCTCCCCTGGTTGACACTAATGATCAGGAAATACAAAATACAGAATATGATAAGCTCATTGACTTGTTGTTTGATACCACCAAGAGCTTTAGAATAGAAAATGCTTGATATATACACATACATTTCATTGATTCATATCTGTTATGAGTCATAATGCATTCTTATTATTTATAATGCTTGACCTATAAAACTCAAGTACACTTATTATACTGCAAAAGGCAAGTATATTGGGTTCACTTTGACTGCAGAAACCAATTAATATGTCATGTCAGATTTTTTTGTTCTATAAAGTTCTACATAAAATATTTACAAGAATATTTTGTTTCCATTTATCGAAGAATATGCCATTACATTTTGCTTCTTATAGTTTTATGAAAAGTTAAATTGAAATGAACTATAGTACTGCACCTTGATTTGATGGATTAGTGGCCTGATGTAAGGAAAAATATGTGGATAGTAAATATATCCAACAAATAAAATTAAATGGTGCACTATGTAATTGACCTAACAAGCAACCACCAGATCTTATTTATCTGGCATGTTCCATGGGTATTGCAAATTTTCGCTGGAAATTGATAGAAATGTGGGCTTCCATTGTTGTTCCTATATTGCTTGAGAAATTGGAAACCCAAGTTTCATCCTCTGGTGATATTTTTTCAAACCATTTGAAGAATGGTTCCTATACTTGGGTTTAGGAGAACATGGGGCTCATGGCAGAATTGAAATCTTCTTTTCGATTATGTAAAGCATAATTTCAATGATAGTTCATGAACTAAATAAATTCTGGGTGCCAAATCGCCAAACGACAATCTATAATGGTGTAAAAATAGGGTAATTATAATGGTGTCCAAGTTTTGTCATGTCGATAGTTTTGATGTAGCTTTGTCTTGAAGTGCTACTGATGCTAATTATGAAATTGAAGCTACCAAATGCATAGTTATTACTGTGAATTTAGTTGGAGCTGTTAAATGGTAGCTTTTGTTTTTGAGGACTGTGTCTAATATGCTTTGGCTTCATCATGGTCCCCTGCTACACCAGGTTGTTCGAAGGTTTGTATTTATACTAGAATAAGATAGAGTGGTGTATAGAGTCATTTCCTTTATTTATGATTTAGATGGTGAGCTTATATTTAAGTCGATTTTCATGATTTTGTAGGTACGGGCAAGTTTGGATGCCTTTAGCCACAAATGGGGAAATCTTATGCCATGTTGCCTCCCTTAAATGTTCAATGTGTTTGGCACTGTCACTACCTAAATCCGGTTCATAACCTTTACTACTAAACCACTAGTCAATCCAATCAATACATGCATTAGGATTTTAGTTATGGCACATAATCCTACTGCACAAGCATGTTGCTACATGGTCTAGAGGATAGTGTCAGTTCATTACGCCGAAGGCGCCCCCCCTATGGGAAAAGCCTTTTCGGTTGTTGATCTGATTGTGTTAAATTTGACGGTTGTTTGGGCATTTTTCCAGTATGATTAAATTTGACGGGTGAAATGCCAATTATGATGGCCTTTTAACATTCTCACTTTTCCCATCTATTTTCAGCAGTTTTGTTTTTTCATTTTTGCATGCTGAATGCGGGCTTGCTATTTTTAGTTTAGCATGCAAGAAACTAGGTATATTTAGCATAGTTGAGTTACATGCTTTGGGTGGTCGCTTTTGGAAAAAATTGAGACTCATGAGCAGTTGAGTTGCATGCTTTGGGCTGACACTTTTGGGAAAAATCGCAAATGGTAGTTTATTAGGGTTACAAATTTATCTCTGTTTGCAGGTCTGATTTAATGCATAATGGTGTTGATTTTAGGATGGCTATTAGCGAGAGATTCCTTTAGCACAGTTACAGTTGCAAGATGGTATGTATATTACAGTTTTGGTGACAATATCGGGTCCATGTTGTAATTTGTTGTTAATTACCTATTGTGTGCTATAGGTTTTGAAATGTGAATATGTAGTGCGTGGAGAAATTATTATCCATGGCCAAGTATTTGTAATCTCCTCAATTATGATTTTTCTATTTTTACTACTATGGTTTGATGCACGTAGGTGGGTGAACTTGCAGGAATAGCAGTGGGTGCTACAGTCATGCTTAACCTACTCATTGCAGGGTATTCCACTATGGCCCAATATTCCACTATGACATTTACAAGTGGGTACTTCCCTTAGTAACAAGCCCAATCTGGTTAGACAAAATATTCTACCCAAGGGGCCTCATGACCTTAAGGTGTGTGTGATGCTCTTCTTTTGTAGGCATTCCATTGCTCTTGGAAAATTTAAAACAATATGAACTCTATATATAAGCCCTAATGTAATGTTTGGATTAATAATTGAATATAGTTTCAATAACTAATTTTAGAGATGAAATCAATTACAGTACATTTGGCAACAATTTGGAGCCAACATGTGATATTTAGCATCATTATAGTTCTTAGTGGTCTACTTTTATCCATGTTGTTGATAGGAAACATTCAGGGAATTAGTGGTCTATTAATTTTGTTGTTGAGGATCTGGGAGGGGAATTATTTTCTACACGTCTTCGTAGACAGGTAGGTCACAGCTGGAAAGGCCTTGAAATCTTGCTTCTGTGGAATTTTAATTTTTTTTCCATTAGACTGCAGAATGCGACTGTCCGATCTGTGGCCACTTATTAATTTTTGTTTGTAAGTTGGAGTCGAATATTCAAAATATATCAAGGTTTTTTTGTCCAAATTGCCAATCTTGGTTGTGGTTTTAAATTTTATCAAGTCAAAACTCAAGAATTTGGGGCAAGTGATCTTTTGGAGAGTGTCTGCAACTTTTAATTTTTGTTGTTGTTTTCTTGGTAAATCTAGGGTGAAGTTATGAGCCATTTTTAATGCAGCATTTGAATATTTATGGATCACATTCTTAAAATCTGTAACGATACGTCATACTTGAATGCACCAATAGATGCTACACTTAAACCTCTACACATGTCCTCTAGAGTTATGGGTTGTAGTATGATCTGGGGTTGCACATGATTTTATACAGTGTTTTTAAAAGTGGTTGAATTAGGTCAAAATTCAGTAATTTAGAATCCAAAAACAATGTTTCCAGCTTTAACATCAGGAGAAATCATTAGCTCAAATGTTACGGCCATCAACAACTCCTGTATACAATACCTTATCAGCTGGAAAGCCAACCTCCTTGATAAGACTTAAGGTATGTGTTCCATGGACAAGATCAAATCCAAATCCAATTGCTGAAATATCCTTCAATCCAATAACGGTTCTGAAAGGGAAAATTTTTCACAGCATTAGATATTACAAACAGTACCAATGCAACTATGCATATTATATACAAAGATCGATAGCAGGAAAACAAAAATGCTTCATCCAAATCTCAAATATTAAGCCAGCAGGGAACTTTTGTATATTAGCCTGATATTTAGGTGTAATTTACTAAGGTTCAGAATAGGAAAATGAAAGAGTCCTACTTGTAAGTCTCGGTAAGGATATCAACAAAGTAAGTCTACACTAAGAGTTTGACGTCAATTGCTTCCTCCAAATAAGATTATGCCTTAGAATGCCTCCAACTGATGTGACTCGAGGTCCATTACAAGAGATGGTTCATCCAACTAGACCAAGGTTGCACTAACTGCCTTCAACTCAGACACAACTTCCCTGAATACATAGAAATTCCCAGAACAAAAAAATTAGTGATTTAATATACAAAAAAGACAAAGTCAGGGATAGAAATCAAAATATATTTTCTTCAACCTGAAATCCTATAGAACGTTAGAAATAGATTGTAAGTTTTAATGTTTCGTGGATAATTTTACAGATTGCGAAATATTGTATGAGTAGTGATGTAAGTATTACTTATGAATTGGAAGAATTGAATAGAGCAAGGAAAGGAGATTGAAGGTATTTGGCACATCCTTTGTAGGCTTTGACAACAAGAAGTATGAAATTGGTCCAATAAGCACAGACACTGTATCAATTCCAAGTTACGTGCAACATAGCATAACCAAGTGAGTTAGACAATTTATACTCAAACACATGAACTCTTAATTTAGACTCAAATTCAGGACCTTATGCATGGCTGAAGATCCCTCATATAAAAATCAAAGTGAAGTAAATTTTAAATATCTAAGGTTCTATAAACTAGAATTTCGACAACCAGGCCTCTACAAACTAAATTTAAGACTACTAAGGCTCTATAACTAAATTGTAGACAACTAAGGCTCTAGAGCATCCTAAGTGGATAAGGCCTTTCACAGGGGATGTGTAATAGAGCAACGAGTTTGATTTAAAAGATCAACAATAACATGACATGCATAAAATCAATCCCACTATATTTTCCTCGGGAATATGAAGCAATTATTGAAGCAAATGATCACATACAAATCCATGTCAAGAAACAATTTTACAAAGAGCTAATAGTTTGTTTCTGTTGACGATTATATTTACAGATGAACCGCCAGAGTCGTTGGATACCTTAGGTTGGTGGGAGGTGCGCCCTAAGGTAACCTCCAGGTTTTAAAGAATTTGGTTCTTCTTTGTGGTGTGAGATAGGGTTAGGAGAAAACTTAAAAGAAACATAAAACTAACTAAGGCGATGTGCCGAAAAGGGAAGAAGTTAGTCACGAATACGACTACCTGAATTGGGAAGAGGTGAACAATGTAAAGGGTGGACGAAATGCACCACAAACCATAGATGATTAACACAGAGTCCCAATTCAAACTACTTAAGCACATCTTTGGAGAATAGTAATAACATTAAAACATGCACAGTATACCAACATCGAAATAAAGGCTATAAGAGACAATACATATATACAAAGGATGGACACAATGCATCATAGGGCATATTATACTACTCCAAGAAGTATGCATAGTATTACGACAGATAAGAGGCAAGAAGAGGGCTATTACAAAAGCTCAGAGAGAAGGCCAGAGTTACAGACCTCCACCTTTTACAGAAGAGGAATTGAGACATGAAAGAAAAATTTGCTAAATCCCGATATGAATCCTCCTCTTTTTAAAACCTTCCATTTACAATATATAGGATGGGAAGAAGATAAGAAGATCATTCCCAAACTATTTTCCACCTGCTTGTTAATTATGGTAAATGGTGTGAAGTGATAGAAGTAGATTGCAAGATTTCTCTCACACTTCCCCATGATTTGTTTTTCAAGGAGTGAGAGCCATAATCATTTAATACATCTCTTAACTATTTTGTAACCGACTGCCTTGGAGCAGACTTATTCTTTCAAATCTTTATTACGTATC
Organism: Taxus chinensis; assembly: GCA_019776745.2. Taxonomy (NCBI): domain Eukaryota; kingdom Viridiplantae; phylum Streptophyta; class Pinopsida; order Cupressales; family Taxaceae; genus Taxus; species Taxus chinensis. Next base: position 889,567,017 of record CM034147.1, on the reverse strand, counting down.
TAAACTTTATGCATCGAGCTCTAGGATCACGATTACAACGACACCTATTTTTATACTTTCTTGTTAAAAATGACCCCTCAAGTGTAGGTGAACAAAATTGAGTATTCATAGGTTTGCACTCTCCACATTGAACTATGCATTAACTTTGTTACTGAAAAGACCAGCCGAGTGACCCTTTTTCTTTGATCTTTTGAAAAGATCTTGAACATTTAAAACTTTTAGATAGGCTTCATTTGCCCATATGTGGTATTTGGTTTCTCATCAATCCTTCACAACTTGCTTCGAACTTGGATCCCATTTATTGTTAGATCCACATGGAGGCCAAACAATTCTCTAGGGTCTCTACTTTCTTCATAGCTTTTGGAAGTGCGTTGGGTTGACACTTGGCATCATCCGCGAGCCTAATGCTCTCCTTTGAGCAAGTAATGGACTTTCCGCATATGTACGAAGACTTTTTCTTGGGTGGGACACTCATGGTTGAATCCACGTGTAAGCCCTGTGGGATTTTGAGTCTTGTTCCCCCTTTTTCTTTCTGGAACTTGTTCCAAGTTGACACTTGGCATCATCCGCGAGACCGCTGCTTTCTTTTGAGTTGGATTGTCCCGAATTAGTTTTTTTATCATTGATTCGGCTAAGTCTTTCTTCCATGTTTCCGAAGGCTTGACCCCTAGTGGAATTTGAATATGTAGGAATCTCAGATCTTACTTGTTCAATTTTAGCAAGAATCTTCCTGTTATCTAATTTTAGTGAGCAGTGGAGTTAATTAGATAACAGTTCTGGCGACTCACAGGGGACCATTAGCCTGCTAACTAGGACGAACTCACTGTCTCCCTCTATCTATTGGGCACAAATTCTGTATCTTTATCATGAGATGATCTGAACCCTGATTCCAGAGTATTTGAAGTGTCGTTGCTTACTTCTAAAGCCACTAGTTGATCCTTACACCTTCATTCTCTCACAAGGAAACTCTGCAACTTTGTTTTGTGAGAGTAGAAATTGAATAATTAACAAAATCACTCCCTTGACTGATTTTAGTTCTCTGCATTTGCTTGGATTGAAGCTTTCAACTGTTACAGACAACTGTGAGTCCCCATGTTGGATCATTAGAGAGTGTGGTGCATTTTATTGGAGTAATACGGACATAGGCCTATACAAAGATATATCATACATACCTCAAATGAGTCATGCAGAGTGTGCGCAAGAACTTATTTTGTTGAAAGTAATCTACTCCTACTCCTCGGCTAAAAAAAACCTGAAATAGGTAGGGAGAAATAGCTTCCCTTTATTATAAAGTGTGGCCATGCAATTAATTTAGCAATAGATATGGCTTGTAATAAGAGTGAAAAATTACTTTTCACTCTTCCAACCATGGTATCAACAATAAAAAAGAATACCTCCAAATTATTCTCAGTTGGTTGGAGGTGTTGTGGCTGACCCTTGGGGCTTTGAATATTATCCTCATGCTTTGAGGTGAGCATGACAAGTTTTGGCTTCTCCATGAGCTCGGGTGTGTCCAAACTCTTGATGGGGCAGGACTCGGTCTGCTATGTTTTCCCGTCACTCTGAAATTCATCTTTTGAGATGAGGCCCTTTCGCATATCTTCCTCATTGATATTATCCTTATCCTCTTTCTCCTCCCCCTTTTTAGTAGCTTCACTGAAAAATCCAGACTCTTTGATTGAGAGCAAAAAGCCTTCAATGATATTTCTTTCTAGAACCTCTGAATTTGATTTGGGGGAACTATCGTTACTTTGGTTGTGGGATTGATGAAGCAACAAAGGTTTTGATTTCCATGGTATCTTCTTCATTGAGACATCCCCCCAAATATGATAAGAAATCAAGCCTATCGTCATCTTGTTATGCAAGGGTACCTCTTTCTTGTATGAAAGTTTTTGAGTCTACGAATTCTAGGTCCATTTTGAAATATGAAGCCCATTGGCCCAAACTATTCCAGGAGCTCTACTTTGTGGGGAGGACAAATGGAGACAAGATCCATAACCTCTTGAACACTCAGCTCGTGATTCGAAACCCCTAGGTTCACATCACTTCTCACCATATGATCCTCTTCTTTTGGATTTGGAGTCGTTCCTTGTTCATATGGGAGGCATAACTACTCAAAGAAAAGGGGGGGGGGGGTGGAATGGATGGCTTGGAGATGGAGAAGAGAACTAGAAATTTGGAGTAGTATGATATGGTAAAACTTGGGATGGGGTGAGAGATGAACAAAGAGTTGGGGATTGACCCACTCATTGATAAGGTAGTCACATGTTTTGCCCATATATTTTAATACCTTCGATCCACTACATAAGTGAAGGCAGTAATTCATCTAAGAAGCCAAGCTTCTCGTGCGAGCTATAGTGTCCGGGAACAGGGCCAACCCATAGACAAGGTGCCTTGCATCTTATTTTGAATTCATCCATTTTTGCTATGGCCCAAGATTGAACCACGCCTGCCTCTATTTGTGTTATCTTCTCTAGTATACCAACATCCTCTAATTGAGCATAGTCATCAAATGCGTGCCTGCGTCTTTGATTGTTCTCAAAGACAAACAGGTCTTGGCTTTGCTCATCTGGGTCACCATAGCAACTTTGAAACTGGTTATGCTGTTAGTTTGAAGCAAGTGTGAAGCTAATTAGATGCTAATGATACCACTGAAAGTGTGAATTCCACTGTGGGAATTAAGTCATGATTACTAAAATTTCATGGAATGAAGGACGTGGAAAGAAAGATGAATGGATATGGATGAAAAAAAGGTTTGCAATTTCATTTACAAGGGCCATTTGGGCCATACAGAGTCACCAAATATGTTTATACATGCCTCCAAAGGTTGAATTTCACCAAGAACACACCAGTTTGATGAAATGAAATAATAGGATTCTTCGAACTGTCCCACCTGATGTGCCAAGAAAACTGTTGATGATTATCTTTGTAGATAAACTACCAGAGTTGTTAGATACCTTAGGTTGGTGGGACATGCGCCCTAAGGTAACCTCTGGGTTTTAAAGAAGATGGCTCTTTTCTGTGGTGTGAGATAGGGTTAGGATAAAACTTAAAAGAAACGTAAAACTAACTAAGGCGATGCACCGAAAAGGGAAGAAGTTAGTCACGAATACGACTTCCTAAATTGGGAAGAGGTAAGCAATGAAAAGGGTGGAAGAAATGCACCACAAGCCATAGATGATTCACACAGAGTCCCGCTTCAAACTACTTAAGCACAACTTTAGAGAATAGTAATAACATTAAAAATGCATAGTATACCAACATCAAAATAAAGGCTATTAGAGACAATACAAATATACAAATGATGGAAAAAATGCATCACAGGGCATATTATATTACTCCAAGAAGTATGAACAATATTACGACAGATAAGAGGCAAGAAGAGTGCTATTACAAAAGCTCAGAGAGAAGGCCAAAGTTATAGACCTCTGCCTTTTACAGAAGAGGAATTGAGACAAAAAAGAAAATTTTTCTAACTCCCAATATGAATCCTCCTCTTTTTAAAACCTTCCATTTATAATATATATGATGGGAAGAAGATAAGAAGATCATTCCCCAACTATTTTCCAACTACTTGTTAATTATGGTAAATGGTGTGAAGTGACAGAAGTAGATTACGAGATCTGTCTCACACTTCCCCATGAATTGTTTTTCATAGAGTGAGAGCCATACTCATTTAATACATCTCTTAACTATTTTTCAACCGACTCCCTTGCAGAAAACTTATTATTTCAAATATTTATTACATATCTAAACGTTATGCATCAGGCTCTGGGATCATGATTCCAGCGGCACTTATTTTTATAGTATCTTCTTAAAAATGACCCCTCAAGTGCAGGTGAACAAATTGAGTATTCATAGGTTCACAATCTCCACAAAGAACTATGCATTAACTTTGTTACTGAAAAGACCAGTTAAATGACCCTTTGTCTTTAATCTTTTGAAAATATCTTGAGCATTTAAAACTTTTAGATAAGCTTCATAATTTCCCATACATGGTATTTGGCTTCTCATCAATCCTTCACAACCTGCGTCAAACTTGGAGGCTCTCCCATTTATTGCGAGATCCACATGGAGGCCAAGTGCTTCTCTAGGGTCTCTGCTTTCTTCGTAGCTTTTGGAAGTGCGCTGGGATGACACTTGGCATCGTCTGCGAGCCTAATGCTCTCCTTTGAGAAAGTAATGGACCTGCCACATATGTGCGAAGAATTTTTCTTGGGCAGGACACTCATAGTTGAATCCATGTGTAAGCCTCGTGGGATTTTGAGGCTTTCTCCCCTTTTACTTTTTGGAAATCGCGTCAAGTTGACACTTGGAATTGTCTGTGAGACCACTGATTTCTTTTGAATTGGCTTGTCCTGGATTAGTTTTTTTAATCATTGATTTGGCTAAGTACTTATTCCATGTTTTTGAAGGCTTGACCCCTGGTGGAATTCAAATATGCATGAATATTAGAGATTACTTGTTTAATTTCAGCAGGAATTTTCCTGTTATCTATTTTTAACGGGTGGTCAAGGAAATTAGATAACAGTTTCAATCCAAATAAAACATTCTAATTTCAACATTTTAACAAAACCAAAAAGAGCTAATGAATGTGGGTATTTTCTACAAGTCTTAGATGTTGTAGATGGTGTAAAACATTTTGAGGATGAAGATAGATCCACAGAGACATATGGGCCAATTAGTTGAATCCATGTGCAGAAAAAAAACAATACTCAGTGAGTTACTTTGAGAATTAATTAGTACCCAATGAAGCAAATATTTCCTAGCTCAGAGTTTGATTCATCTGATCTTGATGCTTTTGGGGTTTTGTAAGGGCCTGAAAGGAAAAAAATTGACGTGGATGGTGGGAACAATAGTGTGGTACGTACCAGACATTTTATTTATCTATATTTTTGGGGTGGAATGTATTTATGAAATAGTTGATTACTATTTTACATTTTATAAGTGACGAAGAAAAAATGTTAGGGCATGGTGTGCTTCTAAAGGAAACATTCCTTAAATATAAAACTTTTGCCAAAGAGGGATTTAATGTTGAAGCAAATTTCTAGTGCATAGCCAAGAATGCATTACAGAATGATCCCGAAGAGGAGATGTTGATAAAACCTACTTCCTTGTGTCATTTCTAATTTTATTCTAGGCTGATGTTATTTCAGTGATATTTATTGTGTTGGAAATATGTATATCTATGTATATCTTTTTAGTACTGTTGATTTTTGTTTGCTGACATTAGATTATTTGTGCTCGTAGGTTTTCCCCTTGCATTATTATTGCCTTTTCTATGTTTAAATCAATCCATTTTAATGTATCCCTATTATTTTTCCATGGTTGATCTTATCCTTTTTTGTTTTGGAGATATCTCCTAGTTACAATTGATGTCTGTGTTGAGAGGCAACAAAGATCATCAGGATGTGAGTGTTAGTTTCCTAGGTATCACACAAGACTTTGGGTGCTACATATAACCTTTTACAATGAATCTGGCATTTAGGAGGGTGATCCAATATTGTTTTTTGTATTCAGTGTAGTGGTAGAATTGTATTCTAGATAAATTTTAATTAAAATGTACCTCTATTTTGCAGTCTCCCACCTCTGAGCTCCAGAGATTGGGTGTTCCTTTATTTTGTTTGATTCAAATGATGTTCAGTTTGGCATGAGAACGTATACTGCATTGTATGTTGGTATTCTATCATGATTATTTGAAACCATGGCTACAATTATTCTTTAATCTTGTATCATTCAATAATAAGTGAATCGATTCTCAACTTCCAATATCCAAATATAAAATGTGGTGTGCAGTTATCCTTATTGCATCGTTGCTTGGGAATTTCTATGTTAATGTAAAGAACTGATCCAATTTTATTGAAATGTTCTTAAAACATTTCTTTATCCTTCCATACATAGACTTTCTTCTTTCATGAATGTTTTCTATTTGGTTGATGGCATGCATACTTTCACACAATATATTTGTGTGTATTTTATAATCCACTTATGTGCGCAGTTTAATTTCTGGATAAATCCTGTAGATACTTTTGCATGATGCTAATTAGTTCAATTAGTGTTGTGAAATCATGATGAATGTTTTTATCAAAAACTATTTTTTAATTCTGGCCATTTCATTTGTTGTGTGAATTATTTTTTTCAGGTGGGGGTAGTTTATGTTTTTCTTCCTATTTTTTAAACCTAGTAACATTGTGCATTTGGGTGATAACTTACCAGGTAAGTTTCCCTGATGAACTTGTTGTAGTGCCCACTCCTCTTTGACACTGCTTCATCTTGATATTGATAATGTTGGACTGATATTCAAACATTTTTATTATGATATAGTGATCAGTAGATGATAGATTTCACTGATATTTGGACTATTGACATTATGATGTTTACGTTTTATTATGATGTACTAGATAGTGATTTTAGATAGTTCGCTATATGTTGATTTTCATGATATGGATTTTATACTGACACGTTATGTTTTGGGATGTTTTGAGTAGAATTGTAATCTCATGGATGTTAGGGTTAGATTTTGATATATTGATGTATAATAGAATTTATGAATGTCAAATGATGAATATTTATTTTATATGTATATTGTCCCGATGTTGTATTTTGTTGTGTGCAAAATTTTTATCACATACATCGAAGGGGATAGGGGACCAACCACAAAAGGATGTCAGGTGTTGAGCAACGTGGCCAAATTTGACAACTTGTGTAATGTTGTTATGGTATGGTGTTTTGCATGTCTAGTTTGGAGGTTTCCCAAGGGAGTGACCTCACATGTGTGGCCATGGGGTGAATTGTGTTCCCTTTTCTTTTAATTTTTGTATGTGCTTAATTGTGTTTTATAAATTTTTAATTTAAGATTTTTGTCACTTTATTAGCATGTTGTAATGTGTCTTAATTAAGCTAAAATATTCTTATTTGGTTAACTTAATTTGGGATGTGACAAATATTTAATGATGAGGTTAGGTGGTCCTTGTTGTAAGTAAAATTTATGTTGATTTGTAAGTGTTTTACTCCACCCCAACTCCAAAATTCAGATTTTGACTTGGGGGCATTTCTGGAGGCTTGTGGGATAATCAAGGCTTGTCCCATGCCTCTTAAATTTACCCAAAAACCCTACCTATGGGTTGGGAAGCTTATTTTTTACTTTTTTGTCCATTTTCGAGTGTTAAAGAAGGAAAATTATTGCACTTTCGTTCTTCCCCAATTTATTATGTCCCTTGAAAGCATGGTGTGCAATTTTTGAGCCATGTGGTTTGTCATAATCCTTGTATGTGCATTGATTTTCTTGGTATTGATGTGTTGAATTGAGTGTGGGGATAGAGGAATGATGAAGTGACATCCTACATGGAGCCACCTCATTCTCCTCACAATCCATTTCTATTTATTGGTGATTTTTGGTTGGAATGGGGGTTACTTGTTCTTTTCTATTTTTGTGCACTTTTGGAATTGGAGCTTTGGGAGTGCTTGGGAAATTACGTGGCTTGGGGTTGAAGAGGCTTGTGGAATTTTCTTAGAGCTAATGGAGAGGTAGGCTCTCCACCTTTATTATTATGTTATTTTGCTTGTTTGTAAGCAATGTTGTGTTTGTTAAAAATGTTTTTGTCTTGTGATGGTGTTTGTGTGCACATTGGTTGGGTAGTTAGCTTTAGTTGGGTGTGTGAGAAGGGACTTCAGAAATCTTATGGGACCATTGGGAAGGGAAAAAGGAGTTTTGTGAGGCATGCATTTGGTGGGAGTGTGAATAGGAGTCTTACCTATGGGGAGTGAAAAGGAAATCATGGCTTTGTTGCATGCTTAAAGAATTCCTCCTAAGTCCTCATATTTTTCAAGTTATGGGCCGACGGACCTTGGGAGATGGCTTTGTTGCATGCTTGCAAGGGAGAGATAAGGATTTTGTGTGATTATTTTGTGCATTTGGAGGCTTAGGGTAAGACTGCCACTTCAGAAATCTAAATTTCTGAAAAAAAAGATATGGATATATAATCAGATTTTTATATCCATATCTTTTTTTTCAGAAATTGCCGTAGATTTTGGGTATTTTAAATTATAACTTAGGTGATTTTTGAAAAAAGAAAGGCTAGCGGGTCAGCGGAGTGGCAGGGAAATTCGTGCCTTTGGCATTTTTGTCCAAAAATGTGCTAAGAAAATGGGTATATATATATATAATCGGTTTTTTATATCCATATCTTTTTTTTCAGAAATTTAGATTTTGGGTATTTTAAATTATAAGAAATAATTGATTAAGCTCTAATTTGAAAATTTACCACTTTGACAGCAAAATGGAAACAATTTGAACCCGAGTTTGCTAATTTTTATAAGAAATTCCTTAAGTGTTAATGTCTAGATGAATTCGTTTAGATCTTATTATGTACACACACACACACACAAGTGTATGTGTGTGTGTGTAACGCCTACTAAAACAACCCACTTGAGACCCAAGAACAACCTAGGATTAGTTAGGAAGAATTATGAGATAATTTTTTTTGTTTAAAAGAGTCTACAACCAGGTTACCAAACAACAGTTGTCGCAAGAAAGATTCAAGCCAAACATTATTAATAGCTTATAGTTTTATTAATACGGTAATTATAAAATATCACAAGGTCCAAACTTAGAGTTAGATTAATCAATTAGGTTAAGAGGGTAATTTCTCACTATACCACTCTCTAACAGGCTGAGAAGATTCAACTTGATTTTTCTCAAATTTATCACACTCAAAACTTCCCAAAAACATTCTCATTAGATAGGAAATTTCCTCACCTTTCCAGTGATATAAAGAATTCCTCCTAAGTCCTCATATTTTTCAAGTTATGGGCCGACGGACCTTGGGAGGAAAATTTTCCCAAGAGTGGGTTTGCGGGCCTAGTGGAGAAAATTTTCCCCAACTCGGGTCTGCGGAATTTGGAAAGAAATCTTGTCCAGAGGTGGAATGTGGACCGGAGGGGTGGGGAAGAAATTTTTTCCCATGCACGGGTCGACAGAGCGGGGAGAACTTTAGCGCTTTTTTCCCTTTTGGGACAAAAGAGTGATTTGCCTCTGTGTGCCTGCGAGCCCGAAAGGACATATGTCGGCATTTCCAAACTCTGGCGGAAATTCGGGTCGCCGGATAATTTTTAGAATTTTCTCCTTTTTTCCAAAAATCACTAAGGGATCAAAATGATCCCCGCCTCCGCCGATGCCTAAGGTGCCACATGTCAACCATCCATTGGTTGTAGATCGGCGGGCTAGCGGGAGAACTTAGAAAAATTTTCCCAAAGAAAATTTTTAAAGTGCTAAGTTTTTAAGGGATCCGCTCCTCCACCAACGCCTCGTGATGCCACATGGTAGGCCCTGATTAGTTGCAGGCTGGCGGGGCCGCAGAGAAAACTTATAAAATTTTCCAAATTTTAATTTTGAAAACACTAAGGTTTAAACGGGTTCCGCGCCTTCGCCGTTGCCTCATGAGGCCACGTAGTAACATCTGATTGGCTATGGGTAGGGGGGTGGTGGGAAAAATTAGGAAAATTTTCCCAAAAAAATCTTTTTAACTTAGGTGATTTTTGAAAAAAGAAAGGCTAGCGGGTCAGCGGAGTGGCAGGGAAATTCGTGCCTTTGGCATTTTTGTCCAAAAATGTGCTAAGAGAAAATTCAGGCCCACATGTCCACTAAGGAGATTTTTCCTAATAATTTTTTTTTATAGTTGGAATTATTTTTTACGCCAAATGAAGGAAAACTTCAGAAGGCCATAACTTTTTATTGAGAACTCGGTTTTGAGAAAACAAGGATTTTTTAAAAATCTCTCGATGCCCTCTTTGCACAAGAATCATAATATTTTAATTTTGATAAAGTTTAAGGGGTCAATATCACGAAAACAATTTGCAGGCTTTTAAAAGGCAAACTGATAAATTTTAACTTATGAAATTTTAATCAATTGATCTTCTTCCTCCCTCAACTTGTCCATTAAACATGGAGAATTATTCTTAGATGGATTTAGGATGGATCTGGAAGGTAATTTTTGTTTGATTAAGCTCTAATTTGAAAATTTACCACTTTGACAGCAAAATGATAATGAAACAATTTGAACCCGAGTTTGCTAATTTTTATAAGAAATTCCTTAAGTGTTAATGTCTAGATGAATTCGTTTAGATCTTATTATGTACAATTTAATGTTTCATTTGTTATTTCTTTGTTGCAGGTTCGGTTTGTGCATTTTGGATTAAATAATTACCAATTTTAAAATACAAAATAGAGATCAAATTTTAAAGGGTCTGATTGTCATTTTCTTCTTCCAAGTATTAGAATACGTTCCAATTCCAATCTAATACATTTAGTTGATTCAAATAAAACTATTCAAAACCAAAATGTAGTTCTGATTTCAAATTTTACACATTTCAAAAGACAAAATTCTGTATTTTTCTCACACTCATTTCTTCCTTTCAAATAGAGATTTCAAAAACATTGAAATGATCAGATTCAATACAACAATGCAATTTGAGACTTTGGTAATACATTCATTTCTTGATTCCAAAAGACAAATTACAACTTCTTTCTTTCATTCCTTAAATTCATCATACAAAATACAATTCTTTCTTTTAAAAATAGAAACTAAGTATATCTCTTTCACATTTCAATTTACAAATTTCATATTCAATACAACATATTTCCATTACAAAACATATATGAGTTCATCCACTTGAAGTGGGAAGGTTACAATAAGATTTGTCTCAACAAGGGTCTATCAACTGTTTTATTTCATTTTCCTTTTCTCCAGAACAACAAAATATAGATCTATCATTCTTCCAATTCTGATCAAAACAAGGGTAGGGGAAAGGCAACTCTCTCTACCCAACCAAGAAATCAAATGACAAGGATAAACCATCCTTCTTCATTGGCACACAAGCCCCAACCACAAAGTAATAGAAGATGTGATTCAACTCATGGCAACAATAGGATTCCAAAAACACACATGAAAATTTCACATTTAAAACACATTCGAAATAGAATGTAGTTTGCAACTACATTAAAGCATGAAAAAACAACACTAAGGCTTCATCAAGCAAGTCAAAGGAGCAAGAAACTATGGGGGATGCTACTTATGCCTCCCAAAGGGGAAATGGGTGTCACCACCTGATTTCAAACCACCACAATATAGTATATCAAAGCCCTGACATGCCCTTATGCCTCCCCCAAGTACCCCTTATTCCTCACATTTCCTTATGCCTCCCCAACCTCTTATGGCACTCCATAACTAGCAAAGAAAATGTAAGCTATTTCTTTGTAAGGTGGAACCCAAATCCCAACTCCCTCCACACTTATACCTCCTCAAAACACTTGTGCCTCCCACAAAATAAACCCCATAGTATTCTCCTACACCATACATAATCCATCTACCCAATATCCCACAAATATAGCAAAACATTCACAACAATAACACTTTCATAAATAGAAATAGAAGCTTTACAAGAGTCAAGATCCTAACTCTCCATGATGGAGTTGTTCCAGGTTCCAAAACAACAAACTTTATTCCAATGCAAGCAATCCCAATCAACCAAGAACAAACATGCAACAATATTTCAAAAACTTCTCCAAGCAAGAGCTCCAAAACAACAAGAATTCTCCCCCAAAAGGAGTTTCTAAAAGTGAAGCAACCCAAAACAAGGCAAGCAATTCAAATTTAATAGAAGAGGGAAAAGAAGAATTGATCTAGAATTCCAATGTGGTTGGTCTCCAATCACTCGATGTTTGTTGTGATATTTTAACCTGCAAAACACGAATACCTCCTTCGGCCTCGTGGCCATATCAGAACATCCAAAATAATATAAATAAAATTTCAAAATCATCTAGATATATGGATCAAAACAACATCCAAGAAACCAACAAGATCGTTTGCAATTTCACTGAACAACTATATCATCATAAAATAATTTCCATTTCTAGGTCTATTAACAATATCAAAATATCACATGTCTGAACAACATCCATAGTATAACCATGTCAAAAAGTATATCAACATCAATATCCAAAATGTCTCTAATAATCATCATGCATCATAACTGAATCAAGTCAACAATAATCCATGATCTAACATCTAACATCATACTATAATAAAGTCCATAATCATGTCCATAATATAATCAGTAGTATCATGATCAGTATCAAAAAGGTGTAAAAGGGAAGTGGACACTACATCCCCCTCCCCTTAGACTTGACTTCCTCCTAAAAGTCATTGGAACAAATGTGGAAACTGAACTCGTAGCAAAGTAACATCCTCCCATGTAGCTGCAGCCTCATCATATATGTCCCATTGTAATCTCACCTGATCAATCTCTCTACCTCGAATTTACCTCTAAGTAAATATTCAATCATAAATGATCTAATGGATGCACTAAATAAATATTTCCTAACATTACCTATCCCCTGATCCTATACCTACAATGATGTCCAATCTAATACATGAGAAGGATCATACAATATATCTCATAAGAACTAAAACATGAAACACATCATGTACGTGCGAGACAAGGTAGGTGGCAATGCTAGGTGGTAGGCCAAGGGGCCGATACGCTCCAAGATCTCAAAAGGACCAATGAATCTAGGGGCCAACTTATAACCTTTTCCATAATGGATAGGGATCTTGTGTGGCCTGACACGAAGGAACACCTTCATGCCCACATCAAACTACGATCAATCCTATGTTGATCTACGTAATTCTTCTACCTATCATGTACCTCCTGTAATCTCTGTCTGATCAAAACCACCTGCTAATCCATGTTCTGTAACAAAGCTGGTCCAAGAGAAACCTTGTTCTCTAACATGTCCCAACTAAGAGGTGTCTTGTCATCTCTGCCATACAAAGCCTAAAAAGGAACCATGCCTATAGAACTCTGAAACTATTATTATAGGTGAAATCCACCAAGTACATGTACTCCTCCCATTTAGACTATTGATCCATCACATACATCCTGAGCATATCCTCTAAAATATGATTCACCCGCTCAGTCTGTCCATCTATCTCGGGGTGATATGTTGTACTGAAATTGATCTTTGTTTCGAGGGCATACTACTATGGTAGTCCAAAAATGGGAAGTGTACAAAGGATCACGGTCACTAATGATCTTCTGCGGAATCCTGTGTAACCTGACAATCTCATCAAGATATACCTGTGTCACTGCACTATTTGTATAAGTGGTCTTCACCAGAGAAAAGTGAGCCCCTTTTGTAAATTTATCAACCGTGACCATGATGGTGTCGTGGTGATATCTTGACATCGGTAGCCCAACAATAAAGTCCATCGAGATGGTGTCCCATTTCCATTCTGGTATAACATGAGGAAAGAGAACACCAGCTGGATGCTGATGCTCGACCTTCACTTTCTAGCACTCTAAACAGTGTGACACAAAATGAGCCATGTCTCTGGGAAGTCCTCTCTAGTGATACAACTTTCTCAAAGTGGCGTGTATCTTCTTCACCCTAGGAAGGCCTGAATAGGGTGCATGATGTGCCTTTGTCAATATGTCCTACCTCAAGTCTCCATCTCTGGGAACATAAATCCAACCTCTGTGCCTAAGAAGACCATCTGCCTCTAGTGAGAAACCATCAAAATTCCCCTCAAGGGGTCTCTGGGACTCGATCTCTGCTCGAATTGTAATGTAAAAGCTGTCAAGAGGAATTTGTTGAAGAATCCTACTCTACAAATCTGTGCCCACTGAAGTGGCCATAATCATGTCTTTGTCTACTAAGAGCATATTCCACCACATTATCCTTCCCTTTCACATGTTCTAACTCCATATAATACTCACAAATCAAATCCATCCAATGCCGCTGACAAGCGTCGACATTGGGCTACGTGAAGAGGTGGAGAAGACTCAAGTGATGAGTTCTGAGTGTGAATCTCTGACCAAGCACAAAGTACCTCCATCAAACCAAAGCTTGCATAGCTGCCACAAGCTCAAGATCGCGAGTCAGATAATTAAGCTCATAATATTTGAGTTTGCACGACTCAAAATCCACTACTCTTCCCTCTTGCATCAACACACCTCCATTCCCTGCTAAAGAAGCTTCCATGCAAATGAAAAACTCACCTTATGGATCTCGCACTACAAGAATAGGTGTTGTAGTGAGACATTCCTTCACTGCTCGCACCTATCCAACCAAACAAAATTCTTCCCTTTCCATTGAAGGGAAGTGATGGGGTGCGCAATCTGAGACAATTCCTAAACAAATCCCATGTAGTAACCTACTAGTCCCATGAAGCTGCGCACCTCTGTCACAATAGTGGGTGTTGGCCAATCCATAATAGCTCTAAACCTTGGATGGATCGACAGTGATACCTTCCCTAGAAATGATATGTCCCAAATACTACACCTCCGTCTGAAAGAATGCACACTTCTCCAAGTTCCTGTAAATCTGCTGCTCCCGAAGACACTGAAGAAACTGGTAAAGGTGCCTCTCATGCTCATCACATGTATATGAGTAAATCAAAATATCATCAAGAAATATGAGCATGAAGCGATCTAAGAAATTCCTGAATACCCCATTCATCAAACTCATAAATACTGCGGGGGCATTAGTAAAACCAAACGGTACCATTTTGAACTCATAGTGGCCATACCTCGTATGGAAGGCAATCTTATGAATGTATACCTCTGAAATCCTCAGATGATGGTAGCCTGACTTAAGGTCTATCTTAGAGAAAATTGTGGCTCCCTTCATCTGATCAAAAAAATCATCAATGCACAGAAAGGGATAACGATTCTTGATCATTACCTTATTCAGCTGGCAGTGATAAATACACAACCGCAAGGATCCATCCTTCTTCTTCACAAAGATCACCAGTGCACCCCAAGGGGACACACTAGGATGAATTACGCCCTTCTTGAAAAGACCCTCCAGCTGTAACTTGAGCTTGGGGGTAGTCATCCGATAAGGTACTCGTGAGATAGGCTCCTCTCCCGGAACTAGATCTATATGAAAATCAATCTCACATGGGGGTGGTAACCCCAATAGCTCCCCTGGAAAGACATCTAAAAACTCTCTCAAAATGGGATGATCATCTAACGATGGCCCACTAGACCCATCCTTTGATATGTCACTAACTATGACAGTAAACATCTACCAACCCCATCGCACACATTGCTTAAGCTACATAGCGGAGATGGTGCGAATAGAAATGGGTCTCCTAAACCCCACTATCACTGGCTCCACTCCTAGATCATCTGTGTAAGATATGATCTTGTGGTAATAATCCACTCTGGCTCTGTGTACAGGTAGCCATTCTGTGCCTAAGATGACTCCATAAGAGCCCAATGGAAGGATTCGAAGATCTGAGGTAGTGGTGAAAGGTCCCAAATCCACCACACACTTCTTAACTAAGGAGTCTACAGATATTTTAGCTCCAGAAGCCATCTCAACATCCCAATTATGACCCTACCTAACTACCACCGGCCTACACCACTCTACTAAAGATGGTGTAATAAAGGAATCAGAAGAACCAAAATCAAACAAAATGGAGGTAGGAATACCACCAATGTTACCTGCAGTTTCAATAATTGTAATCTGATGCTCTTCCTGGTGGTTCTTGACTGCTGTGTACATCCTATGACTGTGCCCCATATCACCAATAGTAGGCTCTGAGATCTTTGTCTTACCCTTGTTATTAGGGTTCTGTGGGAACTCTCTTAAAAAAGGTCTAGTAACAGCACACCAAAAAACAATGACCTAATCCTCTCCCTTATGTAGCAGCTCCAGTCGGTGCCCTAGAGGTCCGTGGTGTGGATCCTGATGACCCTGTTGTGGACTGTTGAGGTCCCTTCTAGCGAGCTCCTACTGAGTGAGATCTTTGGGCACCCTGTGTCCTGATGGGAACCCTAGGAGGAGGCCCCATACTCCGACATCTCTGTGCATCAAACCTCTTTGGAGGTCTATAAGGTGGGCGAGACTGCTATTGCTGCTGCTGCAGTCTAAAAGATGATTGTTCTGACCCCTATCCATGACGAGGAAGAGGTACTGACCCCCTCAATCTTTTGTATGTGGCTCCAGACTCAATCTCTAGCCTGATGGGTCTTTCCCCGAGTCTTCTATGGGCCTTCTCAATGACCTCAACTAATGTTTGTGGACAATGAATCCGAACTGCACCTCCAATGTCTAGATTCAGGCCCTGGATGAACCTTTGGATCTGCACCTTCTCATCCTGCATGTAATCAACATACTGGATTAGATCCAAAAATCTACTTTCATACTCTTCTACTCTAAGAGATGCATGCCAAAGATCATGAAACTCATGTATCAGTTACTATAAGAACCTCCGTGAAAAATATTTGCCCCTGAATCACTCCTCAAAGAGCTCCCAGGTAACTGTCTCATAATCACCATGGAGCTTCTACTCCTCTGTCTACCACCAGACACCAAATCCATCCCTCAATAGATGGATCACAACACGAGCTATCGTGTTGCTAGAACAAGGACAGAGCTTGAAGCATCTGCTCAATCTCACCAACCAGGCCTTTGCCTGAAATCCACTTGTGTCACCAGAATAATGTGATGGATGAAGCTTCAGGATCTCCCTAATGTGATCTACAGCTGTGGTCTGGCATCGTCTAGGCCTCTTTACATGCTCATCCCTAAGCCTAGGGCTCTGATATCTCTCTCTATGTCCTAAAACACGGTCTCCCTATCCCCTTTGTAGTGACTTTGCTCTAGCTGACTCCATATAGGAGTTCTCTCCTCTACACTCCTTGTTGTGCCGAGGAGATGCGACGAGCGTCAATGGATGTCACCATATCATGCCCAACTGAATGTGCCCCTTTGGTCCCTCCATGTAGAGTGGCATTAACATCCTAAAGAGTCTGCAAAATCTGTGGTAGGATGACTGCTACAACATGATCTAGAGGTGGTATGCCTAGGTCTATGTGAAAAGGCTCCTCATCTTTCCTGCACCTCCTACACAGAGAAAAACAAGAGTTAGCTCCTTATTCTAGGTTTTACGTAGCTTCCATGTTTACTAAAATGTGTAATCTCTAAACTAAGTTATTTTCTAGATTTAAAAGTGTGCTAGGTTTAAAGTTCATGTCTCAAGTTTTCTAGTGTGCCCAATGGCCCAAGATTTTGAACTACTGCTTTGATACCAAGTGTAACGCCCGCTAAAACAACCCACTTGAGAACCAAGAACAACCTAGGATTAGTTAAGAAAAATTATGAGATAATTTTTTTTTAGTTTAAAAGAGTCTACAACCAGGTTAGCAAACCAGGTTACCACAAGCCTCCAAGGACAAATTCAAATTACCAAGAAGGTGGAGTGTTTCACACTCAAAAGTTAACTTACACATATCTTACAAATCTCTTATAACACTTTAATTCAAGGCCAACAACTCTAATAATTACTTTCTTATGACATATTTTGATTAATTAACTTAACAACATGACTACTCACAATACTACACATCATTTAATGAATAATGAAAGGGTCAATCCACCACAAAATAAAAAACATGCAAACATAAACAAAGGAACTAATAAATAAATACACATAGCCCCTTGGTCACATTTAAAGGTGATCCTCCCCATGGGAATCCCTAACACACACAAACACGTATAAACAAATACAAGTTGCCATGGTGACCTTTTTGAATTTATCTAGAATTCCAATGTGGTTGGTCTCCAAACCCCCGATGTTTGTTGTGATATTTTAACCTGCAAAACACAAAAAACTCCTTCAGCTTCATGGCCATATCAAAACATCTAAAATAATATAAATAAAATTCCAAAATCATCTAGATATATGGATCAAAACAACATCCTAGCAACCAACACGATCATTTGCAATTTTACTCAACAACTATATCATCATCAAATAATTTTGATTTCTAGGTCTACTCACAATATCCAAATATCACATGTCCAAACAACATCCATAGTATAACCGTGTCAAAAAGTATATCAACATCAATATCCAAAATGTCTTTAATAATCATCATGCATCACAACTGAATCAAGTCAACAATAATCCATGATCTAACATCTAACATCTAACATCATACTATAATAAAGTTCATAATATAATCAGTAGTATCATGATCAGTATCAAAAAGGTGTCAAAGGGAAGTGGGCACTACATCCCCCTCCCCTTAGACTCAACTTCCTCCTGGAAGTCACTGGAACAAACGTGGAAAATGAACTCGTAGCAAAGTAACATCCTCCCATGTAGCTGTAGTCTCATCATATATGTCCCATTGTACTCACACTTGATCAATATCTCTGCCTCAAAGGCCTAGGGTCTTGCGATCTATGATGTGAATAGGCTCCACCATCACCTTCCCCTGATCCTGCACCTACAATGATGTCCAATCTAACACATGAGAAGGATCATCAACATATCTCCTAAGAACTAAAACATGAAACACATCATGTACGCGAGACAAGTTGGGTAGCAATGCTAGGCAGTAGGCCAAGGCGCAGATACACTCCAAGATCTCAAAAGGACCAACAAATCTAGGGGCCAACTTAGAATATTTTCCATAACAGATAGGGATATTGTGTGGCATGACACGAAGGAACACCTTCATGCCCACATCAAAACTGTGATGGGTCCTATGCTGATCTGCGTACTTCTTCTACCTTTCATGTGCCTCCTGCAATATCTATCTGATCAAAACCACCTACTACTCCATGTCCTATAAAAAATCTAGTCCAAGAGAAACCCTGCCCTCTAACATGTCCCAACTAAGAGGTGTCTTGCACTCTCTACCATACAAATCCTGAAAAGGAGCCATGCCTATAAAACTCTAAAAATATTATTGTAGGTGAAATCCACCAAGTACAGGTACTCCTCCCATTTAGACTATTGATCCATCACATACATCCTAAGCATATACTCTAAAATCTGATTCATCTGTTCAGTTTGTCCATCTGTCTCGGGGTGATATGTTGTACTGAAATTGATCTTTGTTCTGAGGGCATACTGCATGGTAGTCCAAAAATGGGAAGTGTACAAAGGATCACAGTCTCTAATGATCTTCTGTGGAATCCCGTGTAACCTGACAATCTCATAAATAAATACCTGTGCCACTGCACTAGCTATATAAGTGGTCTTCACTAGAGAAAAGTGAGCCCCTTTTGTAAATTTATCAACCATGACCATGATGGCATCGTGGTGATATCTCAACATCGGTAGTCCAACAATTAAGTCCATGAAAATGGTGTCCCATTTCCACTCTGGTATAGCATGAGGAAAGAGAAGGTCAGTTGGATGTTGATGCTTGGCCTTCACTTTCTGGCACTCTAAATAGCTTGACACAAACTGAGCCACGTCTCTGCAAAGTCCTCTCTAGTGATATAAATTTCTCAAAGTGGCGTGCATCTTCTTCACTCCAGGATGGGCTGAATAGGGTGCACGATGTGCCTCTGTCAATATGTCCTGCCTCAAGCCTCCATCTTTGGGAACATAAATCTGACCTCTGTGCCTAAGAAGACCATCTACCTCTAGTGAGAAACCATAAAACTTCCCCTCAAGGAATCTTTGGGACTCGATCTCTGCTCAAACTGTAATGTAGATGCTGTCAAGAGGAAGCTGCTGAAGAATCTTGCTCTGCAAATATGTGCCCACTGAAGTGGCCATAATCACATGTATCTATCTACTGAGAACGTCTTCCACCACATTCTCCTTCCCTTTCACATGCTCTAACTCCATATCATACTCATAAAGCAACTCTATCCAAAGCCACTGACAAGCGTTGAGATTGGGCTGCGTGAAGAAGTGGCAAAGACTCAAGTGATCAGTCTTGAGTGTAAATATCCAACCAAGAAGAAAGTGCCTCCATCAAACCAAAGCATCCACAACTACCTCAAGCTCAAGATCGTGAGTAAGATAATTAAGCTCATAATATTTGAGTTTGCGAGACTCAAAAGCCACTACTCTACCCTCCTGCATCAACACACCTCCAAGTCCTGCTAAAGAAGCATTCGTGTAAAAGAAAAACTCACCCTGTGGATCCAGCACTACAAGAATAGGTGTTGTACTGAGACATTCCTTCAGTGTCTTGAAGGCCTACTCACACCTGTCTGACCAAAAAAAATTCTTCCCTTTTTGTTGAAGGGAAGTTATGGGGTGCATAATTCGAGAGAAGTCATGAAAAAATCTCATGTAGTAACCTGGTAATCCAATGAAGCTTCACACCTCTATCACAGTAGTGGGTGTTGACCAATTGTACCTGAAATTGTAGGGTACTACACCATTGGAATGATGTTACACATGCCCAAATGATTATACGGGTCTCCTTGCAAGGTGTTCAGAATCTAGAAAGGCTTGCCAAGTATACACTTGTATCCCACATGCCCCACTCAACCTCTGTGCTTTGTTTTTCCCTTTTCCCCCTTTCTTCTTGCATTTTGTCTTCAGTGATGAAACCGCCACCCTGCCTAGGTGGCGGTCCCATGACCGCCACCCAGGACAGGGCGGCAGGTCCCATAACCGCCGCCCTGCATAGGGCGGCGGTCCTGTACACATTTTCCAGATCCTTCTGATGATCGTATCAAACATAAATCTTGGATTTTACACGCTTTCTTCAACCACTTTGGCTTGCATTAATGTTTTTGGTCCCCTAGTAATAGTGTTTTTCCTTTGTTTATAGTAAAAGAGTTCTAATGGGAGTTACCCTTTGGTAAATGCATTGGTTATAAATAGCCAGCTTGTTTTCAAGAAAATGGCCCCTCATCCTCTCAATTCTCTTGTTCAGTATTTCAATTTCTTGCTTAGAATTCTATTAGTTTCATGTTTTGCTTCCATTGTTGGTATTTTAGAGGTCATATGATCTTCTTGTTTCAGTCTTGTTTCCATTGCTGCTGCATACAATCAATTTAACATAGAATAGCTTCATTTCTAGACTAGAATCCATTAAAGTTGCAGGTTTTGTTTTGTCACAAGGATAGTTTCTGAAACTCTCGGTACACTTGTGTTGTATTCCCATAATAAATCCCACTAGGAATTACATAGTCAAGCTCTGTTCACTTGCGCTATCTCTCTCCTACTCGCATTGTATTCGGTCTATATCCAAAAGCTATGCCATTGTTCGAATACCATCTTCTATTGATACGATCATATACATACTTTCTGGATTCACAAGGACATGAAGGAATGAGGAGATCACACTGAGGGGATGAAATCACACACAACTAGGATTTACCATTGTTCTGTAAATGCCAGGTTTGAGCTATCAAAGTTCTAGTTACGACATATCAAATAGAGTAGTGAATTATTTCATTTCAATTAAAATTTCACTCTCGATATCACCAGGGAAGCTGTGGGGATTGATAGTTTCTAAGAAACTGTGATTCATTCCTCACTTCTGAGGTAGGATTGAGATTCTTTTCAATTCAAAATATATAGTTGCTTAGATATTTAGGATAAGATCACAACTGCACAGGTGAATAGCCATACCAGGCTACGTTGCTTGTTTTTATTTTGTTATTAGATTAGTTGTTCATTTTATAAATATACTAGAGTAGCTGCTCTTTAATTTCATTAAAATACGTCATTGAAAATACAAAAATAGAAGAATGCTTGCATAGTGTAATACCTCTTTCGTAATCAGTTTATTAATGTTAGTTAAAAGTTGAATCATTTTGTATGACAATCACAGGACCTAGAGAGCCTAGAGAGTATATATTTGAACCCGTAGTGCCTCAGCCAAATCTACCCACAACATTAGTTGATATAGATCAGGACCTTAGGATACAGGTCTTTCGAGCAACAACAAATTTACAAGCAATTAGTGAGAAACTAAGAGGATTAAACATCGAAGATGACAAAGCTTACACATTCTGGTCAAACCATCCAAACTATAGATTGCCTTGATAAAACATCTGAATGACCGTGCAAGGATTCGAAAGAGAGACAAACATTTGGTTGCGATCCTTTGGTTCCACAACCCGATGCAAGGAGACCTCCTCATTGACATAGATACTAGCTTACGTATTCAAGTTTCCAGAACACCTATTAGGTACTTTGAGAAAATCATACAACTTCTAGTTCTGAACATAGAGGCTGAAAAAGGCATATGATTATTGGATAGTTGGGAGAAGGGATTTATTCTTCACATGACCATAACAGGTCCACAACAACCAAACTCATGGTTGTGATCCCCAAGTCCCACAACCCAACGGGCCTACAAGTCAGTTAAGTATTGACACCGGCTTACGAATGCTGGTATTTAGATCTTCACCACTCCCGCCATATATTATAGTACAATTCTCTGTATTAAACATAGAAGCCAATCAATCTAATATTTTCTAGGCTAGACCAGAAAACCACCCATAGTTAACTGTAAATCCACTAAATCACCCATCACCATTTTATGACCTTGTTCTACAGATATATACGAAGCTCCCACAAGTCACTTCCCATGTATCCAACAACCAAGAAACAGGATCTCAACAGAGCTCGACATTGATTGGAGCCTCTGAGCAGCCATTATATCCAAACGACCATTACACCAATATCAGGTTAGGAGGGCCTTCTTCACCTTAAATTCACAGATTCCATTATTGCTTATTGAGGATATAAGATTACCTGATTAGCTTGTCTATCTATTCACATCCAAACATTCACTGGCTGTCTCGACACGACCTCAGGAGGTCGGGTACAAGGAAGAGGTACTTGTAGATTCCCATGCTCGCATGTCACTTTTCCATCATACAAAATTGGTGAACCCGACGTGAACAAATAGTTCTTCCTTTTATTATTCTTCATTTCTCTCATCCACCTTTGCTCTTTCCCATTATTCTGTGGGTATTCATATACCCCCCGAATATGTCAGGATATGATGCATATGGTAGACCTCTCTCAGGTCTGGAAGCAAGCTATAGTCAAACAAATAGGCAACCATCGACCTCACTTTCTACATGGGTGGATAACTATTCAAGTAACTACTTGTCTTCTCAAACTCCCCCTCAAAGAACTAGCTCAAGTTCTTCGTTCCGAATCGAGGAATTTGATTAGTTTGCACAAACACAACAGCCAGAGCCATCAGGCTCTAACAATATGATGTTTACTAGAGAGTCCACTTCATCTCCTTGGGTCTTGTTTAGACCACAGATCAGTAGACAGTCAGATCCACTCCCCTTTTTGGATGAGGAATACTTAGCACGCTTCGCTAAAAGTGAACAACATTTCCAAAACATGTATCCACCAATAGGGAGTTTGCAAATACAGTCTGATACCCTATTCCAGGAAAACACCCCCATTCCTCCACCTATGGGAAATACCCTCGGTGAAGCTTGGCAGGGTAATGACCAATTCATAGCAGGGTATCATACCCCTTTACAACCTCAAGCTATACAACAAACACCCTTAAGGCAAAGCACTGTGTCTTCACCAATGGAGGTCATTTCAGCCTTAGCTGAAAAGGTTAGAGGGCTGGAACTTGCTCAAGAAAACCAAAATTCATATTTTGGGAAAGCAGGAATCCCCAACCCTCCGCATCATCCTAGTCAGGTTGACCTTCTTACAGGAACATGCATGTTAGGCATGCCTCCTCAAAATCCTTATAGTTACCCACAACAAACACCAACTAGGACCACATTTTCAAATGCCGCTCCAGTTGAAAACATGACACCTCGTCTGGCTTGGCACCAAACAACCCGTACCAGAACAATGCTCCTCCTTACTTAAACATTTATTCAAAGTCACCACAAGGAGACATGTTCTCTTCTCCTGGGATGTTCGTTCAACCACAGGGATTCCCTTATGTCCCTACAAACACATATGTTATGCCATATCAACAACCCATTCCACCTCAACCCCCTCAGCAAGCCCCATCGATGGTCAAGGCCTACACAGTAGGGACTTATTCAGAATATTTAAAAGAGCCCCTAGACTTCACCATACGAAAGTGTTATGCTTCCAAGACCTCTCCCTGACTTACCCAAATACAAAGGGGAAGGGGACCCAAACGCACACATTAAGGCCTATGCCACAGCCATACGGGAGTTACTCCCTTGGGACGGGGTTTTTGCTAAAATATTCCCTAAAACCTTAGAGGGTATTGCCCTTGATTGGTATTACAAAATACCTGAAGCCTCGATACACTCATTTAAACAACTCGTGTCAGAATTCATCAAAGCTTTCGACATGAACAAATTGTTAAGAACGGGAATCAGGGAATTCTTACATATTAAACAAGAACATAATGAATCCACTGCTCATTTTATTCAAAGATGGCATACGGTTCTCTACTCATCAGCGAAGTGCTCCAAATATGGATCAAATGGAACTATGTGATTTATTCCTTAATTCTCTCAATAGAGAGATAAAGGAAGAAGTCCAGAAGTTCCCACTAAGAACTTACGATGAAGTACTCAAGAGTGCTCTCCGAATCGACCAAGCAGTGATAGATAGTGGTTGCAAGACATATGGGACAAATGGGAAATTAACCACTCCCAATCAAAACACCGTGACCTATTCTAATGCTAGGGAATGCTAATCAAGGACCTAAGATCCTTAACAAGAACCGTGGGGTTACAACAGATGGAGTAACTGACCAAGTTAAAAGGGAAAATGTTGTAAACATTTCACCACCTATTAATAATCAACGAAATAACAATTTTACTCCAACAATCAACACGGTGGATTTTAATCATCCACCACAACAACGCAACAACAACAACAACAATGACAAATCCAAACACAAAGTCCAAATCAAAACCCAGCTGGATATCAGAGTCAAAACCAAAGGCAACAACCTCAAAATTTTAACTCTAACAACCAACAACCTTATCAGAATTTTGGGCCACAACAGATTTTAAATCAACAGCCTCGAAATTACAATCCCAATCTATATTGTGGCTTCCACAAGATTCAAGGCCATGATACTAGGACTTGTCGTGAATACAATAAATTCATGCAGCATTTTCCAGAAGATCAAAAACAACTCTTTATAGATATGTTTTTAGCAAATTCTGTAGTACCCACACCAAACACTTATGCAGGGGTAGTTTCCCCTCAAAATGCACCCCTCAAGATCTTTAATGATCCACTCCCAAACCACCCCAACAATAACAGGCTAGATCCTAATGGAACAAAAAAGGTGTCATGAACAGGAAACAATGATCATGAAGCTTCAACTTCATTAAATCCACCAGTCGCACCCCAATTAGGAACTCGACCTCAAACTAAGATAGTTGGTTTAGTGGAGTTAGACACCGAGCTACCCATAGAAACCATAACAAGAACATGGGATTATTCATCCCAACCTACTCCAATCTATCCATTGGAACCAGACAATAGTCAACAAACGTTGGTAAAACCCATAGGCGCCTATGATTTAATTAATGATTTAACTAAAACCTTCTCACACATCTCCTTCTTGGATTTGTTAAAGAACTCTCCCCCCCCATAGGGCTGCTCTCTTAGAAGCATTAGGCCTTGGTCATTTAATCAACATCACTCCTCCCCTGGAAACGCAAGTAAACCATGTGGACTTTGACATTTATCCTCCAGGGCAGCCAGATAGGGATACGGAATTTATATTTGATATAAGAAAAATGCCAACAGATGCTGAAATTGCACGAAGAGGTGACCCAACTTTACATTTACAAGTTTGGGTCTACAATAATTATGTTAAACGTGCAATGGTTGACGATGGGGCAGCAGTTAATATAGTCCCCTTCACTTTTCTTCAAAAGTTAGGATATGGAGAGACGAACTATTCCACAACGTGAAATATGCTAAGAGGTTATGATAGCCTCAAAGCCACTTTGATTGGAACCATAGTTTTACCAGTCACTTTAGGACCCAAGACGGTCCTCACCGAGTTTTATATTATAGATCGGGAAACCAATTATAATATGATCCTTGGTCGGCCATGGATACACCGCATGAAGGCAATCCCTTCCACGCTATTCCAAGAAATAAGATTTCTACACTTAGGGAAAATATTCGTGGCACAAGGTGACCCAAAACCCTTCGATATACACCTAGCTGATTTGAAGAAAAGACCGGGCGTTCATTCTGAGTTTGAACTCCCAAAAAATCAACTCATCAAACCAATTAATTCAAAACCAAAAGAAGAGTTGATACCCACCACAGAGTTGGAGATTACAAATCCAGCCGAGGACATTCCAGCACTCAAAAATGAGACCAATGTTATAAAAATGGTGTCACTAGGGACTACCACCAAAATTGTCAAATTGCTGGAGAAAGATTTACCTATTCTCCTACCATTTGATTCCATGGGTATGGGACACACCCTGGGAATTGCTTCTCTTCCATCAGACAAAGTTTTTATGGTAGAAGTAACCGAAAGCAAAAGAAATAGATACAACAGATATCCCAACATCCATTTTTCCAAACAAGTATTGGACTCTCCACTTCGATGGAGCTAGATGTCACTTTGGAGCTAGGGCGGGAGTGATATTTACTTCACCTGAGGGAAAGATCCTACCTTTCACCTTTAAATTAAACTTTGAATGTACAAACAATGGGGCTGAGTACGAAGCTCTCCTCCTTGGCCTCATTCTAGCTAAAAGAATGGGTGTCGATAACATTAGAGTACTAGGAGACTCATAATTAGTTGCAAACCAAGTCTCTGAGGTATATGAAACTAGAGCTGAACATTTACAACTCTATAAAATGAACTAGTATTAGATCTAAGTAAGGGATTTAGCTTCATATCAATTAAAGCAATCCCACGAGAGAAAAACCTTCTCGCAGACTCGATAGCAACCTCAGCTTCCCGTTTCACCCCAAATAGTGAGTTGGAGGATACAAATTTCACGGTATCACTTCGTATCGAGCCATTAGTGCACAAAATACCAACAAACTCACTCCTAACTCATGGAGAGGCTGAGGATGATTTTTCCATCATAGATCACTTTGACGATGATAGAGTCACTCTCGAATATCTAAACGCCTATGCGGAGCTACACCTTGTTCACCATATAGTTGATCTTTCCTTAATACCACATTCCTCTTCCTATTTTGGAAATCCCATGATAGAGTCTCCTCCACAGAAGGATCTTGA
Organism: Taxus chinensis; assembly: GCA_019776745.2. NCBI lineage: Eukaryota > Viridiplantae > Streptophyta > Pinopsida > Cupressales > Taxaceae > Taxus > Taxus chinensis. The sequence continues at coordinate 889,540,029 of CM034147.1, read as the reverse complement.
TATCTATGAGATAGAAGATGGAGAAAGTTTGGAACTACCTCCAGCCCCACCTGAATTTGAAGAAGGTAATGCTTCTTTAATAGAAGAAACCATTGACATAAACATTGGAATGGAGGAAGAACCAAAAATTTTAAAGTTGGGATCCTCATTAACTCCAGAGGAGATAGAAATACACACCCAAATCCTCAAAGAACATCAAAAGGCTTTTGCATTTAATTATAAAGAAATGACGGGCATTGCACCACAAGTCACGGTACATAATCTTGTCACTAAGCCAGATGCGAAGCCAATTAAATAGAAGTCAAGACCAATGAAGCCAAAAGTGGCTCTCATGGTAAAAGAGGAAGTAATAAAACTTCTCCAAGTAGGATTCATCAAGCCCATTGACTATTCACAATGGGTGTCTAATATTGTCCCTGTCCTAAAAAAGAATGGGAAGATACACATTTGCATAGATTTTTGGGATATTAACAAAGCTTGTCCCAAGGATGACTTCCCATTACCATCCATTGACGTCATCGTTGATGCAACAGCTGGATTTGAACTATTGTCCCTCATGGATGGGTTCTCAGGGTATAATCAGATTAAAATATCTAAACAAGATCAAGCCAAAACTACATTCATAACTCCCTGGGGAACTTATTGCTACGCTGTCATGCCATTTGGTCTTAAGAATGCCATCGCTACGTATCAGCGGGCAATGACATATATATTCCACGATCTTATCCATAAAATTGTGGAATCATATGTGGATGACTTGTTGGCCAAAGGCCAAGAAACATTGTGATCATCCAGAAGTGCTCTGTATCATCCTCTCACGATTAATTGAATATGGCGTCACATTAAATCTAGAGAAGTGCGTGTTTGGTGTGACAGGAGGCAAAATTCTGGGCTACATTATATCTTCACGAGGGATTGATGTTGATCCAGCCAAAATACGGGTTGTTCTCGAAATGATCCCACCATCGGACGAGTCTGGAATCAGGTCATTTCTTGGGAAACTCGGTGCAATCCAAGGTTCATCCCAGATCTAAGTTTTTCCATTCATCCAATCAACAATCTATTAAAGAAATATTATAGCATTGATTGGACTGAAGAATGCAACGAGGCCTTTGAAGTAGTTAAACACTTCTTGTTGTCTCCACCCACACTAATGCCTCCCAAACCAGACTATCCTTTGATCCTATACTCACGAGCCACTCATGTCTCGCTAGCCTGCATGATGGCTCAAGAAGACAATGATAAATGGGAACGTGCGATCTATTTCATCAGCCGAACGTTGCTCGATTATGAAACATGCTATACACAGGCAGAGAGAGAATGCCTTTCCATAGTCTTTGCAACAAAATGTTTAAGACATTACATGTTAAACCAAGAAACGAGGGTCATTGTAAAGACATATCATTTACGAACATTTCTCACACAAGGGTCTTTATCTAAAAAGGCTGGATGTTTCATAACCTTAATGGGTGAATTCGAAGTTGACATTCATAAACCAAAAATATGTTAAGGGACAAATCATTGCAGATTGGTTGGCTGACAATCCACTAGATGGAGGTGATCTAGTGAATCTGGACTTTCCTGATGAGTGTATATACTTCATCGAAACCAGGCCTCCCATCTCCACATGTCCCTGGTATACTGATATCATCAATTTCATCATAGACCATACATACCCGGAAGGTGCCATGTCACAACAAAGAAGGTGGTTACACATTATTACCACTAAATATGTTGTCTTAGAACAGGTACTCTATCGTAAAGCCTTCGATGGCATGCTTCTAAGATGCATCGATATGGAAGAATCCAAGAAGATTCTTCATGAATCCCATAGTGGGATATGTGGAGGCCACTTCAGTGGTCATGTCACCACTTGCAAAATACATCGGATGGGCTATTTTTGGCCCACTCTTGAGCATGACACAGTGGAATTTGTACGTAAGTGCCACAAATGCCAAGAATTCTCTCATGAGATTCACATGCCAGCACAATCCCTGCAACCAATAGTGACTCTGTGGCCCTTCTCCATGTGGGGTCTGGACTTGATAGGGAAGTTCTCTCCCTCATCAACCAATGGCCATAATTTTATAATTACAGCCACATGGAATATTTTACCAAATGGGTAGAGGCCATGCCTCTCACCACTGTACCAGGTTCGGTAATTGCCAAATTCATTCTGAACCAAATTATCTGTAGGTATGGTGTCCCACAGTCATTATCTCAGATAATGGCACGTCCTTTAAAAATGACAAAGTCCGTGAGTTATGTAGCAAATTCAAGATAAACCATCACACGGCCTCTCTTTACTATCCTCAAGCCAATGGGCAGGCCGAAGCGACAAACAAAACATTGAAAGCTATTCTCCTCAAAACATTCAAGGAGAATAAGTGAGATTGGCATCTAAAACTATATCTGGCCTTGTGGGCCCATCGAACCTCAGTAAGAACACCAACAGGAGCAACTCCTTTCTCACTGGTATTCGGGGCAGAAGCAGTTCTCCCACTTGAGGTTGAAATACCCAGTCTCTGCATCTCATTACAAGGGATTCTGGATGAAGAAGCTTATAGGGAGGCACACCTCTCTCAACTAGAAAGCCTTGATGAGGTCAGGCTAAACGCCGAACAAAGGCATAGAGCCTATGCCGACTGGATGTGCCAGTGGCAATACAAAAAAAAGTCTATGAGTGAGAAATATATGAAGGAGATCTAGTTCTAAGACTAGACAGCCAGATCGATAAGAAAACTGGCAAAGGAAGAAAGTTCCGGCCCAAATGGTTGGGCCCATACCGAGTCATGAAAGACTACGGAAATGGTGCATATCTCTTGTGCACACTAGAAGGTGAGGAATTCGGTGAAACTGTCAATTCCTTGCATCTTAAATGGTTTTACGCATAAAACATCAAAATCACCACTTATACATTATAGTTACCTACATTGCATTAGTCTTTTAGCTGCTTCATTCTGTCCATTTCGTAAAAGTGGTAGTCCAGGAACTTGCTCTTAAACAATCTGTTACAAATTTCTGAACGTATTGGAAAAAGCAATTCAAAACACATCTCTTCAAGCATCATCAAGTATTTTCAAATCTTCTCATCAAGTTCGACAGACAAGCATTGACAAAACCATACCAAGGCCTGCATACTTGGCTTTGCTCTTTCTTTCTACTAGGTGAAGTTGTCCTTGCCTACAGTCTATTCTAGAAGCTTCTTGGTGTCACATATATCCCTCTTAAATCTCTTTGAACGAAAGGATATCCCAAAGTCATAGATCAGAAATGTCAAAATCAAATGAAATCAAAAGCACCAAGCAAACAAAATATTTTATTTTACACACTTCTTTGCCCCATCAACCTTCGGTGATAAGCCCACATCTCTTACTGGTGGTGTGAGGTTGGGAAAGGAAAGAAGTGCCCTTACTCGCCTATATCCTTCCTTTGGTGACAAACCCATGCTTCTTACTAGTGGCATGAGGCAGGGTGTGGGGGGTCCAGTCACACAAATGAACAAATCTTGGTATGCTAAAAACACAAATCAAATTCTATTAAGAGAAAGCAAATATCCAAATTCCAAAGAGATCAAATCCTCAAAACCAGATTTTGTCAACCAAGTTGCCATTTATGAATCTAAGTCTAGATAAACTAGAAAGTAAGTGGCCTTCTAAGCATGGTAGTAGTTCTGAGTAGGGTAGGTGTGTAGGTCCAAATTTGGTTGTTGTTACTAGTTTGTCTGTCTCTCATCATTCCATTCAATCAAACTCATACAACTTGTGCCCTTCCTAACTCTTGGTGTTGAGCCCTCACGTCTTACTAGTTGCGTGGATTTGGGATTGGGGCAAGTTCATCTCTTTATCACTATGCATTCATCACGTTTTTCCAACATAAGAAGAAATTACAAACATTGCCCAAAGAGTTCAAAAGTTCAGTACTACCATATGTTAGTATCATCTCATATCAGCATTACAAAAGCATACAAAGTAAAACATCTTGTTTACTATCATTTGTTATCCATTGCATACATTCTGAAAACATGAAAACAAATATTCTAAAAATATCTAAGTACACATGTGGAAACAAGTCACGAAATTCTAGATGCCAAGAGTCTAGATCTAGATCCAAAAAAGATATATATATATATATATATATATATATACATCAAGTTTCATATACAATGCCATCATGCACTAGGCATGGTCAAAATGCTCAATGAGCCCGAAAGGTACAAAAACACTCATATAGACATCTGAAAAAATGCTACAAAAATGGTCTCTCAATCCCTATGGGATCCCTTAGAGGGTGCACGACCACGCCTAGGACTCCGGCTACGCCAGCGCTCCGAATGTACTGAGGGCTCGCGGTCACAACCAGTAGCTTGCCATCTCGCTACGAGAATGACTCCTCCTCATCAAGCACTCCAGCTGTCCTATATCTGGCTACCTCCATGCAGAGAGAAGTCATGATCTTCGCCACGTGCCAGATAGAGGAAAAAACATCAGTATGCCTACCGGCTGCTGAGGGCTCCTCCACGTCCATGGAAAGCTCAGCGTGAGTCTTCTCTAAGGGGAGAAGTAAGGTATCAGTGCATACTCGGTGAATCAAGTCTCGCCACTCATCAGCAGTCGCTGCAAACAAAGGAGAAAACAAGTTAGAAAATGATCAACAATAGAACCAAGAGTAAACAAAACAAAAGAAATAATAAACTAAGACAACTCTAACTAAAACAAATGTCAAGAGAAGAGTGACAACTCACTCGGATCTCTAGGCCTCCAAGAAGGATCTCTAGGATCTGCACCCACCACTGATGCCCCCACTGACTGGTGCCCCTCACCCATGTCTGGGGCAATGTGACAGACCTGCAACAGACTCGCCATCTCCACCTAAGTCCTGAGAGAGAAAAGTCCTCTGAAACCAGAGTCACCCTCTCTACGCTCTCCTCCGCCCTCTCGGCCTGTAGGATCTCCTAGGTATCATGCCACTCAGGATCACTATCATCCCCCCACCCGTATCACTGATCTCCATCTCCTCTATCTCCTCCTTGGTCTCTCCCCTAGTGAACTCCTCAGACTCGGAGTCCACGTCAATGGGCTCATCACTACTATGGGTGGGACTGGCAGCAATCCAAAGTAAGGGTGCCTGAGGAGCACCGGCTCTCCCTCGATGCACGTACCACCCTCCTGGCTGTAATAGGAACACCAGGAGTAACAATAGTCCAACCCCGGCCTCTAGGACCTCCCCGAGCCTCGTGGATAGATCTATACACTGGCATCACCGGAGGAAGCATGTCACTATAGGGGAGGCCAAACTACTGTGGAACTCTGTCAAAGGGGTGTATCTCCAACTTCCCCACCCTGTCTATCAACTGGCTGGTAGTCTGGCAGGTAATCAGTGTAATGGTCTCCTCTCCCCATACCCCTGCCATGGCCTGATAAGGAGTGGCCTCCATGTCTGCAGTGGTCAGAGGAGGCCACTGGCTAGTGGGGTGCTCTAAGAACTGTCATCCCCATCCACCTCGCTGCCCTGATGGCCCCGGGATCCTCCACCTCTACACCTCTCCCATATGGGGTGATATGCTCATACACCCAACTCATGACAAGAGTCAGGTGGCTCAGTGACTGTCCCTGTAATTAGACTACCCTGTATAAGTCATGATAGGTAGTCCCGAGGATATCTGCTCCCCAAGCGTAGACATGTCCATGGCCCTCAATCTGTGCAATAATGGGGGCCCAACAATATAAGAGGGTATCCCCTCCCTTGTCCCCAATCAGTCTAGATGCAAGGATGCCCATGATGGCCTTGCGGAGCAAGGGAATGTCTGACTCAATAATAGAGTGGATCCTCATGCCCTTCTTCGATCCCATCGATACAACTACATCTCCTATGTAGGTGGCCCACTGAACCACCTGTGATCTAGATACTGCTGTCTTAAGAGACAGCCGCCGCCCAAGGATCGGAACCCCCAGTATATGGTAAACATCCTCCAGGGTGATGGACCACTCACCCCTAACTCCTAGAAATCGGAAGGTGTTCTGATCCGCATCCCAGTATGAAAATAAGTCACACAGTATGTGACTGGCAGGTGCAACGTGAGGGACCTGGGTAATCCTCCAAATACCAGCCCTCTGGAGAGTATCCCGCTCTACCTGGGAGAGTGCCTCTAACACTGCTGGGAGCCAATCACACTCCCTCTCTCGGCTCCATCTAATATACTCCTCCTTCTTCTGCATACACCCAAAAACACAAAAAAAGGAGTAAGTTAGTACTAAAATCCAGTTGGAAAAACTATTAAAAACATGTGAAAATGCAAAAAATGCAAAAACAAAATAAGGTAAAGCATTGTTTTGTCACTCTGTCACAGACCGCCACCCTATGCAGAGCGGTGGTTCCGTAACCACCACCTTCTAAGGTGGCGGTCCCGTAACCGCCACCCTACACAGGGCGGCGGTCCTGTCCCAAAAAGTCAAACAGGTCGTATACCCTAAAAAATGCTTAAAAACAAGCAAAAACACCATTTTAACTAAAAAAGAAACCTACCCTATGGGTGCCCCCCCTAAAGACACATTTAAAACTAACATTTTCAAAAATGATCCCCCCAAGTAGAAAGATTTCATCATTTCCACATTTTAGGTCTAAAAACAATAAATCGAGAAGAACTAACCTGAGACTTCATGGGTCGATGTTCTGCTCTCGGAGGCATGATCACTATCTCACCATGAACGTTTTGACTATACTCTTGTCGAAAACCGTCACCGTGGGTCCCAGAGCTCAAAAATCTATCAAATCAATCCGCACAAATGAATAGTAAAATGACTTCATTTTATATAAATAGCCCTCTTAATTTGATTTTGAATGTCTTTCGTAGGGTCGGAGCACCGATGGAGGTAAGTTCTAAACCTTGCGTAGATGGTAAGTCCTCTTTTCATGTCAATTTAGCCTTATTTCTCAATTTGTTTTATCTAGCTGCACTTGAGTCCCCTTTTTCATTTTGGCAGGTAGCAAGATCTTGGATGGTGACTTTCCAGCACACGGGCGTGTCAGGTATAACTCCTAACTCCCCATTTCAGGACTGCCATACTCAGATCCACCATTTTACACCTCTTCATGGCTAAGAGGCTTCTTCGAGGGGGCAATATGTACGTACCTAAAATTGTAGGGTACTGCACCACCGGAACGATGTTACACATGCCCCAATGATGATATAGGTCTCCTTGCAAGGTGTTCAGAATCAAGAAAGGCTCGCCATGTATACACTTGTATCCTGCATGCCCCGCTTAGCCTCCACATGCTTTGTTTTGCCCTTTTCCCCCTTTTCTTCTTGCATTTTTGTCTTCAGTGACGAAACCACCACCCTACCTGGGTGGTGGTCCCGTGACCGTCACCCAGGACAAGGCGGCGGTCCCATAACCGCCACCCTGCACAAGGCGGTGGTCCTGTACACATTTTCCAGATCCTTCCGATGATCACGTCAAACATAAATCTTGGATTTTACATGCTTTCTTCAACCACTTTGGCTTGCATTAATGTTTTTGGTCCCCTGGTAATAGTGTTTTTCCTTTGTTTATAGTAAAAGAGATCAAATGGGAGTTACCCTCTGGTAAATGCATTGGTTATAAATAGCCAGCTTGTTTTCAAGCAAATGGCCCCTCATCCTCTCAATTCTCTTGTTCAGTTTTTCAATTCCTTGCTTAGAATTCTGTTAGTTTCATGTTTTGCTTCCATTGTTGGTATTTTAGAGGTCATATGATCTTCTTGTTTCAGTCTTGTTTCATTGCTACTGCATACAATCAGTTTAACATAGAATAGCTTCATTTCTAGACTAGAATCCATTAAAGTTGCAGGTTTTGTTTTGTCACAAGGATAGTTTCTGAAACTCTCGGTACACTTGTGTTGTATTCCCACAATAAATCCCACTAGGAATTGCATAGTCAAGCTCTGTTCACTTGCGCTATCTCTCTCCTACTCGCATTATATTCGGTCTATATCCAAAGCTTCCATTGTTTGAATACCATCTTCTGTTGATACTATCATATACACACTTTCTGGATTCACGAGGACATGAAGGAATGAGGAGATCACACTGAGAGGGATGAAATCACACACAACTAGATTTACCATTGTTCTGTAAATGCCAGGTTTGAGCTATCAAAGTTCTAGTTATGACATATCAAATAGAGTAGTGAATCATTTCATTTCAGTTAAAAATTTTGCTCTCGATATCACCAGGGAAGCTATGGGGATTGATAGTTTCTGAGAAACTGTGATTCATTCCTCACTTCTGAGGTAGGATCGAGAGTCTTTTCAATTTAAAATATATAGTTGCTTAGATATTTAGGATAAGATCACAACTGCACACGTGAATAGCCATACCAAACTACTTTGCTTGTTTTTATTCTGTTACTAGATTAGTTGTCCATTTTATAAATATACTAGAGTAGCTGCTCTTTAATTTCATTGAAATATGTCATTGAAAATACAAAAATAGAAGAATGCTTGCATAGTGTAATACCTCTTTTGTAATCAGTTTATTAAATGTTAGTTAAAAGTTGAATCATTTTGTATGACAATCACAGGACCTAGAGAGCCTAGAGAGTATATATTTGAACCCAGTAGTGCCTCAGCCAAATCTACCCACAACATTAGCTGATATAGATCAGGACCTTAGGATACAGGTCTTTCGAGCAACAACAAACTTACAAGTAATTAGTGAGCAACTAAGAGGATTAAACATCGAAGATGACAAAGCTTACACATTCTGGTCAAACCATCCAAACTATAGATTGCCTTGATAAAACATCTGAATGACTGCGCAAGGATTCAAACAAGAGGGGAGAACATTTGGTTGCAATCCTTTGGTTCCACAGCCTAACGCAGGAGACCTCCTCATCGACATAGATACTAGCTTACACATTCAAGTTGCCAGAACACTGTTAGGTACTCTGAGAAAATCATACAACTTCTAGTTCTAAACATAGAGGCTGAAAAGGCATACGATTACTGGATAGTTGGGAGAAGGGATTGATTCTTCACATGACCATAACAGGTCCACAACAACCATGAACTCATTGTTGTGATCCCCAAGTCCCACAATCCCAACGGGCCTACAAGTCAGTTAAGTATTGACATCGGCTTACGAACGCTGGTATTTAGATCTTCACCACTCCCACCAGATATTATAGTATAATTCTCTGTATTAAACATAGAAGCCAATCAATCTAATATTTTCTAGGCTAGACCAAAAAACCACCCATAGTTAACTGTAAAACTCAATCACCCATCACCATTTCTATGACCTTGTCTGGAGATATATACGAAGCTCCCACAAGTCACTTCCCATGTATCCAACAACCAAGAAACAGGATCTCAACAGACCTCGATATTGATTGGAGCCTCTGAGTAGCTATTATATCTGAAGGAACCATTACACCAATTCAGGTTAGGAGGGCCTTCTTCACCTTAGATTCACAGATTCCATTATTGTGTATTGAGGATATAATATTACCCGATTAGCTTGTCTGTATCTATTCACATCCAAACATTCACTGGTTGTCTCGACATGACCTTGGGAGGTCAAGTACGAGGAAGAGGGTACTTGTAGATTCCCCGAAATCCTCAGCTGATGGTAGCCTGACTTAAGGTCTATCTTAGAGAAAACTATGGCTCCCTTCATCTGATCAAACAAATCATCAATGCGCGGAAGGGGATAATGATTCTTGATTGTTACCTTATTCAACTAGTGGTAATCAATAAACAACCGCAAGAATCCTTCCTTCTTCTTTAAAAAGATCACCAATGCACCCTAAGGGGACATGCTAAGGACCAATTAGGCCCTTTTCCAAAAGTCCCTCCAGTTGTAACTTGAGCTCGGGGGTAGTCATCTGATAAGGTGCTTGTGAGATAGGCTCCGCTCCCAGAACTAGATCTATATGAAAATCAATCTCACGTGGGGGTGGTAACCCTGTAGCTCCCATGGAAAGACATCTGCAAACTCTCTCAAAATGGGATGATCATATAGTGATGGTCCACTAGACCCATCCTCTGATCTGTCACTAACTGTGACAGTAAACATTTGACAACCCTGTCGCACACACCGCTTAAGCTGCATAGCGGATATGGTGCGAATAGAAATGGGTCTCCTGACCCCCACTATCACTTCCTCCACTCCTAGATCATATATGCAAGATATGATCTTGTGCTAACAATCCACTCTGGCTCTGTGTACAGATAGCCAGTCTGTGCCCAAGATGACTCCATAAGAGCCCAACGGAAGGATACGAAGATCTGAGGTAGTGGTGAAAGGTCCCAAATCCACCACAAACTCCTTAACTAAGGAGTCTATAGAGATTTTCGCTCTAGAAGCCATCTCAACATCCCAACTATGACCTTTCCTAACTACCACTAGCCTACATCACTCTACTAAATATGGTGCAATAAAAGAATCAAAAGAACTAGAATAAAACAAAGTGGAGGTAGGAATACCACCAATGTTACCTGCAGTCTCAATAACTGTACTCTGATGCTCTGCCTGGTGGTTCCTTACTGCTGCATACATCCTATGACTGTACCCCATATCACCAACAGTTGGCTCTGAGCTCTTTGTCTTACCCTTGTTATTAGGGTTTTGTAGGCACTCTCTAAAAAAATGTCCAGTAACATCACACCCAAAATAACCAGCTGATCCTCTCCCCTATGTAGCAGCTCTAGTCGGTGCCCTAGAGGTCTATGGTGTGGATCCTAATGACTCTGTTGTGGACACTTGAGGTCTCTACTAGTGAGTTCCTGTTGAGTGAGGTCTCTATGCATCATGTGTCTTGATGGGACCCCTATGAGGAGGCCCTATACTCTGACCTCTCTATGCATCAAACCTCTTTGGAGGTTTATAAGCTGGGTGGGATTATTGCTGCTGCTACGGTCTAAAAGATGATTGTGTTGAACCCTATCCACCATGAGGAAGAGGTACTACCCCCCTTGTTTTGCTGTCTTGCATCTGTTGTATGCGGCTCTGGACTCAGTCTCTAGCCCGAGGGGTCTTTCCCTGAGTTGCCTCTGCTATATAGGCCTTCTCAATGGCCTCGGTTAATGTCTGTGGAAAATGAATCCGTACTGTACCTCCAATGTCTAGATTCAAGCCCTGGATGAACCTTTGGATCCGTACATGCTCATCCTATATGTAATCAACATACTCGAGTAGATCCAGAAATCTACTCTCCTACTCTACTACTGTAAGAGATGTCTACCAGAGATCATGAAACTCATATATCCATTGCTGTAAGAACCTCCATGACAAATATCTGCTCTTGAATCACTCCTCAAAGAGATCCCAGGTAACTATCTTATAATTAACATGGAGCTCCTACTCCTCTGTCTGCCACCAGACACCAGCTCTATCCCTCAATAGATGGATCGCAACATGAGCTTTCATGTTGCTAGAACAAGGATAGAGCTTGAAGCATCCACTCATCTCACCAACCAGGCCTCTGCTTGAAATCCACCTATGTCACTAAAATAATGTGATGGCCAAAGCTTCATGATATCCCTGATGTGATCTACAGCTGTGGTTTGACAGCCTCTAGGCCTCTTTGCATGCTCATCCCTAAGCCTAGTGACTCCTAAACCTCTCTCTATGCATTAAAACCTAGTCTCCATGTCCCTTCTGCGGTGACTCTACTCTAGCTGACTCCACATGAGAGTTATCTCATCTACACTACTCACTGTGGTGACAAGATGCATGAGCCTCAATGGATGTCACCCTCATCATGTCCGACTGAATGTGCTCCTACGGTCCTTTCGCGTAGAGCGGCATTAACATCTTGAAGATTCTAGAAAAATATGTGGTAGGATGGCTGCTATAGCATGATATGGGGGTGGTATGCCTAGTTCTATGTGAAAACACTCCCTCATCTTTCCTGCGCCTCTTATAAAAAGTAAAACAAGAGTTAGCTCCTTATTCTAGGTTTTACTTAGCTTCCATGTTTACTAAAATGTGTAATCTCTAAACTAAGTTGTTTTCTAGATTTAAAAGTGTGCTAGGTTTAAAGTTCATGTCTCAAGTTTTTCTAGTGTGCCCAATGGCCCAATATTTTGAACCACTACTCTGATACCAAGTGTAATGCCAGTACTAAAACAACCCACTTGAGACCCAAGAACAACCTAGGATTAGTTAGGAAAATTATGGATAATTTTTTTTTGTTTAAAAGAGTCTACAACTAGGTTATCAAACAAAATTTGTCGCAAGCAAGCTTCAATCCAAACATTATTAATAGCTTATAGTTTTATTAATACGACAATTATAAAAGATCACAAGGTCCAAACTTAGGGTTAGATTAATCAATTAGGTTAAGAGGGTAATTTCTCACTATACCACTCTCTAACAGGATTAAAAGATTCAACTTGATTTTTCTCAAATTAACGCACTCAAAACTTCCCAAAAACATTCCCATTAGATAGGAAATTTCCTCACCTTTCCGGTGATATAAAGAAGTCCTCCTAACTCCTCATATTTCTCAAGTTATGGGTCGACAGACCTTGGGAGGAAAATTTTCCCAAGAGCGGGTCTGCGGGCCTAGGGGAGAAAATTTTCCCATGTGCGGGCCTTGCAGACTTTCGGAGAGAAATTTTCACCTGGAGGAGGAATGCGGACCAACAGGGCAAGGAAGCAAATTTTTCCCATGCGTGGGCCAGCGGACCTGGGGAGAACTTTAAGAGCGGGTTTCCCTTTTTGGGACAAAAGATTTTCCCTCCGTGGGCCTGCGTGATTTCGGAGAAAGGAGGAGGACATGTCGGATTTCCCAACGGGGTGGGGAAGAAATTTTTTGCCATGCGCGGGCCCGGTGGAGAAAGGACTTTAGACTTTTTCCCTTTTTACCAAAAAGCGCTAAGGGATCAAAACGATCCGCGCCCCATGCCAAGCCCAAGGACCATGTGTTTCCATCCATTGGTGCAGGTCAAATCAGGCCGCCGGAGAACTTAGAAAACTTTTCCCAAAGAAATTTTTTCAAAGCGCTAAGGGATTTAAGGGATCCGCTGCCTCTGCGAACGCCCAAGATGCCATGTGTCAGGACCATCCATTGGCTGTGGGCCTCAGCGGGCTGACGGAGAAAACTTAGAAAATTTTCCCAAAAATAAAAAAAAGATTTAAATGATCCACTCCTCCACCGATGCCTCGTGACGCCACGTGGCAGCACCTGATTGGTTACAGGCTGGCAGGGCCGTGGAGACAATCTAGAAAATTTTCCCAATAATTTTAAAGGTTAAGAAAGTGTTGCAGGTCAGCGGAGCGGTGGAGAAATTCATGCCTTCGGTGTTTTTGACCAAAAAGGCGCTAAAGGAAAATTCAGGCCCGCGGGTCCGCCAAGGAAAATTTTCCTCATTTTTTTTTTTTACAGTTAGAATTATTTTTGAAGCCAAATGAAGGAAAACTTCAAAAGGCCATAACTTTTGATTGGGAACTCGGTTTTGAGAAAACGAGGACTTTTTGGAAAGCTCTAGACGCCCTCTTTACACATGAATTATAAAATTTTAATTTTGATAAAGTTTAAGGGGTCAATTTATGAAAACGATCTGCAAGATTTTAAAAGGAAAACTGGTAAATTTTAACTTATGAAATTTTAATCAATTGATCTTCTTCCTCCCTCAACATGTCCATTAAACATGGATAATTGTTCTTAGATGGATTTAGGATGGATTAGGAAGGTAAGTTTGTTTGATTGAGCTCCCAATTTGAAAATTACAACTTTGACAACAAAACGACAGCAAAATGGTTTGAGCCCGAGTTTGCTAAGTTTTCTAAGAAATTCCTTAAGTGTTAATGTCTAGATGAATTCATTTAGATCTTATTATGTCCAATTTAATGTTTCAATTTGTTATTTCTTTTTACAGTTTGGTCTGTGCATTTAGGATTAAAGTAATTTCCAAGTTTGAAAATACAAAACAGAGATCAAATTTTAAAGGGTCTATTTGCCATTTTATTCTTCCAAGTATTAGAATATGTTCCAATTCCAATCTAATACATTTAGTTGATTCAAATCAAACTATTCAAAACCAAAATGCAATTCTGATTTCAAATTTTACACATTTCAAAAGACAAAATTCTGTATTTTTCTCACACTCATTTCTTCCTTTCAAACAGAGATTTCAAATACATTGAAATCATCATTTTAAATAACAACAATTTCAATTTGAGAAAGGTAATACATTCATTTTTTGATTCCAAAAGACAACTTACAAACTTCTTTCTTTCATTCCTCAAATTCATCATACAAAATACAATTCTTTCTTTCAAAAAAGAAACAGAGTATATCTCTTTCACATTTCAATTTACAACTTTCATATTCAATACAACATATTTCCATTACAAAACATATACGAGTTCATCCACTTCAAGTGGGAAGGTTACAATAAGATTTCATCTCAACAAGGATCTGTCAACTGCCTTATTTCATTTTCAGTTCTCCAGAACAACAACATGTAGATCTCCATCATTCTTCCAATTCTGATCACAACAAGAGGCAAGGGAAAGGCAATGCTCTCCACCCAACCAAGACATCCAATGACAAGGAGAAGCCATCCTTCTTCATTGGCCCCCGAGCCCTAACCACAAAAGCAATAGAAGATGTGTTTCAACTCATGGCAACAACAGGCTTCCATAAAACACACATGGAAATTTCACATTTAAAACACAGTCCAAACAAAATGTAGTTTGCAACTACATTAAAGCATGACAAACAACACTAAGGCTTCATCAAGCAAGCCAAAGGAGCAAAGAAACTATGGGGGATGCTACTTATGCCTCCCAAAGGGGAAATGGGTATCACCACCTGATTTCAAACCACCAAAATATGGTATATCAAATCCCTGACATGCCCTTATGCCTCCCCCAAGTACCCCTTATTCCTCACATTTCCTTATGCCTCCCCAACCTCTTATGGCACCCCATAATGAGTAAAGAAATGCAAGCTATTTCTTTGTAAGGTGGAACCCAAATCCCAACTCCCTCCACACTTATACCTCCCCAAAACACTTGTGCCTCCCACAAAATGAACCCCATAGTCTTCTCCTACACCATACCTAGGCCATCTACCCAACATCCCACAAACATACCAAAACATTCACAACAATAACAATTTCATAAACAAAAAGAGAAGCATTACAAGAGCCAAGTTCCTACCTCTCCATGATGGAGTTGTTCCAAGTTCCAAAACAACAAGCTTTATCCCAATGCAAGCAATCCCAATCAGCCAAGCACAAGCATGCAACAATCTTTCAAAAACTTTCTCCAAAGCTAGAGCTCTAAAACAACAATAATTCACCCCCAAAAAGAGTTTCCAAAAGTGAAGCAACCCAAAACAAGGCAAACAATTCGAATTTAATAGAAGAGGGAAGAGAAGAGGATGAGGTGGATCCATGTAGGATGCCACATCACACATCCTCAGCCCCAACCCAAAAGTCAACTTCATTCTCCAATGCATAATAAATAGGTGGGTGAATAATATGACAGTTTACTTACATACTCAAATCCAACCCACACCCCAAAGGACTGAAATTAAACCATGTAAGAAAAGTACAATTAAAACTTACAATTTGTCTTCTCAAAAAGCATTATAAAAGTCTAATTTCAACTCTCCAACCATAGGTATGGTTGGTAAATAAATTTAAGAGGTATGGGACAAGTTTAACTTGTCCCACAAGCCTCCAAAATCAGCCTCCAAGGACAAATTCGAATTTCCAAGAAGGTGGAGTGTTTCACACTCAAAAGTTAACTTACACATCACTTACACATCTCTTACAACACTTTAATTCAAGGCCAACAACTCTATTAATTACTTTCTTATGACATATTTTAATTAATTAACTTAACAACATGATTACTCACAATATTACACATCATTTAATGAATAATGAAAGGGTCAATGCACCACAAAATAAACACATGCAAACATAAACAAAGGAACCAATAAATAAATACACATAACCCCTTGGTCACATTTAAAGGTGATCCCCCCCATGGGAATCCCTAACACACACAAACACGCACAAACAAATACAAGTTGCCATGGTGACCTTGTTGAATTCATCTAGAATTCCAATGTGGTTGGTCTCCAATCCCCCGATGTTTGTTGTGATATTTTAACTTGCAAAACACACGAATACCTCCTTTGGCCTCATGGCCATATCAGAACATCCAAAATAATATAAATAAAATTCCAAAATCATCTAGATATATGGATCACAACAACATCCAAGCAACCAACAAGATCATTTGCAATTTTACTCAACAACTATATCATCATCAAATAATTTCCATTTCTAGGTCTACTCACAATATCCAAATATCACATGTCCAAACAACATCCATAGTATAACCATGTCAAACAGTATATCAACATCAATATCCAAAATGTCTCTAATAATCATCATGCATCATAACTGAATCAAGTCAACAATAATCCATGATCTAACATCTAACATCATACTATAATATAATAAAGTCCATAATCATGTCCATAATATAATCAGCAGTATCATGATCAGTATCAAAAATGTGTCAAAGGGAAAATGGGTATTCTATTAAATCAATCTTACAACAATAAAATGAATTTTCTTATATCTCAAACCCTAAGAATAGGGTATAAATAGATTACAATTGTAAAATGAAAGATAAAATAGAACTTGGGTTGTGTATATCCATCCCAAGCTTTCCGTCCTCCTCTCCATGGCTTCTTCCTCCTCCATTCTTCCCTTAACCTGGTTAAAACCAAAAATGAGAAAATTATGAAATGAGCAAAAGAATGAATAAAATCTCTTCCTTAAGAGATTTTAGGGTTGATTTGAAATTTTTCTAATATCCAATGGCCTATATTGGATTCATCCAATGGCCCAAGATTGTCTCCTAAAAATGTTAGGTGGGAGTTAGGTGAGATGATCATTTGATCACATGGGTCACCTTTTTTGAATGGGGCCACTTGTGTGGTTTGAAAGTTATTTAAATTTTTGTATTTCCTTTTTAATTTTTTTTTTGCAACTTTCAAAATTAAAGGCCATGACCTTAGGGAAATTAATAAACTACTCTTCCCTTAATATTTAGACCCCATTTATTTTGGAAAATTAAATTAATAGCATTGTGTAAATGAAAGGGTTTATTTTAGACTTGGAATTTAATTATTAAATTATTGCATGACCTTAGAAACCTATGTATTAAATTTATTTAGGATTAATTGAATGAAATATTTTAAAATCTAACCATAGAATAAATCCATTCTTTTATTTAATATTATTATTTAATTAATTTTGTGGATGACCATTTGAAACCAAAGGTTAACCTTAGCATTGCCTTCGTTTCCTTTAAAAAAAAATATTCCATAATTTTCTATTATAACCTTTGTTTGGTTTTGGGTTTCGTGTGTAAAATTTTGTGGGTTGTTACACTTGGTATCAGAGCCATGGGTTCAATGCTTGGACCCCAGGGAACACACTAGAAAACATGAAACAAAACAAATAAACCTAGCACAACTTTAAACCTAGTACACACAACTATGCATGATGTTTTGAAACGTAGAAAATTTAGAAAACTGAAAACAAAAAAAAAACTTAGATGATTATAAACTAACTCTCACCTTGGTCTGTGTAGGAGGCATGGACCAAGACGAGGGGTTCCTACATGTGGACCTAGACCTACCACCCCCAGATCAGGCAGTAGCCGACTATTTTTCCTCAGATATTACATAGACTACATGATGTTAATGCCACTATACACAAAGGATCTTTAGGAGGGTGACCTAGCAGGCAGGACAAGAGCCATCAGTGGAGGCTCATGTGCCTTCACGTCACAGTGCATAGAGAGAGGGTAGAGAACTCCCATGTGGAGTTGGTTAGGCATGAGTCACCTCCTAGGGAGCTCAAAGATTAGAGATGTGATGGCAACAGAGATAGGTATAGGATCCCTAGGCTGAGAGATGATCATGCAGAGAGGCCTAGAGGGCCGACAGTCATGCATATAGGAGCACATTAGAGAGATATTGAAGTTACACCCACCTCATTTTTCTGGAGACATAGGTGGATTTCAGGCTGAGGCATGGTTGGTTAGCTTGAGTGGATGCTTCAAGCTATGCCCTTGTTCTAGCAACATGAAAGCTCATGTTTCCATCCACCTTCTGAGAGATGGAGCCAGGAGTATGGTGGAGGACTAAGGAGCAGAAGCTCCATGTGGATTCTGAGACAGTTACTTGGGAGCTCTTTGAGGAGCATTTCAGGAGCAGATATATTTCCAGGAGGTTCATTCAACAGTGGATCAATGAGTTCCATGATTTGCGACAGGCCTCCATGACATGGTAGCAGAGTATGAGGGATGGTTTCTGGATCTACTTCAGTATGTAGACTACATGCAGGATGAGTAGGTTCAAGTTCACAGGTTCATCAGGGGCCTGAACTTGGACTTGGGTGGGGAAGTGCACATTCATTGTCCCATAGACATTATCAAAGGCCATGGAGAAGGCCTATATTGCAGAGGAAACTAGGGGGAAGACTCAACAGGCATGTGACAGAGTGAGGAGTCGCATACAACAGTTGCAGGACAATAGATCGAGGGGATCAGCTCCTCCTCCTCATGGTGGACACACTTCAACACAGTCTTCCTTCCAGCCTCCTCCACCTCCTCAGTAGTAGTAGACTCGACCTCCCTTTCGACCTCCACAACGTCCATGATGCTCAGAGAGGGCATAGTATGGGACCTCTAGCTAGGGGGCCCAACAGGACACAAGGCTCCACCTCGAGCATAGTTAGCAGGAGTACACTCCACCACAACACCCACAAAGATCTATGGTACAGGGTCATCAGGTCCTTCAGCATGTACTATTGGGCCACCTGGAGGACTATCTGCACATAGTGGAGAGGACCAGGCACTTGTTATGGATGTGGCGTGCATGGACATCATTGGAGAGAGTGCCCTCAGAACCCTATTAATCAGGGTAAGGCACTTGTTTCTGAGCCTACTATTGGTGACATGGCTAGGAGCCACAAGATATATGTAGTGGTCAAGAACCGCTCAGGAAGAGCACCAGGGAATGGTGATAGAGACCACAGGTAGCATTGGTGGTATTTCTATCCCTATTTTATTTGACTCAGGCTCATCAGATTCTTTCATTTCTCCATCTTTAGTAGAGCATTGTAGGCTGGTGGCAGTTAGGTAGGGCCTTAGTTGGGATGTCGAGATGGCTTCTGGAGCCAAGATCTCAGTTGAATCCTTAGTCAAGGAGTGCGTAGTGGACCTAGGACCCTTTACCACTACTTTGGATCTTTGTATCCTTCCCTTGGGTTCTTATGGAGTTATCTTGGGCATGGATTGGTTGTCTGCACATAGAGCCAAGAGTTGATTGCTACAGTAAGATTATATCTTGTGTAGATGATTTGGGTGTGGAGTCAGTGATAGTTGGAGTCAGGAGACCCATCTCTATTCCACACTATTTCTGCTATGCAGCTGAAGTGGTGTGTGCGACAGGGTTGTCAGTTGTATGCTATTACAGTTAGTGATAGGTCAGAGGATGGGGCTAGTGGACCTTCACTTGATGATCACCCCATTTTTTAGGAGTTTTTAGATGTGTTTCCTAGTGAGCTGTCAGGGATGCCTCCCCCACGTGAGATAGATTTTCACATTGATTTGGTTCCAGGAGCGAACCTATCTCACGTGCTCCTTATAGGATGACCACACCTGAGCTATGTGAGCTCAAGTTGTAGCTTGAGGGCCTTCTTGAGAAAGGCCTAATCCATCCTAGTGTATCCCCTTGGGGTGCACTGGTGATTTTTGTGAAGAAGAAGGATGGATCCTTGTGGTTGTGTGTGGACTATCATCAGTTGAACAAAGTAACGATCAAGAATCATTACCCCTTCCTCACATCAATGATTTTTTTGATCAGATGAAGGGGGGCCACTATATTTTCTAAGATTGATCTTAAGTCAGGATACCATCAGCTGAGGATTCTAGAGGAAGATATCCACAAGTCAGCTTTCCACATGAGATATGGCCACTATGAGTTCACAGTGGTGTCATTCGGTCTGATGAATGCCCCTGCAGTGTTCATGAGTTTGATGAATGGGGTGTTCAGGAATTTTTAGATCATTTTGTACTCATGTTCCTTGATGACATTTTGATCTACTCACATATGCATGAGGAGCATGAGGAGCACCTTCATCAGGTTCTGCAGTGTCTTCGTGAGCAACAACTTTATGGGAACCTGGAGAAGTGTGCATTCTTTCAGTCAGAGGTGCAGTATTTGGGTCACATCATTTCTAGGGAAGGTATCACAGTCGATCCTTCCAAGATTAGAGCCATTATGGATTGGCCAACACCTACTAGTGTGACCGAGGTGCGCAGTTTCATGGGGTTGGTAGGATACTATAGGATATTTTTTCAGGACTTCTCTCGGGTTGCACACCCCATCACTTCCCTTCAATGGAAAGGGAAGAAGTTCATCTGGTCAGATAGATGTGAGCAGGCCTTCAGGACACTGAAGGAATGCCTTACGATAACACCTATTCTTGCAGTGTCAGATCCTCAGGGTGAGTTCTTTGTTTGCACAGATGCTTCTTTGGCAGGGTTAGGAGGTGTATTGATGCAGGAGGGCCGTGTAGTAGCTTTTGAGTCTCACAAACTCAAGGATTATGAGCTCAATTATCTGACTCATGACCTTGAGCTTGTAGCAGTTGTGCATGCCTTTGGTTTGATGGAGACACTTCCTTCTTGGCCAGAGATTTATACTCAGGACTGATCACTTGAGTCTTTGCCACCTCTTCACACAACCCAATCTCAATGCTCATCAGCGGCATTGGATGGAGTTTCTTTGTGAGTATGACATGGAGATAGAGCATGTGAAGGGGAAGGAGAATGTGGTTGTAGATGCCCTGAGTAGATGGAGACATTTGGCTATGGCTACTTCAGTGGGTACAAATTTATGGAGCAGGATTTTGTAGCAGCTTCCTCACGAATAGCTTCTACCTTACAGCCAGATCAGAGATTGAGTCTCAGAGACCCCTTGAGGGGAAGTTTGATGGTTTTTCATTAGAGGTAAGATGGTCTTCTCAGACACATAGGTCAGATATATGTTCCTAGAGATGGAGGCTTGAGATAGGATATCTTGGCAGAGGCTCATCATGCACCTTATTCAGCCCATCCAGGGGTGAAGAAGATGCACGCCACCTTGAGACAACTTTATCATTGGAGAGGTCTTCAGAGAGATGTAGCTCAGTTTGTGTCATGTTTTTTAGAGTGTCAGAGGGTGAAGGCCAAGCATCAGCATCCAGCTGGCCTTCTCTACCCACATGCCATACCAAAGTGGAAATGGGACACCATTTCCATGGATTTCATTGTAGGGATACCGTGTCGAGATACCACCACGATGCCATCATGGTCACGGTGGATAAATTGATGAAAGTGGCTCATTTTTCTCTGGTGAAGACCACCTATACAGCTAGTGCAGTAGCATGGGTATACCTTGATGATATTTTTAGACTGCATGGGATTCCATGGAAGATCATTTGTGACCGTGATCCCTTATACACTTCTCACTTCTAGACTACCATGCAATAGGTTCTTGGTATGAGTATCAACTTCAGTACAACTTATCATCCAGAGATAGATGGATAGATAGAGTGAGTGAAATCAGATCTTGGAGGATATGTTGTGGATGTATGTCATGGACCATCAGTCTAGGTGGGAGGAGTACTTGTATTTGGTGGAGTTTTCCTACAACAACAATTTTCAGAGTTTGATTGGCATGGCTCCTTTTCAGGCATTGTATGGTAGAGAGTGCATAGACACCTTTGAGTTGGGATAGATTGGAGGACATGGTTTCTCTTGGGCCAGGCTTTAGTATAGGATATGGAGCAACAGGTTGTCTTGATTCAAAGAGGCTTCAGGAGGCTCAGGATAGGAAGAAGAAGTATGCAGATCTGAGGAGGACAGATCATAGTTTTGAGGTGGGCAAAGGTGTTTCTTCGTGTCAGG
This sequence comes from Taxus chinensis, assembly GCA_019776745.2. Classification (NCBI taxonomy): domain Eukaryota; kingdom Viridiplantae; phylum Streptophyta; class Pinopsida; order Cupressales; family Taxaceae; genus Taxus; species Taxus chinensis. The sequence continues at coordinate 889,518,047 of CM034147.1, read as the reverse complement.
CCTCATAAGAGTCCTATCCATTATGGAAAAGGCTCTAAGTTAGCTCCTAGATTTGTGGGTCCCTTCGAGATCTTGGAGTGTATCGGTCCCTTGGCCTATCATCTAGCATTTCCACCCAACTTGTCTCACGTGCATGATGTATTTCATGTATCTGTACTTAGGAGATATATTCCAGATCCCTCTCATGTTTTGGATTGGACCACATTGCAGGTGTAGGAGTAGGGGTAGGTGTCAGTGGAGCCCGTGCACATCATAGAGCACAGGACCCTGGGCCTTCGAGGCCACAAGATTGACCAAGTGTGGGTCCAGTGGGATAGGTATGATGAGACTGCATCCACTTAGGAGGATGCCACTATTTTGCGAGCTCAGTTTCCTCATCTATTCTAGTGACTTCCAGGAGGAAAGTCGAGTCTAAGGGGAGGGGGATGTAGTGCCCACTCCTCTTCAACACTATTTCATCTTGATATTGATACTATTGGACTGATATTCAGACATTTTGATTATGATACATTGATCAGTAGATGATAGATTTCACTGATATTTGGACTATTGACATTATGATGTTTATGTTTTATTATGATGCACTAGATAGTGATGTTAGACAGTTTGATATATGTTGATTTTCATGATATGGATTTTATACTGACACATTATGTTTTGGGATGTTTTGAGTAGAATTGTAATCTCATGGATGTTAGGGTTAGATTTTGATATATTGATGGATAATAGAATTTTCTAATGTCAAATGATGAATATTGATTTTATATGTATATTGTCTCAATGTTGTTAATACGGCTGAAAGGCTAGAGAGGTATTTTGTTTGTGTGTAGGACTTTTATCACATACATCGAAGGGGATAGGGGACCAACCACAGAAGGATGTCGGGTGTTGAGCAATGAGGCCAAATTTGACAACTTGTGTAATGTTGTTTAGTGTGGTGTTTTGCATGTCTAGTTTGGAGGTCTCCCATGGGGGGGTGACTTCACATGTGTGGCCATGGGGTGAATTGTGTTCCCTTTTCTTTAATTTTTTATGTGCTTTATTTATGTTTTATGTATTTAAAATTTAAAATTTTGTCACTTTATTAGCATGTTGTAAATGTGTCTTAATTAAGCTAAACTTCTTCTTATTTTTAGTTAACTAAATTAGGGATGTGACAAATAGTTATGATGAGATTTGGTGGTCCTTGTTGTAAGTAAAATTTATGTTGATTTGTAAGTATTTTACTCCACCCCAACTTCAAAATTCGGATTTTGACTTGGGGGGCATTTTTAGAGGCTTGTGGGACAAGCAAGGCTTGTCCCATGCCTCTTAAATTTACCCAACAACCCTACCTATGGGTTGGGAAGCTTATTTTTGACTTTTTTATCCATTTTTGAGTGTAAAAGAAGGAAAATTATTGCACTTTCTTTCTACCCCAATTTATTATGTCCTTTGAAAGCATGGTGTGCAAGTTTTGAGCCATGTGGGTTGTCATAGTCCTTGCATGTGCATTGATTTTCTTGGTCTTGGTGTGTTGACTTGAGTGTGGGGATGGAGGAATGATGAAGTGGCATCCTACATGGAGCCACCTCATCATCCTCACATTCCATTTCTATTTATTGGTGATTTTTGGTTGGAATGGGGGTTACTTGTTCTTTTCTCTTCTTGTGCACTTTTGGAATTGGAGCTTGTTGGAGTGCTTTTGGAAATTTCTTGGCTTGGAATTGAAGAGGCTTGTGGAATTTTCTTGGAGCTTTGATGGAGAGGTAGGCTCTCCACCTTTATTATTATGTTATTTTTCTTATTTGTAAGCAATGTTGTGCTTGTTAAAATTGTTTTTGTCTTGTGAAGGTGTTTGTGTGTGTTGGTTGGGTAGTAGGCCTTAGTTGGGTGTGGGAGAAGGGCTTATGGGACCATTGGGGAGGGAAAAGGGAGTTTTGTGAGGCATGCATTTGGTGGGAGTGTGAATGGGAGTCTTACCTATGGGGAGTGAAAAGGAAATCATGGTTTTGTTGCATGCTTGCAAGGGAGAGATAAGGATTTTGTGTGATTATTTTGTGCACTTGGAGGCTTAGGGTAAGACTCCCACTTCACTTGGGAGGCATAAGGAGGTGGTTTCCCATAGCCCTTGCTCTATTTGGTTTGATCCTCAAACCTTTGTATTGTTGTGAATGTTTGTAATCTTGTTGGTTATGTTATCTTGGTTGAGTTGAATGCCTTGTATGTGTTTGTTGTGAAGCCACCTTGTTCAAAGTTGTCATTGTTGCTCAATACCCCTCATGGTTCTTTGGTTGGGGCTTGGGGGGCCATTAAGGGATGGATTCTCCTCTTAATGGATTTAAGGTTGGGTGGAGAGCATTGCCTACTCCCCCTTCCTTGTTTTGTGATCCCATTGTGAAGTTTGAAGAAAGCAAGTTTTGGAGCTACCATTGTGATGAGGACATGCATATTGAAGAACTTAAAATTTGGCTTTGTGATAGCCTTATGTTGTAAATTATTCATTTTATTATTCCCACTTGAGTGGATGATTGTAAAATTGTAAGCTTTGGAGAAATTTGTTGTTTATTTGGAAATCCTTTTTATCTTGTGAACTCTTTTAAGAGTGTGGATTGAGAAATTCATAATTTCAAATGTGTTAGTTTTGTGAAAAGAAACTACAAATTTTTACATTGTTTTGGTGAAAGGAAGATTTGAATATAGTTAAAATGGATATGCATCTCTTTAATTTAAGTTGTTTCAATATTTCCAAATTGATATTCATTTCAAATAAAATATTGGAAAGATTGTGAATAGCTATTTGTTGTTGGAAATGGTTACTTTACATCTTTGATGAAATGGAATGGTCTATTCTTGTTTGCATTAAAAGAAAGTAAGTTGAAGTACCCATTGTAGAGATGCATTATTAAACTAGTTGAAGGAAAATAGTTGTTAAAATTTCTTAGATTAAATGGAAGCATTCTTTTCTATTAAATAGATTTTGTGGAATGAGTTGTGCAGAAAATCATTTTATTTTTTCCAACTTCAATCTTTGATGGATTTAAACAAAATAAAAGATGCAAATGAATACACAATGAATGGAAATATAAAGATGTTTTTCCTACTTAAATATAACTATGGTTAAGTAAATTTCATTGGAATTTCCTACCAATTTTCTTATACAAATTATAGCTAACTAAAGTATTCTCATTTTTTAAAAAATAAAAGAATTTTAAATAAGATAGATTCTCTTAATATTATTAATATATTTATTAATTAATATTTAAATAATTTAATATTATTATATATATATAATGTATTAATGTATACATATATTAATATTATATTATTATATAATATTGTATTATTTATTATATATTATATTAATATAATAATAATATTATTATTAATATTTATAAAACAAAATTAAATAATAAATATTTAAACCCAATTTAATGAAACGTAGTGAAAGCTATGTTTAGTGCCGTTGGCCACAGTGAGTTATTAGTGAATTTGGGTAGGAATCCACCAATGGGTTGGGGAGGGGTCACCACCCCACCCCCACCCCATAGTTATATGGGGTGCTAGCCACCAGGGCATGGGGAGAAGCAAACCCTTCCCCCCCCCAACAACTTTGAATACTAGAGAACCATAAACTCAACGAGGAAACAATAATGTCACCACCAAATGAAGTACTCGGCGAAACACCTTTAGTTTGTAGCCTGCGGAAAATTTGTTTAAACCACGGACCCTATATATTATATACCAATCACACATCATGATATAATTGGATTTTATTATATATCATTTAATAGAGTTTTATTAAACATAAATTTATATTTTGGGTATATATATTATAAGAATGGGTATATATATTTAACAATATATAACAATTTAAGTGTAACATATACTCGTGTAGTATAATACATTTATATATATGTGTATACATATAAATATGTATTTATAATGTTGTGTATATACAAACATACTGTAAACATACACAAATGCAGTGTGTGAGTGTGTTTTTATTGTGTATATCTATTCACAAAAAGAAGAAAAGAAATGTAAATATTACAAAAAAATATAGATCTTTTGGACAAATGAAAAATACCCAAATGGGTATTTTATTTAAATCATCTTACAACAATAAAAGAAAATTTACTCAACCCTTGAATAGGGTAGATAGGAAATAGAAAAATAAAAAAAAATAGGAGTTGGGTTGTGAATATCCATCCCAAGCTTTCTCCTCCTCTTCCATGGCTTCCTCCTCTTCCATCTTCCCTTAACCTGCAAAACCAAAAATGAATGAAATGAGGTGAAAGTTGATGAATAAAAGCTTCCTTAGAGATTTTAGGGTTGATTTGAAATTTCTCATCCAATGGCCTAGATTGGATTCATCCAATGGCCCAAATTGTCTCCTAAAAATGTTAGGTGGGGGTTGGTGAGATGATCATTTGATCACATGGGTCTTGTTTTGAATGGGGCCACTTATGTGGTTTGAAAGTTAATTAAAATTTATGTTTTCTTTTTAATTATTTTCTTTTAACTTCAAAGTTAATTAGGCCATGACCTAGGGGAATTTAATTAAATCTCTTCTTTAATAGTTTAGACCCCTTTATTATTGGAAAATTAAATTAATAGTCTTGTGTAAATGGAAGGGTTATTTTAGACTTGGACTTTAATTTTAATTATGCATGACCTTAGAAACCATTGTATTAAATTAATTTAGGATTAATTGAATGAAATATTTTAACTTAACCATTAGATTTAAATCAATTATTTTATTTAATATTATTATTTAATACTTTTGTGACGACCGTTTGAAACCAAAAGTTAATCTTACTGTCGCTTTCGTTTCCTTTAAGAAAAAAAATTATTCCATAATTTTTCTATTATAACCTTTGTTTGGTTTTGGGTTTCGTGTGTGAATTTTTGTGGGCATTACACTTTGGTGTTCTTTGACTAAGAAAAGGTTTATAATTATGGTTTGTTGTTCACAATCGGCAGAGGAGAGTTTGGTAGCCATCTCGCAGAATCTTGAGTGAATTAGGTTAGGTTAATTTTCATCTTAGTGGATTGGGTCAAGTGAATTTTCATCTTAGTTGTACGAATTTGTAACAAATTTGAAATGTAGAGATAAAACCTTTAAATTTAATGCTTCATCTATATTCCTACACTTACAAAATCAATCACACCCCTTACTTATCAATATCAGCTACAAAAGTAATATCTATCCCTCTAAATCAAATAACATTTATTGTTCAACATTCAAATTGCATTGTAAACATGCAATTGCTAGTCTTAGATATTTTAGGATGTATATCGGAAATATTGTGTACAATAGTGTTTGGAAATTATCAACAAGCCTTTGGAGGCCAAAATTGATTCTGAAGCTATGTCAAGATGCAAGAGAATATGGAGTGACAAATTTCCTGCATAAGCTTTTGGTTTGTAGCTTAAACATTGTCTTGGTGTGTGTGTCTTGTGACTAGCTTAGAGAGAGAAAATTGAGGACAACTTAGACTTTGCTACTACTATCTTCAAACAATGCTTATTATATGAACATGCATGCATTGAAATGACCAGTCACTATAATTAATCAAACAAGATTATTGGTAGAGATTGATTGGAAAAAATATGAAAGAATTTTTTTTGAAATTTCTTTTTGTCTATTTATCTCTTCCAAGTTCCAGAATGACAATCAAAATATATTTCGAAATTTAAAGAGGGCTTGTGAGAAAAACTAAATTCAATTTTGATTCCACTAATCAATGAAGCCAATGATATCTCTAGGCAGGAAAATTATTTTCCATGTATGCAGAGGTAAGATTGTGATTACTCTTGCCTTAGTAAATATATCTTTCATGTCATTTATGTAAATTAATTTTCTAATCTTATTAATGGAAGCATCGATACTATAAAGAACATAAGATTGGGTAATTTATGCACATTTTAGGCAAGATTTTTTATTTTCTCCAAATTATCGCTTGTTTACAGAAATTTCAAAATCTTCATTCAATGATTTGAGAATTTTTTTAACAAAACTTTATTCATAGTTTTAAGTAAAATGTACATAAACATTATTAAATTTGTTAAAACTTAAGTTATTAATAGTGAATTTAACGTTTTTCTTCAAATATTGAGTTGGAAACCTATATTTATTATATTTTGAAGCAAAATATTTGTTAACCCGTTCTATATTTATAAAAAATAATTTCATTGTGAATAAACATTTCAACTAATTTTTAGATTTTAAAAAAAAAACTGTTGATCTACTACGAAGTTTAAGTTAGAATATATTTTAAAAATAACATTTTAGGAAGGTTCTGAATATGTGATTTTATTTTGTTGTCAACTCAGAAATTTTTTGAGGATTTTGTTATCATTTCGGTTGCGGATTTTATTTTTGTGTTGTACTGAAAACATTATATATTCTATTATTTTTACTATTACTACATGTTTAGGGACCTAATGTCAAAGAAGATAAATTTTAATGACAATTTATAATTTTTAAACTGAAGTGTTTTTTGAACGTTGGTATTTGGGGGTTGAGTCCATTTTTCTTTCACCAATGTTGCTACACCAACCGTACATTAGAATGGATAGATTTTCCTAGACTACTCATTTATTAAACAATTGTCTCATTTTAAATGATATAAACAACTAAAACTTTTTTAGCAAGATATATAGTCAATTAGTTCATTTTTTAGTATTGTTACTAGATGTAAGTTTATTCTAACACTTTTAAGGAAATTGCAAGCCAAACTACAATTAAATCTATAAAAAATGCTTAATATACACACCATTTTAGCTTGATCTCATATACTGAGATAGCTCAAACTTCGGCAGTATTAGTCATATCATGACCTTGTTTCCTATAAAATTGATGTTACAAATTATGGTATTAGATACTTCCTTGGTAAATTATCTTCAATATAAGTAAATGGATTCACATTAATAAAAATACTCAATTACTTTGTAGAATAGGGCATTCACCGAGTTTATTAGTACTTAATTTAATCACAGCCCAAATTAAATCACAATGAAGAGAGCATAATATCTCTTAATTTGATGAGTTAATTTTAAAAAAATCAAATCCTTTAATTGACGCTTTATTAAATTGTTATGTTTTTTTGGTATATGTTTTAGCATTTAAAAATATCGTATTTCCATGGACATAATTTTATCAAGTTAGAAAAAATAATAATTCCATTAAATTTAGTTTTAGAATAATTGGCACATCTTTTTGATCATATGGTCAATATTTAAATATAACATTTTTATGGACATAAATTAACATTCTCATGTTGATATAGTTATATGTTTAACATTTAAACATAACATGGGGGATATGGGCCACAATTGTGCCCCTAGTTATCGCTCCGGTATTTGAAAATCAAATTATTGGGAAAGGGACCCGTCAACGCTAGTTAACCAATCAAAAATATGTGGGGGCTACCCCATATCTAGAGAAAGAGCATACACTCAATAATTCAAATCAACATAACAAGTCATACAAATTATGCCTTACATATATAAGGAGTGTATCTCCAACTCCTATAACAACTTCATAAACCTCTCACCCTAAATCTAGATGGGTTGTTCAACAACCTTTATTCTCTCCCCTATAATATCTCTTTTATATTTCTATTCTCACATACAATCTAACTCACATACAAACATAATCTCTTAATATAATAACCCACTTAATATTGTTACTTATTACTAACACAAATGTGAGCACTACCTAATATTCTTAACATTAATGTGCATGTTATTTATTCCCAACAAAATAAGAATTAAAACATAACATCTTTATTAATATAATTCAATATTTTCATTGACATAATTCAATGAGTTAACCTAAAAAATCATAAAATTAAGAGTAGCTTAGAATAATTGGCATCTCATATTTTATTAGTTATAAACATAACATTTCATAGATATAATTAAATATTTTCTTTAAAATAATTCAATAAGTTAACATAAACAAAAACACATTAATTATCAAATTATATCTTGTTAATTATATGTTTTAATATTTGAATATAACATATTTGTAGATATATTTCAACATTTAAATACACATAATTTAATAAATTAACAATGAAATTTAAATTTAATTTAATATTAACATAATTATCATAAAATAAAATTTGAATAATTATTATAACATATCTTCTTAACTGGATTTAAAAATAGTAATGAAAGTCAAAAGGCGAGAAATGGAGGGGAAAAGCACGAAGGCGGTGAAGGGAGTTAGCGGCTTCGGTTTCCACAGGGAGTTAAGAAACCCACGTGGAGAGCAGAACGAGCATGGCTGGGTATCTGGTGGGGCACGGGAGGATGCGGCAGAATAGGGAAATGGAGACGGATCTGGGAATGCGGGAAATTTGTGCCCTAACCCTAGGGTTAAAAAAATAGCCATGCCTCCATCGGGGACTATGGGGCATGGCAAATATTTCATTAGGGAGAACGGGGGGAGCTACAGGTAGCTAGGGTTTGGCTCACACCCATAAATCTACATCATTCAAATATATATTGGAAAATTGGGGAAGTCAAACTCCTGGTACGAATCCTTCAATCAAACAGACCTACTTGGTAGACTTGGTTGAGGACATTCCTTCTTTAATCATAGAGAACCCTGTAGTGGAGGAATACTAAAAAAATCTTTCTCGGGATGCTGTGATCGGTAGATTCAATGGTTTTTGGCCTTCCTCCTATACACTGTATCAATGGATTTTTGAAAACTAGACCAATAAATGTTAAATTTCTCTTTGTTCCAAGGGATTTTTTGCTGTCCACTTTAGGGAATCTAAGGATTATCAATGCTGCTTGACAGAGAGTTTGTGGTTCTAGGGACATGCCAATTTATTTTTAACCCCATGGTTTCCGGATTTTGATCCAAATACTTATTCGGTTTCCAAAATGCTAGTTTGGGTTAGGCTTCCTAACCTCCCTTTGCATTTGTGGTATGCACTAGAGGACATTGGAAATGCTTTGGGCAAGTTTTTAAAAGAGGACTTGGATAGAACGGACTCAAGTATGTGTTCATATGCCTGCATGTGCATTGAAATAGACTTATGCAAAGGATTACCAAATCCAATTAATCTTAAATTTGGTAAGTTTTAGCATTCCCAGGTATTAGATTATGAGAATGTTGCATTTAGATGTAGAAATTGTAGAAATCCAGGTCATTTGCAAGCTTCTTGTCCCTAAAGCAAAATTCAGAATGCTACAAAAAAGAATGGATCAAATTCTTCCAGTGGATGGGGTACTTTGAATCTGGAAATGGTTTCCAATACGAAATTCAAGGATGATCTGATAAATCCTAATACCGATGGTAAAATAGATACAGAAAAGAACGATAGAGAAATGGGAATATAGGAAAATAGTTTGGTGGCAAGCGGTGCAAAAAGGGGGCATATATTAGAAAACTCGGAATCTAATTGTGATTCCATGTCTAATAAAGTTATTCCATCAATTAATCCCATTGACATGGCACTAGTTATTTCATTTGATTATGGCAAATGACAAGAAGTGAAGAAGTGGAAACACAAAAAGAGACGAATGGGCAGCATTCAAGACTTTTTTCTATCGCAAGTTGGGAAGTAAATAGGGTTATGCCTTTATGTTGGAGGGTAGTTTGTCTGTAGTTACTTTTTCCTTTTATGGCCTTTAGTTTTCTTGAGGATTTGGCCTCTTTTTTTCTTGTATAGGGGAATAGGTCCCTTCAACCTGTTTTATCAATAAAAAAACATATCTTCTTAACTATATATTTAACACTTAAATATGACATCTTTATAAACATAATTCATCATAAAATTTAGTTTAATATTAGAATAATTGTCATATTTTCTTAAACTATGTTTTTAATACTTAAACATAATTTAACGGACTAGCCAAAAAATAAAATGAAATAAATTACTTCATAAACTTTAGTTTTAGAATAATTATTATCTTCTTAACTATAACAATAATATATTTAATACTTTAAAATAGGATAACATTATAATAATTATCATATTTATTATATGTAATAACTAAAATCACTTGATTTAATGTGCTATTCTTATAGTTAGTTATGAAGAATCTCCTATAAAACTTCATAAAGCTAAATAGACTTAAGTAGTCCTCAAGTTTTTAAACATTTAAAAACACCTTTTATCCAACTAGAGAGTTATTGTTTTTGTTGTTCATCCGAGCACTAGAGACTACATAATGGGAAAAATCAGCAAGAAGGGGGTAGATTGGATGACTGGAATTATGGAGTTTGATAACAATAATAGTCTATAATTTGTTTCAATATTTTTTCTTCAAATAGTGTGTGAAGTTAATTTTAATTTTAATTTGTTTTAATAGAATGAATTATGAAGGTTGATGATTCACTCTTAACCATATTAGTGAGTATTCATGTGAGGTTTTCTTTAATTTTTGAGTGGAGTTGACATTTAGTTGTGATTAATTTTAGTGTATAATTTATTTATTTAATTCTAAATTAGGTTTATAAATATGATGTATATTTATTTTATTAATTAAACATTTAGACCTGTGTGTGTGTGTTTGTGTGCGTGTGTGTGTGAGAGAGAGATATAGTAAAGCATAAGAAAGAAATTCCACTTAGCTATTTAGAGGATTTTGAAGTGGATATGGGTGTGATATAATGATTAATAGGTTGTAAATATTTTCTAGATGCTTTATTTCTATTTTTGGAAGTGTAGAATGTACTGAGACCAAACCATTAAACACAAACCAAACTACCAAAAAATATTATGTATTTCTCATATTGACTAGAGATTCTATCTATGAATGTTGTGGAACTCTATAACTTTATGTGCCCTTGTGACTTACAAATGTGTGACACCCTTTGAAATCTACTGAAAAGACCCAAAACCATAACCATGGGTGAAAATTTTAATGTTTGGGTTGAAGTGTGATCCTTACACTACCTATGTTGGCACTAATAAAAATAGGATTCAAATCACATGTTGTTTTCCACCTAGAAATGTGATATAAGTAGGGTGAAACTATATTTGAAAAATTGATCACTTGATAATGTTTCCAATGGATTTCTTTCTTAGTGTTTAACTTGGCTGTAATGGCCTTTAGATTGAGAATCTTGACTCTAGAACCTAGTTTGGAGTGCTTCATAATTGTGTAGGGGTTTTTCCTGATGTGTGATTCAACTTTAGGGAAATTTAGGAGAGCTTATAATTCTTTTTGAGTTATTTTAACTTGAGGAGTTCATTAAAGTTTCATGTGAGTAAAGTGTGAGTAAATGATTGTGTTTGAATTTCTTCTATAGGGTTTCGTAGGTGCAATTTCATATTTTAAGGCCAACCCATGAGGAAACAATTCATAAAATATATAAAATTGAGAAAATGACCATTGGAGACGTAGGAACAAAACTGCAAGTTTCATACCTTACTATTTGGTGGGCTATTCCATGTTTGGTAGTTTGGTCTAAGAAGAGTGTGTGAGGCTGGATAGATTTGTGTAGGATAATTACGACTAATGACCTTTTCTTTGGAATTATGTAAGTTGTTCTTTAAGAATCTAAGAAGTGAAATAGGCAGAGAAAGTATTGCAATATGACTAGGGATATAACAATTAGGCTTGGAATATGTGAACAAGTCATGATTATGGATTAAGCCAATATTTTACATTAACAGTGATTAATTTCCAAATTTAGGTGTCTATATTTCCCCCCTTTTAAGCTAGGAAATGAAATTTATTCGCTTAAAGGAAAATAATGTTGGAGTGTGTAAGCTCACTTTTTCTTGATTTTTTAAGATGCTTAAAGGTGTTAATTGCAAGATCCCAAATATGAAATCCTAGAACATAGTGTGTAGTCAATGTCTATATAGAAATAATTTAAATTTAACACTATTCAACTTCTATTTACACTTTTTAAAAACTGAATAAAAACATGAAAGGAATAAACCTATTTTCCTTTTCGATTGAGAAGCTCCCTTGCTTTAAGACTATGAAGATAAGGATTCAAACTAAACCATTGGATGGATTGAAACTGAATCATTGGTTGGATTGGTGGTGATTACTGCCATAATTTGGATAAGTATTCAGAACCATGAAGAGAAACTAGTGCCCTAATACACTAGAGATGGATTTAATAAGGCATCCAACTACACCTGAAAGCCTTCCCTAAAAAGAGAGGAAGAGTGTCATAAGGAATTTATCTTCCCCGTAAATATTTCAATGATAGTGAGAGGAAGAGTTTCATAAGGAATTCATCAACCCTTAAATTTTCCATGCATAGAACCACAATGTTGAAAAAAATCTAGGTCCCAATGCGAAATAAAATAAATTAGTAAGGAAATGAAGTAGTTTCATGCCCCCATCATGCATCGCAATAGTGTTGATGCATCAAAGGTGTCAAGATAAATGGGAATGACGCGATTCTCATGTTCACAAGATTCTACCATACATGTAAGAGATTATATGGTAGAAACCATTACATGAAGATATAATATAGATAATAATCATGCAAGTACAAAAGCATCTAATCATATAATAACATATGAAAAGTAATAAATTTCACATAGTTATTCATATATAAGGATAATGGGTTCTTACAAAGGACAATAATTTCACACACATACATAAAGGGCCCACGTCTACATAAGCAAAGGAAACTAAGGTTACAAATAAGGAACACACAAGATTCACACACACATATAGAGAAGGGAAAATGCTAAATACATAAGATAAGAAAGGAATCAAGTAAATGTGTGATGATGAATAGTAAACAATAGGAAATAGGAACATGGAATAAGATATACTACTCTTGTACAATGTACATGTATTACTTGTAATTTTTTTAAATAAATAGAATAAAACATAGTATATAATATAAGCATAATGAGGATGTGAAATAACATTATGTCATAAAATAATATCACCTAATAGTCTAAGATATGATCCCAGATGTTGCATGACCATTGGGTAAGATTAAGGATCCAACATATATAATCTTTTTGTATAGTCTTGTGTATCCTACACCATGCCCATATACCTTTTGAAATATATGCACATCAAGAGTAAATAATATGCTATCTATCTAACCATGTTAAAAACAACATATTTAAAGTAAAGAACTAGTAGATCAAGCCATGGTTAGGTCCTAATTTTTTATTTTGAAATATTTTCATGTTTTTGGATTACAGGCATATGTTAATGTTTATGTTTTTTTAGAAATGTATGTGTAGCAAGGGATAACCTATGATATAATAAAGATTGTGAAGAGAAGTATATGCAAGTGTATGAGACTGTGGCTTTGAGCTTACACTAGATGCATCATATGAGTGGAATGTATCAAATTAAGTTAGGATTTGGAGCACACTTAGGATATTTTTTTCTTGTAAGAGGATCCCAATGAGACATTGGGGATTCAAAAACCAAATAAGTACCTATCATGTGATTTTATATTGTGGTTTTAAATATTAGTCAAAATGGAACCAATATATTCCCCCATATTAATGGGTATAAGGGGTTAAAGTATAAATATTTTGAAAAATATATTAGGGGTATGGTATGTGGAGTAGTAAATAAGAGGGAGGAGGAGATGTAGTCATAGGGTAGATGAAGAATCCCTAAATTCGGATCATTTTCATTATATGTTTTTCCAAAGAAGTGACATAGTTTTTAGAGAAGAAACATATTTTTCCAAAGTCCTAGTAATACATAACTCTCAATAGTTGGAAAATCCTTCATAATATTAGTACTAAAGTGTCTTTATTATCATTTGATTCAGATATTTTAGGAGAACTAATGTCAAGAAGATTAATAAATGTAATTGTAAATTATGCAGCTATACATAACCCTTCACATTACTATACAAAGTTTGATTAGTGTGACAAATATAGATAGAAAATAAAGGAAGAGAGAAATCAATTTACACATAGTAAGGGTTTGTACTTTTCAAGTCCAGTTTGAAATTTTGTTAAGTTTTTAAATATTCCAAAATGAATTTCATCAAGGTTTTAAGTGGAAGTATAATTAACTTATGTGAAACTGTAAGATATTAAATCCAACATTGAAGAGGTGGAAATAAAAAGGGGTAGAAAATGTCATACGGAAAATGGGTAGTTTGGATATCTGGTAGAATAAGGGGTATTTTATAACTGAAAATCTGTATTGGGAGGTGGTGTTAGTAATAGAATATTGAGATGTATGTTTGGAAATAGGGGTATTATTTATTTTCCTATGAACAAATATGATAGGTCACAAGATTACATATTGAATTCCTAGTGCTAGGAGAAGCCTTCCATAAGTGAGGAATTGTAGATCTAGCATGAGTAGGATTGATAGGCATGAAATTAGAAACTATTTATTTCTCATAAGAAGGAATAGGTAAAGGATCCTCCGAAGGAATTCCTGGAATTGTAAAAACCTAATTTCAATAATTGTATTTTACGCATTGATAGATAATAGAAGGAATAACCTTGGGCTTATGAATCCAAGGGTATCCCAAAAGCATGTCCTATAGATGGATTAAGAGATTTCACATGTGCCTAACACGACTATCAACAAATGCTCAAATATAAATATAGGTTGATTATTAATAAATGCTCAAATATAAAGTGCATTAGAAATAACATTTGTGTGATGGGTAGAAGAGAGGTTCCTTGTTGGGTTTTAAAATATAGGGATATGAGTTAAGATTGGCCACACCGTGTATATACAAAAGTACTCAAGGAATGATAAAGTTATAAATCTAGATGATAATAGCCCTAACCCTATGATAGTTATAGGTTTCCAAGGCCTAAAACTAAGATAAAGATATGTATCCTACTAGGATTCTAAAATAGAGAGGGGAAACAACCAAGGGGTGGATAAATCAAGGGACATAGTAATAATAAGACAGTGCAATTAACTAAAGCAAATATATAATTACTCTAGCCTATAATAATGAATGACAAATAACAAGTACATAAATATAAAATGAAACACTAAAGAGGGTTAGAAATACTTACATGTAGCATGTGTGTGAACACTGATGCATAATCCTCCATAGAGACAACAACACCGAGAGATATTTTCTATGGATGGAGAAGGGGAAAGCTCAATAATAAGATCTCCATTCGTAACTCGCTATGGTGACCCAAATTTAAAAGAGGAAGCTCCAAGACTCCAAAGTTAGTCAATAAGTGTGAAGTAGTGTGAGAAAAATCAAGTATAAGCGTGATAAAATGATTTTTAATTAGTGAGAATAACAATTACACATAGGAGTATATATACCTGATGTCATTTCCTATGGGTGATGGAATTGGACATTGATTTAAATAAATTTAAATATTTATCAGAGGATTGAGATCAAATGAGTATAATAGTAACAAGTGATATCTATCATGTAAGAAACAATAAAGTGTAAGAAATAGTGAGATAAGAATGACTTAGTTTGTATGTAGAGATATGGACTGATTCTGGCCTAGGAAACATGATGAGAATGTTGGATCTATAATGTGTATTCTCTTTCTATGAATCTAGGATCTAGAACATGTTCAAACAAGACCGCTCATATGAGGATAAAACCACCACGCGATGTCTAGGAAATAGCTCTACTTCTTGTCTTTTCATGGTATGAAATTGTATTCTTCCTTTCACTCTTTTCCAGTCTAGATTCACTGTAGGGTTCCTTTATTGCATGAAAACCTACCAAAATCCCTAGCTACCTACATAAGGCTTAAGAAAATAATAGATGGAATAAATAATGCATATTCTTGATTCAGAATGACCTCATTGGTTACCCTAATTTGATTTTCATTGAACGTTGCACTAAATTTTAGACTCTATGTAATTCTAGTGTGTGTGTGTGTGTGTGTGTGTGTGTGTGTGTGTGTGTGTGTGATTGAATTGTGTCCCTTGAAGCTAGGTTTCCCTTATACCATTCACATAAAGATAGTAGGATACAACTAGTTTTACCCAAAGATGAATGTGTGAGAATGGACTTCAAAAATAACCCCTCGTATACAGTGAATGATGCAGCCCAAATGTAGTCCTTGAATGTGGTTTTTTACCCAAGTAGTAGATAGTAAGTACTAGCCCCAGTTTTTCCATCCCCTAATGATAGTGAGTAATTTGTGTATATATGACTTCCTTATTTAAATCTCAACACTTAGTGACACCAAAGGCCAACCCAAACAATTAGAAATGACACAAAGTTAAGTGTCAAAAAATAATTTAGAAAACCAAAAAGAATGGACAAAAGCGCCTAGAGGGGACACTAGCACCCGAGCGGTAATGTCCTTAATGGTTGATATTGTCCCAAAGACAAGAA
This sequence comes from Taxus chinensis, assembly GCA_019776745.2. Classification (NCBI taxonomy): domain Eukaryota; kingdom Viridiplantae; phylum Streptophyta; class Pinopsida; order Cupressales; family Taxaceae; genus Taxus; species Taxus chinensis. Next base: position 889,501,792 of record CM034147.1, on the reverse strand, counting down.
ACAAAATCAAGACCACTAACAAGGACATAGATCCCTGTGACTTGACCAAAATGTGTAAATCCAAGAAGTATAAGACGATGTCACAATCAAAATCAATCAAAAGAAAATAGGAGTAAGAAGAGGTGTCACCAATGTCTAATATTTGTACTTGCAATTCATCTATACCACAACACACTAGAGGCATGATGTAATATTAATAAGTGCATAATTTTGTATCTGCAACCATGAGAAAACCAAAACATGAACCATCACCCATGGATGATGGTATCGGCCTTGGGGAAAACCCTAAGGTCAAAGGCTGAAATCATGGGGAACATAGGCCACAAACATAAATGAGGATGAATGATGAAGGTACAAAGTGACTGAAATTAGGGATAATAGCACACAACAAGATGAAGAAAGTGGACATAATGGTATAAATGTATAATAATGAACACAATGTGTGAACAAAGGGAAAAAATGAGGAATATATAGGGTGACTAAATGTAATAATGACATCTCTCAAATGTTATGGTCTATCCCACAAGACAACTTCCAATCATGCCCCAATCCTGACAGGCCCCTTAAGGCATCCAATCAGGAGTAGAATGCATCAAAAACCCTGTAAAAAAAAAATTTATTAGCAAGTGTCAAAAATATGGTGTATACATATGCCCCAACTAAATATCATCGCGTGTCACAATAGTGAAACATGAGATGGTCTTCAAAAAATTATCTATGCAAACTGAAATCAAAAGGAAATGTTGAAAGTGAAGTGATGAAAAAAAAGTAATAAATGATAAATAAAATATACCTACCTCATACTTACTTACTAGTGTCACGCAACTTCCTTGTGACGGGTGTAGTAGATTCTTGGAACCCTAATTAAGAACTGAAAAGGAAAAATCAAAGATGATAAGTAAAATAAGACATAAATCACCTAGCTAGGAGCTCATGGGAGGGATAAATGAGAAGAGGATAAAAAAATTTAAAGAGCAAAAAAAACCATTTGGTAGATGTTATAAGGATGATAAAGTGTGATAAAAGGTGTTAACTAGGATGCAATGTCATGGAGTTAGTAGGCCCAAAGAAATGTATAGATAAATATCCAAGGTATACAAGGTAGGAGACAATGCTTTTATAAAATCAAGTGTGAAAGATAAACCCAAGTAGGATGGGACTAGTCTAAAATAATAGGTTGATGAAGTAGTTAATGTGAAGAATGGGGAACATATAAGTGAGTGGATCAAGCATATACATTTTTGAGAAAATGAGCATTGCCTGGTTATTTTAATATGTGGCGCTCATTTGTTTGATGAAGATATGTACTAGGACCCATGATCTCCTTAATGAGATAAGGACCCCACCACTTTTGATTGTATTTACCTTCTTTATCATGGGTATAATCTAACTTCAATACTAGGTCACCAACTTTGAATTTGTGGGGTTTAATAAGTTTTTTGTGTTACTTAGTGATACACTCTTTATATTTACGGTTATGAAGGAAATCATTATGAAATTTTTCATCAAGTATATCAATAACATAGTAATGGGCTCCATGGATATCATCATCAGGAATAATTCCATGTAGGGAGATACAAAGGGAAGACAATTTCACAATTAGAAAATTACACAAAAACCTCTATCATCCCTGATATCTCTAACACTTTACATGTTATTGATTTAACATAGATTAAATCTTACTCATAGGACTAGAAAAAATAAAAAATATAACAAACGTATAATATAAAAACATTTAAGGGTAAGAAATTACAACCAACAGGAGGATAAGAGTTACTTAGCCAATATCTAACTGTCTGGACTGGATCTAGGATGGATAGGTGGTGGAACATGCTCAGTTTGGATTATATGTGATTCATCTAGAAAACATTTATCCAAATTTAACTTGGACAGTACCACCCAGGAGGGGACAAGATCACCCTGAAACTAATGTCTAAAGTAGGTGCTAGTGTGCTGGCAAGAAGTGCAAATTTGGTTCTTTTAGTGTCTATTATTGTCACCTTCACTTCACTCCATGTCACATCCACTTCACTTTAGGGTTCTCTTATTAAACATGTACCTACAAAACAAACCCTAGCTATCTGCACAAGACTCAAACACACATTATAGGGAATAAAATATACAAATTCTGAGTCTGAATGACCTCAGCGGTCACCCCAATTTGCTTTTTACTAAGCATTGAACTAAATTTCAAAATTAATGTAGTTTTGTTATGTTTGATAGAAATTATGTCCCTTGAAACTAGGTTGTCCTTGTGCAAGTTACACCGATATATCATGATACAACTACTTTTTCCCAAGATAATATGTGTCATGGAATTCATAATTTTCCCTTCCTATGCAGTTAATAATGTCTCCCAAATGTATTCCTCAAGTTGTCCCTTTTTCCCAAGTGGTAAGCAGAAGATAATATCCCAATTTAGTTTTGTTATGTTTGATAGAAATTATGTCCCTTGAAACTAGGTTGTCCTTGTGCAAGTTACACCGATATATCATGATACAACTACTTTTCCCCAAGATAATATGTGTCATGGAATTCATAATTTTCCCTTCCTATGCAGTTAATAATGTCTCTCCAAATGTATTCCTCAAGTTGTCCCTTTTTCCCAAGTGGTAAGCAGAAGATAATATCCCGATTGCCCTTGGAATAGTTAGTAGGTTGTGATATATAATATACTTGTATATATATGATTCCTTTGCTTGAATTTTGACATTAACAACACTAGAAGCCGACCCTGGGTGATAAATACAAAATTATAAAATATAAATAAGTGATGGGTCATTTTTAAAATATAAGAACCAAATGAAGGGATAGAAGCTTCCATAGGGGAACAGTAGCGCCAACCACTCCTACCCCTTACTGACATTTATGTCCAGAAATTTTCAAGGATAAAACATGAAATGCTCAGCTAAATAAAAAATTATGTGATTTCCAAAATCAATGGGATAGTTCCACAAAACCAGAGAATGAAAGCATGGTAGGATAAAATAATATCAATGTAAAGAAAAACAAGTTTTATTAACGTCTAATTTTATTTCTTAGGAATCATGCATATAACGACATACTAGAGGCGTAATGTAATAGTAATAAGTGTATAATTTTGTGTCTACGTTTTCCCCCACTTTATGCTGGTGAATGAATATTTGGTAACATAAAGTAGATAAGAAGAGTGTACCTTATGGCGAGCCAAAGAAGGTTGTAACTGATAACATGTCAAATGAAAATTGTAGAATGTGTATCATGGAGTCTAACAGGGGATAAAAACCATTGGGGTGACTTGTGTGTGTACTGAAAAGGATACCTGGATTTGTAACTAAATATTTCCTTTTCCTGAGAATTTTGTGCTTGATTTCTCCTTATTTATTTTTTTTACCTTTTTGGGATAAGGACATACCTAAAAATAAATAAAAAGTGTATTAAATGCTCAGGTATTTGAAATTAAACTTTAACTTGGAGAAATCAGAACAAAAATGTGTAAGAAAAACAAGTGAATCAAGGATAGAATATATCTAAATGCTGAGACAAAAAGGATGGAATGTTTCTATGTATTGTTTCCTTAGAGATGGTTGGAGGGGTCAGGGGTGATCAATCCCCAAACCGATGCGAATAATCTTAGGATTTATGTGTCCTACTGTCAAAGGAAGAGTGTTGGGAGAGTAGTCAAATTTTCCCTCCATCCATGATGCTTCCCCACAGATAAGTGCCATTGCAGATGATCACTAAGGCAATAGTAACTGGATAAGGATGATACTTCATTCTCGACATATTTTTTTCTTTGCATATTCCCTAGGTGTCACTCTTTATTAGACACCGACAGGAAAATTACGAATTGAGAAATAAGAGTAATTAGTTCCCTTGCCCAAAGTATGAAATGTGTCATTGATTTTTTCCCTTTGTTTTGGATAGTAAACTAGATTTGAATGCTTTTTCCTCCATTATGTGTAAAAAAAGAATTGAGAACCTATTCCATCTATTAAATATCTATTTTTACTATGGAAAAAAAAACACCCAAGTGGGACACTAGCGCCCACCGTTACTATCTGTTTTGGGCACTTTTGTCCCTATTTTTTTGTATCCCAAGTCTGGTTCTGAACCATTTTCTAAGTTAATGTTCTATCTAATTTGGTTATGTACCACTTTATTCCTAGCTTCTGAAATTCTAAGAGGGCAAAATAATCACCTGATGGTTGTCCCCCATCATTTGGGGTGCATTACATGGATCAATGTAATTGTAACCCAAACGAGAGGTCCTAAATATGATGTGCTCATCTAAAGAAGGAAACCTGTAGGGGTCATGGGGTATGTCCATGATAATAACCATGACACATGAAATAATGGAAATCAAACTAACAATAAGTGTTAGTGAGAAACAATCATGGGATGATGTAATATAAACAATTCAAATATGTAATAACACAACAAGAAGACAACATAGTCTTTGGTGGAAAATATGGAACACCACTCAGGATGTACAAGATAATTGAGGCCTTCAAGGCCATGCAAGAAAGAAAATAATGAATCATATGACATATCCCACAAATAATGGAAAACAATTCAAAATCATCAAAGACAAGACATAAGCAAAGTTGATAGCCATATTTGGAAGTAATCCTGCAAGAAAAATGCTACACATGAAGAACCCATTATCATGTTAGAATAATTAATAATATGTCACAATTTATTTGGCTGATCGAAATAGAAAATAAAGTAGTAGATAATGTAATAATAACACTTGAGTACGAAAAGGTATGGAAGGTAAATTCCCACCGAAGCCTCAGTTGGATTGGTAAAGAATAGTTTCAAGCATCATGCATCATGTAATAACCATTGTATAGCTTGTATTCACCTCAAAGCACCAAGTGAGCACACATGTGTATATATGTACAAGGATAGAACATATTATGAATCAAGATAATATGATAGGAAAAATGCAACATGGAATAATATAAGCAAGAAAATATAAATCCAACCAAGATCTATGCTAATTTTTTTTTTTCTTTTACAAATATTTGAATGTTTTTGTATTATTAGAATATGAGATTCTATGAATAGTGAAGGAAAGCAAGGTTTCCCCCAGTGTGTATGTGTGAAAAGTGAGGTTCATGTAGTTAGGGGCACCCTCAACAGTCATGTTTGAACCTATAAAAAGAGTGCTTCATCATGTAGCAAGGGGGAAATTGGATGCCCCCCAAGTGTGAATTCTAATGAGGACAAAGGATGAGGGCCCACTAGCTAATGTGAGATAGGAATGCATGTGAACATGATACAATCACCTAGTGCCATGTGAAAATGCATGTGTCATGACTTGATAAGTAGGACTGTGTCATGCATGTGGAGAATGAGACCGTGAAGTGTTCCTAGATTTAACATGTATAACATGCACCCTATGTGGGAATGTAGTCCTATGAGGAGGTATATGGGACCAATAAAGATTTTTGGGTCTAAAAGAAAAAATCATTTGTGAAGGATATCTAGGTGAAGATGTGGAACTAGTACTAGGAGTGAGAGGAGATTTAGATGCTAGATTAGTGTATTTCAAAGCTATAAGACCATCGACAATAGGTGTAGTATTAGATGCAATAGTGGTAGTAGCAATGGAAGATGTAGTAGTGATAGGTATAAAAGATAAAGGGGTCCATGGTGGGGATGCCTCAAATAGTGACAACATGATGCTCATGTACAAACTTAAGACATAAATGAACTATTGATGAATTGGCTTTAGTATCCTTAGGCCAAGAAAGTCCTAATACCATGTCATGATAAATAACCTTAGATCCAACAAAGAAAGGCATCGAGATAGTAAGAGGCCCAACAATGATTGCGATAACCACATTCCCATAATAAGTAGGTGATCTAAGTGTCATAAGGGATAATGGAAATCTAATAGATTGTAGGAAATATAATGAACATGTATTATGTTTGAAATTAGGATGTGCCATGGCATTTTTAATAACATGAATACCAATAGAAGCATCAATATATAATCTATGTGATGAAAAAGAAGCATGAAAATATGTATCAATGAAAGTCATAACAGATAGGGGAATATTAGTAGTAACAACAAGAAACCCAAGAGGATGATAAGAATGATTAGAAAAAGATTTAGGAACTATTTTTTCATGTTTGGGTAATGGATCATTGAAAATCTTAAGTTTGTAATTGTAATTTGTAGATTTATTTAGGTTTTGAAAATTTGAGTACATTATTATCAATCAAGTCCTGAATCAAATGTATAAGATTAAAGCATCTCTCAATGGTGTGGCCCTTACATATATGATAATCACAGTGTTTTTTTTCATCAAAATTCTTACCACTAGGATGATTAAGATCTAGCTTAAGAGGAGGTGGACGAGAAATCATATTGTTTTCAATGAGTTTAGGCAACAAGATGTGAGGTGGACATAAAAATATAGTAAATATATGTCTTTTAGGCTGGACTAGATATTTATTGGTTGAGATAAAACATTAATAGTAGGTTTAGGATCATTATATTTGTTCTTAAAGACATATTTACTTTGGAATTTTTTACCCTCTTGATAGGAAATATTATCACTATACTTAAGATTGTCCATGGAAAGTAACTTATGTTCTCATTCTATAAGAGTATGACATAAATGATTATAAATAATGAAATGTTGAGTTGTGGAGCTCAATTACTTTGGATTAACATGCAATATTAAACTTGCTGGAAAACATAGTAAGTGACATCAGGTTATGGAAGGATCAGCATCAGTCACCTATGACCGACATCAATCAGGTAAGGAGGAACTATCATCGGTTAGGGCTAACTGGCGTCAGTTACATGTGCAGGAGTGTTTTATTTAACTCTCAGAAATTAGATCTATTTTTAGTATGAAGGAAGATCTATTGATTGTAGTTCCATGGTTAAGTGCCCTAAGTTTGTATGTGCCTATATAAGCATGCAATCTAGGGTTTAGAAGTAATAATTAAGAAGAACTTGCAAAATTTGATGATTATTGTGAGAATAATTGTGAGAGAGATAATTCTTGGTGAGGAAGCAAAGCTTGAGTGAAAGAAAGTAATGTGCATCTGAGAGGTGTGGAAGATTGTAAATATTCATTGTATATATTGTGAAAGCTTTGGATAATAGATTCTCTTGTTTCTTGGTGGTTTTAGCCCACACTAGGTGAACCACGTTAAATATGGGTGTTGATTTATATCTCTTGTTTTATATATTTCATTTTCATAGAATATATGTTTTTATTTGCATGTATGCTTAGATCCGATATATTATCTGTACAACTAGTGTGCTAACCGCAACAACTGGTATTAGAGCTTTGTTTGATGATTTTTTTTGTTGACTAATTTACTCACAGAGGGTTTTCTGATTGAGTGGGAGCTACAACAATGGTAGAAGAAAACAAATACAAGGTAGAGAAGTTTGATGGCTCAAATTATCAATGTATGGAAGATGCAGATTAAGGATTATCAGTATCAAAGAGATTTGTATTTACCGTTGGATGAGAAGTCTAGACCTACAAAGATGACTGATGAAGAATGGAAGATTCTTGACAGAAAGGATTTGGAATCTATAAGATTGAACCTGGCAGCATCTGTGGCTTCCAATATTACATAAGTGACTTCTACGGTAGGGTTAATGAAATATCTTGCTAATTTATATGAAAAACCTAGTGCTTCAAATAAATTTTATGTGATGAAGAAAATATTTAGTTCTAAGATGCATGAAGGTGGATCTGCATCTAGTCATTTGAATGATTTTTGATCTATTGTAAATCAATTAAAATTGGTTGATATACCATTTGATTATGAAGTGAAAGCATTTCTATTCTTATGTTATTTTCTTGATAGTTGGGATAACTTGGTAATGGATGTTAGTAATACAACATCTACTAATAATATTTTGAAGTTTGACGATGTGGTTGGTATAATCTTGAATGGAAGAAATTCGTATGAAGAGTACATAGGAATTGTCATCTGGGAATGCTTTGAATGTAGAAAGTAGGGGTGGGTAGATGAAGAGATCCAAGAGTAAGAGTAATGTGAAATAAAATTCAAGGGATATCATATCTAAATCCATAAGTAAGTCAATTACTTGTTGGAAATGTGGAAAGAAAGGACATGCAAAGAAATATTATTGGTCAAAGGATAATGAGAACCAACAACCAGAAAAAGGTAAAGAAGCAAATATTGTTGCAACATAGGTAATGCAAGATGCTCTTATTATTTATTTAGATAATAGAATTGAATCATGGGTTTTAGATTTAAGAGATTCTTTCTATGCAACCCCTAATAAGGGTTATTTTAGAAATTATGTCCAAGGAAATTTTTGACATGTTTATTTGGGTGATGATGAACCTTACAATATTACTGGTAAAGGGGAAGTTCATCTAAAATTGCAGAATGAAAATACATGGGTATTGAAAATATGTGAGGCATGTGCAAATCCTCAAGAGGATTCTTATTTCTGTAAGGAAACTAGGTGAATTTGGTTGCATGGTTACATTCACAGTAGACTCTTGGAAAGTCACCAAGGGTGATTTTTTTGTGGAAAGAGATAAGAAGGTAGGAACATTGTATTTATTTACCTTTGTTACTGATTCATTTTTTGCATTATCTACTTCAGATTTAGATGCATGCATGTGGCATAATCAGTTGGGCCATCTGAGTAAAAAAGGAATGCATATCTTAAAGGCTAAGGGTAAGTTATCAGATTTGAAAGATCTATATGTTGATTTCTGTAAGCATTATGTCTTTGGAAAGAAAAAGAGAGTGAGATTTCTTAAAGTGGGGGAACCTAAGAAGGATTAGAAATTGGAGCTTGTACACTCAAATGTGTGGGGACCCACGTCAGGTAGCTTCTCATGGAGAATCCTAGTAATATGTTACCTTTCATTGATGATGCTACAAGAAAGGTATGGGTTTATTGAAGATTAAATGTAAATATGATGTTTTTGAGACTTTTAAAAGATGGAAAACCCTTATTGAGAATGAAAAAAATTCAACGGTTACATGAACACCACAAGAGAATGGTGTTGCAAAAAAAATGAACATGACAATCATGGAACACGCTAGAAGTATGAGACTACATTCTGGATTTCCCTTGCAATTTTGGCAGAAGCAGTTGATATAATGGTTTATTTGATTAATCGTGGGCCTTCAAGTTCACTAGATGGAGGAATACCATAGGAATATGGGACCGGAAAAGAGGTAGATCTTTCTTTTCTTAAAGTTTTTGGTTTTGAAAGCTTTTGTGCATATTGATAAGAAAAATAGGAAAAAGTTGGATGTAAAATCCAAGAGATGCACTTTCATTGGTTATGGATCTGGTGATTTCAGATTCCATTTTTGGGATTTAGAGAATTCTAAAATTATTGGGATTCATGATATTGAATGGAATGAAAAGAGAATGTACAAGGATCAAATTATGGCACTCAAGGATGAACTAGTTGAGAAGTTTGTGAATGAAAATGAATTCTCAGATTTAAAATTAATATTGACAGGGTTACATAGTAACCAGTTGACATCAGTTAGCAAAGCTGGGTATCGGTTATAAAAGAGAATAAACGGCATTGGGTTAATAGAATCGACGTCAGTTACATGTGACCAGATTCGATCACTATCAGGTTTGGATACAAATGACCAGAAGGTCTGAAATGAGCCTCCAGTACCCAAAAATCCTATGAGAAGGTCACAAAGGGTAAGTAACCTCTAGAAATATCTACACCTCTATTTTATTTAGTATGTGACTGATAATGGTGAACCAGATAGTTTTGAACAAGCAATGCAGAGATGAGACCCACGTCTAAAGGGAGCATGGCATGGATGAGGAGATGGACTCCTTAGAATATAACAGACTTGGGATTTGGTTAAGTTTCCAACAGGTAAGAGGAAATTATAAAACTAGTGGGTTTATAGGATTAAGGAAGAAGAGGTGGACAGAATGGTACAAGGCAAGGCTTGTAGTAAAGGGATTTGCAAAGAAAGAAGGTATTGACTTTGGTGAAATATTTTCTCCTGTTGTTAAGATGACTTCTATTGACTATTTTTTTTTTATTATTGGCAAATAGTTTTTTGAAAGGGACTATACCCTTGAATACAAAAGAAGGCCTGAGAGCCGGAATAAGAGTGAGAAACAAAAAGAATGGATCAAGATCCAAGTGTTACAATGAAGCTCAAAGTAGCTCAGAAACAGCTACACAAACGAGACATAATAGCAAAACAACAGCAGAAAAACAGCAAACCAACCGCAGAGAAACAGCAAACAGAAGCTCTGCGACTGTTACCCTTACCCAGGCGAAGCGTTACCCTTCAGAGTGGTAGATTTTTTCTTTTTGTTGACCGTTACCCACCCTGATGGAGTCTTCGCGGTTGGAGAAGAAGACAAAGGAGGAGTATTTTCCTTAGTCACGTATGTCCCATTTGGAACAGCCATGTTGCTCTCCTGAGAGATATATTTTTCCTTTTCCATGCTGCCCACAGCAGCTTGTGTATTTTCCATGTTTCTAACAATCTGAGTTTCGAATAAATGAGATAAATTTGTTGCAATTTCCTTGCTGTTAGAAATAGGATTTTCCAATAAAGGAATTTCAGGGACAAACCCAGATTCAGCCTTAGCATTTGAATTTGAATCAAGGTCCTCTTTGCATCAAAAACCAAATGTTCCGGGAGGGCATCCTTCCACCAACTGCGTTTCTCATGCTGGCCCTTTGCCAACCCACAAGCAATAGAGGTATGACCTAAACAGAAACACTTTCTGCATCGAAATGGAAGGCCCTCGTAATCTAAAGGTTGTGACCAAGTTCTGTTTTGCACCCTAAGATCAATGGTTGCTGGGAGGTTTTTAGCCGTGTCAAGTTCCACCAAGATTCGAGCATAGGTAGTGTGGGTGTAATCAGAAGTTTGAGAGTCTATAAACAGCGTAGTTCCCAAGGTGTTTCCAATAGATTTCAAACATTCACTACTCCAAAATTGGAGGGGTAAATGGGGCAGTCGGATCCAAACAGGTTTGCATGAAAAAGACTCAGTGAGCGGGTTGAAAGAGGGGAACCAGGGTTTAATGATCAGGTACTTAGATTGGAAAACCCAAAGCTTGGAAGCGATGGAGTTTTTATCAGCAATTGAAGAGAAAGTCACTATGAAGATACCTTTAGCACACGGATATAAGTCTAACCTCCCAATGAGCAGAGGAGTCCAGTTCTTGGAGATCCATGCATGTAGGTCAGGAAGGCTGGGCCAGAGTCCTCCAAATCTGCAGATCAGAGCATGTTCCTGATAGTATTTTTCAGTCGTAATGACCTCCTCCCCAAATGTTATGCATGGAGTAATGTTTGCTAGTTTCATAGGAGAATCCTTACCTCTTAATGCATCCTTGAATGAGGTTACAGTGGGGCCGTGAGTAGATGCGCCTTTTCCATTCCCGAGCAGAGCATGGTGAACTCCCAGGACAGGTGCTCCATCACCACCAGGGGGAGCTTGACCGGTGATTGTGTCGTCTCCCTTAGAAGATGCAAAAGTGAGATTAATCCAAGAAAGGGCCGAGTCCTCTTGATCTGGGGAGGAAGAAGGACCGCTGCCCACCCTAGTCCTGGTGCCTCCCGTGGATCCCATACCCTATTCGTACTATATTGATTTTAGTTGCAGTACATGATTTTCATTTAGATCAACTAGATGTGAAGATGACTTTCCTTCATGGTGATTTGGATGAAGAGATTTATATGCAGTAAGAACTTGGGTATGAAGTCAAGGTTAAGAAGAAATTAGTGTCCATGTTAAAAAAGAGCCTATATGGGCTCAAGCAAGCTCCAAGGAAATGATACACGAGGTTTGATAGTTTTATGCATGAGCACGGTTACTTGAGATGTGAATATGACCATTGTGTTTATCTCAAGAAACTTGAAAATGGGAGCTATATTATTTTGTTACTGTATGTGGATGATATGCTTATTGTAGGATCTAGTATGTAGGACATTGGTGAGCTTAAGGGAAAGCTAGATCACACATTTGATATGAAGGATTTAGGAGTTGTAAAAAGAATCATTGGCATGTAAATATATAGAGACGGGAAGAACACAAAAATTTATTTGTCTCACGAGGATTATATCTATAGGGTGTTAGAAAGGTTCAAGATGCAAATGAAAAACCTGTTAGTACATCTATGGTTGGACACTTCAAATTGAGTAAAGAGTAGTGTCCTTCATCGCATGAGGAGGTCAAATACATGACATGTGTTTCATATGGTTTAGAAGTTGGGATTTTCATGTATGCTATGTTTTTTACCAGACCAAACATTACACACGCAGTGGGAGTTGTGATTAGATATATGGCTAATCTAGGTAAAGAGCATTGGAAAGTAGTCCAATGGATACTCAAGTATTTGAAAGGGACATCTAGCATGTAGTTATGCTATGGAGGTTCAGATATTTCATTATGTGGCTATGTTGATTTGGATATAGCTGGAGATCTAGATGGTAGGAGGAGCACTACTAGATATATTTTCATAGTAGGTGGGATGAAAGTTAACTGAATTTCAAGATTATAGAATATTGTGGATTTTTTTACTACAGAGGTAGAGTATATTGCAGCTACAGAGGCTAGTAACGATATGATATAGATGAGTAGGTTCATTAAAGAGTTGGGAAAGGAGCAAAATGATTTCAAACTGTTCAGTGATAGTCAGAGTGTAATTCATTTGGAAAATATCTTAGCATTTCATTCAAGAATGAAACACATTCAGTTGAGGTATCATTTCATACGACAGGTATTGGAGGATGGGAACTTGAATCTAGAAAATATTCATATGAGTGAGAACCCTACGGATATGCTAACAAAGCCATTATCAAAGGAGAATTTGGAGCTACACTCCACTTCTGTTGGTTTTCGAGTTTGAGACTTGAAGAGGAAGAAACAAATCTAAGGAAGGATCCAAGAATGACGTTGTACAGGTATGGTGCAGTAATTAATCTCCAAGTGGGAGATTGTTGAGTTGTGGAGCTCAACTACTTTAGATTAGCATGCAATATGAAACTTGCTAGAAAACACAGTAACCGACATCGGTTATGGAGGGACCAGCATCGGTCACCTATGACTGGCATCGGTCAGGTAAGGAGGAACTGTCATCAGTTAGGACTAACCGGTGTCGGTTACCTGTGCGGGATTGTTTTATTTAACTCTCAAGAATTAGATATATTTTTAGTATTAAATCATATCTATTGATTGTATTTTGTGGAGGACCAAACCAACAACTATGGGTAATGGGCATAAAAGAGAAATCATACAAGACATATAACCTCTAAGGTTTGGAAAAGAATAGATCTAATAAAGAGAATGAAATTGTCAGGTTCACCAAATGATTAAGTCTTACTCAAATGACTAGATTAAATCAGAAATATCATAAACATACAATATAACAACATTCAAGGGAAAATAAATACAACCAACAATAGGATAAGAGTGACTTAGTTGATATCTGACTATCTAGACTGGATCTAGTCTAGATAGATGGTGGAACAAGTTCAATCTAGACTGCATGTGCTTCGTCTGGAAAATAGTGATCCAAAAGGTAACCTAGACAATACTTCCCAAGAGGGGACAAGATCATTTAAGTGCTAGTCTCTAAACTAGGCGCTAGTGTCCTGGAAAGGTGTGTAGATTTGATTCTTTAAGTTTCTGTTAATGTCACCTTCACTTCACTCTGTGTCGCATCCACTTCACTTTAGGGTCCTATTTTCACACCTTTACCTACAAAATAAAACATATCTAGCTGCACAAAACTCAAACACAAATTAGATGGAATAAAAGATGCAAATTTTTTAGTCGGATTGACCTCGGGAATCACCCCAATGTGATTTTCACCAAGTATTGCACTACATTTCAAACTCAATTTTGTTCAGGTGTGTGTGTGTGTGTGATAGAAAATTTTCCCTTGAAACTAGGTTTCTCTTATGCAAGTTGCATCAAAATGTCAAGATACAACTACTTTTCCCCCCAAGATAATGTGTGTCATAGAATTTAGAATTTTCTCTTCCTATGCAGTGAATAATGTAGCTCAAATGCATTCCTCAAGTTTTCCCTTTTTCCCAAGTAATAGGTAGAAGATAATAAACCGATTTCCCTTTAGAATAGTTAGTAGGTTATGTATATATATGATTCCTTTTATTTAATTTCAACAATAACAACACTAGAAGCCAACCCAAAGTGATAAATACAATCTTAGAAAAGATAAATAAGTGAAAGGTCATTTTTAAAATATAAAAACCAAATTAAGGTACATAAGTGCCCATAGGGGGACAGTAGTGTCAGGAACTCCTATCCCTTACTCGGCATTTTTGTTCAAAAAGTTCCAAGGATAAAATATGAAATGATCAACTTAGTGAAATATTGTGTGATTTCCAAAAGCAACAGAATAATTCCATAAAAAGTAGAGGATGAAATCATGGGAAGATAAAACAATATCAATGTAAAGAAAAACAAGTGTTATCAATGTTTGGTTTTCTTACATAAGAATCATGCATATAACGACATACTATAGGCATAATGTAATAGTAATAAGTCCTTAATTTTTTGTATACAATTATGTGCATTATTGATAGTACTGAATGGTATATAAACATTTACAACTTTTTTATTGGTAGATGTTACCGAAAAATGCACTACCACAACAAGGATGTCATTTGTGCTAGGAATCCGCTCACTATGTTATTATTTTTGGTTATTTATTCAAGATAACAATAAAATACAATGTTTAGGGGCTGAAAATGCACAATTTTTTGTTTCCCAAATGCATGATAGAAAATGTGATGCTCATTTTAGCTGTAAAACTATGTCGCAAAATCTCCTTCATCAAGGTTATTACTATCCCATAATGGAAATGGATTCTATGAATACATCAAATGATATAACCAATTCCAAAATCATAGTAATATAAATCAAGCTCCATCACACACTTTATAACATATTGTTTCCCCAAAACCATTTTCATTATGGGTATTTCACCTTATGGGTAATATTAATCTTGAATATGCTCAAGGACATAAATTTATTATTATAGAAACTGAATATTTTACTAAATGGGTTAAAGTAGCGTCCTTAGAGTTTACCAAGGGTGAGGATATATGTAATTTCCTATGTAAAAAAACATCATCACTTGATTTTAGGTACCTTTGATAATCATCATTGATAATGGGCCTTCCTTTAAGAATTAAACAAATGAGAAATGTTATGCCAAGTTCAAGACCAAACATACATTTTCTACTCCTTACCACCCATAAGGAAAATGGCCAGGATGAAGCTACTAATGAGACTGAAATCAAAATAATTCATAAAAATGTTGCTACACATGGAACTAACTATCATAATCATATTATTTATGCCTTATGGGCTTATCAAACTAATGTTCAAACACCTACAAACACTATACCTTTCTCCTTATTGTATGGGTCAAAATCCATACTCCCATTAGAATTAGAAATTACCTTGTTAAGGGTCTCATTTAAAGACACTAGTAAGGAAAATTATTATTGAAAAAAACACTTGTAAGAACTAAAAATACTTGATTCTAGATCTGAAAAATCTCTCAAACACCTTTTCATGTACCAAGAACGTTCCAAACATGCATATAACACAACAATTTGTGTTCATAAGTTTCACATTAGTGATATTGTTCTTAAGGAGAATTAGTTAAAATATTAATGTCGAGACTTCACTTAAGGGAAATTTTAAACCCAACTGGTTAGGCCTCTATATTGTTACTGAAAGATTAAGCCCCAATGTTTATTGTTTAGCCACACTCAAGGGAAAATCTATCAAAAATACAATGAATATCTCGCACTTGTGACGATATCATACTTGATATTACTATTACAGCAATACAAAAAACATTCAAATAATCATGTTATAAAAAATAACTCAAATATTTACAAAATACAAAATTAGTACTTATTCATGACCTAATTTGACAAGCTTCTCACTTTACACTTGTTTTTTTCATGTGGTCTTGATCGATAGAATATTTCTCTATATCATCATTATGGATGTGTAAATGAGGTATATTGAGATTGATACATGATAAAAACAAATTGATGCAAGATGATGGGTGACAACTTCATCCCTTTCCAACGACACTAATATTTGGAGGCATTTACTACAATATGTAGGTTCTTTCATTTCATTTCATTTATTTTACTTTTCCTCATCATGCTTGATGTTATGTGTGTGTGTGTGTGTGTGTGTGTTTTATGTTTTGAGCTAACATGACTAACATGTGTCTTATGCAATGTTAACCTATCTTATTTTATGTTCTGTTTCACGACTATTTTCTATACTTGTTTGTTACATTGCTTTCTTACTTTCTTATGTTTCCTACTTGAATGCTTATTGTATGTGTCACAACACCTTCATTATTTTATGACATTATGGGTGTACCATATATGTGGCTCTATGCCTATATTTCATGTATACACGTTTGTTTTTTAAAATATGGCCTTAATGCCTTTTATGTGATTGTATTATGACACTATGGGTGTCCTGTGTTTGCAGCTTTATGCCTTCTTGTGAATATTTTCAATGTGATCACTTGTGTTAGCTTGGTTAACTAGATGTCTTCATTGAAATGTTTACTTTATTCTATACGCATTATTATTATTATTATTATTATTATCACTTGTTGCATCTAGTGTGTTTCTTTGTGTGTCATGGTTTCCAGAATGTGCAACCCATTTTCAAGAACAATTTCCCAATGGTGGAGACCATTACAACCTTTTATTTGATCTAATGCATATTATTAGACTTATCTGACATGGGTACAATTTTGTTTTTAATTCACACACTCAAACACTTTATCACATGTGTCTCAAAAGAGGGGGCATTAATCGCGATATATTCTACATCTACAACTAGCACAAGTAGACTACAAGATACATGCACATGTTTTTATAGTGTATAAATCTTCACAAACAAGAAAAATATAAAAATTTACAAAAATCAATAATGGTCAAAACTATACACTTCGAGTCAATATCATAATACGTTCCAAAACCTACTAGATGTTCTCGACCTGGAGGTAGAATATTAAAAACTTCCAATAATTTCAAATTCTTACATCTATTTATAGAATTTTGATATACATTTAGACACATATGACATAGTTTAGAGAATTAAATAGGGGGCATGATTACTTCATTCCTTCTCCACTACACTACTCGGATACATTTACAAGAACATGGTCTGGGAGGATGGGCCTTCTCCTCCATTATATTATTTCAAAATTTACATACTTAGACTCAATTATACAACATTCTTTTTTAATTGTGGTTTATTTATAAATTGGGCCTATAGATATTTACAATGGTGTGAACCGTGGGGTTTTAGAAGTTATTAAAGCAGCTAAGTTCTTCGTAGGTTGTCCTTCCTATCCTCTTTCAGATTTATGAGGGAATATATCAAGGTTACTAATTTTTTTAAGACATGGTCTTCTCTCCTAACAGGGTTCCTCAATACATATCTATTTCTTCTTTGGTGTTGGGTTGCATGCACTAAAAACTCTAGTTTATCCTTTGATACATTTGGGGATTGATCACCCATAGTCTTTTGACATTTCAACAAAAACTCTAAATTTCCAAAGTACAACAAGAAAGAGAGCTCCTCCCTCCCCAAATGAACAATTGTATTCCTTCCTTGTTTTACATATCTTTTACTTGAATTTTTAAAAATTTACTTTTACAAAATTTAAAATCATTATTTACATTTGAGTTATAGTTTAATTAATACTATGGACATTGACTACATTATGTGTCACAATTTGATAGAAATTAGGACACTGAGAGAGGGGTGTATCAGTGTCTGTTCATATTTTAACTAAAAATTCAATTTACTTAATTTATGACAATAAATCCAAAGCAACAATCACAAGAAGATAACAAGGAAAAAATTACATAGTAACAAAATTTAACGTGGGAACCCATACTAGGAGAAAACCTAATGAAATCAAGAACTAGCTTAGGACAATAATGTCATGTTAATGTTACATTGATTTCATGGTTGAGCTTCAACGCAACCTGGAGCTGTAACTCAAAAATTCAACCAAGCTGCCACTTAGTCTTTGACAAG
This sequence comes from Taxus chinensis, assembly GCA_019776745.2. NCBI lineage: Eukaryota > Viridiplantae > Streptophyta > Pinopsida > Cupressales > Taxaceae > Taxus > Taxus chinensis. The sequence continues at coordinate 889,483,708 of CM034147.1, read as the reverse complement.
CTTCAACTTTCCTATAAGCTTCAACTCCCAACTTTAGTCTAGCAAAAACTGACCTTTAGTAAGATTCAACTTATAGGGAAGAAACAACTCCCCACATGCTAAGTTGTAACTTCAAATTTTTCACATTTTTTTTATCACACTTAGTTTTTTTCTGAAACAAATGATGGTGACCACTCAATTAGTTCACTTCTCATCTCAATTCTTCTTATAATTCCCCTTTCTTGATCATCTAATCAAAATCTAGTATGTGTCATGTAAGGCTCACATTCTCTAGCATATTCATAACATATTTTCACTCATTCTCTTCACCTGGTCACAACCAACTATTTGTTATACAAACTTTAGCTCATTCAACCTGTTGTAATATCTATGATAAAATATGTTCCTCAATCATGTATTCTTGACAAAAGTATCTCCTATATTTTCTCTCTCAAATGTCTCAAACTTTCAATCATATAACCTCCTGCATGAGAACATTGCATACAATTTATACATGTACATGATAATGCATTCAAATCAATTAAGAAGACAATCATCAATTCATCATCATCTCTTTCATGTTTAATGCTCTATCTTCACCTGCACTCTTCTATTGAAAGAAAGTAAATAACACTCATATCTTACTTTGTATAATCTTTTCACTTCCCACTTATCTCAGGTTTATTTTATGTATCCTGAAATATCATCAATTATCTCTACTAAATTTTAAACTCACATCCACTACCTCCTTTAAAGCTTCAACACCTAACTAGAACACAACAATATGCCCTTTTAATCATGCTCCTGATTCCCCTTTCTTGATCATCTAATCAAAATCCAATCTATGTCATGTAAGGCTCACATTCACTAGTATCTTCATAACATGTTTTCACTCATTCTCTTCACCTGATCAAACTCAACTCTTTTTCATACAAGGTTAAACTCATTCAACCTACTGCAATCTCTATTATAAAATATATTCTTCAATCGTGTATTCTTGACACAATTATTTCCTTGATTTTCTCTCTCAAAGCTCTCAAAATTTCAAGCATATAACCTCCTACATGAGAACATTGTATAAACTTTATACATGTACCTACTGATGCATTCAACTCAATTAAGAAGACAATCATCAATTCATCATCATCTATTTCATTTTCAATTCTCTATCTTCACCTGAAACTCTTATATTGAAAGTAATTCAATAACACTCATATCTTACTTTGTATAATATTTTCACTGCTCACTTATCTCAGGTTCATGTTATGTATGTTGAAATATCATCATTTATCTCTACAACATTTTAAACTCACAGCCACTACCTCCTTTAAATCTTTAACACCTAACTAAAACAAAAAAATATGTCCTTTTATATTATGTCCAGTCTTGGCTCCTATCTTTTCAACTTCATATATGACACCTCTTCATTTTTCAATCTTTGATGCACATACAAGGAAGTTGTAACGTTTTCATAAAAACTGCTTTGGAGAAATATTTTAGCATCTAATCAGATTTTGTTTGATTTCATGGACTTGTCAGGTCTGTTTAGATGCCCTGAGATCAACTAATGACAAAAATACCATTGACACGCCTTTGAAAACTAAAGACAATTTCCTGAGCCCTGGGAAAACTATTCTTTTGTAATTACATTTTTTTGTCAAACCTCTGATTCAATGAGTACAAAATTAAGAAAACATTTAGAACTTCACTTTAGGCCTCATAAATATTCACATGCATTACAATATAATCTTTGAGATACTTTGTATCCCTTTAACAACTTTTCATATTCTCCTTCACTCGCTAATTTATTTCAAACCTTGATTGTAGTGGTTGTGTCAAGTCACAGTTCTAAATATACTCCATTTAGTCTTCAGCCTATACCATTCATCTCCATTGTTTTGTTTGAAACTAAAACAAGGCATGTAAGACCTTATTCACAGATCATTGTTCCAAACATGAAGGCGTTGTTCATGATTCTTAGCATTATCAAAATCTAACAGATATGAAGGATCACAATCAAAGAAGATTTTTTCATACCATGGGAAATATGTGATCATCTTCTTCAGAGCATGTAGAGAAATACTTAGGGGCACTTCATCCATTACTGCCATCAAGGAACCATAACACCCTCATACTTCTTCATGATACGTTCATCAAGACAATTTATATATTTTGTTGCTTGGAATGATATGATATTTAAGTAAACAACCATTCCCACACCCTTTTAAAAGAAAAAACTCCTTTAAATAAGGATAAACAACCTTCAAAAACATTTGGCATTCATGTTTTGTCTTATGACATGCCACCAAGATTATAGAAGTTTGATCTCCCATACTGTAAAAAGAAAGGGTTTCTAATTTCAAACCATCATCCATTATTTGAAGGTTCATGACACGTTGTTGTTCAGATTTATGTCAATGTGACTGAATGAACACTTCATTAGAGATCCCAACTGTAATTTCTCATTCATCCTTTACATCAGATGTATGTATATCTTCATGACTTAAGCCACTGTCTCTGTCATTTCTAGATGGAAATAAGAATGAACACCCAATATTTAAAAGGAAGATGCTCTACTTGGTTAAACTCTTGAATAAAAAATTAAAACCAATGTTATGATATAATCTCTTCCTTAAAAACCTATCTCACCAAATTGCATTCATCAAATCAAGGAAATTGAGCATAAAGTTTTAGAATTTTTAGGACCATGTATAGTTGGGGTTTTGAATTTCAAACCCTAGCTCTATATTGGGAGACATTTTATCTTATTGTTCATAATTTTGTGGTTAGAATGACTGTATACACAAATTTCTTACATTGATACCTCAATCTTCTTTTGCATTGGTTACAAATACACCTTCATAGTTTATGACCAAGTACAATCTTACTTGAATGTTTCAAACATTTAAACCCTGACTTCAATAGATGGAAAGTAATTACTAAGAAAACCTTTTATTCAATGCAACATAGGAGAATTTCTAATAGAAACCATTCCTTGGATCACTATTGAATCACACACCAACTTGAAGGATTTCCACATGAGAAACATATAATCTATGACAAAAATCATGGTTTCTTTGAGATGACAAGTGCATGAATTTAATCTAAACACTTCTTACTTGCAAGAAATATCTACTCACAATACCATCCATAGTGATTAGCCTATTAGGAGGGATTGTACACCATCTTCACAACTTGAGATCATGGTTTCTAATGATAAACCCACAAACACAACTCAGAATTCAATCTTTTTGTTAAGACCAATCCAGGACCTAGTTGGAGAAAAGAGAGCTATGACTATATACCACTTCAACAAGATAATTTTGAGCATAAAAACTCATTTTTTACCTATAAAATGTGTTCATATTCACTTCTTAGCTCAATTCTCAAGTCAGGGCACTTAATACAACCTTCAAGTGTCTTCCAAGCATTCATCACTTGCTTTATATGACTGCACTTTGGTGGTGAGAGAGAAAAGGAACTAATCTCACACCACAAGTTTGAAAAAAATGCCTAATATCCTTCTAGATCACTGAATAGACATCAAGCATAAGAAATCACACCTGATTTTTCACCTTGGAATCTTCAAGACCAGACTATACATGTAAAAATTTTAAAATAGAGGCATTTTTGTACAGTGTAATTATGCATGGATTAGTAAGAATGACACCATATTTTCCTAGGAGAATCTTACCCAAACCTGGGTTATTCCAAAACTTACACAAGTCATTTTGAGTCAATACAACACATTTTTTGCTTATCGTTTCAAGGATGCTTGAGGAGAGGGAAACCCTGTTAGAAAAATGATCAAAACTTATTTGGTTCTTGTCCAATTTCCCTCAAAAAAATTTAAAACATTTAGGCTTAGAGTGCTCTTAAAAAATTCCTTATATTATTTATCCTAAGGAGACTTGAATATTTTTATTGGATGCTAAAAAGCCAGGGTGCTCATATTGCATTCCTTAATAAACCAGTTTTAGTAAAAACTTGCATAACTTCCACAATATTCTTCAAAAATTGATGAAACTTGACATTAATCACTATAAAACATCCATCTATATTATCTATAGGTTTATTTCTCATAGATACTCTTGTATATCCCAAACTAATCTCATTTTCCTAATCATTCAACTGTTAGTCCTCAAAAGGCAGGTTTAGTGAGAATTTGAATTTTGCCTCCAAAAGATAGAGTAGGACTTGTGAATGCTCATAAATTCCATAGGAAATATCCATAGGCTCATACCATTCTTACCTAGTATGTACATGACCTGGATTGATCTCTTACACCTCATAAGGCTTTAGAACTAGACCTAAATGAACCTGTTACAACTGTGACTCTAAACATTTCCCATGTTTCTCATTCCAAAAGCTCTTGCACATGCTAGAATAATCATTTGTGACCTGTAGAACACTTTATCTAAGATTACCAACCATATCCATACCTCCAGTGAGCCCCTACCTCACTAACCAAGTATGTAACACACTAAAGCCATCCTGAATGCTCACTAAACACCATTGAACTGAGCCTCACTTCACCACTCAAAACTTTGCCATAAATATTAAACTTAACATAAATTAAAACACAAATGCACAAAGGTTAAAAAATCTCCATCTTTTTCATTGATGGTAATAATTTAGAAAACCTTTGATGGAATGGCAAACAATCACATCATCTCCATAACATTCATGTCTCATTTTTTATAGTACTCTCTCCCCCTTTAACATCTATGAAAAATGTATACAAGCCCAAAACCTATGAGTAGTAAGAAATAAAACAATGAAAAAGTATGGCCTTACCTCAAAAATCTCCCCTTGGATTAAGCTTACTCCCTTGCCAGTTGTGCCTTGACTGGATGTATGGATGTCTCCACCAATCAACTTCATTACTCCCCCTGAACTTATGCTCATACATATTCAGGTATTCACTCACTTCGCCATGCTCTAAGAAATTCCTTGAAATTGTGAAGTAGTTCCCCTACTGTCAAATCTACTTCATTTGATTTGCTATTTGATTAGGCTTAGATTCCTAAATTATCATGTTAGAGCTTTTTGCCCAACTTTTTTCCATCCATAGAATCCTTTATATGTCATGAGCCAAGTCTATGCACCTCCCCCTAGAATCATTTCATCCTTTTAGCTTTCTCTAAAAGTAAAATGAAAAACTTTCATGTACTTAATTTTCCTTCAAGCCATAAGAATTGGACTCAACCTTCTTTATTACAGTCTCTAATGCATTCAGTTCCTTCAAAGTACTTTTTTGCTTAATCCATGTTATTTCACTCTTCTTTGAGGACTTACCTCCTCATGAAGCCAAAGTTTTCAACATAAACATTTTAATCAATTTTTCTCCTACCATGCTCAGGGATAACATAGTTAGAAATTTTTTTACATACAACATTTTAAGACTTTTCTCAATAGTATTCAAGGCATAAAAATAGATCCCAAACATTCATATGATTGGCCAATATGACAGTCTGTGTACACAATCTAACACTATTTCCCTAGCTGTGATAACCTTCTGTGTGTCTTCTTTTTCCTTTTTCAAATCATTAGATACTTCACAAAATCTTTACATATGACATCTAGACATCACTCTTAAATCATATATGTACAACTAATTAGATAAGGCTTCAACTCAGAAGACTGACTCTTTTAAAATATTAATACCTTCAAAGCTTACCAACACATTCACTTGTAGAAATTCATTTCCTTAGATCCAAACATTAACACTTCCTTATCATGGTATTATGCATTCCATTACATCCTTGCAAAGAAAGGAATCATGTTTGATCCTTATTGTCCCTCAACAGTTAGCAACTATTTTTGCACCATAAAAATAGAGATAAAGATTGTCTTGACATGAATGTGATTAAGATATTCAGAATTGCACCCATAATTATGCACCTCATGAATTTCACCTTCTTCTCATGACTCAAAGTTGTTAGAACTATAATATTAAGTGCATCATAATATTTTGTTTATAGTTAAATCAATATAGAATATTTTTATATTCTGAATATTATTTACATATAAAATTTATATTAGGTTTGTTAGATATTACTTAATTATTTATTTATTAAATTGGGGGTGTGCCCTGTCACTTAATATGGACATAACCATTTGAGTTATTTAAATATGAATAGTAGTTCATATTCATAATATCATGTGAAGATCATTATTGATTCTGAGTAAATACAGGGAGTAGAAGGAGGAAGGAGTTATTGCAACTGTGATGTAAATGTTTCTCTATAGTGGATTATTCTTTCGTGGTTTTTTTACACACTTGATATAGTTTTTCCAAATGTTAAATTTTGTGTCACTATGACACCTATTCTTTATTCTTGTTTATTTATTTCACTCTTATAAAGTTATTTATAATGTTTAGATTAATATTAATTGTTAATTCAATTTCATATCTCGGCCCTAAATAAGGAAGCTTGACGGGAAATAACACTTTTGAGGACCCTTCAACAACTGTAATAGACATGGATACAAAAATAATTGACTTATCTTGTGAACACATGACATTGCCATTGACAGAACTATTTAGTACAAGGAAAACTATCAAGTCAAAACTATTGAAAATACCTGCAACAAACTATGCTCAAGGAATACTTCCATGACTTTACAATTTGTAACCTGAACGTGATAAGATCAATATTTATAAGAACCTTGCATACCTTAAAACACTGATGGACTCCTTTCAACAACTATTGATGGTAACTTTCATTCAAGAGCATGCTTTGAACCATTTACACAACTTTAGCATGGAGACTTTGATTCATATTGGTAGAAAAATGAGGAGTAAAAATTTCTTCTTTTATCTGGTATATGCCTTCTATAATCTTATAGAAGGCACACCACTTTATGAGAATCACTTCAAAATAAGAGATACTCATCAAAGGAACATGATGACTCAAAATTTCCTTTTCTTTCCTTTGAAACATTGTTAGCATTATTCTTGGATGCATTCCTTGGCATGACAACACATCACTTGAGCTCTCACTTTCTGATTGAGTGCCCGATAACATACATGTTGCAACTTCATATTTACTTCTATCTATCACTACTTGAGGAAGGATTTATTCATTTGCACTTAGATATGTCTTCCTTCTTCTTGATTTTTCATTACTTCCTGCTATCTTATTTGTTATGATATCCCATTAATGTCATTGATAGTTGAGTCTCTTCAATATCTTCCCATGTTATCCATCTTCTCATTATTTTCTTCTTCAACTCCTAGAGTTTTCTTTCCTTTGACCTTGTATATGACTCACTTTACTTTCTTCTTTCCAGTGTCTCTCTCTAACATGGCTGACTTGGTCTTTCATTCTTATAGTTTTTTTCACCTTGAACATATTCTTTTTTCTTTCCTTTTTAATGCATTCATATTGTATCTATATCTAGGTAATTCATGACAGTGTCTAGCAAAATGCCCTTGCCCATGACAGTTGAAGCATACAACCTGTTTCTTTCCTCTCTGAGTCCTTCTTTTTCCCAAAACTAACGTAATGGTTCTTCTAGGAAATACTTGGATATGTGAGATTTTTATTTGCAATTGAAACATACAATATTCTTTTCATATTCAGTCCTACAAGCTCTCCATGGGTGTTATTTATCTATCTTACTCATGCAATCCCTAACTCTATGTCCAAAAATATGGCATGAAAAAAAAATTCCATGAAACTTACTAGGAAATCTCCTTGCATTTGGCTTGCTTTATGGGATTCTTGATTTCTGAATGTCCTTGACATGATGTATGAATTGACTCAAACCCTTCAATGTATTTTTCCTTGCTTGTTTTAGAATTCATCTCTTAGAGTCTTTAGCTTTGCACTTAGTTTATCGTGTTCTACAACTTTGGATTTGATAACAATCTTGGCATGATTCATGGCTAAACTCATGCTCCAACTCACACTGATTTGCTTCACTTTTAAGAACTAGACTTGATTTATCATTTGGATGTCTTTGTTTTGTTTAGAAGATTCTTAGGATTTCTTGTACTTTCCTTATTTCTTTGATATGTCATTAGTTTACTTGTGACTTCTTTTAGACTCATTCCTTAGAGTCTTCACTTCTTCTTCATATTTTAAGTAGTATTTTCTTTTATCTTTTAGTGCCTTTGACACATTCTCAACATATGAATCCACTTCATTTAATTCTTAGCCATGATTGGCTTCCATGAACTTGATTTCAGTACTTTAACTCATTTATAAGGGCTTGAGAAATCTCATAATTATTTTTCAAAACTGAATTATGCTAATGTACCCATCATTGTGCATTCAAGATCACCTCCAAGTTGTTAAACTTGAATCAAGAGGAACAATCTCTGATACCAATTGTTGGAAATCTAGGACACTGAGAGGGGGGGTGAATCAGTGTCTTTCTCAGAACTTTGAAAAACTATTTAGTTCACTTAAAATGTTACCATGAAACCAAACAATAATTTTCAAGCAGTAAAAATGAACATATAGAGCACACAAAGACAAGATTTAATGTGAGAAACCCAAACTAGGAAAAAAAACCCATTGAAACTAAGAACTAGGCTTAGGACAAGAATGTGTCATGTAATCTGTTACATTGATTTCAAAGTTGAGCTTCTACTCAACATGGAGCTACAATCCAAGATTAAACCAAGATACTACTCATTCTTTGAAAAGCTTCAAATTTCTTGGAAGCTTCAAATCCCAACTTTAGTTCAGCAACAACTGACCTTTAGTAAGCTTCAACTTACAAGGAAGAAACAACTCCCCATATGCTGATAGTTACAACTTAGATTTTTTTTGAGTTTTTTGATCACACTTAGTTTGTTGTCTCAAACAATTGATGGTGACCGCTAAGTTAGTTCACTTTTCTTCTCAATGAGGCTCATCAATTCCCCTATATTGCTCATCTAATCAACTTATCCAATTTTGTACAAAATTTCTAAGGCTCACTTTTCACTGTGTTTCTTCCACAACATGATTATTAGTCACTTCTTCAGCTCACTTGTCTTCAATCAACTCTTTGTCATACAAGGTTTAAGCTCATTCAACTCTGCTACAATCTCTACTATACAAGCACTATTCTTCAATTTCATGTATTCTTGACACAAGTATCTCCTTGATTTTGTCTCTCAACATCTCTAACAAAACATTTACGAGCATACAAATTTCTACATTAGAACATCACATACATTGTATACATGTACCTACTGACTGCATTCAACTCAATTAAGAAGAGAATCATCAATTCATCATCATCTATTTCATGTTCAATGCTTTATCTTCACCTAAAACTCTTTTATTGAAATTAATTCAATAACCACTCATAATCTTACTTTGTATAATCTTTTCAATTCTTGCGTATCTCAGGTTCATGTTAAGTATGCTAAAATATCATCAATTATCTCTACAACATTTTAAACTCACAACCACTACTCCTTTAAAGCTTCAACACCTGACTAGAACACAAAAAGATGGCCTATTACATTTTGTCCATTTTTAGTTCCTATCTTTTCAACTTCATATGTGACACCTCTACATTTTTCAATATTTGATGCACGTACAAGGAAGTTGTAAGGTTTTCATAAAAACTACATTGGAGAAATATTTTAGCATGTAATTAGTTTTTATTTGCTTTCATGGACTTGTCAGGTTTGTTTATATGCCCTGAGATCAACTAATTACCAAAATACCCTTGACACACCTCTGACAAATGAAGAGAGTTTACTGAGTCCTACAAACTATTCTTTTGTAACTTACAAATCATGTCAGACCTCTTATTCAACGATTAAAAAATGAAGATCACATTTTCAACTTCACTCTAGGCCTCATAAATATTCACATGCGTTATAATATACTCTTTGAGATGTTTTATATTGATTTAACAACTCTTCATATTCTCCTTCAATCACCAAGTTATTTCAAAGCTTACTTGAAGTGGTTGTGTCAAGTCATAGTTCTAAATATACTCCATTTAGTCTTCAACCTATGTCATTAAGCTTCACTCTTTTGTTTGAAACCAAAATAGGGAATGTAAGACCTTATTCATAAATCATTTTTTCAAAATTGAATATGTTGTTCGTGATTATTAGCATTATCAAGAGCTCACAGTTATGAAGGATCACAATCAAAGTAATATTTTTTCGTACCATGGGAAATATGCGATCATATTATTTGGAGCATGGAGAAACAAAATTAAGGGCATGTCATCCATTACTTCCATCAGGGAACCATAACACCCTCATACTTCTTCATGATATGTTAATCAAGAAATTTTATACAATGTGTTTCTCAGACTGAGATGATATTAAAGTAAACATCATTCCCACACCCTTTCACAATAAAACACTCTTTTAAAAAAAGTATAAATACCTTGCAAAAACATCTGACATTCATGTTTTGTCTTATGAAATTCCACCAAGATTATCGAAGTTTGATCTCCCAAACTGTACAAATTGAGGGTTTTTAATTTCAAACCCTCATCCATTATATTTTAAGGCTCATGACACGTTGTTCTTCATATTTATGTCACTGTGACTGAATTAACACTTCATTTGAGATCCCAACTACAATTTCCCAATCATACTTTGCATCAGATGTACGTATATCTTCATGACTTACAGCCACTATCTTTAGATCATTTCTAGATGGACACAAGAATGCACACCCAGTCTTTAAGAGGAAGATGTTATACTTAGTTAAAATCCTTGAATAAAACATTTAAACCACTATTTTGAGATAATATACTCCTTACACAACCTATCTCACCAATTTTGACTCACCAAATCAAGGAACTCAAGCATGAAGTTTTAGAATTATTAGGACTGTGTATAGTTGGGATTTTTAATTTCAAATTCTAGCTCTATATTGGGATACCTTTTAGATTTTTGTCATCATTGTGTGGTTAGAATGAATGTATATAAAAATTTCTTACAATGATCCCTCAATCTTATTTTTTCATTGGTTATAAAGGCACCTTAATAGTTTAAGCCCAATTATAGTGACTAGTCCTACTTGACTATTTCAAACATCTAAACATTGACTTAAAAAGAGGGAAATTCCTTACTAAGAAAACCTTTTATTTAATGCAACATAGGCACATTTCTGAGAGAAACAATTCCTTGGGTCACTATTGAAATCATATGGCGAAAATTTCATTTTAGGAAAATTTGAAAAGGTGATTTTTTCGGAGCGGGTCGTGTCCTGTTCGCCTAAAATTTATAGTATATTTTTTTTTGGGGTCAGCTTCACCTTCATTTGAAAACATATCCTATAAAAACCTAGGTGATTCACTGGGTAGTATACTATGGTACTACCACAAGTAGCTTACCAAATTACCAATACCGTGAAGTTTGAACTCACATACTCTTAAGCACCAGAGATTGTTGTTAGCCTGTTAGGGTTAGTTGTTGACGTGAAAGGGATATAGTTGACACACTGAAAAGAGGTATTGCAGATGCGATGACAAGGAGATATTACAGACGTGTGACAAGGGGGTAAGTAGTTGACGCACGAGAGGAATAGAGTTGACGCACGACAGAGACAGTGACGCCTTGTTGACATGTGATAGAGAGAGTTGACACGTGACAAAGAGAGTGACAAGGGCGTAAGCAGTTGACGCATGACAAGGATAGAGTTGACACGTGACAGAGCCAGTTGACGCCTTGGTGACGCGTGACAGAGACAGTTGATGCCTTGTTGATGCGACAGGGATAGTTGACGCGTTGTTGATGCGTAACAAAGGGTTAGTTGTTGACGTGTGATAGGATTACCATAGTTGACGCGTGACAGTAATTTTGACTCTGACTCACTGAGTCACTACTTGGTTCTTTTGCTGACGCAGGACTCTATTCAGAATAATGGAAGGTGCTAGTCCTAAGAATGCGAAGACCCTAAAAGTAACTAAGAAATCTCAGAAATCATTGTTCAAGTATTTTGGAAACTCTGTTGATACAGATATTGAAAATACCAACAACCATATAGATGCCACTAGAAAGAATCAGAATATTGACTGTGTGGAAGGTATTATTGAGGTGGACATGCATTCTGCATAGTATCAAACAAATGACACCTACGATAATATGCCAGATCTTGAAGATATTCTTCCTATTGGGGTGCAACCAGAAGTGCATCAAGATATCACACATACAAATACTCAGCAAAATGGAACACATAAATCAAATTCAAATTCTGGTTCACGAAAGAGGAAACCAGGTGATTGTGATATTGCTCAAAATTCTACTCAAAAAAGTAAAACATTGAAAATGAACAAGAATATGTGGACCATTGGCAGGTCATACAAGTTTGATTGGGCAGCTAAATTTCCATTTATCAAACCTGTACAATCATCTAATTCTGAAGAGATCCCATCTGAATGTACATGTACAATATGTACGTGGAAATTGGGAAAGCAACAAAAAATGCAAATGAAGCTGGACACTATAGAAAAACATTGTGGAAAACAATATTTGACTGTAACGGGGGTGGATGGCCAGAAAATCAAAACACACAGGTGGAAAACTGAAAAAGAATGCATGCATGTTAGATACACAGTGGATTATGAGGCAGAGCAGAAAAAATGTAGACATCTCATGGAAAAGGGAGGAACGATCACATCACAAATTGGTAAGATGAATCAAACAAATCTACATGCAAAACTCATACAATTCTCTACTTTATTTCACATACTAAAGAAAGGAAGACTGATTTCAGATTTCCTCGATTTCAAAGTTTTGTATCAATATAATGGAATGTTGAACGTACCTCAGTCTCATTGGTCTGAAAGTAGTGGATGGGAAATGGAAAAATGCCTTTCGATGATAGAGAAGGAAGATTTGAAAGAGAATGTAAAAAAATCAAAGTTTATCTCTCTTTCAATTGATGAAGTGACAGCAGTCGACAACACTGCATGGGTATGTATCCACATCTATACTTTAGAAAATCATATAAGGACACCTCATCTGTTGGGTGTTATGAAAATGGTTGAAAACTGTAATGCCAAAAACCTACATAAAATAGTTGTTTCTCATTTGAAAGATATTGCTGGAATGACTGATTATGAAATTGCTACGAAGTTGGTATGCGTCGGAGCAGATGGTGCATCTGTCATGCAGGGTCACTGAACAGGGTTGTGTGTTAGATTACAAACAACAGTGGCCCCATATATGCTACCAATTCACTGTATGGCTCACAGAATGAATTTAGCGTATAAAATGGTAAGCAACCACGAAAATGTTGCTAAATTAGAAGACCTTATAAGAGAACTTCATGCCTATATGGCAAGCAGCCCAAAGTGATTTCTTGAGTTCCAGAAATTTGCAATTGGAATTACAGATGGCAAAAAACTTCTGAAAGATGTTGAGACTAGATGGATCTCTTTGTATGAACCTGCATGCAGAGTTCGTGAGGAGTATCCTTCATTGGTTGGTTTCATGCACAAATATCGTCATGAAGTTGATAGGGTGAGGGACTTGTTGTTCCGTTTAACTGATTTGGAGACATTGCTTACATTGGTTGGTATTCTTCCAATGTTGCAGGAGATCAATACACTGATGAAGCATGCACAGGGGAGATTAATCTATATTGTGGATTTTATACGGATGAGAAAAATGGTATGTCAAAGTCTTGATATCTTGTACTGTTCCCAAGATAGTTTTGATACAGCTGTTTTTGAGAATTGGAAAGCTTTATTAGATCTTAAAAATCCCAGTAACTATTTGAGATTTAATATCCACGATCACCTCTGCATCACTGTTAATGGGAGGGACATACCACTGCACATTTTACAAAAACATCAAGATATTACAGGATCGGAATGAGAAGATGTTCCCGTGACACGTAATCTCTTTGAGTCTGTTATAGTTGAAACAAGAATAAAGCTTAAAAAAATTTCAAAATCCTTATCATCAGAAATTAGAGAACGTTTCTCCAAAGATAAAATTCTTGAAGCCATGGGTGTGATGAATCCTAATTTTTGGAATACTGAAGGTGGTCATGCTGACTTTGTAAGAAAGCATTTCCATAAATCCATGGGTACAATAATGGAACATTTCACAAAGACTTCAGAGTTCAAGGGTATGGAAATCAAAGGTATACTGAATGCTGATTTATTAAAATTTCAATCAACAAATTTTGCAACAACAATGAGGAACCAATATAAAAATTTAGACGAACCTTCTGAAAGTGGTGCTATTACAAGGCTGTGGCGAGGAATCTATCAAAGTTCTATCTTACAAGAAGATATCAGTGAATATTTCAGATTATATGAGTTATGCCAAACAATGATTTTGGGGTCTGTGGAGGACGAAAGGGTTTTCAGTGCATTATCATTTATAAAATCAAAACTGAGAAACAGGTTGGATAAAAATCTAGAAAGTTGCATGAGGTGTTATGTATCTCGATACTCCATGGAAACCTTTCCTTTCGACAGAGCAATTGCGCATTGGAATTCCCTTTGCGAAAGAAGAGGTGTGAATAATACAGCTACAAGTACAACTATTCCCAACGTTGAGAGTGGAATTGGTGCATCGTCACACTCTACAGAAGAGAACATCGAGTTTGAAGAAGCTATTGATAATGGATTGTTTCAACTTTAAATAGGTATCTTCTTCACCTTAATCTTATTGTTTGTCACTTTAAAAAAAATTAAGCTCTTGTTATCATTAAAGATGTTACAGGTATATATATTTACATTTATTTAAATACAATTTTTTTATTTTTTTTGAAAACGTGGGTTGACATCCATCCGAGGAAGCTGGTACTTCTCGGGACTGACAATGTCAGGCAACTCACCCATCTATCTACTAATCCATTTCTCGTGTTGAGTTTTCTTAAAACAAAGATCTAGCACATTACCAGTGATGATTTCACAGCCATCTAAAACACTAGAGGTAAGTTAAACCCTATCATATCATCTTTCTTGATTTCTTACAATTATGTTTAATTTATTTTTTATATTTGCAAAATGCTTTGATATATTTTTTAAACTTTGTGGGATAAAATGACACAATTGAATTTTACAGAGGAAGATATTTCCATATTATACAATTCATAATCCACGATCCATTATACAATTCGTCATCCACGATCGTGCTAGAAGCTAAATCTACGTCCACATAAAATTCATCATCATCCATATATATCATATCATCATCATATCATTATCATTTGACACTACAATTATTATTAAAACAATTATTTATCTATTTTAAATTTAAAGAAATGTCTCTGTCCTAACACATTCCATTTTTTATTCATTACAAGTATATCCATATTCATATATCATTCATAATCCATGATCATTATACAATTAGAGAAGAAGAATTCATCCACAATTCTAAATGCTAGAAGCTAAATCTACGTCCACATAAAATTCATCATCATCCATATATATCATATCATCATCATATCATTATCATAATCCTAACACAATATTATTAAAACAATTATTTATCTATTTTAAATTTAAAGAAATGTCTCTTCCTAACACATTCCATTTTTTAAAAACAATTCATGATCATATCATTACAAGTATATCCATTCTAATGTCATCTATATCCATTTTAACACATTCCATTTATTTATCATCTATATCCATTCTAATGTCATCATGATCATATCATTACAAGTATAGAGAAGAAGAATTATCTTAAAACAAGTTTAAATGTCTAGAGAAGAAGAATTATCATGCTTGAAGCTAAATCTACGTCCACATAAAATTCATCATCATCCATATATATCATATCATCATCATATCATTATCATAATCCTGACACTACAATTATTATTAAAACAATTATTTATCTATTTTGAATTTAAAGAAATGTCTCTGTCCTAACACATTCCATTTTTTAAAAACAATTATCCATTATCATCATTCATCATCATCTATATCCATTCTAATGTCATCATGATCATATCATTACAAGTATAGAGAAGAAGAATTATCTTAAAACAAGTTTAAATGTCTAGAGAAGAAGAATTATCGTGCTTGAAGCTAAATCTACGTCCACATACAATTCATGATAATCCAAGTAAACAAGAAACATACGTCATCATCCCTATCTAATGCAATCATCATTACAAGTAAACCAAAAAACATAAACTCCATATACAATCTAGAAATTCTATACATAATATATAGGAAGTTATAAAATTAAAGATTATATAGTATTTCAAATTTTCAAAGGCATCAATAATAAAATTCAAATGCCATGACCACAACATTCAATGTTTCAAATTTTCAAATATAGACTCAATATTTCAAGTTTCCACACTCAATAATAAAAAATTTCAACCCTCTTTTTCTGTATCCATTTCAACTCCTGTGCTCCTTTCCCCAATGGTTTCTTCACCTGTGGTTGTACCCCTTTCCCCAACGGTAGAAATAACCCCAGAACTTATGAGATCTTCCGCAGCACTGTCCATATTTTTTAAAATTCTTTCTTCTTGCTTTGTCGCATCTCCATGGGACAACAAATTTGGATCAGCTGCTGCCTTAGCTTTGAATAATATTTCAGGGTCAAAGCCGTGCTCTTTAATTATCCGCTTCAGTGTATTGTTTTGTTTGTTAACCAAAACAATATTTTCCTTCAAATTCTTCACTGCGGATAAACTGTTCTTCATTGTTTCCAAGTGAACTTGGAAAACCTTTGCTTGACTCTTCAAATTTTCATATTTCAACTGCACAAAAAAAGTAATGTCAATTCAACATATTACTAAAATAAGAAAACTTTAAATTAACAAAAATTATTGTTTGAAAGTGATAATACTTACGACCGCTCTATCTCTCTCTGCATTTGCAACTGCTACCAGATCCTTGTCCTTAGACCATTTGTTAAAATATGCCTGGGCCTCAGCACTAATATTTTCCAATTTGTTTAATGTCTTATCCAAAATGTCATCTTTATAGTTGTTGTTATACGTGACAGTCCCACTTCTTACTTGGGTAAGTAAGGAATCCATCTTCGCAGGTTGATTCTGGACTACAGCATATAAACTATCCCTTTGCCAATAATTTTCATAACGACTAATAATCTCATTGATAAGTACTTTATCCCTTCTCTCCCATTCTATGAGCTGACTGATATGAGGTAGAATAAACTCACCGACATGGGATTGACAATCATAACCAATTAAGTTCTCCAAAGGAAAAGGTAGCAACTGTTCACCATCTGTATCTGATGAAGATGATCTCGCTGGAGAGGTATGGGGGCTTTCTTGTAGATCAACTGCTACTTGTTTCTGCCTTTGGGTGGCCTGATCCTGTTTGTGATAAAATTAATCAAGATTCAGACAAATAAATCTAAAGTGAAATGTAATTCAATATGGTAAAGTATGTTGAAATTAAAGTATACCTGCTGGCCTTGAATCATCTCACGGGTATTGAAAAATCCAGTTGGGTCATTGCTATCAATGCCCAAGTAATCTTCATCTAAATTTATATTATTCAAAACCGATATGCCCGTTGCACTGGGCAAGCCACCAAGTGAGAGGGTTGGAATTCAAAAGGAGGAGGCAATGTTTAGTGTCCCGCTAGGGGCCGGAGCAATTGGCATGCGTTTACCAATGTTCTTTTTTCCTGTTCCTCTAGTTGGCATTTTAAATATTATTGGTTGAGGGGGGGTCGGTGCCACTGTTTGAACAGAAGGAGGACTGCAATGTGCTGAAAAGTTCAAGAAAAAACATATGAAAAACTAGAAAACAATGCAAAAACTACAAAATTAAACGAAGTAGTATTCAAAACTTGTACCTTGTTGTTGAGGGGTAGCTTGTCGCGGTGCTAAGGGTGGCCATGTTGGAGTAGTAATTGGTGGTTGTTGAGAAGATACAAATGCATGCGACTGTACTGAGTGAGTTGGGGAAGATGGTTGAGTTTCTGAAACACACGTATGGTCCAAAGTCCCTGCAATGTCATCAACATTGAATTGTATGTCAATTCAATTGGGTAAAATTTAAATTGGAAAATGAAAATACAAATTTGGAATTTGTAAATAATACATGAAAAGGTATTACTTCTCTGGCGTTTAATGAATTCAAACTGTTGGGGGTTCGGAGAGGAGTGAGCTTCCATTTCAGATTGGGAATCTCCCGAAGCCTCAGTGTGTTGTTGGCCTCTTCCTCTTGATAACACCTTTTTTCGGGGAAGGGCTTCCATAAATCTTCTCTGCAAATAGTAAATTGTTAATACTTGTGCACAGTGTAATGTCAAAATACAAACTTAATAGTTTATACCTGTTGTTCTTCAAATGGAATTGACAACTTCATCAACGCCTCATCAGTGCAAGTGGGAATTGGTTTGTCTTTTAAATTTAAAAGAGCCTCGTAATAAAGGCCAAGGAGATAGTTTGTGGAGTAAATGACAGGTTTTTCTGAAAGCTTTGCATTTGTTATGTCAGTTCTTATTTTTTTGATAAAAAGGTGCACCAATCAAATTTTTGTTTTGCGATAGTTGCAACAATGTATGCAATGGCCCAGTTTGGTATATCTGTTTGCCGACCCTACAAAACTATTCTGGATTGAAAAAAGGAAATCATTGCAGCAAGAAAGTGGTGTGCAATTGCTTGTGTATCCACACCACACCTGGATTTATTGACATGAGCTGCAAATGCCAAAAAATAGTGGGAATTAATATAACATTAAATTGTATCACAATCAAAAACTGAATAAAAAATGACGAATGAAAACGAATTATACTTACAATCAACATGGAAACCGAACGTTGATTCGAGATATTTCTTATCGTCTTCGACGAGTGTTGCCTTCATTGTAACAAAGGGTAAATTTCTGAATGGAAGGCCCGTAAACCGATGGATGTCAGTTGCGTCGATACCGAATTGAAACAATCGGCCATCGTTCATAGTAACATAAAATAGGTCGTCCTCTGTATTGTAAGACGAGAGAAGGTAGTTCAAAATATCTGGGTCTGTTTCGAAATGGGGCATCTTAACGAGCCCACTAAACTCACATGCATCGATCAAATCTTTGTATTCGGAAGTCATCTGTAAAATAGTTTGGATGTGGGGGCACAAAGGATTCCTGTAGATGATCTTGCCCATGGATAGGACTGGATTTTCCTCTTGATTTTTGTCTTGAGGTTGCAGTTGGGATGCACTTGTAGTCACCATTGTAGTTGTGCTTGAGTCTTTGAGAATGATGGATTCCTATATACAAAAAAAATCGAGAGCCGGAAAGTGTAAACGTGAAAATGACCGACGGGAGGGTATTTATAGGACAAATCCAGGGTCAATGACATTTATCGACGCATGTCAACAAGGGCCATTGACGCGCATCAACAAGGACCATTGACGCACGTCAACAAGGATCGTTGACGCGTGTCAATGGCCCTTGTTGACGGGCATCAATGGCCCTTGTTGACACACGTCAATGGGCCAGTTTGTTGACGGCATCAATGGCCCTTGTTGACACGCTCCTTTTGATGTCAACAAGGACCATTGTTGTCAACAAGGGCCATTGATGCGTGTCAACTACCCTTGTTGACGCGTCAATGTGTCAATCAAGGTCCATTTGACGTGCGTCAACAAGGACCATTGACGCCGTGTTGACGTGTCAACAAGGGTAGTTGACGCGCGTCAATGGCCCTTGTTGACACATGTCAACATGACGTCAATGGTCCTTGTTGACGCACATCAATGAGGCGTCAGTGTCTAAAAATCTGTAGTCTCTCTGGCTCAAAAAACCTGGTGAAAATTCAGTTCTGGAAAACTGTCAAATTCACCTTTCGCTGAAACCGGTTCCGGGGATATTCGCCAGGTATTTTCCACCTCCAATTTTCTAGAGGTGTCTTAAGATAATTTTGAGCATAAAAAATTCATTTGTTACATGTAAAAGGTGTTGATATTCACTTTTTATCTCAATTATCAGGTCAAAGAAATTAATATGACCTTCAAGTGCCTTCCAAGCATTCATCACTTGCTATGTATGACTACACTCTGGTGGTGAGAGAGAAAATGAACTGAGTTTACATAATAAGTATGAAATAAATTCCTAATAACCCTCTAGAGAACTGAATAGACATCAAGCATAAGAAATCAAACCTAATTTTTCACCTTGGAATCTTCATGACCAGACTATACATGCAAAATTTACAAAATAGAGGCATTTTCATACAGGGAAATTATGCATGGGTTAGCAAGAATGAAACCATATTTTCCTAGTATAATATTACCACAAATATGAATGATTCGATGATCCAGAGGATCCTCACAGAGAAACACCAATCTAATATGTTCTCAGAATAAGTTACAGTCATTTTTAAAGCGTGGAGAAAAATTATACGATTCCGACGATATCTTGTTTGTAGGAAACAGAGCTCGTTTGCAAAATTTATAGCCCGCTGAAATTTTTGGGCAACTGGCAAAATTTGGAGTTTTGTGCAGGTTGGACGTGTGCACGCTCGCCAAGTGTTTCGATTATATTGCGAAACGTGAACAATTTGTGTGACGTACTAAAAGTGGTTTTGGGAACGCCGGTCTTGGACACTCGTTTTCAGACAAATGGACCCCGCTATTTACTAGCTGAGGGCCCTCAGCCAGGTTCGACACCCTTGATTATGGAGGGGTGTCTTGGCCTCCTTCTCATTTAATCACTAAACCAACTTGTGTATATATATTCCTGCAATTACATTTGCGCTATGCATGTGGGACTATTAGACATGCCTTTTTAAACTATGCAAATTTCCCACGCATTTTTACTTATTTCCATATTCCACAAATTGCATATTAATCCTTTATTACCATATTCCACGCAATGCATAGTAATCCTTTATTACCTGGTCCACGCATTATCCTTGGCATTTTAAGCACCTAAAAGTATACATCCGTGCGCCATGGTTATCTAACCAAGAAATGCGCCCACTCCATAGCAACTACGGTGGCTCTTAAGCCAATGCAAACAGTCCTCCTTTGGCATTATTAAATGCCTACCTTTTTGCACGCAACCACAATGTGGGATAAACCACTACAAACCCGCCTAAGGAGAAGGAGAGAGAAGTGGAGGGGATTGGAACACCTGACCTCCCATGCAAAATTTTAGGTGCCTAACCATTGCGCAAGCTGTTTGGAAATAGTATAAAAGGAGAGTTATCTTATTTGAATGGGCATTCGGGTCTGTGCTAAGATATTGTAATGCTCATAACTTGAGCTAGGAGTGGAATTTTGAGGAGATGTAAAAAGAAACCCCTGTTATTTTTTATAGAGGAAGACTGTGAGAAGGTCATAATTTTGTAGAATTATTTGTAAAGAATTATTTTCAAGATTTTAATAGATTGGTCCCATTCAACCGGACCCGGAGACATAGGCCTCAAGTGCCGAACTCCATTATCAATTCTTGTGTCAAATTGCTGGTGAATTCTCTTCATTTATTTCAATATTTGCACAGTACTTGCAGTTTTTATTCTTTTATTAAAAATACAAAAGGATATAATGCTCAAATTTTACATCAAAAATCAATAAAAAGCAAAGAAATGTGTGTGCATAATTGCTAGTTAAATTTGATTTTCAGATCATTAGTATCAGAGCTGGTTTTGACTGATTTTTGGTTTAGATTAATGTGTTTTGGATTACAAGTTATGTGTTGGATGTTAACAAGGTCTCGATCTAAGAAGGGTGAAGGAGAGTTAGTTGAAGGATATCCCAAAATTGGTACTAGACGATCTCGAAGTCCTACAATGGCGGATCGAGAGGAAGTGGAAGAAAACTTTCATCAATCATTCCAACAGATGAAGGAAATGGTGGAAGAAATGTACCAAGATAGGCAAAGGGAAAAGGGAACTAGAGGAGGTAAGAAAGAAGAAAGCTCTAGTTCTGATATTCCAAAAAGAGACTCTTTAAAATCTGATTTTCCTTCATTTAAGTTAGATATCAAGTTTGAATTGCCTATGTATACTGGAGAGCTAAATGCAAAAAAGTTGGATAACTAGGTCAAGCAGATAGAAGTATATTGCAAGGTTCAGAGAATTGTTGATGATGAAGCAAAGATTCATCTGGCAACTCTTTGGATGGGTGGCACAGCACTCATTTGGTGGGAGAGTAAGCTTCAGGAAGTGGAAGAAAACAAAGGTATAGAAATCACTTCTTGGTCTGAATTTGTTTCAAATCTTAGGCAACAATTTTATCCTCTTGGTTATAAGCAACAAGCTATGATGGATTGGCAAACATTAAGACAAACTAAGGGAAAAAGTGTTCAAGAATACACACAAGAATTTAGGAAAAGGGCTCTAATTCTGGGAATTTCCCTAAACACAGAAGAAACACTGCTCAAATATATTGGTGGATTGCATAGTTATCTAAGACATATGGTACTTTTTTTATGTCCTACTAATCTTGATGCAGTATGTGTTCAAGCAACCCATCTGGAAGCATGAGGGAAAATGACAAAGGAGACCTCTTTCTCTTCTTTTAATCAGAAGAACAAGCAATATGAAGAGAAAGGTTCAAAAGAACAAGGAAAAGGAAAGGGTAAGCATAAAACAAACTCTACTGTTAAGAAGGAAGATGAAAAACCATTTTCTAATTATTGTAAAAAAAACCATGATGAGTCTAAATGTTGGAAATTACATCCTGAAAAGAAGCCTAAATGGATGGTTAAGAAAGGAAAAGAAAAGAAAAAAAACACTGTAGTGCATGATCTTGGTTCTGATTCAGATGATGAAACCAAAATCACAGCTATGAGTTTTCAAGGTAAATCAACTCTTTCAATTTCCAACAATAGCACTACAGATGTTGCATCTTCTTCTAGTAAACAAACTATACCTGACGATAAGAAAAGAAATGAGCTTTTCCACATTAGAGTAATTTCAAAGCATACGAAAATTGATACTCTTTTTTATAGTGGATCTCGAGCTAATCTAATTTCTGAGGAGGTTGTTAAGAAACTAGGACTCAAAACTAATCCACATCCTAAGCCTTATCCTTTGGGCTGGGTTTGTGATGATGCAAAACTGTAGGTAACTAAAACTTGTACTTTCAGATTTTCTATTATAGACAAGTTTATTGATGAGGTTGAATTGGATGTATTTCCTTTGGATATTTGTGGGGTGGTTTTGGGAAGTCCTTATTTGTATGATCACAAAGCAATCTTCTATAGGGAAGAAAATAAATATTTGCTTGTAAAGGATGGAATTGAGTTTATTATTAGAGCTCACCGTGAAAAGAATAATCTATCCTTGGTAACTATAGGTCAAATGAAAAGGCTTGTAAACTCAAGCAAAAGTTTTGTGCTCATGGTGGTCAAAGCCAAAGAAAAAGAAAATGAGATGGCTTTTGAGACTTGCGATCTGAAACATAAGGATGAATTGGTAAAAATTGTTTCTCATTTTGATGATGTTTTTCAGGATCCACAGGGTCTACCTCCAAAAAGAGGGGTTCAACATGAGATATAGTTGCTTCAGGATGCACCTCTTCCCAATATTGGAATGTACAGGTTGTCAGTAGTAGAGAACGAGGAAATCAAGAGACAGGTAATGGAACTTTTGGCTCAAGGTATATTTCATCCAAGTACATCCCCATGTGGTTCATCAATTATATTGGTTCCTAAGAAGGATGGCACTTGGTGAATGTGTGTTGATTTCCGTGCTTTAAACAAGATTGCTATAAAGAATCGTTACCCTCTTCCTAGAATAGATGATTTATTGGATCAATTAAAGAATGCAATTTATTTCACTAAGTTAGACTTAAGAAGTGGTTATCACCAAGTAAGAATTGCAGAAGGTGATGTTTGGAAAACTGCTTTTAAAACAAAACGTGGATTGTTTGAATGGTTATTGATGCCTTTTGGTTTGTGCAATGCACCGGCAAAATTCATGAGAGTTATGAATGAAATTTTTAGACCATTCATTGATAATTTCGTTATTGTCTACTTAGATGATATTCTTCTTTTCAGTAAGTCATGGGATGAACATGTTAAACACATCCAAAAAGTCTTAGATGCACTAAGGAAAGAGAAATTGTATTTGAAGATGTCAAAATGTGAATTTGGAAAAACATCTTTAATTTACTTGGGTTATATTATGGGAAATGGAGAATTGAGAATTGATCCTGCAAAAATAGAGGTTATTGTGAAATGGCCTAGACCCACTAATGTGACAGAAGTTAGAAGTTTTCTAGGTGCAGTTCAATACTGGAGAAAATTTATTGCTAACTTCTCATATATTGCATCTCCTTTGCATGCTTTGACAAGTATTAAACAGGTCTTTCAGTGGGGAGGAAAACAACAAAAAGCCTTTGATACACTAAAAGAGAAGATAAGTACCGCTCTGATCTTGGCACTTCCAGATTTACAACATTCATTTGAGATTGAGACAGATGCTAGTGACTACGCAATGGGGGCAGTTTTGATGCAGAATAAACGACCAGTGTGTTACCATTCAGAAACCTTTACAAGTGCGGTAAGAAACTATCCAACTTATGATAAAGAGTTGTATGCTTTGGTTCAGAGTGTTAAAAAGTGGAAGCATTATTTAATGGGAAAAGAAACAATTATCCATACTGACCATCAACCACTTCAATACTTACAAACACAAATCAAATTGCAGCAGTCTAGACATTTCAGGTGGATGAGATTTTTGCAACAATTTCATCTTGTAATCAGGTATAAAAAAGGTATTCAAAACAAGGTTGTCGACATGTTATCCAGACCACCAGTGGTAGTAGCATCTATTATTTTGCAGCATAGTTCTTTGGCTCATGTTAGTTACAAAGAACAATATGTAAATGATGTTGACTTTAGAGAAGTGTATGAGGATCTAGTAAGTGGGAAACAAGTAGGTGAAAAAGATTATCATTTGCATGAAGGATTGTTATATCATTCTGGAAAACTTTGTATTCCAGAAAATGAGTGTGTGCATATGATTAGGGAAGCACATACTTCTCTTATTTCAGGGCATTTTGGTGTTAGTAAGATAGTTGCACATTTACAAAAATATTGTTATTGGCCTAGAATGCATGAACATGTAAACCGGTATATTAAGGGATGTGTTCTTTGTGCCACAAGCAAGCCAAGTAATAGGAAATTAGGACTTTACAATGCTCTTCCTGTTCCAACAAGGCCTTGGGAAAGTGTTTCCGTGGACTTTGTATGAGGCTTGCCCATGACACGGAAGAAACATGATTACTTATATGTGGTAGTGGACAGATTTAGTAAAATGTGTGTGTTGGTTCCATGTACTAAACAAATAACTAGTGAGGGAACTACACATTTGTTTTTTCAGTTTGTTTGGGTTCATTTTGGTTTACCTACTTCAATCATATCTGATCGGGATTCTAGATTTCTTGGGGAATTTTGGTCAACATTGTGGGGGTTAATGGACACAAAACTGGAAAAGAGCACTGCCTTTCATCCATAGACTGATGGTCAAATAGAGGTTATAAACCGCACAGTGGTACAATTACTTAGGGGCTATAGTAACAAACATCCTAAATTGTGGGATGAACATATTTATTATGTGTAACATGCTTATAATCGTGCCTTACATTCTTCTACTTTGAAGTCTCCATTTGAGACTTGTTATGAATATCTGCCTAATTCTCCATTAGATATATATTATGGACATGAAATTGTTGTTAATGGTGCAAGTGATTCTGACAAGGCTAAAAGATTTGTGCAGAGAATACAACAGGTTCATCAGTATGTCCATGAGCAATTGGAGAAAAGTCAGGCTAAGTACAAAGCTAGGCATGATAAACATAGAACTGATCACAAGTTCAAAGTTGGTGATTCAGTTTGGCTTCACATCAGCAAGGAAAGACTGACAGGTGAAGGTAAAAAATTGAAACCTATAGGGTATGGTCTGTTCCAAATATTGGAAAAAATTGGTAACAACGCTTTCCGGTTGGATTTACCTCCATATATGCAAATCTACTCAGTTGTAAATGTTGAGAATTTAAGATTGTATGAACCGCCTATGATTGTTGATCGTGATGATTCTAACATAATGCCTTCCATTGATGATTTTGCTCCTGAGTATCTTGATGAGTTGCAGGAAGACATCATTTTGGACAGGAAAGTAAGAACTTTGCGAAGGGGTGATATTGAGTATCTTCGTGTTGGGTTCAAAGGAATGCATCT
Organism: Taxus chinensis; assembly: GCA_019776745.2. NCBI lineage: Eukaryota > Viridiplantae > Streptophyta > Pinopsida > Cupressales > Taxaceae > Taxus > Taxus chinensis. Next base: position 889,457,663 of record CM034147.1, on the reverse strand, counting down.
GAACAAGGCTAAATGGATGGAAACTGGAAAGGTGAGGGAGAAATACCCTCACCTGTTCACCAATTAAGTTGACTTTTGGGGTCCAAAAGTTTCTCAGTGGGGAGTAATGATCCAGATGATCCTCACAGAGAAACACCGATCTAAGATGTTCTCAGAATAAGTTGCAGTCATTTTTAAAGCATGGAGAAAAATTATACGATTCCAATGATATCTTGTTTGCAGGAAACGGAGCTCATTTGCAAAAGTTATAGCCCACTGAAATTTTTGGGCAACTGGCAAAATTTGGAGTTTTGTGCAGGTTGGATGTGTGCACGCTCGCCAAGTGTTTTGATTATATTGCGACACGTTGACAATTTGTGTGACGTACTAAAAGTGGTTTTGGGAACGCCGGTCTTGGACACTCGTTTTCAGACAAATGGACCCCGCTATTTACTAGCTGGGGGCCCTTAGCCAGGTTCGACACCCTCGATTATGGAGGGGTGTCTTGGCCTCCTTCTCATTTAATCACTAAACCAACTTGGGTATATATATTCTTGTAATTACATTTGCGCTATGCATGTGGGACTATTAGACATGCCTTTTTAAACTATGCAAATTTCCCACGCATTTTTACATATTTCCATATTCCACACATTGCATATTAATCCTTTATTACCATATTCCACGCAATGCATAGTAATCCTTTATTACCTGGTCCACGCATTATCCTTGGCATTTTAAGCGCCTAAAAGTATACATCCATGCGCCATGGTTATCTAACCAAGAAATGCGCCCACTCCATAGCAACTACGGTGGCTCTTAAGCCAATGCAAACAGTCCTCCTTTGGCATTATTAAATGCCTGCCTTTTTACATGCAACCACAATGTGGGATAAACCACTACAAACCCGCCTAAGGAGAAGGAGAGAGAAGTGGAGGGGATTGGAACACCTGACCTCCCATGCAAAATTTTAGGTGCCTAACCATTGCGCCAGCTTTTTGGAAATAGTATAAAAGGAGAGTTATCTTATTTGAATGGGCATTCAAGTTTGTGCTAAGATACTGTAATGCTCATAACTTGAGCTAGGAGTGGAATTTTGAGGAGATGTAAAAAGCAACCCCTGTTATTTTTGATAGAGGAAGACTGTGAGAAGGTCATAATTTTGTAGAATTCTTTGTAAAGAATTATTTTCAAGATTTTAATAGATCGGTCCCATTCAACCGGACCCGGAGACATAGGCCTCAAGCGCCGAACTCCGTTATCAATTCTTGTGTCAAATTGCTGGTGAATTTTCTTCATTTCTTTCAATATTTGCACAGTACTTGCAGTTTTTATTCTTTTATTAAAAATACAAAAGGATATAATGCTCAAATTTTACATCGAAAATCAATATAAAGAAAAGAAATGTGTGTGCATAATTTTTAGTTAAATTTGATTTTCAGATCATTCCATAACTTGCACAATTCATTTGAAGTAAACACAACCCATTTTTTCCTACTGCTTCAAGAAGGAGGCTTGAGGATAGAGAAACCATGTTAGAAAAATGATTAGAACTTCTTTGTTTCTTGTCTAATTTCCCTCAAATGTTTTACAAAAGTTTAGAATTGGAGTGATATTAAAAAATTTCTTCTATGATTTATCTAAAATATGCTCAGTAATTTTGCTTGGATGCTAAGAAGACAGGGTGCTTAGATTGTATTTCTCAAGAAGTCGGTTTTATAAAAACTTACATAACTTCCAAAAAAATATAGGAAATAGAGCTAACTTTAATGAAATTACCAAAAAAAACTTGGAGAATAGATATTGTACGCAATCATAATAATAAGCTTCTCATATATCTCAATATGAAATACATTAGCTATTATATATGTAATATAATAGCTTAAAATACTTCCTATCAAATAAGAAGCACAATTAATAAATAACTGGTTTAATCAATTTACAGGTGTAACAACTTAACAACAGACTTAATAACAAATTATATATAACAATATATACTATTAACCATTAATGAATAACTACTAATGTAATTATTCATTTTAGACACTAAATCACACACTTTAGGGTTTATTTAGTCCCAGTCTCATACTACTATTCATATGGTTTTTGAGTGAAGAAAGTACTAATTAACCCGTGTCCTTTGGCCATTTTACTTTAATTTTTGCCATCACTTATGATCTTTCGACCATAATTTCCTAGTCTGTTTTGACATTTGTCTTCTTTTCTACTTTTGACTAGGGTGCCTAGCTAGGACTAGGGTGGTCCTAGTCCCCTCTATGCACCCCAGGACCTTTTTCACTTTAATCTCACTTTTTGGGCACTTTCTAGCCATTTGAGATATCTATATTTTTAGTGGTCAACATCTTCGGGCTTAATTAAAAAATTAGATCAAGATAACCCTATAAATGTAAAGTTATGAGACCATAATGGTGGGCCAAGCACTAGGCACTTACTATCACCACCTAAGGTTGCATCCATCTAAGACATCTAGGAGCTCCATTGCATCCATATAGCCCATCACAAGGGTTACAAGACTAGTTCATTTGCATCACACTTAATAAGAGGAGATTTTACTCTATTCCATCCACCATATATTTACATTTCTATATCTAGTTATTTCTTGTTACTTCACAAAGTGTGACTGACAAAAAGAGCACCTAGGGCATGATTTTCACACACACACCTAGAACTACATTTGGGTCTGAAATATAGTATAGAACTCGATTATTAAGTCCACCATTGTGGCCGTTGAGGTCAGTTTAAACCCTTCATATGCATCTTTATTTTTTTAGGGTTTTAATGCTTGGCTTGGGGTTTTTTAGGTGTTCTATTCATCTATGATTTGCAGTGATATCCACAACATTCATATGACGGGAAGAAAAGGTAGGACATCACTCATCGCCACCTCAAAGGAGGTTCCTAGTCATTTTTATAAACCAGGGCACCTAGATCTCAGACTAGGGCTCCCCAAGTACTTCCATCCCTTTCCAAGCACCCCAGTCTTTCCAGATAGCTTGGATATACACTTTCTGAAGCTCCTGTGTGGTTGTTTCTACATTTTATTTATCCAATCTTCACTACGACACCAATCCCATCTCATCTGCGATTCAGCTAAGGCCTCTTTAACCCTCTTTGCACATTATGGTTTCACATTTTTGTTTACTTAGTTGCTTGGGTAATTTAATTTATTTATTTACGTGTTATTTAATACTTTGCATAACATTCGATTAAACTAAACTTAGCTCCTCATATTCCATTTTAGTTTAATTAGTGTTTCTTCTCCACATATCAAAGAACCTTCCATTCTCCCCACCTAGTGCGCCACCTACCAACATACTTGATAATGCTAAACAACATGATGATGCTACCACAAATGATTCTAAGGATTTTGATGATGAAGTTGATATAGTAAAAATTACTGACAAAACATAAGGCCAACTTAACTTTAATCCTATAGATGTTGATGGATCTTATTTTAAGGACACCTTTGTGGCCGATGGCCCAGGTGAATACAAGTTCAAGATCCCTCCTTCTACCAATGCTACGATAATTTATCAAGGATTGGTTAACAATGTCAAGACTATTTCATCTTCTACCACATAAAACTACATATTCGTCACCTCTTTTCACAATGCACACTACTCATCAACAACTCCTTTTGGCATAACATCCCGATCGATTGTACTTGTTTGGATACTATTTGCACACATGAGGGATTGACTAGACTTGGTTTAACACTGAATGACATCTTACCCCTAATTCACTCACCTCATATTTATCGTGGCTATTATCACATTACGATTGCCTATGGCCTTCGTGTGTTTCATTTGATGGTCTTCGTTGCACATGCCCCTTGCGATTCTCCATTAACTCTTGGGCAATCTTAACTTAACTACATTCGTGGTACTATAGTTACTAATCACACTTCACTTACATTTCCTATGCCATTCAACAATGTTTCCATCAGTAATGAATGATCTCCTAGGGCGGTCCTCATCCCCCTGAGCATAGAATCTTTCTCATCTATATAGATCTGGGGGGCCCCTAGACTCTACTATATAGATCTAGGGGGCTCATCGCCATATCTATATATAGAGCGCTCTCCTGCCTAGATAGATCAGATATATAGGTGATCGTGATCAATGCCAACCATATAGAGAGGAGAGGCCCCTGAATCCCCTCTCTCCCCTCTCCATATGGTCGGTTCTACAGTCTAGTGGCATCTCCTCTCCTCTCCTCTCTATATGGATGGAACTTATTCTCCGAATATCTCTCGATAGTATGTACACGAATGTTTACCAATCCCCTTTACTGATGAAGAATATGCTATGAGCCTCTACGCCCTACGTCACAATGGAGTTTTTATATGATCCACCACATTCTATTACTTATCATGTCTCCAATGCTGCTTTTGTAGGATTCAACCACGACAATGAGGATCTCCTTGACAATGTCACATGATCATATTTTTTACCACACACTTGGGGGGTGTGACACTCATTCCCCCTATCTTAGTCTAGATATAAATTTCATCCTTGTATACACTATTCAACCACACATTAACATCATCATTACCGGATGACACACTCTTCTGCTTCAGTTCACACTTGACTGTGAGGGCTTATTACACACATGAACCCTGCAGACTACATAGTCAGTACTACACATCTAGTTTTCTCACACGTCTTACGTCGTATGTCATACATCGTACATCCTACATGATACACTGATAATAATGGTATAGCTTAGATACCAAATGATAGAATAGAATAAGATTGCAATGACCAAAGAGGGACGGAAGCCTCACAAATATTATTGATCATGAAATCAGATTACATAACAATGCAAGAGCTGTAATATTTATAGATATTAGACAACCTCATATGGATAGACATGACACCCTAGTAGACACCAACTACGAGATGATAAGACCCATCTCACATGCACATGTAATTACTACTAATACCAATATTGAATGTTATCCAACATAACAATATTGAATGCAAGTCACTAGACTAGAGTGCACATGTTGCACATTATTAAATAAAAGACAATGCAATAAAATGCAATAAATATACCTATGCTAAATTATGCTAACATTCCCCCCCCTTAATTTTGCATAGTTTCCAATGAAGTGGAGAGGAACTCTCTGAACAATGTGAATTTGTCACGTGCAAGTGACTTAGTGAAAATATCTGCCTTCTGTTCAGCTGTAGGACAGAAATGGAGCTGTATGTTGTGCTTCAAGACATGCTCACGTATGAAATGAACCTGTACTTCAATATGCTTGGTTCTCTCATGAAATACTGGATTGCGAACAAGCTTTAGAAATCCTTCATTATCAACATATACTGGAGTATATTTCTGTTGTGGTAGACCAATTCCTTCTAGTATTCGGCGTAGCCATATTGCTTCACAAACAGCTTCACCTGCAGCTCGATACTCTGCTTCTGTAGAAGAGCGAGAAACAAAGTTCTGTTTCTTGCTTCCCCATGATATCGGTCCAGATCCCATAAAGAAGACGAAGCCTGATGTTGACTTCCTATCATCCATGTTTCCTGCATGATCTGAATCTGAATATCCTGTCAAGAAGAAGTTGTCATTCTTCTTGTACTCTAGACCAAGGTCAACTGTACCCTTTAGATATCTCAGTATTCTCTTTACTGCTTTCCAATGACATATTTTCGGTTCTTGCATGAAGCATGATAAATAGCTGACTGCAAAGCTGATATCTGGTCTAGTATATGTCAGGTAAATGAGACTCCTGATCAACTGCCGATAGAGAGTTGCATTCACCGGTGGTGATGGATCGGAACAAGATAACTGAAGTCTCTCTTCCATAGGTGTAGCAATAGGAGTGCAGTCCATCATCCTGAATTTCTCGAGTGTTATCTTGGTGTATTTCAACTATGACACAAAGATATGATTCTCTTTTTTGCCATACTTCCAACCCAAGACAATAGTGCATGAGCCCAAGATCTGTCATGTCGAACGATCGATTAAAATCCTTCTTTGTTGCATCGATCATCTTCACAGAACTGCCTGTAATGACTAGATCGTCGACATAAACAACCACAATGACAATCTCCCCCCCTTGCTTTTTGAGGTAGAGATTGGGGTCATAAGGATTCCTTTCGAATCCATGACTTATGAGATGCTCATCAATTTTGATGTACCATGCCCGGGGTGCCTATTTTAGGCCATATAGAGATTTTATGAGTCTGCATACCATCATCTCTTTTCCTGGTATTACATAACCCTCTGGCTGAGTCATATAGACTTCTTCTTGCAAATCTCCATTAAGAAAGGCACTTTTCACATCCATTTGGTGGACTTTCCAACCAAATTGTGCAGCTAGAGCAAAGATCATCCTGATTGTCTTGATCTTGGCTGTGGGAGCAAATGTCTCCTCATAATCAATGCCTTCTTGTTGTGCATACCCCTTTGCTACAAGCCTTGCTTTATACTTGTCAATAGTCCCATCTGATTTGTACTTAGTCTTGAATATCCATCTACATCCAATGGGTTTCTTCCCTGGTGGAAGGTCGACAAGTTGCCATGTGTTGTTCTTCATCACTGACTGATACTCTGAATCCATGGCATCTTTCCAAGATTTTGATTGTAGGGCTTCTTGAACTGTAGATGGCTCAATTGTTTCAACAACTCTACTCATTAGGGCATAATTGACCTCTTCACGAGCTTGACTGCGAGTTCTAGGTCCAGGATTGGATGATGTGCTAGGTGCTTCATTCAAATTTGCATCTCTTATTAATTGAGTATACCATTTAGGTAACTTCTTAGCTGTTCCATTGGCTTGTGGTGGATCCAAGTTTTCACCATCATCCCCATTCATCACTGTCATCTTCAGTGGGAACATCAAATTCTGTCTTCACAAGAGGTGTATTCTGCATGTTTGTTGAGTCGTTGAGTGGAGCATCTGCTTGTTTCTTCTCAAAGAACTCAACATCCCTACTTGTGTATACTTTCTTTGCTTTCGGATCCCATTAATCTATACCCAAGTGCTTCTTCACTGTATCCAATGAATATCAGTTTCTCAGCTTTCATATCCAACTTGTTCATGTTCTTCTTGGGTATGTGCATGCTAGCTTTACACCCAAATACTCTTAGGTGTGTAATTGATGGTTTCTGATTTGACCATGCTTCTTGAGGTGTCACTCCTTCAAGAGCTACTGTGGGCACTCTGTTCAAAAAATAGACTGCAGTTCTTTGCAGCTTCTACCCAAAATGTCTTTGTTAAACCTGAGTCATCAATCATACATCACACCATTTCCATGATAGTAATGATTCCTTCTCTCAACTATACCATTCTGTTGTGGTGTGTGAGTAGGAGGCATTTGTCGACGAATCCCATGAGCTTCCAGGTAAGTCTTGAACTCATTGCTTGTGAATTCCCCCCCTCGATCTGAGCGGAGAGTTTTGATCTTGACGACCAACTTCATTCTCAACAAGCTGCTTTGAACTTCTGAAATGTCTCAAAGGCTTGACTCTTGTATTCTCAGACAATATATCCACATATTTCTTGAGTAGTCATCAACACAAAGCATGAAGTATTGACATCCAGAATGACTTGGTTGCATTGGCCTACAAAGATCGGTGTGCACCAAATCAAGCTTTCCCTTAGCTCTATATGTGTTCTTCTAGAAGGGTACTCTGTGGTTGTTTTCCTAGCTAGGCAATTGTGACACTTATTTAGTGTTGTGCTTGAGTGTAGGCAATCCTTTCACCATGTTTCCCTTTTGAAGTGTTTGGAGATAGCCAAAACTGATGTGACCATATCTGCGATGCCATAGTTGTGCAGATTGTGTGTCTTTGGCCACTAGAGCTTGATCATCCTTGTGGACAAAATCAAGTTGGAACATGTGTCCCACATTGGAGGCTCTTGCTACAATCTTGGAACCTCTTGACTTATCTCTTATCAAGCACACTTTTTCTCCATTATTACTGTCAAAATCCAACTTCAAGTTGTGATCAAGGAGTTGACTAACTGATAGTAAATTCTTGGTCAACCCCAGGTACATACAATACATCTGTGATTTTACAGTCATGCTTTCTAAGAGGTAGTGAAATGTTTCGAATCCCCTTGACACTGTATGATGAGTCATCACCTAATGACACATGGTCCTTGTTAGGCGAGTCACGTAGTGTGTAGAACCAATCCTTGCGTCCAGTCAGTGTGTTGAGTTGGCACCCGAAGTCAACATACAAGATATCTTGTGTGGACTTGGTTTCTTCATCAAATTCAGACAGAATACATGTGGTGTCCTTAATTTGAATCATCCTCATGTTCAGTAATGTACCCTTGTTGTTTGGGTTTTCTTTGCCAATTACTATTTTTCTGACCTTGATTTTTGTTGTTGTTAGACTTCCCTTGATTTGAATTGTTGTTACCCTGTTGGTTGTTGGGTTTTGAATTGCTTGATGAACCCTTTTTATAGGAATTATACACAACAATCTCTGATGTCATGTCCCCCTCTATTGCAAATGGGACACTTCTTGGTGTTGTCTCGTTGACTTTGGTCTATTTGTTGACTTTGATTTTGTTGGGACTTCTTATGATTAGACTGAAATTTCCCCTTTCCTTTATGATTGGAAGATAGTGCTTGCTCATCTTCATGATCTTTGTTATTCATCTGCCTCTTCTTGTTGGAGTAGATTGAACAACTTCTCAAAGGTGACTGGTGTGTTCACTCATATTTATAGTTGTCACAAAGATTTTGTAGGAAGGAGGAATTGCTCGCAACACAATTGGTACGAGGTCCTCATCACTTATCTCTTTTTCCAATGCCAGTAGGGATGCCCTCAAAGTAGCAAATCGTCTCAAAAAAAGCTTCAACCTTCTCATTGTGCTTGAAATTTAGAGTATGCAGTTGTGATAGTAGGTTGAGGATGGAATTCTTGTTTTTTTCCTCATAGACTGTGCTCAACTTATCACATGCATCCTTGACTAATGTGACATCTCTAATGTGGGGTTGCACATCATCCATTATGCCAAAAAAAATGATCAACTTGGCCTTTTGATTTTCCCTATCAAATTGAACTTGTTGTCTTCCATCATCAAGTGATCTTGTTGTTTGTTCCATATACAACTGTCCCATAGGTCTTCAAACTCAAGTAACGTCTTGATCTTCGGTTTCTATGCAGTGTAGTTGTCTCCTCTAAGAAGTTGTGAATCTAGTAAGAACGAACTTTGGTGCTTGTGCACACATTTCTGCAATCTAAAATTTTTGAGACTCTAAATTTCTGAAAAAGGGGTAAGGATCTTATCACTCCAGGTTTATGGTCTCCCTCTGAATATACCATCAGGTCGATATACCAAACCTTTCTATACACCGCTCCCTTCTGATATACCTGTTGGTACATGGAAGAAGATCACCCTTTCAATGTACCAATTAGTATGGAAATATGTGTTAATGCACCGTGAAAGAATTTAGTACGTGGTACGTAGACAATACGAAGAGGGGTTTGTGCAAGCACAAACGGATGGGAGGGCTCAAATGTGTGTTTATTGTGTTCTTATTACTCCTTGTCAATTTTATAGGGTCGATGCCCAAAAAACATTTAGGTAGCTGTGTTAGGCATTAAGTGCAGTAGTAGTCCATGATGGCATCACCCATAAGCATTTTCCAGAGGCATCGTATATACCGAATGCTACTATGAGATCAAAGATCTTGTGTGATAGAACCAAACATAAAATAATTTGTACTCTTTTTTTTCACTTTATGCACCAATATTAGTACAAAATGCTCCAAAAGTACATCAAAATGAAGTTTTTGTGTCCCCCCTCTTTACAAAAAAGGGTCTAGAATCACAAAATACACAATTTATGCCAAAAATATTTTTTGCCCCCCAATAGGTGTTCTTCCACTAAATTTAGTGGTGGCTCTAAATGTGTTTGGTGAGCTTCTAAATTTGGAAATCTCCCAAAATGTATTAATTTCTCCAAATTTTCCAAAAAAATAATTTAAGAAAAAATATGGAGAGAGTGGGAATTGAACCACTGACCTGTTTGTTCCCAAGATCCAAACAAACAATCTGAATATTGTTTTCACCTTTTCTCACAAACCGTGATCTGAGTTTTTTTAAAATTTTGACAGCAACATCATACAATATTTTTATTGAAGCCCACAAAATTTCAGAAGAATCAGAATCTTAGTTTTTGAGATCTTACCAATTTACCAGCTAGATCTGATTTTTTTCAGAAAAAATGATCCGACTTGTACAGACTTTTCGTCATATGTAGCGGCCGAATCTGAAGATGATGTAAAATGAAAAGTTGTGCGCCTCCTTTTTATCTTTCCAGAAAAAAAAAAACGGTACATCAATCTGACATTGTATGAAAAAGTTACGTCCCTTTTTCTAAGAGCTATCTACTGGAATTTTGTTGACAAGACTGCTTCAACCTTTGCTCCCGAATTCTTCACACCTCCACTTTCAGATCTGATTTTTTTTTTTTTTTAGATCTGATCTTTTTTTTTCTTTTGATCTACAATTTTTTTCAAGATCTCTCTCTCTCTCTCTTTTTAAGATCTTTTTTTTTTTCACAAATCTTTTTTTTTTTTTTTAGATCTGCAATTTTTTCAAGATCTTTTTTTTTTTTTTAAAGATCTCCAAATCTGAAATATTCCGCCAATATGTTAGATCAATTGGCTATGCCAATGACTAATAATAAAAAATTTACCGTCCAAATAAGTGGATAGGTCAAATTTTAGTTAATGGATGCTTGGGAGGAATAGAGGCTGCGGGATGCTTCAATGGCTCTCCTTTGATGCAGATCTTCTTCTCCAATGGATCCTCTCCAATAGTGCTCCTCTTCAACCTTGCTTGGATAGAACCTGCTCTGATACCAAATGATAATAATGGTATAGCTTAGATACCAAATGATATAATAGAATAAGATTGCAATGACCAAAGAGGGACGGAAGCCTCACAAATATTATTGATCATGAAATCAGATTACATTACAATGCAAAAGCTGTAATATTTATAGATATTAGATAGCCTCATATGGATAGACATGACACCCTAGCAGACACCAACTACGAGATGATAAGACCCATCTCACATGCACATGTAATTACTACTAATAACAATATTGAATGTTATCCAACATAACAATATTGAAATCAATTCACTAGACTAGAGTGCACATGTTGCACATTATTAAATAAAAGACAATGCAATAAAATGCAATAAATATGCCTATGTTAAATTATGCTAACAGATTATCATCGATGTCTGGGACAATATACAAATAGATGTTTCAAACTTCGTACAATCATCCAAGATATCATTGATGACAACAAACTAGATTTTCTCGAGTCTACTAACTCTACACCAACCAAAGACAAGGGTAAACTCAAGATCTTTAACAAATAATATCAACAACATGACAAGAAGACATCCAAATCTTCCGCTAATCATACATATCACACAGTACCTCCTCCTGGATCAGGAGATCTAGATTTATTAGTTACAAACATTGATGCTTTGTCACTATTCATTTCTTTCTCCGATATCGATTATCATGAAAATTTTACATCTAATCATTTACATATCAATATATCTATTGGCTCGACCTCCATTAACAACACTAAGGTTGACCAATCATGGCCCATTAGTGCATGCTTTATTTCACTTCTTAAGGCTATTGGTTATTCTCTAATAACAACACTAAGGTTGACCCATCATCACATGCATCGGATGGAGGACCTTCGTCCTTCATGGTTAGTGGTTAGATCATTCATTCATGTACACTTGGGGGGCATAACATGTAATGAATCTCCCCCCACCCATCACCACATCTACACATCTATCATATTTACATAATCATACATCAATATCCTAGCATACACATATGCATTCATATTTTAGCATCATCGTTACCCAATGAAACACTCTTGTGCTTCGGTTCACACTTGACTATTAAGGGCTTACTACACATGAATCCCACACACTGCACTATAGGGATTACACACGACATTTATTCACACATTATGTATCATACACCATACATTCTATATTCATTTTCACATTTCTAAATCATGCATCACACTTGTCTTCATCTAGCATTGCATCTTACTCCAGGGATTTTTTTAGTGGCGAATATTCCATTTTAGAAAAAATTGAAAAGGTAAATTTTCTGGTGCGGTTCATTGACATGTTCACCTAAAAATTAAAGTTTAATTCTTTTTAGGGGTTGGCTTTGCCTACCTCTTTAAAATATCCCCTATATAATCCTATATTATTCACCGGGTAGAACACTACTTGCCAACTCATACCACCTAGGGGCATATCTATTATCAAGTACATAAAACTTGCGAAGCAACAAAGGCCAGTACAAAAAATTACATTTTTTCAAACAAAATCATTCAATTGACGTGCGACCAGAATACTCTGTTGATGGGTGACACCTTCTGACGCGTGAAAATAAGACTCTATTGAAGCACTATAAGAAATATCGGTTGATGAATGTCAAGAAGGCTTTGTTGATGGGAAACAAGAATGCTTTGTGGACAGGTGACAAGAGGGATTTGTTGACGAGTGACAAGAATAACCTTCTGACGTGTGACAAGGAACTATTTTTGACACACGACAAGTTGTGTTTTTTGACACACAACAAGGTGTGTTTGTTGACAGATAACCAAGATATTATCTGAATCGAATTTATCATGCTCAGAATAATGGAAGTTGTTAGTTCTTAGAACACCCAACAAGTTACAAAAAAATCAAAATTCTTTGTTCAAGTATTTTGGAAAATCTGTTGGTTTAGATACCACAACCGCCAGCACCCATAGAGCTCCCATTAGAATTAATTAGAGCACAGATTGTGTGGAAGGTGTTATTGAAGTGGACATGCATTCTACTCAATATCAGCCAAATGACACCTATAATGATACCATGTCAAGGCTTGAAGATATTCCAGTTGAGATGGTACACCTTGAAGATATTTCTGTTGATGTGAAACTAGGAGTACAAAATGCAACACAAAATTCAAATCAAATAGTGGTTCATGAAAAAGGAAACCTGATGATCATGATATTCCTAAAAGCGCTGCACATAAAAGTAAAACTGTAAAAATGAACAAAATATGTGGACACTTGGGAGGACATACAAGTTTGACTGGGATACAAAATTTCCATTCATAGAACCTGTACAGCTAGCTAATTCTAAAGAAATTTCATTGGAATGTACATGTACAATATGTACGTGGAAATTGGGAAGGCAACAAAAAATGCAACTGAAGTTGGACACAATTGAAAACCGCTATGGAAAACAATATTTCACTGTAACTGGGGAAGATGGCCATAAAATAAAAACACACAGATGGAAAACTGAAAAAGAATGCATGCATGTGAAATATGCAGCAAAATATGAGGCAGATAAGAAAAGACGCAGACTTCTCTTAGAAATTGGCGGAACAATCACATCGCAAATTGGTAAGATGAATCAATCAAATTTGTGTGCTAAACTCATACAATTTTCTAATTTATTCCACATCCTTAAGAAAGGAAGACCGATTTAAGATTTTATTAATTTTAAATTTTTTTATCAATATAATGGAATGGATAATGTTCCCCATTCTCATTGGTTAGACAACAGTGCATGTGAAATGGATAAATTCCTTGCTATGATTGAGAAGGAAGATTTGAAAGAGTGTGCAAAAAATGCAAAGTTTATCTCTTTTTCAATTGATGAAGTGACAGCTGTTGACAACACCACATGGGTATGTATCCATGTTTACACTTTAGAAAATCATATGAGGACTCTGCATTTGTTGGGTGTTCAGAAAATGGTTGAAAATTGCAATGCAAATAACCTATATAAACTAGTTATTTCTCTTTTGAAAGAAATTGTTGGCATGACTGTGAATGAAATTTCTATGAAGTTGGTATGCATGGGAGCAGATGGTGCATCGGTCATGTAGGGTCATAGAATTGGGTTGTGTGCTTGATTGCAAACATCATTCACCCCTTATATGCTAGTGATTCATTGTATGTCTCACAGAATGAATTTAGCATATAAAATTGTTAGCAAATATGAAAATGTTACAAAAGTAGAAGACCTTATAAGAGAACTGCATACCTATATGGAAAGTAGCCCAAAGCAATTTCTTGAGTTTCAAAAAGTTTCCTTAGCAATTACAGATGGCAAAAAACTTCTGAAGGATATTGAGACAAGGTGGATTTCATTGTGTGAGCCTACATGCAGAGTGTGTGAGGAGTATCCTTTATTGGTTGGTTTCATGCACAAATATCATCATGAAATTAACAGGGCGAGGAGTATCCTTTATTGGTTGGTTTCAGCCAAGAAAAAATTATTGAAGCCATGGGTGTGATGAATCCAAATTTTTGGAATACAGAAGGTGGTCGTGCTGATTTTGTAAGTAAGCTTTTCCATAAATACATGGGTACAATATTGGATCATTTCAACAAGACATTAGAGGTCGAGCGTATTGAAATAAAAGGTATACTGAATGTTGATTTCATAAAGAATCCATCAACTAATTTTGCAATGACAATGAGGTCACAATATAAACTCTTAGACGAACCTTCATATAATGGTTCTATTACAAGGCTCTGGTGAAAAATATACCAAATTAGTGTGTTACAGGAAGACATTAGTGAATATTTTCAGTTGTATGAGTTGTGCCAAATAATGATTTTGGGATTTGTGGAGGATGAAATATTTTTCAGTGCTTTATCTTTTATTAAATCAAAACTGAGAAACAAGTTGGATAAAAATCTTGAAAGTTGCATAAGGTGTTATGTTTCTTGCTACTCTTTGGAAACCTTTCCTTTTGACAGGGCTATTACGCATTGGAATTCCTTCTCCAAAAGAAGAGGTGTAAATAATACTACTACAAGTCCAAGTAATCTCAACGATGAGACTAGAAGTGGTGCATCTTCAAACTCTACGGATGCAAATATTGAATACGAAGAAGCTATTGAAAATGGATTGTTTCAGCTTTAAATAAGTATCATATTGACATTACACTTTAACTGTTCTTATTTATTCAATTTCATATAAATAGATTCTAATTTAATTTTTTATAGTTTTACATAAATACCATTGTAATTCTGCAGATGCAAATATTGACAGTGAGGAGGCTTATTTTGATCTGTAGTTATCATCAAATATTTTACAGGTATGTATATCTACATTTATTAAAATCGGATTTATATCATTGGTATTTTTAATTTTCAAACCACTTTGATATTGTATTTTTCAAGGTCTTCAAAGCTTGGATTTGGATTCTACATATTCTACCATGCTTAGTGTCTGGTACAGTTGTCGTCCACTATGTAGTGCATTCTTGATATTTGTGTTGCCTTCGATATGAATAGGTTCTAGTTTGCTTTAATTTTCTTAGGTTAGATATGGATTCTGCATTTTAATTTCTCTTCATTTCATTGATGTTTATGAAAAACGTGGGTTGACATCCATCCAAGGAAGCTCTCGCTTCTTGGGACTAAGTGTAGACACCTAAAATTGGTTTCTCAATTTAGTGTCCCTCACATTCGTTTTAGGTAACCTGGGGCACGTTCACGTCACCAACTATCCCCTTGGGATATTATCCAATTTGTGATTTAATCACTTACTCTAAATTTAATTCATCACATCACATCTTACCCATGAGTAATTAAATAATTAAATATTTAATTACGCTTCTTCCCATGCATCTTAATCACTTATCTACCCCAAATTTATTCTACCCATGTATCACATCCATTTTTAAATCTTCCCTAAGCGGGATATTTCCCGTGGTCGGGATAAGTCTTGTCTTTTTCGAATCGATCAATTTTGGCCATCTCGGGAGTCTTCTCCGCGATCGGCGCCGACCCATTTGGTCGGCGCCGATTTTATAGGAGCGGCGCCGATTATAAAAGCAGGTCCATGGCTCAGTTCGAAGGACCGAAAAAGAGACGAACGAGTGAAAGAAAGCACTTACGCACGAACAGAGAGCGAGAAAGATTCAGGTTGCAAGAAAGAGAGATCTTTTTTAGCATCAATTGTCTCAGTTAGGGCAGATCCTGTCCTAATCAATCCCTGAGAGGAGCACCGTTACTCTGCCCGTATCATATCAACATCATACACCATCATCTATCATCTAGTGACTCTGTTTCAGCGTCTCTCCATCTTCGGCACATCTTGCAGACTACATTCACCTTCCAATCCCCGAATCTCATCGCACAGTCCCTGATTGGTCAGTCTGCCTTCAGTGGACACTGATCTTATCCAGTCGACGCCGATCAGTCCCAGTCGACGCCGATCACATCAGTCGCCGCCGATTATACCCAGTCGACGCCGATTTCACTGCAGACAGGTAAAAGGTCACAGGTAACACAAATCCAGCATTATTTCGTAGTTCCCTATTTTCTGTACTTTCTGTCTGCTGTTCAGTTTCTGTTTTATTACTGCAATCAGAAAATCTAGTCTTTATTTATATCTTTTATCATGTATGCTTCTTTTCTTTATTGAAAATGTGGACTGACATTCGTCGAGGAAGCTCATCGCTTCTCGGACCCACTTCTTGGGCAGTCCACTTAAATATCTTTTAACGTGGTCTTTTTCTGTCAAGCATCGGTGTTTTGCAGGTTATTCGGAGCTATTGTGCAAATTGCTCGTGTGCGCCCGTCTTGTCTACATCAACTTCCTCATCCGTCTACATCTTCATCAGGTATCGATTTCATTGGAGTTTTTCAGGGTTTTTGTGTTTAGTTTGGTACATTAACTTGGACAGGTAACAAACGCGAAATTCTTGATCTACACTAAGATTATCAGGCAACTCACCCATTTTTATTCTAATCCTTATCCATTTTTCATGTTGAATTCTCAAGAATCGAAAGTCTTCTAGCTTGCTCGAGAAGATAAGAGGTACCTTAAACCCTATCTTAGCCATAATTTTAAATGTGAAGAATATTTTACCGTATTAAGATATTTGTGTCATACCACATTCTTATTTTCCTTTGAGATTTTTCGTTTCAATTCAATATAAAGGTTTGAAAATAAATGTCAATAAACGATATACATATTAAAGAGTATGAAATTTAAAATAGAGAGAAAAAGCTTTTATTATATTAAGATGTATCTGTCATAACACATTCTTAATTTTGTTAAAACAATTATCCATTATCATCATCTAGTCACATACAATTCATCATCATCCATATCTACTCTAATTTCATTATCCACAGAACACCACATTCTAAATGAATAAATGGATGATCCATTCTAATGTCATCACCCACATGTAATGAAAAATGTAATCATGGCCATCATTGCAAGCAGAGATAATATTACATAAATTTTAAATCCATTAATCATGATTATCCATCAAACATACACACCATATACAATATGGAAATTCTATATAAAAATATAACATACAATTCATCTAGTCACGTATAATTCGTCATCATCCATATCTACTCTAATTTCATTCTCCAGACATCCATACCTAATGTCCACATAAACCACGTTCTAAATGAATAAATTAATAATAACTATAACCACATCTACTCTAATTTCATTATCTAGACATCCACATCTAATGATAAATGTAACTATCACCATCATTGCAAGCAGAGATAATATTGCATAAAATTTAAATCCAAAATTCAAATTAAACAAATATTCAAGAATCAACTTTCGTTCTTCTATATATAAAATATTTAAAGTTTCAATTTTGAGGCTCCCCAATCCTCAAGCCTCAACCATTAACATTTTCACCAGACCCTACTATATTCCTTGCCTCAATTATCCTCGAACTAATCATATCCTCGGCAGTCATGTCTAGGTTCTTAACGATTACTTCTTCTTCCTTTATAGCATCTCCATGGAATGTCAAAGAAGGATCTTTCATTGCCTTTTCTTTAAATAAAATCTCAGGGTCATAGCCATTCTCTTTAATTATCAGCTTAAGTGTATTGTTTTGTTTGTTAACCAAAACAATTTTTTCTTTCATCTTAATTACTGCGGATAAACTGTTCTTTATTGTTTCCAAGTGAACTTGGAACACCTTGGCTTTACTCTTTAAATTTTCATATTTTAGCTGCAAAAAAAGAGTGAAGTCAATTAAACATATTAAAAAACAAATTTTTATTGAAATTAATAAAAAATCTTATTTCAAACTAATTATACTTACGACATCTCTATCTAGTTCAACATTTGCAATCACCACCATTTCCTTGTCCTTAGACCATTTATTGAAATAGGCCTTGGCCTCAACACTGATATTCTCCAATCTGTTTAATACTTAATCTAAAATATTTTCGTTATAGGTGTTGTTATATGCGACAGTCCCACTTTTGGATCTGATGAATAATGCATCCATCTTCGTCGGTTGATTTTTGACTGTTGTAAATAAGCTCTCTCTTTGCCAATGGTTATCATAACAACTTATTATCTCATATATTAATACTTTTTCCCTTCACTCCCATTGAATGAGCTCACTGATTTGAGGTGTGATAAATTCATTCATGTGGGATTCACAGTCATAGCCAATCGAGTTCTCCAAAGGAAATGTTGGCAATTCATCACTATCTATATCAGAAGAGGATGATTTTGAAGGAGAAGTATGATGGCTTTCATCTCGAGCAACGTCTGCTGCATCTTTTTACTTTTGGGAGCGCTAATCCTAATAGCAATAATAGAAATTAATATTAAAATTGAAATTGAAATGTTGATTATTTAAATAAATTTAAAAGTACATTGAGATGGAAATATACCTGTTGGCCCTGAATCATATCAAGTGTGTTAAAAAAACTAGTTGGGTCACTGTTATCAATGCCCAAATAATCTTCATCTAAAGTTATTTGATTCAAAATGGATTTCCTTGTTGCAGTGGGAAAACCAACGAGAGAGAGGGTCAGAATAGGGAATGATGAGGGAATGTTTAGTGTCTTGCTAGGGGCCAGAATCATCAGCAGGCATTTACCAATGGTCTTTTGTCTTGAACCTCTAGTTGCCATTTTGAATCATAATTGCGGGGTTGATTGAGTAGCTGGGGTTTGTAGATTTTGAGTAGAACACAAAGGATTGTTATCAACTTTAAATAGTAAGAAAAAAATCATTAGTAATCACTAAATAATATGTAAAAGTATTTAAAAAATCAAAAAAAAAAATGAAGTCATACCTTGTTGAGCAGGATTTTGTTGCGCTACGAATTGATTGTGTAACCTAGGGGGCTGTGATAGAGTTTGAATTGTTTCATTTGGTGGTAATTGTTGTTCAGATTCAAAAATTACATGAGATTGTACCGAGTGAGTTGGTGATGTTTTCTTTTAAAGCACACACGTAGTCCAAAGTCCCTGTAAGTGCAGGAAGTACATGTTAATTCGATATGGTAAATCATTAAATGGTAAAATCAAAATGTAAAAATCCTACTTTGAATTTTAAGGGTATTACATCTTTTTCATTTCGTTAATGCAAATACTTGGGCATCAGTTGATGAACGAAATTCTATTTCAGATTGTGATTCTCCTGAGGCCTCAACATGTTGTTGGTCTCTTCCTCTCAATGTAACTTTTTTTCGTGGAAGTGACTCCAGAAATATTTTCTTCATACAAAAAAGATTCAATGAGAATTACATTATTTTAGTGCACAAAGAATTGATCATAATGAGAAAAACATTAAAAAAAACTACCCTTTGTAAAGATGGAATATGGACTATTTACCTGCTGCTCTTCAAGTGGAATTGATAAGTTTTTTATCGTCTCGTTTATGCAAGTTGGAGTTGGTTCATCTAGTAAATTATAATAAGCCACATAATAAAGATCTAGGATATAGTTTGTTGAATGAATAACTGGTTTTTCTAAAATTGATGCCTTAGTAATGTCAACCTTTGTCTTGTTAGATAGAAATGTGCACCAGTCAAATTTTTTATTTCCGATTGTTGCAAGAATGTATGCAACAACCCAATTGGGAATGTTAGTTTTTCAATCCTGCATAATAATTCTATCTTGAAACAAAGAAATTAAGGCAGTAAGAAAATGGTTTACAAAATCTTGGTATCCACTCCTCATCTGGATTTGTTGACATGAGCTGCAAAAGTCATTGGAATTAATATCAATTTGAATTAATACAAAAAAATATTCAAATGAGAGAAACTTACACTTACAATCAACATTGAAATCATAACTAGATTCGAGGAAATTTTTATCATTTTCAGTGAGTGTTGCTTTGGTTGTTACTATCGGCACATTTTTAAAAGGGAGGCTTGTCAATCGATGGATATCAATAGGTTTGACACTGAAGGATAATGTATGTTGATCTTCCAATGTAACAGTAAAAGTACTATTTTCTGTATTGTAGGATGAAAGTAGGTAGTTAAGAATCTGATGGTCAACCTCAAACTGGGGCATGCTAACAAGCCCTTGGAATTCAGTTGCTACTATTGAATTTGTGTATTTTTCATTCATTTCCATAACTACAGTTATGTGGGGGCACATAGTGCTTCTATATTGAATCTTTCCCTTGGAGGCTCCATGTGTTAGATCCTGAGGTTCACCTTGGGTAGAAGAAGCCATGAATTTGATTGTGGTGACATGAAGACTTTGATTGACGTCGTCGTATGGTACATGTAGCAAGAAGTGCTCAGAGAAGGAAAAAATATAGTAGCCGAAAAATGAGAACGTCAAAATGAGGAGTTGTGTTGGTATTTATAGGGAAAATTATGGTTTCTTGTTGTTGACAGGTGCCAACAACACATTGTTTTCACGTGACATAAAAAAAATTGACGCACATCACTAGTGCCTTGATGTCACATGACAACAAAGTGTTGTTGATGCCCATCAGCAACATCTTGTTGTCACATAACAGCAAGGTGTTGTTGATATGCGTCAACAGAACTTTGTTGTCACACGACAACAAGGTAATTTTGTGTAGAAGACGATGTAATATATGTGGTGAAGATGATAAATGACCATGTGATGTGTTTGTAGTGTATAGTATTGAGAAGGAGTAGGATAGGGTTCACTTTAAGAAGCCTCTGGAAAAAAGGAGGTGGAAAATCCCCAACCAATATTGCTTTGGCTGCATTCGCCATAAAGGTAATTTTTCGTAGGTTTCTAAATGAAATATTCTTCTAGAAGTTGTAAGAGAACAAGTGAGAAAGTCAAGAAACAACAAAATTTTGTTGACACACGTCAACAATGTCTTCTTGTCACATGACAACAAGGTGCTTTTGACACCTTTCAGCAATACCTTGCTATCGCAGGACAACAAGGTGTTGTTGACGGGTGTCAACAACACCTTTTTGTCACACAATAACAAGGTGTTGCTGATGGGCATCAACAACACCTTGTTTTCACGTGACAACAAGATGTTGTTGACGTGTGTTAACAAAATTTTGTTATTGCTTGACTTTCTCACTTGTTCTCTTACAACTTCCAAAAGAATATTTCATTTAGAAACCTATAAAAAATTTCCTTTATGGCGAATGCAGCCAAAGCAATATTCGTTGGGGATTTTCCACCTCCTTTTTCTAGAGGCTTCTTAAAGTGAACCCTGTCCTACTCCTTCTCAATACTATACACTACATACACATCACATTATCATTTATCATCTTCACTACATATATTACATCATCTTCTTCGCTCTGCACTCACTACCCTATTTCACACACTTTAGTTCCTTGGTCCATACTCAACTACCGAGGGTTTACAAATCAAATGGACCTTATCATACTTATGCATTCATCATTTGACCTTTCACCATGTGACATTACTAGGTTAGTGACATATGCTATAGGCTAAATGGTCACCTACTCCATCATCTTATAGTGGTACATTATTTAGGCTACATCACCACACCCTACTATTCATCTTGTAGTGATACACACTTTAGGATAAATCATCACTCCTACATTCATTTTTAAATATATTCTTCATTTATATGGTTCATGCACATATCATCTTTTCTAGGTTGCATATCATCACCATTACACACATACACAATCATCACAATTCGTTAAACATAACAAACACTTTGACAATTTTCCGATGGCGCACTCTCATTTATGGTTCATTCTTGATTTTTAAGGGGGGAAACCAAATGATCCTCATTGCATACAATTCCATTCACTCAAGGGGCACGCAGCTCTTACCATCCATCTTGCATTCCATTCCATCCATCCACAACATATTACATATTATGGTTGCTTTTACTCTTACTTAATTTTGCTTGTTCATGGTCACTTTATTACACATGCTAGTTATATTACTTGTATTTCATTTATCTATATCATCCACACATGTGTGCTCACATATTTTTCTAGATGTGATCACAGATATAGGTCTCTTGCATGCCTCATGGATGCTCTCCTTCTACCATTCCTACACTGGACACTGGGGGCGACCACATTCATCTCTCATAGGTGCTATTATTTCATTTTTTACTTAGCACTTTACATTACTTGGTTACACATGATTTTGGCATACTATTTATCTTTCTATCATGCTAATGGGTGCTTCATGTACAACATTTATTATGTGGGGATATTTTCTTCCATACGTGTTTGTTACATTGTCTGATACTGTTTGCTCTTGTCTATGGGATTTTCCATATGTTTGGTGTGCACACTTGTTTGCTGTATGCAGCCATGATGGTCTTGCATGTCTTACAATATCATGAGTGATGTCCCATGTTTGCAACCCTCTTTGTGTGGCTTACTTTTTCTTCTTGTGTTTTTACATTATTATGTTGCTTTCTAGCTTACACATTGTTTGGTAGCTTACATTTGTCTTTATACATGCATTCTTGTTTGTACTAGCACTTGTCTTTGGCTAGCCTCTTGTTTGTACATACCTTGTTTTCTATAAAACAAATTCCCTTCCCCCTACAGGGTAGAGTTTCATATTTCATGATGTTGGTCCTCAAGAGAAGCTACAGGTTATAGGATACAACAGAATTCCTCTCTACACTACTTCGGCCAGTGGCATCCAAAAAAATAAAGACATACAAAGATCACTTCACACACATTCAGGGAAGAAGTTAAAGGTTGGAGGATACAGCAAGATTCCTCCCTATACTTCTTCGGCCTATGGTGTCGGATCACCCAAAAAAACCCGGTAGTACAAGATCTCCTTCTACACTCTTTCTCTCGACATGGATCAAATGCACAAGTTCCATTTACATTTTTCATTTGCGTATTTTACATTTACATGATTTTACATACATATACATGCATCTTTTACATTATTTTCTTACACATACATACATATATTTGACTACTTGATCATTTTCTCCTTGCAGGTCCGACCGTATGGGAAACAAGAAGTCAAATGGGGGTGGCAAAAAAAATTTTAACAACACTTTGTGACAGAACACACCATACTAACCATGTAGGTACATCACATACATCAGAAGCTACACATGCATTTCCACCCTAGATTTTCTCTCATCACCTTTTTGCACATTTTCTTCTTTAGTTTCCACCCTCCATCATCTTTTTATCACTCCATGTTTTGTCTAGTCCTTCGACACACCTTCTTCATTACTCTACATCGGCATTAGTTACACATCTCTATCTACTTTATATTACCAAGATTTCTAATCACCAACATAAAGTGGGGAAAATGTAGACACTAAATCACACACTTTAGGTAATATTTAGTCCCGATTTCATATTACTATTTACAAGGTTTTGAGTGAAGAAAGTACTAATTAACCCCCATCTTTTGGCCATCGTATTTTGATTTATTCTGTCATTCATGACCTCTTCCACCCACATGCCCAGTCATATTTTTTCATTTAACGTTATTTTAGCTTTGATTGGGACACTTAGGCTAGTAATGGGGTGCCCATGGGTTCCCTAGTCCCAATAGGGGTGCGCCGATCCTTTTTTAACTATCCCTCCACTTTTTGGGAACTTTCTAGCCATTTCACCTTCTCATATTTTTGGTAGTCACCCATTTTGGGGTTAATTACAAAATTATATCAAGAGAATCCTATAAATATAAAGTTATGAGACCTTAATGAGGGACTAAGTGATAGCCATTACTATCATCCATCTAGGGTTGCCTTCATCTAAGGCACACTGAGATCATTTGCACACATTTAGCTCCATCACAAGGGACAAGGTTGGTTCATCTACATCACACAAGCATAGGAGGGGATTCTATTCTATTCCATCCACATTTCTACTACATTTTTACATCTAGTTATTTCTCACTACTTCACAGAGTGTGTCTGGAATAAGAGCACCTAGGGAACATGGTTCACACACACACCAGAACTACATTTGGGTTTGGAATGTAGTGCAACACTCAATTAATAATTCCATTGTTATGGAATTTGAGGTCAGTATGACCTATTCATTTACATTATTTTTAGGATTTTTCATACTTATTTTGGTCTTTTACAAGTCTTTTATTCATATTGGATTGACAGTGACACCTAGCGCAGTATAGCCAATCTGATGCGACAAACAACAAGGGTCTCAAACCACTTACTGAATCTGTGAAACTCAGTTATGGACCTTTTGCATTGACTTGGACACCCATTTTGTAGACTAGAGTTCCCACAGGCACCCCGGTCTAGAGAATTAGTCTATATATATCCTTTTTAGGACCTCTTCACATTCGTTCATACTTCTAGATTATTCTATTTATCCTGCGACATAGTCCCATAAGTTCATCAAATCAGATGAGTCCCTTCCTTACTCTTCTTGCATATTAGGGTTTCTACTTTCATTAGATTAGTTATTTGGGTCACTTTCCATAGTTACTTGTTACATTTATTTACCTTATTTATAGGTTGTTCTAGATTTAGATTGACTACCATTATCCCACATTTCTAGTTAATTTTAGTTAATCGGTTATAATTGTGACTCCCAATATTTGACATGTTGTTCATTCTAAAATCTCTTCCACATACTAGAATCATCATGTATAACATGTATAACACTTGTTCCAATCTTACCAACCATATCCATACCTCAAGTGGTCTCCTACCTCACTGACCAAGCTTACAACATCCTGAAATCACTTTGTGAGCTTCAAATATCACTGAAAAGGCACTACCAATCAACCTTCATGACTCTAAATAAGCTTCACTTCACCATTCACAACCTTTTCCATGAATGCAACTTGACATCAATGATAACACCAATGACCAGGGTTCAACACAAGTTTCATCATGAAACATGTCAAAACCAACACATTCTAAGACAACTATCAAGCAAAGAAAAAGTGTGTTCACACTTAGGTATGTTTTTACTTTAAGCATGTATTTTTTTGTTACACACTTAAAGGGGAAAATATAGAGACAAATTTGCTAACTTTCCCTTTGGAAATGAAAATTTTAGCTCTTCTCCCTTGCTAAGAAAAATTATCACACTCTAAAATGAATCAACACATCTTTCTCTCTCTCCCTCTCTCTCTCTCTCTTAAATTTCTCATCTCTATACCCTACTCTATTATTTATTTGGGAATACTAAATTCCTTCGAAAAACCATATTGTTTGGTCCATAACGGAATTCTGTGTTGGCGTACCTATAGGGTCTTGCCCCTTTTATCTTATGACTCTATTTTATATATTATTTTCTTATATGTACATCATTTGATCTTCCTAGGGTCAACTTTAGAACAATATTTCACCTACATAAAGTTATATATGCAAATCGGTATCACTTCATAACTCGCTTGACACTTTCATAAGATATTATTATAAATATCTACTAAAAGTTCCAAGCAAAGCTAAACTAACAAGACTAACACCACATAGTCTAATTAAAAAATTCTTATTGAATCTAACAATAGTTACATAAATGATTAAAGCTTAATGGAATGCTTGAAAGAACTAACATGATATATCAATCTATCTTAGCTAAAGCATGCCTACTATAATATTCAATTGCTAACTAACTTAGACCTAAATAGATCTAGGAGCAATCAAATTGGGGGTTTGTTGCTACTCCAAGGAAGGTGAGATGGTCTCTCCAAAAATGACTACAAGATCATATTGGATACCCATCTACTAACCCCATTGAAGACTTGAGGCAAGGATTGAGCTTGGCTATTAATCATATTTCTTATATGATATGCAAATCAAAGCATGGTGTAAAGTTTAAAGGTATGTGGTTAGTCCTTTTTATAGTTTTTCCTTTGAGGAAAACTTTCATCTTGGTGCATGTGGGACTAAAAGCAAAAAGTAGATTAAGAATTTCTAATCATGATTAAGGCTTTTTAATCATGATTAGTGAATTAACAAGTGATTAATATGTGAGGAGCCTTAATCAACCACTTAGGGTCAATTAGGAGGCTAGGATAAGATTTTGAAGCTTGTCTGAGATGTTGTGGAAGGAAGTGGGGTGATTTTGAGTGGTTGGAAGAGGGGTTTGAGCCAATAATAGGGTATATTGACCAAAACAAGGGTAAAATAGGCTTAATTAGCTAATAATCGCTAATTGTCTATTTGGAAGAGGATTTTGACTTACGATTTGTCGTAAAGTGGCATCCTGAATGCAAAAGAGGATAGGTAATCAACAAAGTGTTGTTAATTGACCAAAATGGTAAGAAACGTTAGTTAATTAGTGAAAATCACTAATTATAATGGAAATGGTAAGAATGAGAGTGATTTGTGTGCTTTTGGCAATAAGATTGCAAAAGTGGAATTTAGGTGTCTACATTTGCCCCTGTTTGAGGTGAAGTAAGTAACTTCACTTCAAATATAGTAGACAAGCATAAACAAGTAAATTTTTGAAGAAAAATTAGTAGAATGAAGGATGCCCCCTCGAGTGTCAATGGGGTGATAGAAGAAGTCAATCGAACGATCGAAAATATGATCGAAATGGATAGAAGAAATAGGATAGGAATAAACATGATTGTTTATTGCCCCAGGTGATTTGGAAGAAAAATTAATAGTGATAAGACATGAAAGTGGAGAATAGGAATAGCTCTTTGCATCCAATCTTCAATAAGCAACTTTTGTTTCATCATGTTGCCCCTATGATCTACATCATCGACCTTTATTAAAATAAACAAAAGTGTAAAATAACATGAAAAGCTATATTACTAACATTTGTTCATTGCTAAAAATACATAACTCCATGCAACATACATAAATGCAATGCAATCCATGAACAACATAAAATGATGCTTAACTCCATGCAACATACATAATGAATGCAATACGAGAAAGTAAACCAGCTAACCTAACAGAGAAACAAGTACAATCACACATACTCAAACAAACAACGTTCAAGACAGTTGCACCAATGTTTTTGTTATCAAGCTTCAGTTCCTGAATGTTCATGTTGTAACGACAAGGGTTAAAAATGGTGCCCCAAGCAAGGATACATGTGAGGGAATAACAAAGGACACAAGTAGTCCCATGGAAAGCATTCGTGCACTATGACACAGTCTCTGACAACTCACTGTTGCACATGAGTACCGACATAGTAAGCAAGCCAACTTTGTTAATGGAGGTAGATCACAATGATCCACAAGTCATTTGAGACAAGAACAAGAAAGAACCTAAGAAATATGTTTTTGTAGGAAAATTTTGATGTTCGAGGACAATGCATTTGATACAAGCTTCAGTGCGTGCATGCCATTTACCAATTTTTGAAAAAATTTTTGGTTTTTTTAATTTTTACCAATTTTTTGGATTTTTTTAATTTTTTGGATTTTTTTGATTTTACCAATTTTTTGGTTTTTTTTATGATTTTACCAATTTTTTGGGTTTTTCCATCTAACATATTTGAATGTTTTTAGTTTTTGAAACATATTTGAATTTTTTTATTTTTGAAACATATTTGAATGTTTTTTATTTTTTTTGAATTTTTTTTAAACATATTTGAATTTTTTTATTTTTGAAACATATTTGAATGTTTTTTTATTTTTTAGAAGTTTTCTGAAGCTATGCATAGGAAATGAAGAAACATGGATGCCCTAGAAATAGATGGGATGTACAAGGGTAGAATGCCACGTGTATGTGCAAGAAAGTAAAGATGAAAAATTTTCCCCAGCGTTAGGTGGGAGTATTCAAAGGAAAAATCTTCACGCGTAGAAGTTGGATCAAGGCCAATATGGATAGGTTCAACATGATGATGAACGTAACCCAATGACATGTGATAGGAAGGAGAAAGGATGCCCCCAGCGTAAGCTGGCCAAGAAGCATATGATAGAAAGAAGTAGAAGATTGTTTTTGTGAAAGGGGACAAAGGTTCCTATAAACATGGAAAAAAGGCAATCTTATACACATGGATGTTCTGAATGAAGAAGAAGAACAACGAATGTGAATGAATGTAGCTTAGAAGCCTCGTGCAATGAAGAAGTGATTAGCCAAAGGCATGAATCATGAGACAAGATACAAACTAGAGTAAGAGTCTGAACAAGGTCCAAAAAAGACACTTGGTAACATACTAATCTGTTTTCTCATAGAGATCCAGTGTGTGCACATGGAAATTTATTACCTTTTGAAGGGAATATTTGATAGACAACAAGTGAAGACACCCTAGCCAATGTGTAGGAATGATTTATTTTTCAAAGTTGATTTTTTTTATGAATGGATTTATGGAAGGAGAGTCATACATTTCTCCACTTCCAGCCAGGCATCCATAGCCCCAACAGGAGATGCATTTGATTCTAATCACAACATTTCTCTACTACCAGTCAGGCATCCATAGCCCCGGTAGAGATTATTGGAAATACCCCAAGAGAGAGTTATATATCAATTTTCTTTTTGCTTTTAGCTTTGGATTTTTGATTTGATTGATTTTGTTTTTGCTTTCTGAAAACTTATTTCAGCTCTCTTGTTTGACAAGGGGTTAAGAACCACTGATGGCTTGATGGAAGGAGGTGGAAGTGCTTGTGATGATGACATTGGCTAGTGTCAACAAATATGTCCAAAAGTTCTTCACAACAAGTTTTTTAGATGTTGATTGTGATAGGATCTCTATGAGGTCAGTCATTCTTTAATTTACCAAGGTGATGAAAGACCAAGGCCAAATGGATACCATAGAGATAAATGTCGCAAAATGCATGTGAATTGGCTAACCAAAATATCATCAAAGGGATGAAAATGGTAGGAAGACTTGCAGAAGAATAGCAAGAAAGGGAAGAAAGAACATCCATGTGTATGCAATACCTGATTGCAATGTGTGTTCATTTACCTTTGATTTTTTGAAATGTTTTCTCATTTTTTTTTTTGAAATATTTTTATTTTTTGAAAAGGTGGGACCGACAAGGTCACTCTGTGTGATAAGATCCAACAACAATGTTAGTGATTTCCTTGATAAGGAAGATTAGGCATGTTTTCTTATCAAGAGTCATATTATCCCCAATCTCAATGATCATGGTGAGCTCATACTCAACAAATGACTGTGATTTATCATGAAACATGGATTTTGTGTATGTGGAGCTTGAGGTCCCTATCTAGAGGTTTTTGAACTTTGCACCATACTTGATGGTTGCATTGATGTGCATTTTTGAATCATGGTTGATTATGAACTTTAAGATTGTTTAAATTTTTGTGAGCTTTGGAGCTCTTGGAATTTTTAATTCTTAGCTTGGATGAAGGAACCGTTTGGGTTTCCTATAAGCTATACGTGACTTTTCTGATCCCGAGAAGTGGGAGAAGAAAGTGGATGAATAGAATTAATGTGAGAAATGATGATGGGCTTGCCACAATCATTGATAGAAGAATAATATGATGGGCATGAATGATATGGTCCAAGAATTGAAGAGGATGGGCTACCAGAGGTTTCATAGAGGAAGATAAAGGGATACTAAGATGTGGCCCTAAGATAGAAGATGAAGGACTACCTAGTGGTGTCCCATGATGATGGGATGTGGCCCAAGAATCAAATATGAGGGGGTTTTAGGACGTTCCCCAAGTATAGAATAGATGGGATGGGGTACCATAGAGGTAAAGGACAACTAGGATTTGGCCCTAAGATAGAAGATGAAGGAATTCCTAGTGGTGTCCCAAGACTACTGATGGGTTACTAGGATGTGTTCCAAGAATCAAAGATGAGGGGGTTTGTGCCAAGATAGAAGAGGATGGGCTACTAGGAGGTGTCCCATAGATAAAAGAAGATGGGATACCAGAGGTGTCCCATAGACTGAAGATGAAGGGATCCTTGGAGGTGTCCCATATATAGAAGATGATGAGCTACTAGGACATGGCCCAAGAATAGAATAAGATGGGCTACCAGGAGGTGAGCCACATATAGATGATGAGGGACTACTTGGAGGTGGCCCACATATAGAAGAAGATGATGGGCTACCAGGTGGTGACCCAAGGTGAGTTTGTGATTGAGGAATCTTGATAGATAAAGAATATTGGGTAATGAGAAGATAGGTCATGGATCAATGACCAGACCCAGGAATTTCATCACACAATGAAGAATGTGAAGGTGAAAGAATAAGAGGAGGATCAATTTTGATGATCCTAGGGTCTTCCTCTATGGTCTGACAAACAAAAGTAACCTCTTCCCCATAATACACGAATGTATCGAGGTCTAAAGAGAATTCTTGCATGTGATCCTCTAAGGGAATGTCATCATGTGACCCCATGATTTATGTGATCACTTCTTCATTCTAAAATGAATCGATTAGTATGAGTAGTTGTTCTTAGACCATGGGAGGTTGACTAGAAGAAATGGGTCCAACTGGTGTGGAAGTTTGAGAAGATGATGACTCAAGAGATGAAGTAGATTTGGATCTAGATGTCTCGCGAGTAGAAGAAGATGTAGATTTAGAACTGATTGGCATTGGATTTCCTATAAGATGACATATTGTACCAGGAAACAATGAGGATCGCGTAGAAAATCAACATATGATTGTGACATAGGAGTCATCTGAGGTGTTTGCAACATATGCGTCGACTTAGATGATTGTGACATGGGAGTTGACTTAGATGATTGTGACGTAGGTGTCAAATTATATGAATGCGACATGGGTGTCAACTTAGAATAATTTGGATTCACCCAGATCTTCAATGGAGGAAGAGGTTGTCGAGGCAATGAATAAGGGAGGTCCTGCAAAGCAAGGGAGGACCATGGCTCAAGAACCAAATTAGATGTTTGATTAGTGAGACTTTGGGCCACATGGATATTTAAAGGAAGATGTCATTTAGGTGACTGATAAGGGGAGTCCTGTGAAGAGAGGGAGAATTGCGACTTAAGATTCAAATGAGGTGAAAAGCTCTGATGAGAATATTTAGAAGATCAAGGTGAATCTGAAGAATTAGAAGAAAAATTTGGATTGGAATTAGAAGAAGAGTGGGGGGAACCTGAATAATAATTTGGATCAGAAGCATCCAAACCATACCACTGACTATGAGATGAAGGTGGGGAACAGGGTACCCAAATGGGTTCTCTAGCATAAAGAACCAAATGAGGCTTAGCCGTGATGGGCATCCTTTGATGGGAATGTCAAAACTTTGATTCCTTAGTGTCGTATGTATAAGGAACCTCACTATAGTTGGTCATTTTTGGTGTTTATGGGATACAAATGTCTAGACCGAGATAGTGTGATTGAACTCCTTCAATTGGAATGAAGTCATGTGTTGATTTGGGTAGCACAACGGAAACCAACTAGACAGTTTGATGACAAAATTTTGACAATCCAACAAGGTTTGGTCAACAAGTTTGGAAGCGTAACTGTCAAATATGATAGGAAATGTTTTTTCAAAGGGATTGGTCCCCCACTTCTGATGCCCCATCCCTATGATAGGAGGAAAAAATGAACAAGGTTTCTCTAAGGTTGACAAAAATGGGCCCTAGACAAATTTTTAGTGTAACGACGCTAAGTCATCACAAAGAATGGTGAAAATCAAATGATCACAAATATGAAGGCCAATATGAACCCAAGGATATCAAAGAATAAAATAATGATCTACCCTAACAAGGAAATATATACCAAGAAGAACCTAGAACACAACAATGAAGCACAAGACTCAAATCTAGTCACAACAATAGTTTACTCTCTACAGTTTACTAAGATAGGTTTGAAACAAATAGTGACAACACAATATTATCACTTAGGTCAAGTTTTAAAATAAACAAGACCTAAATGCTAAAAATGTGTTGACGTGATCCTCCAACAAGGTATACTAAAACCATTTTCTAGACACTAACAAAGTCTAAGTCTTGTAAAATGGAAGTTACAAATGTGAGCAGCGTAACAACGCTATTTGGACACGTTAACCAAGATTTGCAAGAAAGCAATATTTTTAGTATCAAAATGGTGTTATAGACGATGTAATCAAAGTAACCTCAACACTCACAAAACTCAAGATAGGCTAGGATGTAAAAACTATGTAAGTATATCAAGGAATTATTATGCATGTGAGCAATGTAACAATACAATTTAGAGATTTAGGTCAAGTTTCACAATGGAAACAAGACATGTAAATATCACAATTGTATGGCTATAATGTGGGAAGCATAACAACTCAAAAGAAGTTAGTGATAAGACAACCTAACTACAATGATAATAAGTCTCAATATGGGTTTGAGACAAAGGGCTACTAGAACTTGATGACGTACCATTCACACTTTCAACACTTGCATTCTAACATTGCAACCTAGTCATGCAAGTAGACTACAAAAGTGGTGGACACGATTATTTCTAGTGGTATCTGTGTATGTTTTTTCTTCTTTTGTCTCAAAATGAGCAACAAGAAAACAAAAGAGTAGACCAAGTGGTGATGAAAAATACTTGGTGTAACTTTGGCAGAGTTTCGCCTTGTCTTAGGAAAAGTGAAAAACTAGGACAAAGTAACACTAAATAGATTTCATGATGAAATGTCACGTGGTTTCAACTTTAAGAGATTCTTTCCCTTGTTCGAAAAAAAGAGTTTGAATCCAACAAAGTTGTCACTTTGTGAGAGCTCTCAAGTATAATAACTAAGACAAAATTGGCTCCAAGTGGAAAGCTTCCTATTAGTTCTCTCACCTAGGTTGTCACAAACTACCTCTGCGAGATTGATTTACCAAGAAAGTCACACTGACTAATCTTGGAGTATCTTGGATTTACTTTACCCCCTTCAATACAATGAGCAATGAATTGCATTCAGTTGTATTTTCACTGGGGTCGCAATGGAGATAACTTTGACTCTAATATTTCAAGGCGTACTAATCAATTGGGTAGTGTGGAGCACTTTCCCATTTCGTTCACAAGGTTCCCTCTTGTGTGAACTACTTTGGGGTTCCTAGGAGCATTCCTCTTGTTATCTTAAGGCTTATGCCAAAGGAATTTTCTCCTAGTTAAGTGGATGAGCTTTAGCTCTTAACCAAACTTGCACATACAATGTTTTGCAAAGTGGTGTATTTTCTTATCTTTTGGATTAAGCAATTTGGTTTAGACCACCATTTGGTAACCTACATCACACATGTATGTTAGAATTTGGTTTGAAGAGAGTTCTCCTTTCTTTGGCTAGTGTTAGGTCCTTCACACAAATGGTTAGTAGTTAAAAAATGATCTACAATATCATAGAAAGAGGATTAAATGTTTCTTTTGGTTCTCAAGATCACACTAGGTGCAAGAGAAGAGCATACACAACAAGTAACCCAACTAGATAGCAATGAAAAAGCTTGTAAATCAATTAACTACCATAATGATTTGTAAATCTAGATTTATTCCCAATTAATCCAAGTGATTTTTAATGAAAGACTAAAGTTGTTTTTGGTTCCCAAGATCACACTAGGTGCAAGGGAAGAGCATACACAAACTTTAGCCTTGGTTATTTATCAAATGAAAAAATCTTAAACTAAAAGATCATATACATGCCAAAATGAAATTTTATTCCCTTAAGCATAATAATGAATGATGAATTTTTCCTACTTACTCTAAATTATCAAAAGAAGGTTTAGAGGTGCTTTTTGATTCTCAAGATCACACAAAGTGCAAGAGAAGAGCATACACAACCCTATTCCAAACTCATACAAAGCATGAAAATAAAATCACTCATCAAACCCTAAGTTAATTTTGTTAGAAAACCTTCTCTAAATCAGAAAATTGATAACAAAAACAACTAAAAATATCTGAAAAATGACAGAAACACTAAAAACCAGAAGTTGAAATTTTAAACTTTGAGAAAATTTACCTAAGTGCGCTAGTGTGCCCTCCTAGTGCATCAGTGCATCCTATAGAGCATGGGTGCATCCCTTGAAGAAGCAGCACATATAGTTATGCACAGGTGTGCCTCTGTCAAATTTACACAGTCAAGTTGCACAGGCACAACCAGAGAGGCGTGGGCACACACTTTGAAGCACCAGCGCAAGTCACACATAGAGGTAAAAAATCTAGTGATGCACAGGCACAACCAGTAAGGCACAGGTGCACGTCTATAGAAGCGTAGGCACATCCAGTAGAGCACAGGTGTGGCCTTTGGAGCGTGGGTGCACCCCTTTGAGCATAGGCATGGACCTTCCTATAGGTGATCAAAACATGATTTTGACAAGAAAAATCTGAAAAAAATCAAATCTTTGGCCTTTTGAGGGAATTTTGACAACACTTCACCTCCTTATATCCTGGAAAGAACATGAAAATGCAACATCTACTACTAATCTAGTTTTAAACAACTATCAAAATGAAAATTGATCCACAAAACTTTGAAAATTACTCTAAAAACTTGAAAGTAATCTAGGAAGCTTGAGAAACTAATCTAAAAAGTTGAAAGTAATCTAGAAAACTTGAAACTAAACTAGAAAACTTGAAACTAATCTAGAAAACTTGAAACTAATCTAGAAAGCTTGAAATTAAAAACTTTGAAACTAATGTTAAAAATATTAAAAATGAATGTAATGGGGTATGGTCCCACCCAACGTGCCAAATGAAGACTACTAAAAGTTCCAAGCAAAGCTAAACTAAGACTAACACCACATAGTCTAATTGAACAAATGCTTATTGAATCCAACAATAGTTACATCAAAAATTAAAGCTTAATGGAATGCTTGAAACAACTAACATGATATATAATCTATCTTAGCTAAAACATGCCTACTATAATATCCAATTGCTAACTAACATTAGACCTAAATAGATCTAGGAGCAATCAAATTGGGGGGTTTGTTGTTACTCCAAGGAAGGTGAGATGGTCTCTCCAACAATGACTACAAGATCATATTGGATACCCATCTACTAACCCCATTGAAGACTTGAGGCAAGGATTGAGCTTGGCTATTAATCATATTTCTTATATGATATGCAAATCAAAGCATGGTGTAAAGTTTTAAAGGTATGTGGTTAGTCTTTTTTATAGTTTTTCCTTTGAGGAAAACTTGCATCTTGGTGCATGTGGGACTAAAAGTACAAAGTAGATTAAGAATTGTTAATCATGATTAAGGCTTGTTAATCACAATTAGTGAATTAACAAGTGATTAAGATGTGAGGAGCCTTAATCAACCACTTAGGGTCAATTAGGAGGCTAGGATAAGCTTTTGAAGCTTTCTGAGATGTTGTGGAAGGAAGTGGGGTGATTTTGAGTGGTTAGAAGAGGGGTTTGAGCCAATAATAGGGTATATTGACCAAAACAAGGGTAAAATAGGCTTAATTAGCTAATAATCACTAATTATCTGTTTGGAAGAGGATTTTGACTTATGATTTGTCATAAAGTGGCATCCTGAATGTGAAAGAGGATAGGTAATCAACAATGCATTTTTAATTGACCAAAATGGTAAGAAACATTAGTTAATTAGTGGAAAAGGTGTCTAAACCATGTTGAGTACATTTTCTACTCCATTGTAGCCAATTATATTTTTTTCAAGAGACATGAGGCCACGCATAGGGGTCGAATTAGATCACATTCAAACTTATACAAATCACTAGGAGAACTACATGCGGCTTGATCCCACTCAAGGGAATGTAATACAACACTTCGATCAGTTCGGAAAGGATTTACCACCAAGAGTAGTCCAACCTCACCCATACACCAATTTCCCCTTTTTGATGCTTTAACGAAGGGTATTGTAGGTATCTATGGTTCCACTTGTTGTAGTCCATTATAGGTTGTGTGAGATAGAGCAACATATATCAATAAAGAATTCTAAACAAACAAAGGGGACATAAAGTTACAAAATCTCACTACAAGTAGGTCCAAGATTGTACACAAGAGGGCATGACTATATAAAATAAAGGCAGGACCATAAAGTCCTAGAGAGAGATAGTTCTCATCTACAATATCATAAAACACGACACCTTTAGGTTCATATCTTCTTATTCACCCTATATACACATCTAGATCAGTCGTGTTCCATTACTTACAATTTTCTCTTGTGTTTGTAAGCTATCATTGTTATAATAAGTATTAATGCATTATTCTAACTTTAATTTAAATTAATTAATTTATAACGACCCTTAGCTACAAACCATTACATCATATATTATTTATACTTGCTTATAATTCTTAGGGTTTAAAAAATTTCCACTTTTGAATATATCTTATGCATGGCAATTCTATATACAAGGTACGAAGTCATATAAAATTGGTTTTTTTGTTTTACATCACAAATTTGTTTATACAAATAATCACTGGCTATCATATACCACTCTATAAATTGTTTCCCCTCCAAAATGATGTAAATAAACTCATACATACAATCTTGGAAATTTTGAGTTATTGGAATCTCAAAAACTGTATTGAGAAGGGTGATGATTTCATCGAAATCTTCACTAAAATCAATTTGGATAAGATTCCTATAAAAATTCTTAGTGTTGATCCTCCTACCAGGTATCCAATGTTTATTAATGAACTTAGTGCATTTGATGGGTCATTATCCAAACGTTATTGTGTAGAATTCATTGTGATTTCAATGCGCTCTATGTAATATGGTATATGCAATATGTATTCAATGTATTTGGGCATGATTAGGAGTTGGGGTTTTACCATCAAGGTTGAAAAAACATGTCCTGAGGGAATCATAGTAACTTGTGCAAGAAATGACTAGCTCTCAGCATTGAAGAAACACAAGAAACATAGCTTCTTGTGGAAGACAACTTTCATAGATATTGGTATAACAACATATTTACACAGGGAATAATACTTCAATATATTGATTCAAAAGTGTTTTCATATGTATAGGATTATGACATCCTATTCTTAAGCTCAATCTTCCTATAAAATCTCAACTACATAACCACCCTAAAATATCTCACAGCTATTTTTATGGGTGTTCACACAACCACCAAACCTATCTACATATTAAATATCTATTAGTTGTTTAAACAACTCCAACTAATATATTATTGTTTATATAACAATAATATAACTAACTAATTATTATTTACCTTTTGGTTTCCTAACATTCCCCCCCCCCCTTAATGTTTACATGGTAATAATAGAACTTTCACACTTCCTCTGCAGCTTGCCACCTCTGCGCACTCATGATCTTGGCACACACTCGAACTGAAGGTAGAAAAAGGAACACATCAACTTCTTATCAACCATGCACTGTCAGGAACACATCTGACCGACAAGGATGGGAACACGCTCA
Organism: Taxus chinensis; assembly: GCA_019776745.2. Lineage (NCBI taxonomy): Eukaryota > Viridiplantae > Streptophyta > Pinopsida > Cupressales > Taxaceae > Taxus > Taxus chinensis. Next base: position 889,420,219 of record CM034147.1, on the reverse strand, counting down.
GGAATCATCTAGTTATCAAACAGTCACTCTAGGGAACACATCTGACCTAGCAGTGTGGGAACTCAAGCAGGAACACATCTGAACAACCTTTAATGGCTTTCACGAGGCTAACCACAAACCTAGGTACGAATAGGAACACATCTGACTATTCTACCTCATCAAGACTCGTGATGTTGCCTTTCACTGTGCTATCTGTTTTTTACTATGTTTTTGCCTTGGGGAATTTATGTAGGAATAATCACATACCAATGAACAGGAACACACCACATTTGTTCTTATTTTTCACACCACGTTGAAATGCTGAAATCCACACTATACAACAAAACAGGGTTACTTATGAAACTGCATCACACAACTGAAAGCAAACTCACACACACATTGTCACCACAACTTCATGTGGCCCCGTCGTTGGTGACTAACCAGAGGTCACTATCTAACCTCCAACCTCTGATGTCTTGTTGCTAACTTAGCAAGATGTGAACATGAAGCACATTTGTTTCCACATTGATTTTATTCTTTTCTTCCCTCCCGCAATGTGAAACACGTTATTTTGCCAGACGTCGGGTAACACCGAAAATGCGTCCGTGAGGAAAAAAAATATTTTATTTTTCGTACTTTTTATAATTATACGACTCTAACTCTTGACTTTGACAATGACTATTTTGAATCAGACAAAAAGACTCGACTAAATTAAAAAGTAATAAAACGAGATTACTTTTTAAATGAAAATGAGTATTAAAAAATCCTAAAATCACCTATATGAAATTATTTGACTTGTCAAACTTTTGAATAACATAATGACCCTCTAGATAGACATAGGATATTAAATTAAAATGACTAATACAAAATTAAAATTTAAACATAAAATGACTATGAATAGAATCACTGGTAGTATAACACCTTTGAATGTGGCACTCATAACGTAGTCCACATCTTATGCTTTGGGAGAGCCACGTCATTAGAGATGATATGGCGTCAAGCTGCAACATGTGGCTTGTAGATTATATCAGAATTCGGTGAAGAGCAGGAACTTTGCTTAATGGAACGTGTCATGGAAAAGAAAACTCCAAGTGGACAACGCCAATGCCATCGCCCTTAGGGAGAAATAACACGAACACAACTTACCTGCACATCTGACATGCATGAGTATGGAATAAATGATTCCAAATGAACTGGTAATTGTTAATAATGAAAGTTGACTGACTTGATCCTCTATGCCTTTGAATTTTTTTGTGAAATGGAATGCCCTATCGATCACGCACGTTAGTGATGGTGGGGAGTAAAATCAAACCTCTGACCTCTTCCAAACAACTCCTGCCAACCACCAATGCGCCACAGCTAAATTTAGTATATCGAAGTCAAAACCTTAGTTTTATTATTGACTACAAACGTGCGTGATCTTTAGGGTAATCGGAATGGCAGAGCCTGCAAAGGATGCAATGCAGAATTTGAACAACGGCCAAAGTTGTAGGGTTCACGAGTATGGTCAGCTGTATCAGAGATCTAGTGCAGCTGTGTTGCACACCAATGAGTTTGAAAAATATTTATCTCTCCACAAGAATGGGAAAGTAAATCGATCAAGATATTTACAAGATATAGAAAATAATCCGGGTCGTTATTTGAAGCCGAGAAGAGCTGAATTCACTACAAAACAAGATCTGATGCAAGATGAATGACGAGCTATAGAATGTTATCAATGTGATGCATGCGACATGGATTGCAATGATGATTATCAGTTCTATCGACAAAGAGCTGTAGCAGAATACGTTTTGATAATAATCATCCAACAAGATGACATATGGACGGCAAAAGGATGTTTAACACTACAAAAATGTGACAATCTGACAGATGCAACAGAATTTCATGAACAATGGATAGAACAGAAAATGATGTCAATGGTAGAAGCACGCTAAATGCATCGACCTATGGATGGTAATGTCGACAACCAAACAACACCCAATATAACTGTATATTATTCCAATTAGAGTAGGTTCACTTCTGAAAAAACTGATCACGTTATTCGGTAAATATTCAACAACAAACTACATAAAATGTCTTCACAATAGAAAGCCAACATTCACAGGGCAATGGAGAAGTATAACTGCCCCTAACAAATCATTAGAACTCCATAATCGCTCTTTTGAGATTCAATACATTGGCTACGTGGAGAATTGAATATGGTGTGGCGATCAACTTACATCATACATAGTTGCAAGTAGATAACAATGGTGAGGAGTTATGAGGCACGCGATGAGCCTATCCATCACGCAGGTTCGCAGTCAACGCGAACCTGCACAAAACTTTGACCAGTGCTATCCGTGCACCCAGCCAGCCTTGAACCTGGGACCCCCGCGCCCTATTTCTCGTGCCCCGCCATCCTGTTGCGCACTCACGTATGAAATCATACGGCGCCGGTTCCTTTTAAAAAACCACAAATGGAAATTTGACGGAAAAGGAAACAACGTCATACGTTGTTTCCTTTTCCGTCAAAACTAACGGCGACACGACAAAACTAACGGTGACGTGACGGAAAATACTTTTTCCCTATTGTGCGAACTTGTGTGAGAGATAGGCCTAGCACTGAGGCACGGCTTACTAAAAATAGACCTCACATTTTTGAGAGAATGCTAAAGCCCTGGACTGAAATTTGCCAAAAGAAAGTAGATAACTAGGTCTGAATACTGATCATCAACTGAACTTGAGTTAAGATCTACACATGAGACACCCTCAATAAGACTACATACGCACCTCCCAATATAACGTTACAGCTTACCAAGTGTATGAGTCTAACACATGAAGGAGCAGATTGACGTTTCTGCGAAATTAATCAACATTGAAGTTCTTTCGTAACATTCCAAGCACTCAAATAATATGAAATGCTCCATAATAAATTAATCTTTCATCTTCATTCAGACTCTCACTATTTTGACTATGGATCTACAATGCTCTAATACCAAATATTGGTATAGCAGCAGATTTACACAAGGAATAATACTTCAATATATTGATTCGAGAGTGTTTTCATATGTATAGGATTATGACATCCTATTCTTAAGCTCAAGATTCCTATAAACTCTCAACTACATAACCACCCTAAAATCTCTCACGCGTGTTCACACAACCACCAAACCTATTTGCATATTAAATATCTTGTTTAAACAACTTCGATTAATATATTATTGTTTATATAACAATAATATAACTAACTAATTATTATTTACCTTTTGGTAAACATTATATTTCCTAACAATAAATTCATTGAGGAATTGTTCTTTTAGGTTTTCGATAAATTTACATATCAACATGACCCATACATACATACATACATATATAGTCACAGTTTACGTAAAAGGGTGGATTGACTCCCTGACGATAGCATTTAAATTTGGCTTTTGTAGGAGATGAATTCATGAACAACAGAAGAAACATATTGAGAAATGATGAGAAATTTCTAATTTTTTTCTCATGTGTTTATATCGATATATGTTGTTTTCTTTAGGTCCACAACTTGTGTGCATGATCATCTTTCTTCTTCCTTATAACTGATACGGATTGGTTATTCAAAGTATTGGCTCCTCAATTCAATAGAGCCCTTTCACATATTGGAATGATAGTGTGTGAGGGGGTTGATTCCTCAGGCCAATTGGGTGTTGTCATGTATCGGAATGATAATGTGTGTGAGGTAATTTTTGGTAATGTGTTTGTGCATTAATTAAAACCACATTGAGAAATTTTAGTTTCGATTAGACCATCTCTCTACATGTTTGATCTTTGAATATTTAAGTATCATGAAGAAAATGCCTTTTACACCAGCCTCATTGGACTGATTAATGGCCTTTCTCCTTATTCTCTAAGGGATCAAATTTGTACGCTTTTACTTTGGTTCCATAATTCACGTATTTTTCTTTAGTGAACTTTATCACAAAAATAAATAAAATAAAGTGATTTAATTTTTAAGAAAAAATATTTTATGAGAAAAATAAATTCGTTTTGAAATATATCATCCCACTTGGAAAAGGTGGTTTCATGTTTCAAATGCACTTCTTTGGTAGAAGACAACTCTATGTTGACTACTTTGATTGATTTCATGGTAGAATTTTCTTTCTTGAGCTTAGACCTTCTAAACATCTATAATGATTTTGATTCCATGGAATTTTTAAGTAATCTAGAGTACCTCGAACATACTTCACATGTGATTTTTATCTCATCAATCAATTTGGAAATGATATGATACTCTATAAGTTGTTTCTTTGTTTCCTCAAATAAAGGGTGAAGATTGATTTTGTTTTAGGAAAAATTCAAATCCAAAGGATTTTGATTCACTCTTGATCATGTTAGTGAGTTTTTCCTTCAATTTTGAGTGAAATTGACTTGTATTTAGGGTAGAAATCAAAAGGGATTCCTTCAATGAATTATTGATTCCAAAGAAAAAATCAATCACTTCTATTCTAGGGTCGGTTTGTAATGTACCTTGAAATATGATATTATTATGTATATTAGTGGGTAGAGATGCCAACATGTAGCACACATCCTTATAGTGGGAATATTATATAGATTCATATGTGACCTGTGATTATTTTTATATTGGGAAATTATTCATCTAGCATTGGAACTAGTGGTATACTTATTTATTATTGTAATGTGTCCTATATAAGGGGAGGAATATCATTATGTAACAGATCATGAAGGATAAACATTGTAATTGGAGTATATTTTCTAATAAGGATGTTTCCCCCTTAAAGATGCCTATGATAGTAATGGTTACACCTTAAAATATATATATGAATTTAAATATGATATGTAATATATATAGGATGTAAGGTTTCATTATAAGAGGTTATTCTGAATTAACTAATTTACAATTAGCCATACATAATCAACACTACGCATTAATAATTTAAAAAATGATAAACAATAGAATTGATATAGATCAAATACATAAGAGGAGATAAAGACTTATTTGTAAAGAGTGAAACAAAAAATGTTATATAGAAATATGAAAACAAAACTAATACAGGAGAACACATATAGTAAGATTGAACTCCATTACTATATTATTCTTGCAACAATACAATAGAAATATAGAACAAGAAGTATGAAATGCAGTAACTAGGGGCAGGATTACTGAGCCCAAGCCACACCTGAATCGAAGTATTTATACGTATACATGAGATATAATTTAGACTAGATTTCACCTAGACTGACTAAATAATCGATCAAGTGATAAAACCCGATATTATGTAAGTGATTATATTATCTCAAAATCGATGAGTGGGTGAGTAGTTAGTGAATACCTTTCCTCTATTTATAGATTTGATGCAAGAAATTTCAGTCATGATCAGATCGTAATATTATTTTCCATGGAAGTTTAGTTTGGAAGAAATATGGATTTTACTAGATCATAAAGTTTTCTCCATTTTTCAATAATGTAAGTTCTTGACTTGCTTGGAGGTTTAAAAGGTATTCTAGACAAAACCCATAACATAATCGGTAAAAAGGTGAAGTATGATGAAACAAGTGATAAGAAGTGGTCACTGTTAGGAATATCTATGTTGTAGTGTGAACATAGAATATTATGTAAGTGATTATATTATCTAGGATAATATAATATGTGTTGTAATAATTAATTACATTATTGTAAATGTAATTATGAGTGGGTGAGTAAATATTGTTATGAGTTGTTGAGTAAACAAATCATTAACAATATTAGTTTTGTGAGAAAACAAAATCTCACGTATAATAGCATGGAGTTGTTTTAGGAGTTATGTGTGGAGATATTTATGGAGATTATATCTCCTTAAATATAGGAACAACATCTCCTATTTAAATGGATGTAATACTTCCTATGTATTGAGCAAGAATAAAGAGTAAGATTTCGAATTTTCTTTATGTAATTATGATATTAACTTTTCATTTGGTAACAGAGCTCTAAGAAATTTATTTCATGATCAGATTTATATTATATAGAGTGGGTTTTCTATATTTTGTGTGCAGAATCACGTGCTGGTCAAGTTTAAGAACCCAGAACGTAGTTTGGAAGAAATATGGATCTATGCAGATCAAATTAAGCACATCAACCTACTGAAAGTTTTCTCCAATTTTCAGAATTGTTAATACCTAAGGAGGTTAAAAGGTATTCAATATAAAATAAAAAGGATTCAATTTTGTATTTTTTTATCAGTATTGTACAAAATGATGAAACTAGGATTGAAAAGATTGAAGGACAAGATTTCCATACATGGCAACTGATGCAACATTTAATAGAAAAGGATCTATGGGATGTGGTACAGGAAGAATGGCAAAATGGAATGCAGAAAGATCATCCTGCTAAAGCATCATATGTGGATTTCACATTGCAAAAGCAATTTGGGAGTCTCTTAACAAATTGTTTGGTTCTGTAGTGCAACGCTTGTCTGTCAATAAGGAATCATATAAGTAAGTGTTCGTTCCACTGTCTTTAGTGGAATTAAAGAACATGTAAAAGATGATGATGAGGATTCTTCTTAATAGCAGCCTAAGAGTTAGAGCAAATATTGTATGATACTTTGAGTAAAATTACTATTAGTCTAGAAGGAGTGATTCCTACGATTGTTAGAACAAAGCAGCATGAAGAAGTACTATATGTAGGAAACAAACCGAGCTCCTCATCTAAGGGAAAAACATAAACCAAAGAAGGTTCCTTCACATGGAAAAATAAAATTTTTTATTGTAAAAGATTGGGCATGTAATGACTGAACTGTAAAAAGAGAGCTCAGGATCTTCTTGATGACAAGAAATCAGAAAGCCCTTCTAGGTCACTACTCAACTGATAAGAAGGTAAAGGTAGACTTTTTCTCTTTAGAGGAACAGGCATTATGGAGGAAGGAGGAAAATCAGCAGTCAACGATGGGGTCGCAGAAGTTTGATATTTTATTTCAGTCAGTAAGGGGGTGAAACTAGTTTACATGTTGATTTTAATGTGTTCACTGACTAACAACAGTTCTTTAGTGTCTATTTGGTGTGGAAAAATACCAGGGGAAAATCATCTACGTACGGTCCTCTGACTGTCGTACGGTCCTCTGACTGCCATACTTCGGTGGAAGGTACTTCGGTGGAAGGTGATCAGTCGATGAAGATGTTCATACGACAAGGATGATCTAGCAGCAAGATCCAGATAGCAAGATCTTTAATCAAATGATTCATCCGAAAGGTTGATGAATAGGACACCCATCTTCACTGGCATGTTATCTATGTTGTATGTGAACATCGGTAGCTAGGAGTGTTGTAATAATTAATTACTTGTTGTAATTATGAGTGAACGGTAAAGTTTTGTGAGAAAACAAAATCTCACGTATACTTTGTTTTAGGAGTTATGAGATTTTATGGAGTATTCTCCTTAAATATAGGAACAACATTCCTATGAAATACTTCCTATGTATTGAGCAAGAATGGTAAGATTTCGAATTTTCTTTATGTAATTATGATATTAACTTTTCAGTCACGTTGAAACCTTAATGGAACGCATTATAATAGTGCATTTCTGATACAAGGAATCCCATCGTCTTCAGTGATAGGACTGCCCACTCTTTTAGATTATCGAGCATGGCTTGTCGCATTCACCATATGAAAGGCTTTGTTTACACATGTCTTAAGTCCTTCCTACGATGACACACAGAAAAGGTCTTTAATCAAATTATTCATGAAATATGAATAGACACCCATCTACTGGCATTCAACGTCATTAGCTCTTGTTGTATTTGATGAACAGGAAAGAGATCTACACTATTGTCTGTCAGGTGGTAATAGAATGAGATGGCTGAAGATTATGTGCTTGTCTTCTTGGTTTGATAAATCTTGGCCCATCTGCAACTGCGGATCATTGGAGATCTTTGATGGCATATAATTTTCTAGAAATACTTTGAGATACTTGGGAAATCTTGGAGAATCCCAAAGATTGAAGTGCAGTAGATGTTTTTCTGGTCATTCAAGATCAAAATATATTTTCCACAGAGTGTTAGGTTTCTTAACCATCTAGTCAAACTTTGTGCATTATACTGGATATCCATTTAGTTCAATATTTCTGTGAAAACTAGTATCGTCAATTAAGTGTACATGACTTGAGTGGATCGCTTCTTCTATGATATGGGGAGTGGATTATCTGGATCAGAGAAAGTGTCACAGATAATTGTTGTCGGATAATTTCTAACATTGTCTATTATTTCTTGATTAGATAACCATTCTACAACTTTTTGGCTCATTATTTCATTGTTCTAATAATGTACTCTGAATAATGGCTCTAAATTCCTCATATTCCAAAGAGGAATCACAAACTTAGTAGAAACTTCAAGGAAATTTATGTTAGCAGAGGGAAGTTCTCTACTAGCAAAGTCAGCAAGAGAATTTTTCTTACCAAATATATTCTCAGTATCGAACTCATATCCATCAAACCATTGTGCCCATATTTGAAGACGACCATAGGTGGTCTTATTGGTTGGATCACCTTTGTAGATTTGACCTTTGAAATGCAACAAATCAATTCTTAATAAAAATTTTCATGTTGAATAAAGAATGGAAAGCTTGGATGAATTTCTGAGGTATTTCCTTATGGCTTGAATGATATTTTAATTCTGGTCCTCTGAACAAACCTGGGGCATATCTAAAAAACATTCTCTATCATATGGAATTTTCTCTTTAAGTACAGACACCCCAATATTATTATGAATCATCAGTTTCAATAATCTTTAAACCTTTTCCCTGCAGAGACATAGGAGGAAGATTTTGGCATACCTTTTTAATCCTCTGAACTGCCTTGGTCATTTCTGAATTCAAGTCTATGGCATTCTGTCTTAAACTTTTATTCAGAAGGAGTCGATCAACAACTACATTTTTATAAAAGCCAAAAATGCAATTAGCACAACCTAAAAATCTTTGGAGTTGAGTCTTATCAGGTATTTCATCCAGAAATAGAACAATCTTTGACATAATATGATCTTACATAGTCACAGTACCATCTCTAAGAGTGACACCTAGAAATTAAATAGAGTCCTTGAATGTTTCCATTTTAGTAGGATTGAGACAAAGACCATTTTCAAAAACAACTTTATGGAACTGATTCAGATGTTCCATATGCTCTTTCATATTTTTAGAGAAGATTAAAATGTCATCAATATAAACAATGAGGAATTTATCAAGATGACCGAAAATCTGATCCATTTTCTTTTGAAAAATGGATGGTGCAGTCTTCAAACCAAATGGAAGTACCTTCCATTCATACTGGAGTCCTGGTATAGTGAATTTTGTTTTATAAGTGTCTTTCTTGTCAAGAAAGATCTACCAAAAACCTGACTTGAGATCAAATTTACTATAAATTTTACTACCACCGATTTTGCAGATAAAATCATCCTTACTAGGTATAGGATGTTGAACTGGCAGTATATATTTGTTTATTGGTTTGTAATTTACCACTAGTATTTTTTTACCTCTTATGATCTCACTTATTTATTAACATAGAAATCTAGGAAACTTCATGGGGACTTAGATGGCTATATGAAACCACCTTTGAGAAAGATTATTAATTTCCTTTTGGCATTCAACTTTCTCTTCTAGTGGCATACCTATATGATGTGCTTTGAACTTTGGAGGAGATGTGGTTTGGAATTATAACTGACAAAAAAAATTTCTTCCAATGAATGAATGCATAGGGGTTGTCAAAAGTACATTCTGCTTTGATTTTTTTGAGGATCTCCTCAATAGGAGAAACATTGAGGGATATAGATTTATGGATCCAATCAAGATTAGATAGTTTAGTAGGCTTGGGAGATGATGGGATTATGGTCTAGAAATGTTTAAACCTAGGAATGGATCCTTGGGGAAAGATAATCTCATCCTAGCTTATAGTATAGGCATGAAATTGTTGAGATTATCACAACCGAAAAGCATGTCATAATGCAATAGATCAAACTGATGAACTTTGAAGGTTGTTTGCATGCTTCCAAAATTCACCGGTATTACAACAAAGCTAGAAGAAAATAATTTTTTAGAATCAAAACTAATCTATAGGGGATATGTTTCCCAACAGTCTCTAGGGATAACATTAGTTTTGAGTAGGCTAATTTCTGCTCCCAGTGTCTATCATAACATCAAGAAATTAAGGCTTGATGTTTGGAATGCAAAATTGAATTTTGCAAAAAGGATTGTAGGAGGTATTTATTGTACTTACCTGTGCATTCTTCTCCTCATCATATTTCTCATATGATTTTTCCATGATAAAATGATCAATCTCTTCTTCTTAGGTTTCTGGGACATGAGCATATTCTTCTTCTTGAAGGAGTGCTTAGAACTCTTCAGTAGCTTTCTTTATGGATTTCTCAAGAAAAGATATCCTATGTTGTCTCCAAAATCTTATTTCTAGTGTTCTAGGAGTAGGAATATGTTGGATTGAAGGACGTTGACTTGAGCTTGTAGCAGGAATATGATATTGCAGTACTACTACATCTTCTTATTCTTTAGGAAACGAGGAATGGAAAATTCATGGTTCTCCTTTCTCTAGGGATTATGCCACATCTTTGTCCTCATCCTATTGGGATGAAAGCATAATCTGGATTATAATAATAATCACCATATGATGTGATAGTATCTTTTTATTCCTTTCTCTTATCTTCCTCATTCTCATCTTGAATCATGGCTTGTAGTTTGACTTGTAAATCATGTATCTGAGACTGTAGAAAATATCTTTTCTGAAATAGATATGGGGGACAATCTTCAAAGGCTTATTTGAACATTATCCAACTTTTTCTTGAGGATAATTGAATTGGGTGGTATGAACAGATGTTTATAATAGATCTTATTCATGTTGCAGCTGAAAGAAGGCAATGAGTCATATCTTGAATTTGATTCTAAAAAATCTTCTTCGAAAGATGACTTTGTTCTGTTGATTAGATGCAATTTTTGGTTCTTCATACTCGATATCGTAGATACAACTTTCAATGGAAGATATGAGTACATACTCAACTTCAGTTTTTTTTTCCTTGAGCAAATTTAACCTTTTCTTTCTTCTTACCTTTCTGTGGACAGTTCCTGGTGAAATGGTTACCTTTGCAAAGGAAACATTCAATTTTCCTATTCTTAGGAATATACTTCTTTCTTCTAAAAAAAATCTTCTAGGTTTTGAATAAGGCTTGGAAGAGAAATCTAGACATTTACTTTTATTTTTGAATTTAAATTTTCTCTTATATCTTTTTTCCTTGGGTGGGGAGAAATCAAAATTAGTTTTTGTCTGTTGCTTACAAAAAAATTCTCCTAGGGATTTCTGAGTAATCATAGCTTGTTTTTTATTTTTTCTTTCAAGACAAAAGAGCCTATTGGTTTCATTAATAATCTGATTTATTTTTCCAAGGGTCATATCTTCCTCAGAGAGTTTATGCATAGCCTTTTTTTATTCATCTGAAAAATACTGAGGATAGGAATCTACATAACTGAGCTTCATAGTGACATCAAAAGGCATACCGACATTGTAAAACAAATTTTTCATATAACATTGATATTCATGAACTTTGGTCATGTCACACAACTGAGCTCTTAAGAACTTAGTTCTATTGATGATTTTTTCATCTGAAACAATGCCTAGGAATTCGGTAAGGATGGTGGAAGTCATACTAGTCTATTCCTCCTCCAACTCTCTTTAGTTCCTTGTAAAACACCATTTATAATCGTGTCCTTGTTGAGCTGCAGGAATGGCATACCACCATTCTTTTAGGATACCAAAAAATCCATTTGCGATAATACTGGCAACATCTTTATCATGCTTATGGAATTGTAAAATTTGTGTATTAGCCCAACCTATCATTCCATGAATCATTTCTTTTATTTCTTCCATGGGCTTTTACACTCTATCTTATAGTAATTAGGCTGAAAGTTCTGAGTTCTTCCTGTATTATGAAGCGGTTCATTGCTACTATGAACTCCTTCGTCCATGATAATGCTTTCTGCTTCTTCAACAGAAACTTTGGTCATACTTATCCTTTTCTCCTTGTTGAGAGGAGATTTCATGGCGGCAACTTGTGCCCATGTGAGAGCTTTAGAACAATTTGGGTTAGAACTCTGAGAACTAGATGAAATAATACATTTGTCTAATTGAGAGGAATTAATATTATTCATAACTAATAGACACACCAAGAAAGTTTTGTTCTACCTCGGAAATAGAAAAACATAGATTGTTAACTTTATTATTGACAACTTGAATACTGTCAATGACCATTTTCTCATATCCTTTTGCTATAATCTTCAGGGAATGCTGAAGATTTTCTTGAATACCATTTTTAACTTGGTATGGGATTTGCTTTGGCGTTTTGTTAATGGTTTGGATAACATTAGAAATAGTATCTACTTTATTATTCAAAACTTGAATAGCAACTTGGATATCACCCTTTTGGTGAAGTTCAATGGCCTTTAACATATCTAGCATACCCTTAAGCTTCTCATTGCTAGATTTAATTCTATTATCTATGGCCTTAAAATATTTACTATTTCATTGTGAATATGCTTTAATGATATGGAGTTATGCTTTCTCAAAGTTCAATGTTTATTGGACAATGCCAAAGGACTTTCTCCAACTTTGGATGCAGTGGGATTCTCCTTTTGAGCATTGTGTTGTTAGAAGACTGTAGAAAACTGGATATGCCTCATATTATCTGGAGGATTTAGAAAGATAGAAATGAAATTATATTTAGAAATAGAAGACAATAGTGCATGAACAATTTTTTTAAGATTGTTAATGCTATAAAAGAAAATATAAAGAGATTTAAACCTCCCAAGAATAAGAATTATCTCGAAGATAAAGAATTTATTCTTTCCAACTGGAATATTTGTGTTGCAAATATGCAAAAACATAGAACTTCAAACATTGACAGGTCAACAATTCATTAGATCCCTTCCCCAACTTCAGGGTACAAACTTAACTTTAATGGAGCCTCTAAGGGCAACCCAGGGGTAGCTACTAGTTGAGGTGTAATTCAGGAATCATAACAGGTTCCTTAGTTGTTGCTTACGCTGGTATAATGGGCAATCAGACTAATCATTATGTGGAATCCTTATTAGCTCTTTGGGGGGTGAGGCTTGCCAAGGAACATAACATCCAGAACATCATTGTGGAAGGGGACTCCTTAAATATTATCAATCACCTTAATAAAATCTATCCCCCTAGTTGAACCATTAAAAATTCCATTGAGGAATCCATTAGTATCTATCACACTTTCAAAGAGATAAAAATTGGTCATACTCATAGGGAGGGCAACAAGGTGGCGGATATTTTGGCAAATTATGGTCGCTAGAAAAAATCTCACCTTTTGGGATGATGAGAAATACACCCCCAAGGAGGTGCAAAATGGTATTAATAAGGATAAATATGGACACACAAACATTATGTAGGATCTATAATGAGATTGAGTGGGCTTTGAAATACAAGACAGGTCGCACAAGTGAGATTAGTAATTAAAATTACAGGCATGAAAGTTCACATGATTCTAGAAACTGGGGTTGGTTTTTAAAAAACCGGTTTAGTCATATCATAAACAGCACTTCTAAGGGTGGTTTCAAGCAGGGAAAGTGCATAAATCATAGAAGGAAAAAGATGGGAGATGCTCCATTCTAGTTGGAACCTAGCTGCAATCATCACCTGGAAGGATAATGGGGAGATTTGGAATTTTCTTAAAAAGGGGGGGTTTCCAACTTCATCAAAAAAATCCAAGGGCATGACCAAAACATTTCTATGTGCATTTTTCCATTTATTGGAAGGATAGGAAAGTAAAATATGGGGGTCATCATGTGTTGATGAACGAGGAGCCGATTTTTGAGGTGACTGGGCTCAACTTGGATGGCTTCCAATTTTTTAGCAAAAGGGTCGACAGAATTGCAGAAATAAAGAAATTTTCTGAAGAAGGGGAGAAGCTCGTCTTTTTTGTGATGGGCATCAAGGTAAGTTCCATTCTGAAACCCTACGATGATATTACTAAAATGATGGTTCGATTCATCTCCCTTGAAGGGCACTTCGTCACTATTCCTACCAAGCACTTGGTATTTCTCAACCATTTTATGAGATAATTTTCAGTTTTTTTCCCGTATTACCTCTTGAGTTCACTTGAATGCTCCATTCTTGATTTCTAGAAGCACACTGGGGCCATCTCCCTCCACCAGGGGCTCATCTTCCTCCTACATAAACTTTGTCTCTCAAAATTCCCTGCCATTCCTATCTCCCCTAATGACCCGCCTTCTCCCATTCTAACTACTCCTTTAAAGAACCTTGCTACCTCTTCTAAGGCCAGAGATATCAATAACCCCAAACTCAGTAAAGTGGCCTCTCCTCCCTCTGCCCGTGTTCTCAGGAGCAATAAAGAAATGGAAAGTTTTTCAAAATCTTTTACACATTAGGAATGCTGGTCAGGATCATGCCTCACAAGATGAGAGGGATAATACTCTTCTCAGAATGGATTTATTGGAGAAGGAGGTTGTGAATAGTAAGAAGGAGCTACATCAATTAACCAAGTAGAAGGGGAAGAGAAAATTGAATGATGATGTGGATATGGAAATTGATCAAACTGAGGATATTTACAGAAATTTAAACTCGTTGGACAATAGATTGGGGAGGTCCAAAGACAAACACGATCACAATATGGCCATTTTCAACACCATTAGTGAGTTCTTGGAGCAACAGGTTAGAAGCATTTCAATGTTGAGCAGGATTCTTGAAACCATTTGGGGGACTGAAAAGGAAAGAAATCAGATTATTTCAAAGTTGAACGTGAATGATCCAATGCACACTACCACTCTGGTGCTTTTCACTTCTTTACGCACTATCAAATCTAGGATTGATAGGGCCTCCAAGAAATAACTCCCCTTGGTCTGGTTGGTTCCATTTTTGTTTCTGCTTTGTTTCAGACATAATGTTGTTTTTTGGCTGCTTAATTGCAGTTTTATCCTTGTTTTGCTTTTTCCTAGTAGCTACTGTTTGGGTTACTGTTGGAATTTATATATTATCTGGACTCTGGTCTTCTTTTGAGGTTTTTCTCATGTTTGATATAGTTGTTGAGCCTTTCTTGTAACTGGGTATAGTCCCTCCAAAACTATTTTCCATTAATAAAAAACAACTTTATTATTCATTTTAGCATCATGGCAGCTTCAGGCTGTTCCAGATTAGAATCTAACTGTCGGTGGTACTAATACAGGTGATGTTACTATTTATCCTTCGTATAAACTTCAAAATCCTTGGCTAGAGGAAATTATTCAAATTCTACTTGGATGGAATTGGATTCTTCTTTTGTGTCCATAGAGATTTGTGTTATTTTAGTAATGCTTTTTCATGGGACAAAGTATGATATGGAATGGAAAGGGAATAATTGTTCATATTGATATGGGTACCATTTTTTGGGATATACTTCTGTTGAAAAAGGACCTAACACCTATCACACCATTGACAGTCATTTTCTGGGTCATGGACCAAAGAGGGATGACTGCAGAGAGGTGGTTCTTCATCATGGCTTCCTAGATTTTTAGAAATAAATTACTATGTGGATGAGGATGTGGAAAGTTGAGGTTTGGTGGAAGAATATTTTTGAAATGATATGGTAGCCTTAGTTTTTGACTCATTTAAATTTGTGGTAGACTGAACAAAATTAGGAGAGTCAAAGATACATTTGGTAGATATGGTCCATTATCTGGGGACACGTATTTTATCCCAAGAAATAACTTATGGTTCAATATTTTGGCAAGTTAGGTTAGCATGCATGACAACACGCTACTTCCTTTAAAAGGTCCATGTTTAATTATAGGATGAGTAATATTTTTCAATCTAAATATGATTCTATAGAATATTTCTAGGGGCGAAGATCTTGGTTTCATATGTAGGCCAAGTAGTTTTGAGATGCAGCTTCAAAAAATTTGCTTAGGAGATCTTCGGTTTGTATTAACACCGAGTAATTTGGAAATACATTAAATTGAATCAGATCATTACTTAGACTAGTTTTTAGGGAAGCTAACAAAAAACCCTTAAAATTTTCATGTTTAGAGTTTGATAAACAACACAACACAGAAGCATTGAGACCTTGTCTAAAAAGTGGGGTAATTCCTATCTGAAAACAACCAATATGGAAAAAATTATAGACAAATTTCCTTTTAAGATATTTGATATCACTAGGGTTAATTAAGGGAGTATTGTATTCATAATTATAAGAAAAAATTGACTTGAATGTATGACTCTCTAGATCTGATGGTAGTACAAGCAACAAAATGGAAAGCTTTATATTTTTGATAGACTTCATCATAAAGGAGTTTAGGGAGTTTCCAACCTGGTAAGGTTTTATCTTCTTCTATCAACTATGTATCATCGTTGACAGTAATGAGCTTAAAAATATCAACAAATCCATCATCATTGTCAACTTCATGCACTCCAGAAGTATATGCAACCCATTCCTTTGTATCCATTCTGTATATTCTTAACTATAGATTCTTAACTTTCCTTCACTATGTCTTACTTGAGTCTAATAGCCACAACACACCCTTCCCTGAAAAAAAGGATCATACTCATCTTTTGCGTCTAATGGGATTTAGATAAGCAATGGAACAATATAAATAGATGAACAGATAGACTATGTTGAATGCAAGAATAAATAATAACCATCTTTGATACCACTTTTGGCCAAGAACCTGAAACAAAAATTTTTATATAGAAATATGAAAACAAAATTAATACAAGAGAACACATATAGTAAGAGTGAACTCCATTACTATATTATTCTTGTAACAATACAAAAGAACTATAGACCTAGAAGTAGGAAATGTAATAACTAGGGGCAATATTACTGAGCCGGTAGGGAAAATAAGTTTATATGAGGCTAAATATTCTTCAGTTATGAGACTAGAACTATAAATTACCCTAATGTAGGATTATACAACTGTTATATGGCCTTTCCTTGATTTTATATGGTCTAGAATGATATTGTGTAATCTTGGAACCTATTGTAATGAGGATTTGTAACTTCATGTGCCCTTCACTTGTCTGGAAATATGCCTCATTTTATGTTTCTCTTGTTCATATAACCTTTAATGATATGAAGCAAAGTGAAAACCCTATATACCTCTAATACCCTTCATCAAATAATTAGATAACAAAATGATAAATCATTATGTGGTGAGGTTGGACTACCCTTGGCACTTAACCATTGCCAAACCAACCCGAGTGTTGCACCACATGCCCTCGAGCAAGATCAAGCCTCATATAGCTCTCTTAGGTGTATGTTCAAGTGTGAATGTGTTCTGAGCTAACCTCCTATGAGTTCCCTCATGTCTCCTGACAAAAATATAACATCTAACTATAGAGTAGAGAATGTACCCAACGTAGTTGTAATGTGATGTAGTGTGCTTTAGCCGCTAAAACAATCCCTTTTGTCTCGTGAATACCTTTTATAATTCTTGGAGTGATTTTTTATTTTTAAGACATGGCTCTAGGACCTTTGCATACTTTACAATGGAGGAATATAGACTCTTTAACATAATTGAGTAATTCAAAACAATAATAGTGATTACTCTAATTTATGTGCAGCTACTTTTGGATTGATATTTGCAATAGGAGCTTTGTTGGGGTTAGTACACCATTTTTACAAATATATTAGTCAGATCTAAGCATAAAAATAATCAATATGGAAATAAATAAGAAGAAACAATACACAATATTTAACATGGTTCACCCATTGTGGGCTACATCCACCAAGAAATAACCAATTTATTATCACAGAGTAAATACAATGAATATTTTCAATCTTCCACACCTTCTTGGATGTCCTGTACTTTCTTCTCTACAAATTTCTTTTTTTTCTCTCTAAAGGAAACTTCTCTTAGTTCTCAATGAATTATATCTTCTAAACCCTAGCTTTATGCTTATATATGCATCTACAATCTTAGGGCACTTTAGTTATGCAATTACAACCATTAATTCACTTTACAACTAAAGATAGATCTAATTACCGCAACTTAATTATAATAGTCACACATAGGCAACCGATGTTCATTAGCCTTAACCGATGTTGGTTAGCCTTAACCAATGTCGGTTATCCCTAACCGATGTCAGTTCCTCCCTTCCTGATTAATATCGGTCCATGGGTGACCGACACCAGTTTGTCAACCGACATCGGTTACTATGTATTCTAGCAAAGTCTACAAAAGCATGCCAGTGAAGCAATTAAGCTCCACAACTCAATAATCTCCCACTTGGAGATAAATTTCTACATTGTACATTCAGCTCCTTCCTCGGATCCTTTCCTTGGCATGTTTCTCCCTCCTCAAGTCTCAAACTCAAAGACCAACAGAAGTGGAGTGTAGCTCCAACTTCTCCTTTTCCAACAACTTCGTTAGCATATCCACAGGATTTTCCTTTGTATGAATTTTCTCCAATTTCAGTTTCCCATCCTCCAATACATGCCATATGAAGTGATATCTCAACTGAATGTGTTTCGTTCTAGAATGAAATGTTGAGTTCTTTTCCAGGGGAATCACACTTTGACTATCATTGTACAATCTTCAATCCTCTTTCTCCTTTCCCAACTCTTCCGTGAACCTACTCATCCATATCATCTCATTTCTAGCTTTTGTAGCTGTAACATACTCAACCTCTATAGTAGATAGGGCCATAACCTTTTACAATCTATAAATCCAGCTAACTGTCATCCCACCTACTATGAAAACATATCCAGTGGTGTTCCTCCTACCATCCAAATCACCAGCCATGTCTGAATCCACATAGCCACATGAAAGAAGTATCTGACCCTCCATAGCATAACTACATGTCGGATGTCCCTCTCAAATACCTAAGAATCCATTAGACTGCTTTCCAATGCTATTTACCTAGATTAGACATAAATCTACTCACAACTCCCACTTCCTGTGCAATGTTTGATCTAGTACAAACCATAGTATACATCAATCTCCCAACTATTGAAGCATACAAAACTCATGTCATGTGCTCAACCTCCTCGTGTGATGTAGGACATTGATCTTTTCTTAATTTGAAGTGTCCATCCATAGGTGTACTTACAGGTTTTGAATTTTGCAAATTAAACCTTTCCAACACCTTATTGATATAATGCTCCTGAGACAAATACAACTTCCTATTTTTCCTATCTCTATGAATTTGCATGCCAAGGATTCTCTTCGTAGCTCCCAAATCCTTCATTGCAAATGTATGAGCTAGCTTTTCTTTAAGCTCACCAATATCCTACATACTAGATCCTGCAATAAGCATATCATCCACATACAGTAACAAAATAATATAGCTCCCATTTCCAAGCATCTTGAAATAAAAACAATGGTCAGACTCACATCTCAAATAACCATGCTCATGCATGAAACTATCAAACCTCATATACCAGTGTCTTGGAGCTTGCTTGAGCCCATATAGGCTCTTTTTCAATCTGCACACAAATTTCTCCTTACCCTTGACTTCATACCCAAGTGATTGATTCAGATAAATCTCTTCCTCTAAATCACCATGAAGAAATGTCATCTTGACATCAAGTTGTTATAAATGCAAATCCTCTACTGTAACTAAACTCAATACAGTAAAAATATAATTCATCTTAACAACAGGAGAAAATATTTCACCAAATTCGATACTTGTTTTCTATGCAAATCCCTTTACTATAAGCCTTGCCTTGTATCTCTTTTATTCACCCTCTTCTTCCTTGATCCTGTAAGCCCACTTGTTCTGCAATGCTCTTTTACCTGCTGGTAACTTAACCAAATTCCATGTTTGGTTCTTCTCTAAGGAGTCCATCTCCTCATCCATGCCATTCTCACACTGCTTATGGGCTTTATCATGCATTTCTTCTTCAAATATTTCTGGTTCACCACTATCATTTAATAATAAATAAGAAAAAGAAGGTGAAAATATTTTAGAGGTCTACTTATCCTTTGTGACCTTCTCACTGAGATTTGGGGTGTCAGAGGCTCAATCTGCTCATCTTATAGATTTGTATCTACTTCTAACAATGACCGACATTGGTCACCTTCTACCAACACCAGTTTCACTAACCAACACCGGTCTGTCTCTTCTGTAACCGACACCGGTACAGGGGACTGATGTCGGTCAAGGGTTAACTGATACCAGTCATGGGTAAACCGATACCAATTACTCGTGTAAACCTGTAGGTGTTAATTTTAATCCGAGAGTTCATTTTCATCCACAAACTTCTCCACTGGTTCACCTTTGGGTACCAAAACTTGATCCCTGTACATTCTCTTTTCATTCCAATCAATGTCATAAATCCTAATTATATTAGAACCTTCTAAATCCCAAAACCAGAACCTGAAATCACCAGAGCCATAACCAATGAAAGTACATCTTTTGGATTTAGCATCCAATTTCTTTCTATTTTCCTTATCAATATGCACAATAGATTTTGAGCTAAATACTCTAAGAAAAGAAAGAGCTACCTCTTTTCTAGTCCAAGCTTCTTCTGGTATTACACCATTCAGTGCACTTGAAGGTCCACGGTTAATCAAATAAACCATCGTGTCTACTGCTTCCTCCCAAAATTGTAAGGGTAATCCAACATGTGTCCTCATGCTTCTATCTTGTTCCATAATTGTCTTATTCATTCTCTCTACAACACCATTCTCATGTGGTGTTCTAGGAACCATCCTTTCTCTGTGTATTCCATTTACTAAACAATAATCATTGAAATCCTTTATGTAGTACTCACCACCATTTTTAGATCTAAGGCACTTTAACTTAGAATTCGATTTATTTTCCACAAGGGCTTTCCATCTTTTAAAAGTTTCAAAAACATCAGATTTACAATTAATACAATAAACCCATACCTTTCTTGTGGCATCATCAATGAAAGTAACATAGTATTGGGATCCTCCATGAGAAGCTACCTGGGCTAGTCCCCACACATCTGAGTGTACAAGCTCCAATTTATGCTTCTTCTTTGTTGCCCCAATTTTGATAAATCTCACTCTCTTTTGCTTTCCAAAAATACAATGCTCACAGAAATCAAGATCTACACATTTTAGATCTAATAACTTACCCTTTTCCTTTAAGATTTGCATTCCCTTTTCACTCAGATGGCCTAGTCGATTGTGCCACATGCTTGTATCTGAATCTGAAGTAGATAGAACATAAAAGGAATCAGTAATACAGGTAGAAAAATACAATGATCTTACCATCTTTCCTCTTGCTACAACAAGATATCCCTTGGTAACTTTCCAAGATTTGGCTGTGAGTGTAACCATGTAACCAGTTTCACACAATTATCCTGTAGAAATTAGATTTATTTTGAGGCTTGGAACATGCCTCACATATTTCAATATCCATGTATTTCCATTCTAAAATTTAAGATTAACTTCACCTCTACCAGTAATAATGCATGGTTCATCATCTCCTAAATAAACATGCCCAAAATTACCCTGGACATAATTTCTAAAATATCCCTTATTAGGGGTTGCATGGAAAGAAGCTCTTGAATCTAAAACCCATGACTCAATTTTATTATCCAAGGAGAGAATTAGGGCATCTTGCATTACCTATTTTACAGCAACATTTGGCTCTTTACCTTTATGTGGTACATTCTCTTTATTTTCCTTGAACCAGCAATCCTTCTTTGCATGACCTTTCTTTCCACAATTCCAGCAAATTATACCTCTACCTTTTGATTTAGATATGTCATTCTTATACTTTGATTTCCCATTATTCTTTCTCTTGAATCTCTCCTTCTACCTTCCCCTGCTTTCTACATTCAAATCATTCCCATATGATGATTCTCCTGTACTTTTCCTACGTATTTCTTCATTTAAGATTATACTAACCACATCATCAAACTTTAAAACATTAGTAGCAGAAGTTGTATTACTAACAACCATTACCAAGTTTTCCCAACTATCTGGAAAAGAGCATAATAATAAAAGTGTTTTCACTTCATCCTCAAATGGAATACTAACTTATTTTAATTGATTTACAAGAGACTGGAAATCATTCAAATGACTTGATGCAGATCCACCTTCTTGCATCTTTAAATTAAACAATTTTCTCATCAAATAAACTTTATT
This sequence comes from Taxus chinensis, assembly GCA_019776745.2. NCBI lineage: Eukaryota > Viridiplantae > Streptophyta > Pinopsida > Cupressales > Taxaceae > Taxus > Taxus chinensis. The sequence goes on along the minus strand of CM034147.1, from coordinate 889,398,148 downwards.
TGAAGCACTAGGTTTTTCGTATAGACTTCCTAAAGATTTCATCAACTCTACCGTAGATCCTGCTTCGGTAATATTCAAAGCCACATATGCTGTCAGGCTCAATCTTATAGATCCCAAAACCTTTCTATCAAGAATTTTCCATTCTTCATTAGTCATCTTTGCAGGTCTTGCCTTCTCATCCAACGGTAAGTATAAATATTTTTGATACAGATAATCCTCCACCTACATCTTCTATAATAGATAGTCACAGCAGTCAAATTTATCTACTCTAAATTTTCCTTCTTCTTCCATTGATTTTCTCCCACTCAATTACAAATCCTTCTATGAGTAAATCTGTCAACACACATAACCCTCAAACAAAGATTCTCTTATACTAGTTTTGGGGTTAGCACACCGGTTGTACAAATATATTAATCAGATCTAAGCATTAAAACAATCAATATGGAAATAAACAAGAAGAAACAATACACAATATTTAACGTGGTTCACCTAGTGTGGGCTACATCCACCAAGAAATAGCCAATTTATCATCACAGAGGAAATACAATGAAGATTTGCAATCTTCCACACCTTCTTGGATGTCCTGTACTTTCTTCTCTACAAATTTCTCTTTTTTCTCTCTAAAGGAAACTTCTTTTATTTCTCAATGAATTATATCTTCTAAACCCTAGCTTTACGATTATACATACATCTACAATCTTAGGGCACTCTAGCTATACAATTACAACCATTATATTCACTTCACAATTAAAGATAGATCTAATTCCTGCAGCTTAATTATAGTATTCAAGCACAAGAAATTGATGTCGGTTAGCCTTAACTGATGTCGATTATCCCTAACCAATGTTCGGTCCCTCCTTTCCTGATTGATACCAATCAATGGGTGACTGACGCCAATTCGTCAACCGACGTTGGTTACTATGTATTCCAGTAAGTTGTACAAAATCATGCCAATGAAGCCATTAATCTCCATAACTCAACAAGCTTATAAAAGTGTTAGGTGAGTAATGAAGTGATATTAACTTGCTTATATAGTCTTACATGGGTGAATTATTATGATAAGGATGATCCTAGAAATATAAAACAACACATTTAATATATTTAAATTTAAATCAGAGTGAGAATATAAAATGTGTAAGACTGTACATGTCAACCAGGACTGTAGTCCACTATGGTCCAAACTGTATGATTTTACCCAGGTTGATAGTGATGTGAAATCAATAGTTATTTAATAATTCCTGGAGGTAATGTATTGATTTTTTAAATTAATAATACATGAATGAATGACATAGCAGAGTGTGGAGATGAGAAATTCTAGAGAGATATGTTAATTGGAATTAGAATGTGAGAATTTTTCTTAATAAGGGAACATAAACAAAATTGTAATTTCCAAAGGATACATTACCAAATTTGATTGTATACACGTGGAATGATTCCTTCCCCCATAATGAATATTATATTTTCCCCCTATCTTAAGACTATTTCTAAAGATAATTTCATATTAGAGCATTTGGCATGTACATCTCTTATCTTGTTCAATTCTTATGCATATTATTCTACATATTTTTTTATAATATATGTGAAGTTCATAACATATGATATAAAAATGGTGATTTGGGTGAAGTGGGAGGATTTTTTTTTTGCAATAAATTTAAAAAATAAGGTGAATAGCTTGCAAAAATTTATTTTCTATATGGAAGCATCTAATTCAGACTATTTTTTTATGGCTAGAAAGAGAAATTTTATAGATTTTCAAAAAGTAGACACAATAAATATTTAGAATAATATATAGGGATAAATGACAATATTCCATTTTTTTATGAAAAATATATTATATTATATTATATTATATTAACAAGTAAAATGATACAAGATAATTCACAAAAAATTGGGAGGTATGGAAGCATGCCCCAAAACCACGAGCCAAACTAGGAAACAACAAAGCCCAAGAACACATCCGATTACAAAACATTATAAAGAATTAAAGTTGAAAAAGTAATCCACCATTGTGAATTGTTGTCCTACAAGGGATTGGTCTTGATCATGCCATCCAGAGCCATGTAGGTCTTTTCCACTATCTGGCAAAGTCCCAACCAGATTCAAGCTGGATTTTTTATTCAGTATCTTCAGCAAGGGCCTAAGAGGGCGAGATAGTGAGAGAAAACCTATGAAACTTTTCAAGTGGAGGTGGGAGGCTCAAGCCATCCAAAATGTGTGACTCGTGGGTAGTCGGCGATCCCCAACCGAGTTGGCTGGGTGGTGGGGGTATGCCATCCTCGATGGCGGGCTAAAGGCAAAACTAAGCAGGCTCTTCTAAGGAGGTTGGTTATGGGGGGAGTGGGAGACCCATCTGAAGGAGTGGTGTTGAGAGTTGCTTTTACACCCACTACCTCTAGGGATCCCACTAAAACTGCCATGCAATGGGGAGCGGTGAGAGGGGGATGAAAGTTCTCAAGAAACATTACAATGGTTTTCACTCCAGTGGTAAAGAAGTGTTTGCACATGCTCCGCCTTGATCACCAATTTATTGGCTTGAACTTGAATCTACAACAAGACATTCACAATAACCACATATTTTTATAAATAGAGAAATTTTGATCAGCTTCATCATTAGAAAATAAACAAGAATTCCTTTTTTCTAAATCCATAATAATATTTCCCCTTTGAATACATGCCAAATCTGGGAAAATTTGTGAGGCATTTGAGGATTGTCTCTTAAAATCCCATGTTGCCAAGTAAAACACTCAGGTCAGAAAGGGAAGAAGAAAGAATGAATCCAATTCCCAGCTCATTAGGCTTTGCATCAATACCATAATAGATGAGGCAAGGTTTCCATATGACCACAAAAGGGAAAAGCAATATGAATTTGACCATGTGAACCTTATTTTTGACAATTTTTCATGTGTTCCTCTTTTTAAAAATCATATTGTTATTTCAAGTGAGGAAATCAAGTGCCATTTTCTAAAATTTAAAGGAAAAATTAAGACCTTTTTACATGATTTTATTTTTAAATATGTGTTATAAATGTGATATAAAAAATATTGAAATTATAGTTTTCATGGTATTTGATTAGTTTGTTAGATTGGAGAAATTGAATAAGAAACATGATGAAATTAGTTATCATATGGATAGAATAAATAATATGTTTTAAGAAATTCATCTTCATTCACATATAAAGGTAAAATATGGAAAGGAAATAGATGTGTGAATCAAATTGGAGAATAAAAGACAAGAATAGTATGAGGAAATTTATCTTCATTTACATATGGAAAAATAATATGGAAAGGAAACAAATGTATTGATAGATTTGGAGGATAATTGTAGGGAATGGTGTGAATATTTATTTCACTTGTATGAGATTTGTTTATTTGGTCTCCTAGATAGAGGGGGAGGGGTTGGGGGAGTAGGATGGGACAACCTTGACTCCCCTTCCCCTTCCTTCTCTATATATAGACTCAAGTGGAGGGAACCCCGACATAGAAGTTTGTGGGAATCTAACTATAAAGATAAATGGGGCACTCACCTGCCACATCTATCTAATTGTAGTTATATCTATAGGGATCTCGAGGATGAGTTATATAGATAGAGTAGAGAGTTGGGATAACTAAACTCTATATATTTGAGGTTATTTATAGTCTAGGTTCTCATGTGCTCAAATAGATCATATTAGATAGTTCAGGGTGGAGGTGGGGTGGGTTGGGGTTGGGGCCCCCAACTATCTATATAGAGGGGGGTTATAATATACAGTTCATGGTAGGGGTAGGGGAGTACTAAATATAGCCACTCGACTAGCTATATATCATTCAATATCCTAATTCATAATGTCCTCAACTTATTAGGGTGGGTTGGCAGTTCTTCGAAAGGATCATCAATTGATTTTCATATGTAAGTGGTTTCTCAACTATATATAGTTTGGATTCTATCAAATCTAAACTATAGGGAGCTACCACTACAAGATATATATTCTATTAGGTGGGGTGGAAGGTAGAAAATTAATTTATTCTTATCTTGGATTATCCAAACTTATCCAAAGTGAAATGCCCAATTTTTTCACCCAAATAATATGCCCATTTAACCCTAATTCTACATTGGTAATTTTTTTTATTTTAAAGTAATGGTTTAATGCATAAGACAGTGTGGATGGTTCTAGTGTGTAAGAAAATAAATAATTACCCAATAAAAATTCCTTTCGTTTCTCTATAATGGGGGTAATCTGAACTAGGATAACAAAGGGGGTCATTCTAGAGATGAAAATCTTATATTTTTGTTATGTTGTAAGTATATGTAGGCATAGAACTAGGAAGACATTATTCCACACTTTATACGAGGCATAGGGTTCCAAATCCTAGGCCTAGAATATGGTAGTGGTATTTAAATATCTCTCAATTATAAGATGATGATAATGAGGTTGAAAATAGGATTGTAATCATGGTAGTAATGAGATTAGATATCCAAGAGATTTCTAAGAAATACTCACAAGGATTACAAGATAGATCGAAGAAGTTATAAGCAAGATCGAGGCTTACACAAGGTTATAAAGGTAAGGACCAATATATAAATAATACAATAGAAAATAATATGTTACCCTATCCTAATCTATGCATAACCACATCCAAAACATCCAAATATGAAATGAAAATAAAGTAACAAAAGAGGTTAGAGATACTTTCCTACATGAAGACACCATAGGCACATTAACTTTTGCCATGGTTAGAAACACCTTATGAGAGAGAGTTGATGTGGGGGACCATAAAATAATAAGAAGAATACCTAATAACACCATGTATTGAAAATTATAATGAATCTAAAGGCTTGGTATACTATGTAAAGTGTAACTCCTATCTTTGTAGATCTTAAGTAACCAATGCTCCAAATGTAGACTCCAAGTTAGCATGTGAGTGCTTGTTGAGTTGTCATTAATGAAAAAGGAGTATATCCATTAATTAAAAATGTGGGTGAGGTCTAGAGGAGGCTTGGAAAACATAAAGAAGGTGTGCTAAGTTAGATTGATGAGGAAAATAGGGCAGGTTCTTGAAGCATGAGGTGAAACAGGTGCAATTAGGCCTAATTCTAGGGCCTAGTATAAATATGAGTTGAAGAATGAAGCAAAGAAAGAAAAATTAGGGTTGTACAAACATTAGGAGAGTGTTTTGATAGTTTTTATATGATTTGGAAGGTGCCATAGGTCAAGATTTAGCTGTTAGAGGAAATATTGAGGTCTTTTGGAGGCTCATTCTTGAGAACTAGCTAGGAGAGCATGTGTAAACCATGGTGTATGATGAGTTTCAAGAAAGAGAAGATAGAAATAAGCATTGTGACATGTGAAGGAGGTTTTCCCATTGTTTTGTTTGAAATTCAAGTCAAAATTCAAAGGGAGAAGAAAGAAAATTGAATTTTGGTGCTAACAAGCTCTAGAAATGACCATTTCCAACTCGAGGGTGAAGTTTGAGATGCTCACTGGAATGATAAAATTATACATGGTGGTTTGGTGCTTTCATCAATGTTGGGGAATTGAGTCTAGATAATTTTTCAAGAAGGATTAGTTAGAATGATGGTCTATACTTTATAAACAATGTTTAACAAGTTAAGTTGCTCCAAACCCTCCTAATAGCCTCATTTCAAAGATATGGAGAAAAAATGGTAAGTCTGGTCATGAAATCACTTTGGTAAGTTTATGTGATGATTGGGCGTGTAGAGGAATCCTTCTACTTCATTTTTTGGTGGTTTCACTCTCCAGGTCAACTAGTAAGGCAATGAAATGTGTTTATTTAAAGAAATCTGCATGTACATTCATGTGATGAAGGTTTCATATTGAAAATATTGGTGTAAGAGAAATATTGGGATGTCTCCTAAGTTCTCATGAGATTTTTTAGGTAGGTTCTTTACAATATTTTTGAGAAATAGATCAACCAAGATGGCCCACTGCTTAAGAGCTAGAAGAACCAAAACTAGTCAAGTGTGTTTAAGAGAGTGGCGATGTAAAATCATATTGTTGAAGTTAAAATAAAGCATGGATGGTTGATATAATTCCAATACAACATTTTGAAGCTCATAAATTTATCTGATGATGTGATTTGTTATTCAAGTTTCAATGGCCAAAATTCTTCTATTTTTCCTATCAAAAAGGTCGGATGAATGAGAGTACAAGTATGATTTTCTCCACATAACCCCTACAAGTAAGTTATTGAAATTGAATTATAGGAATCTTGTGAATTTTTTCATGCATTGGTTTGGGCTAAAGGTTTTTTTAGTGTGTTGGAAGTATTCTAGAGTAAGACTAGTTTTTAGATCCTCAAAATCAGATTGAGAAGTCTCGGAAATTCATGCATATTGAACTCTTAAACCTTGAAATGAAGATTTTTGGTAAGATTAAAATATGAAAAATATCAATATATTTCCAGAAAGCTATGATTTGTTCCATTAATAAGTGGTTTTATGAGTGAACTAACTCATTTTATGAGGACTACTTTTATGTGTTTGAAAACCCTTTGATACCTTGTCCAAATAAGTCTTGCATGGAGATAATAAAGGTGTTTGAGTTATTCCAAGTTTTTAAAGGTGAATTAGAGGTCCCTAAAAACTTTATCCAATCATTTATAATTTTTTAATGATTGTATATTTTTTTTGGTGAAGCAATCTTATGACTGGTTTTTTAAGCAGCCATGACTATGCATGCCAAGCTAAGAAGAAGAGATGGAATGGAGTCTTGAACCCTAACCTGAAGTGATCCAATAATTTTATCATATTTTTTAAATCCTAAAGAGAACTCTTACCTATTTTCATTGCATTATTTTAATCCTTGAGTGATTACATGCATGTAAGATGAAGACTAGTTTTGAAAACCATGCACCTAGTGAAGTATATGAGCTGCAATGAAGATTTGGTGATAAAATGGTGAGTTGAAGTAGTTTTTAATATTATATATGAAAAATAGAGGTATTTTTTAATGTTCGCACACTTCCAAAACATTTTTCATAAGCTAAATTTTTAATAATACAAATATTCCTACATTGGGAAGAAGAAGACAAAATTGAATTTGACAGTTCCCAAGTGCAGATGTCGGACTGAACATGAAATATTTTTAGTTACTCTAGAGGTGGAGAAATTTTAGAAAGGTTATCTAACCCTTCATATGTGTCCTAGGTGTCATGGTGTGCCCAAGATTAAAAATTATAACTGACATGTTGCAAATATAATCATGACCTTATGGCATTTTTTTATGATGTCATATACCACCTTGTGAACGAGTTGAGGAAGATAGAAGGTGAAGTGATTGGAAGATGAATTCGAAGAGGTTTAAGAGAATGTAATACTCATGTATTTAAATTTCTAAGTGTTCTGGAAATATATCTTTTTGATGACTGTAATTTTAGAGCATAATTAGGACATGAAAAGTAGTTGAATCAAGAAGCGTGTTAATACTCTCAAGACTATAATTTTTGTAGTGGTATGTATGTATTAGTTGATGTGAATCAAAAATATAGAGAGGTGAAGAATGAGTTCATTTTTTGTATGAATGATGGGAAAAGGTATGTGAGTGATAAAATCCATTGAATACTATACTTGTAGCAGGATGAGGTGAAGAAAATATAGGTGAATCAAGGTGTGTGAATGAAGAGAATGAAGATATAAGGGTTGAATTAGAGATCACAACTTGTTTGTTCAAGAAACTTGGTTAAGGTGATAAAAATATTGTAAAAGTCTAAGTGGATGCTTAACAAAGTAGGTATTTGTTGCTTCCTTATAAGTTGTACCTTGCAAAAGGTTAAGTTGGAGCTTGACTAAATTATTGGGAGATTGTGCTTTCATACAATTATGAACTAGCTAAATTTCAAGTAGGTGTTTAATTGAATTATTGGATTAGGTGCTTCAAGTTAAGTGGATGCTCAACAATTTTAAATATTTTTAATATGTTTTGGGATAATTGTCCTCGTAGTGCATTGATTTCAATGGGTTTTTCTCTCTTTAAAGGTTTCCCATATTAAACATTGTGTTCAGGTGTGCTTGTATGCCATTTTTTTATGTTTTGATGTCCTTATTCCCTTGTGGTGAAGATAAATCAAGATTGAATGGTTTTCTAATGTTTAAAATTTTTTTCAAAGTTTGAAGAAGCGCTGATTCGCCCCTCCCCTCTCAGTGCTTTTGTTTCCAACACTCAAAAGGATACAAATATGACCAACTTCAATACCTTATAATATTTTAGGGAAAACTAATAAGTGATAGTATACTAAATGAGTGATGAATTAAATATAGAATGAGAACTCGAATATCAAGTATAAATAGCATAAAGATAACATTAACAATTATTCTATCCAACAACATCGACCATTTTTTATGTAGTCTTTTGTGATAAATTGATAACCCGAAAACATTGACGATGGTTGCTTCCATTGGCAAGGGAAATACACTCAATAAATGGAATCAACCATGGTCAATGTTGTTTAAGAGGGAAATATAGGTATGGGAAAGTTAAATAAGAAGATCAAGAGGGGTGGAGGAAACTCTAAGGTACTAAGGGAGACAATTAAAAAGATGTGTGTTGAAAGTAGGTGTAAGATTGAACGTGAGAGGATGAAAAAGGTGACTATAAGGGATGCAAAAATAACTAGATTGGACACCTCCTTTATAAATACATTTTTTTCCATTAAGGTGTTGATTACCAAAAAAAATTGACTAATTGAAACAATACATTTCCAAAATGCATGTCCTATTTTCACCCACTTTGGGGGAACCCCTTCTGATCTATATATCAACTACCCAATTTTAACTAAGTGCTATCCTTTCCCATAATGATAAACAAGAAAAAGAGATATCTATATATTATATAATCCAAACTTTCATCTCCTATGAACTAAACTACCAACAAATTGAAAAACCTTGTTTAGTTATTGTCTTTTCCTTATAAAATCTTAGAAACTGCATCTTAAACAAAAAAACAAAACTCATATCCAAAGTTGACCTCTTAAGCACTTACTTTCCAAACCTTCCCTTACTGGGAGAATGAAAAGTTAGATAATATTACTAAGTGAGTTTGGCATAGAATATGTCAATCAAAATGTTGTTAAGGGATGAATTCCCCTAAATTAATTGGTCAAGGAACATTTATATGATACCCAACCATTCAACATGGATCTACCTAATGCAACCATCATGATTTTTAAAGATCCTACTACATGGAAAAATTATTTTGATTGTTCCTTTACACATCATGGTTTTGGCACAAGCATCATTCTCATCACCACTACAATTGATCTCATTACTTGATCCTTTAGAATTATTTTTCCATGTACCGATAACATAAAAAAGTATGGGGATCTCATTGTGGATTTCAAAATAACTATTAAATGGAATATCAAATAGGTTTTGGTTGTTTGAGACTCACAACTCATCATTAAATAAGTCAATGATGAGTAAAATTTCAAGGACAAGAAGTTCATTCCTTATAAATGTATGGTGGATAGCCTTAAAGACATTTTCATCCAAATCATTTTTTAACATGTGTATCATCTACATAAAAATTCCATAGATTCCATAGCTGTAATTAGTTTTTTCTTAAACCTGATACAAGACAATAGAGAGTATAAATTCTTAATTGAATATCTCATGAATCTAGCCTATGACATGTTAGAATCTTGTTTGATGTTTGAAATTTTTGATATGTTCTCCCATCAGTATGAATAAATATTAATTACTTATAAGAATACATTTTCCCACCTAACCTATCCCAAAACCAACGTAAATCCCTCATCTAATGAATTTCCCAATATATCCTCCTTAGAGGAACTCTCTATCATCGAGGCTATGATGGGACTTTACTGAGGTGTTAAAATTTAGTAAAGTCTATCTAAGTGATCAAAGAGGTGTATGAAGGAATCTACAGAGCTCATACTTTTGGCATGGTCCTTACTAATAAGCTCCTTTATGTTGGATATTACTATCCCACTAAGGAAGCAAATTGTTTCCAATATGTCTACAAGTGGGTCTTATGTTAAAAACATGGAAACCTCATTCATGCATCATCTTAGTCATTACAACCTATAATCACTCCATAGCCTTTGTGCAAATGGGGCTTGATCTCATATGTAAGCCCAATCCTACTTCATTTGATGGTCATAAACATATCATTATGATAACCGAATACTTTACCAAATGGGTAGAAGCAATTCCTCTCGTATACATTACTGGTACATAGATATCCAAATTCATTTTGAATTATATCATCTGTCATTATGGCATCCCATCTTCCATTTTATCCAAAAATGGAAAATCATTCAAAAAAAACATGTCAAATTTTTGTGCCAAGACTTCAAATTTTAAAAAAATTGGTCCATGCCCTATTACAATGAAGATAACAGATATGATGAGGCTATAAATAAAACACATGTAAAGACTATGGAGAAAACTATCAGCAAAATTGGCCAAAATTAGCACCTTCAAATCCATCCTACCTTATGGGATTACTGAAATTTCATTTGTACCACTATTAGAACTACCCCCTACTCCCTTGTATTTAGGGAAGATGCCATAATTTTCTTAGATATTGAGATTCCCTCTTTGTACATATCCTTTAAGTATTATCTAAATAATGAGGAAGACTATAGAGTAGCCCCACATGCAAAGCTAGAGCTACTAGATGAGTGGAGGCTCTAACTTTCTTGATAACCACCTTTTTTAACCATCATCATCTCCCTTAATACATTATTCCTAAGCTTATTTGATATATTTTCCTAAAGGTTTTCCAAATTATTTTTCATGAATGCTAGAAACATTTTAGTTTATTTTATGGGATGTTAAAAATCTGATTGAAATTCTGTGTTGAATGTGAGATTTCAGAGTTAATTAGAATTTTAGACTTAATAGATACTTAGCTTAACATCATTTTCGGTTTATTTTTAGATCTGTTAATTTTTTGAAACATCACTCATACGGTCCACATTTCATAGTTGAAAAAATCAATTTTTTTAGATGTAATAATGATCAAATTTTATCAGCAAACAACTGAGTTGAGTGTGATTCTTAAATTAGCAAAATATTTTCAAGGTTAATCATGATTATATTTAGCACCACAATCATCTTCTCCATAAATTGGGAGGGGAATGTTGAAATCTAATGCATATTTATCATTCTTATTCTTTAAGGGTGTTTCCTTTGTTGGAAAATATTGTGTTTAGCACCCTCGAAGATGAGGAGGAAGAATATCTTCCAACCTGAAACAACTTTGTGCAACATCGACAAGGACGAATTAAAGTTTAGGAATGCCCTAGGTAATAATTAGAGTAGCTTCCTTTCTCACATTTTTAATTAATAATGTTTTCCATCAAGTAAAAAATATAAGTTCCTTGCATTATCATATTTTAAATATTTTTCAAACTCATAATAAAACACAAATTCATATATACTGCTATAAAAAATTATAGAAAGATAATAAATATTCCATAGATGGAGATATTTAATTACATGAGGTGTTCAAAATGTAACTAATATTTTTTTTTGGACAAGCTTGCAAGTTTAATTTATTGATATCAAGTAGGATATTGTAATCAAAATTGAATAAAGAACCATTATTTCACAAAGCAAACAAAATTATTATATATCTCCCATTGTTTTGTGAATATTGGTATATGGACCAGGCCTACAAATTCCTCCATTAAAAAATAATAGAAATTTCTCCTACAAAAATTAGAAATAGAGAATTAAATACTTCAATCATTTGATTGTACTCGCCTCTACTAGTCACATCAGTGACATCATAAAAAATGCATGAACCTCTTCCTTAAAAATTACACACCTACATAATTTGGAGCTACATCAAATCATGGGCAACAATACCAATAAATTCATGTATGAGCTCAGAAATATGTAAAATGAGTTTTTACTTGTAAAAAAGTATAGTACATTTAATGTGTATGCGTATTCACGTAAATTATTTTAGTGCTAAGTTTTTAAAATAAGCGACAATAAGGAAAACTTTAGATTTAGGCACCCCTATTTTTTGACACCATACATAATTACCTAGAGGGCTTAATCCCCCCTTGAACATAGATCATAATTGCACAAGCATTTTTCCTTCTTATATTTTTCATCATTTGATGAAGGGCCTCTAACTGTTGTTACTTCATCCTTAAGGGAAACATGGCCTTGGAAAGAGCCATTGAAATTGAAGAAAGGCCACCTAGATCAAATTTGGTGTTCTTTGTACTCATGTTCTCACGCCGACTTATATCTCGGAATTGGTCCAGGAGGCAAGGGAGGCACTATTTCACCATATAACATAAAATTGAGTGAAAATTGTGTGAAGGTCCTAGGAAAAGAAACCATTTCCACATATGTATCCCCATGGAATTATGATAACACCTTTGTGATACACTTCCCTTTTATAAGCCTTTCTAGAAAAAATGGTCTTTATCGATTCGACGTGAGCAGTACTCTCAATATTAAGGTCATGGTCCCATGGAGGGGGCTCTGTAAATATCTCAGCTAGTGCTACTTAGAAAATTTAGGAGCATTTCAGCAGTTTTAAGGTCCCATGTTTTTTCACTACTTTCCTCAATAATACCTATGGAGATATTATAGGATCCCATTGTAGTTTTATGGTCTCATGGACTTTCATTTGTGGAACCTTGTATTGTAAAAACTATACCATATTAAAATAAAGATTAGATCTCCCTCTGAAATCACCACAAATTATTGGCAAGAATGCATCTTATGGGCCACATGGACAACAATCAGCCTAAATTGTAGGGGAAACTATCATTGCCCCCTCTCCAGTCACCTCTTAAGTTTAGGGTGAAAATTTGAAGCTCCTATTTTCTAGGGCTAGTTTATGTTGTTGCATGTTATTGGCTTACAAAGAATCATGAAACCTTATGTTAAAAAAAATAGGATTTGAAGCCCTTCCATGGACCATGCTCTAATACAACCAAATGGGGGGATGTAAAAGGAGGAGATTATTTATGAGAATAGTCATAGAGATTATAATTGTTTTCTTCCAGCAAGCTTTTAGGTATGTATATCATGAACTAGTTAGACTTGATGAAAAATTTGATGTATTTCTCCTATATTGAGTTGATTTAGTGTATATTAAAATTATAGGTTTAGAATATTGTGTTTTTCCTCTCGTTATTATTCTAATCAATTAAGAATACAAATATGGTTTTCATAAAAAAAGATATGACACTCATTTTTAGGTTGATAGATAGTATACTAATACTTAATACAAGAACTAGGATGAATATGTAACTACTAAAAAATAATGTATGAAATATGTTTGATGCCCCCTTTCATTCATTCTCCACCATATACATCATAAGTAAAAAAAAATGAAAACCTTTTACATACATAAGTAAAGAAAGAGATCCAAGTATATTCCATTAAATTTTTAAAAATAACTTTCTTTGAATAAATAAAACTTTTTGGAAAATGAAAAGTGTAGAAATAGTAACCACAAATAGGCATAAATGTGAATGTCAAAGGATGATTCATTTTAACAATTTCTTTATAATGAAATAATACAATACTAAAATGGATTTTAATTTTTTAGATTTTTTATGGCTACTAGTAAAAAATAATGGGGTTCTAAGCCATGATTGGACATGTGGAAAATAGCATGGGGCCGTATGGTGCGCCGGGAGCATTATCTACTGGAGTAAAAAGAGTCCCTAATTAGATATCTCCGGGTGGGATCAATAAGGCCACATAAAAATATTCCCAATTTTGGAATACTTATTGTTGTTGATGACACTACTCTTATTTATAATCACTCCCCCATTTTATTTGATATTACATGAATTACTCTTGTAAAAAAATGTAAATTCAATCCTCAGTTATATCTTAATAATATGCACTTGAAGTATGCTCAAACTGTGGCACACATTCAATGTGTTTGGAACTTAATGTCTCGCCCTACTAGTCGGGAGGGCTATATTCATTTGTGGAATGATGCCATCAAAAGGACCAACACCTTCCGTTGCATATATGGAAAAAAATTTACTCTCTTTCAACAGGCTACGTACAAGGCTTCATATTGTGAGTTTTAATGAATCTCACAGGATATTAATGCCTCTCATTTCAATCAAAATTATCAACTCCAGACTGCCCACTAGAGGCACAAATTTAAAGTTGAGGAAGCTTACAAATCCAGGAGTTCTATGTTTCACTCTAATCTTGATTGGCTTAAATCATGGAGAGAACTTCCAAAGAGTTTTTTTATGCTCCGAGATAAACATTCTGCCACAAAGATAAAATATATCTTCCAAGGAAACGTTTAGCACAGTTATTTATCGTAAATTCTCCAAGAATTTTTTAATCATTATCATGGATTTTTTTCCTCTGAAACTTCCACCCCTGCTAGAGACGAGGCTCTTATTAAATTCCTGCAAGTTGTGCCCTGAAAATTTTCTCACTCTCAGTGATTTACGTGTGATAGGCTTGTGTCTCTCACTAACCTTAAAGAGGAAACCTTTCAAATGTATCCTAAAAAATCTCCAAGTATTGATGGCTTCCCCTTATAATTATATCAAACCATGTGAGATACTCTGGGAACTGGTCTACATAATGTCTACCTCAAAGTCATATCTTCCAACTCTTTGTGTGAGCTAATCAACCAAGGTAACATCAAGTTTATCCCCAAGTCTGAAGACCCTAAGAAAATTTCAAACTGGATACTTATCACATTTCTCAATATGTCTTACAAAATCATTACTAAGTCTTTGTCTCATATGGTTTCTAATCTCCTTCCTCTTGATGTCCAAAGTGAGAAGATTGGGTTCATTTAACACAGGTACATCCTAGACAACATCATTATTGTTTGGGAAGGAATGGAATGGGCCTGTATCTCAAATCAAATGGCCTTATTTATTAAAATTGATTATGCCAAAGCTTATGACCATATTGAGTTGTATTTCATTATGTTTATGATTTAAGCTCTTGCATTTGGGATGAGATTTGTTCATATTGTACACATATTTTTTAATCATTTTAGATCTTGCATTACCATCAATAGAGCTTAATCTTCCCGGTTGGTTTGTTCAGATCCATTCGTCAAGGGTATCCTTTAGCCCCCTCTCTTTATGTGTTGGCAAATGAAGGTTTAAGCTACCTACTAGCCAATAATGCTTCTCAAGGTATGATTAAGGGAATTTTTTTTCCATCAATTGATATGTAAATCATCAATATCCCTTTTGAAAATGACTATTTTATCTCTCTTTGAGGAAGAATAGTCTGTTCAAACTATTAAATGGATTGCATTGACACTTTTTACTTAGCTTATGGATCTTCCATTCAATGGGATAAAATCCAATGTTATTGACAATCACATTCCCTATTCCTCCCTGAATGGAAGGTATGTTATGGATTTGGATCCAGTCGGGCTCCCACTTCAAATTTCTTAGCATTCCCTTTTCCTTCTAGGTTACTTCTGCACAGCTTTGGAGCTACATTGTTTAACATGTGGAGTGCAAAATATCTTATTGGATTACCAAATCACTTTCTCTAGCAAGAAAGTTTTATATTTGTTCCAAGGTGTTGGTTGTTACTCATGTCTATTATTCCTCTTATTGGGATCCTTCTAATGTTTCCTACACCAAGCTAGAGAAACTTATAAGGGATTTTCTATGGGATAATTTTGAGGGTCACAAGGAGTTTCACAAGGTTACCTGGGAAATCAGTTATATACCCAAAGATTCTTGTGGCCTTGGGGTGCTTGACATTAAACTTCAAGGTAAATCTCTCTATGGAAAATGTTTTATCAATAGCTTAGAAGGTAATGATTCTTAGAAAATTTTACTCTGGCAAATGTGCATCTGTCAATGTTCTCATTTGGGTTGACAAGCTTGGAAAGGTCTCAATTTCTAATCCCTTCTTCTCTTTCATGTTTCTGTTAAAATTGGGGGTACTTTCATTACTCATAGTATTTATAAATTTTGGGAGTTGCTTGAATCACATTGAATTTGGAAGGTGGTGGATTTATATTTGGTCTGTCTATTAACTCTGACTCCCTCTAGTGGTTAATTATTTTTACTTTTCATGATACCCCTCTTACTCTAACACCATGGGTGATTAAGAAAATATTGAATAAATAAATGCATAAATCTAAATATGTAAGAATGTAATGATATGAACAATTAAGTACATATTTGATCCAAACAAATAAGCAATTTCAATTTTGAAACCCTAGATGCAAATGAAGGGAATATAATACTTAGTTGATTTGCAATAATCCTGAAGGTATGCCAAGCTAGAAAACTAATTGAATAGGAACTCAGAGTGTCACAATCAAACCCAAAAATTTACAAGAGTGTCTGGAATGCCACAATCAGGGCGCCTATGCAGGGTCTGGGGCACCGGAAACCTATTTTGGGTACCTATGACTTCTCAAAACCTACAAAACCCAATTTTGCAAGGTCTCAAAATGTTCATTGTTTGTCACCTTTACTTCACTAGACTTTGTTGTTGTTCGCTTAAAACCTGCAGTAAAGAATATGCACTTGCAAAACCCTCAAACCACATAAAATCCTAAAAAATAAAGATTTAAAATGAGGGTTCATATTATTCTCAGTCGTCAGCAAAGTGAACTTACGACCGAGCGTTGCACTACATCTCAAACCCAATGTAGTTCTATGTGTGTGTGTCAAATTTTTTTCCTAAGTAGCTCTTGTGTGTGTCACACTTGATAGAAAGAAAATAGATAGATGTAAAAGATGTAAATAGATGCGTGTATGAAATAATTAACTTCCCCTCCTATGTGTGTATGTAGAAATGGCAGTCCCTTATCCCTTGAATGGTAGCTAGATGGATGCTTTGATGCTCTTGTAATGCCTTTGGATGCAACCTTAGGTGATAGTAGTAGATGATTATTTCTTGGTCCCTCATAATGGTCACATAGCTTTGTATTTATATGATTTCCTTATTTTAATTTCGTAATCAACCACTAAAAGGATGACCCATAAGAAATAAATATGTTTAATAGCTAGAAAGGACCCAAAAGATGTGACCAAGATATAAAGAGGTCGAGGGCACCCAGGAGGGACGAGGGCGCGTGGTGTTGGTGTCCTGGTTGGGCACTGGTGTCCAGACTCATTAAAATTGAAGCTTCAAAATTTAGACTGGGTAAGAAGGTGTGTAATACCAAGAGGGACAATAGAAAGCAAGCAAATATGGCCAAGGACAGTGATCAATTAACACTTTTCTCACTTAAGAATCATATGAATAGTGGTATGTGATTAAGACAAGATAAATACCCAAAGTGCGTAATTTAATGTCTACATTTTCCCACATTTTATGTTGTTGAGTAAATGTTCGATAACATAAAGTAGATAATAGATATGTACATAGTATCCATGTAGATTGATGGTGAAAAGTTTGTTGAGAGAGACAAGAAAAGGTGTGGAGCTGATAAAAAGTGCAGCATGGAAGCTAAATAAGAGGAAGTGAAAAATGATGATGACCATAGGAGTGAAAGCGTATGTGTAGATGTGTGTGTTGTACCTGTTGTATTGATGTCGACTTGTTGTATGATTGATGTTACGTTTTTTTCTCATAAAGGACAAACCTGCAAAAGAGAAGAATGAACAAGTAGTCAAACTGTCATGCATGCATAGGAAAACTCGATCCAAAGCACATGTAAAAAGTATGTAAATTGCAAAAAGGAACTTCTGCACCTGATTCATGATGAGTAAAAGAGATAGAGAGGATCTTAAAGATGTTGTAGAAGAATGATTTTTTTGGGTGCAATCTCATGGCTAGTTGTGCCAAGTGCGAGTTTTTTTTGGGCGATCTCATGCGAAGTGTAGAAAGATGTGTAGGGAGAAAGATCTAATTGTCATTATCCAATCTTTGAATGCTTCCTAAAGTATAAATACCACCGCATAGATGGTGTGTGCAAATCTAATCTAGTTCGATCCAACACAAAAAGTAGAAAATAAGGAGTAGTTCATGCATGTGGAGTATTGAAGGACTATGTGCCGTGTAAAATTCGTTGTTTAAATTGCCAAAAATTGTACTAAACTGAGAAAAAATGTGTAACTATCCCCTGAGTAATAGGATGTCCATGAAGGGTTAAGGGTGCACCCACGCACTTACTATCTGGTGTTGGGCACTAGTGCATCTGCATTGTGCTGAGAACCCAAGTTAGCTTCTGGGTCGCTACTGAGATTGAAGATTATGTTGATTGTGTACTAAACTATACTAACTTGTGATTGTCAGACTATTGTATGGCATGACTGATTCACCCGAATGATGCCCCCCTTGTTTGGGGTGCACGAGATGTCATGCAAGGAGTATGCAGCCCAAAAGAGGATTGGTCGTTGAACTATAAATTGATGCCCTACAGGGGGAGTGTTCTTAGTAGAAACCAAGGCAACATGCAAACAAAGTGGCTAGGAAACAAGTGTTAGCGCAATTAAGATAAACATGCATGTAGGAAAATAATATGTAAGCTAGCAAATGGGAAGGCAATATGTAATACTAACATGCATGAAGAAAACGTAGACCATGAAAAATGGGTTATAAACATGGGACATCGCTCACGACTGTCGCAAGAAAATTGAGCCCGAAGCGGCCGAAAGCACATAAGCAGTGAACAAGAAAGACATAGGGCAAAACTCTTGTAAATAATGGAAAAAAAACATAAACGGTAGCAAACGAAGAGGATTAGACAACCATGGAAGAAGAATAGGCCTATAAAGCAAATGTTGCTCACGAATCACCCATTAACATGTTAGAAAGATAGAAAGTATGTCAAAGCATATATAATATGATATAGTATTGTGCTATGAAAAATGAAACAATACCACCTATAGTGCAATGAAAGTGGATGCCCCCGAGATCTGTTGCCGTTATGGGACTAGTAAGAGGTAATGTGCCAAACATCCATGTTGCATGTATCGATCTCATGCGTAGGGTTTGTGATCACAACTAGAATGACAAGTGAACATGCACATGTGCATATACAGTAAAGATATAATGACATACAATGTATTAATCTAGCATAGCATGTGTAAGAAAGTGTATCATACGAGTAGAAGTAAGAAAGATTAAATGTGACCAAGATATGTAGCATGTTATGGGATGAGATGGAATGGAATGTAGTATGAGTGTGATAAGAACAGTCGTGCTCCCCCCTGAGTGAATATGAATGAGTATGGATGAGAGTGAGGTTCATTTATACAATGCCCCCTCAGTAGTCCAGAATGAACCATATAAAAAAAGCGTGTCATCAGGAAATGGTTTTAATGTGTGCTCTAGAAAGTTACAATCAAGAAAGCGTAGGGTCATAGAGAGTGCAAGTGAGTATGGTGAAGGTGTTCATTTAAGACTGATACCCTCAACACTCAAGTATGAACCGTGCGAGACTAGAGTGTGTCATCGGATAATGAGCACAAGTGTGTAAAAATAGATATAAGATAGATATGATCTAACATGAATGCATAGAGTGAATACAGTGTATGTGTAGTGTGTGATAGAAGCTACTATGAGAAAGAGGTGTGAATAATGCACGATGTGTGAAAAGTGTAGTGTGTGAGGTGTCATGTGTATAGTATGCCCTCAACGGTCAAATGTGAACAAAAGCATGAGAGTTCATTATTGGGTAATGATGATATAGATCGTATCAAGATACGTAAGATGAGCATGAAATACTAAATGCAAAGTGTAGAAGTGAACATGTTAGAACTGTGCAGACACCAAGTTATAAAGCTAGCAGGGGGTGGAAGAATAAGCATAATGCCCCCCCTAGTGTATGATGATAACCATGATCAAGTAACATCATTTAGAAGATCATCATTTTCGTGGTCAAAACTCGAAAGGTGATGCGTCCAGAGACCTTGATAAGCTATAGTATGTAGTCGATCCCGTAGAGAGCTATTGCGGCTTAGATTATACATGCCCATCACATACTCATCATCAGTGAAAGGTGGTAATGGACGTCCATGTGCAAACCAACAAGTAAGATTCTTTGAGTAGTCAAGAAATGATTCATTGCAAATGAAAACATGACCCGAAATGCATGGGGAATGAGATATCAATATGATCTATGATCTAAACTGTCGTTAATATAATCAAGACCATGATTGGCCAAGAGTAAGTGGTGAAATATGTGGAGTGCATGCAACAAAGACCGAGAGATGAAATACTCAGGAGGCCATAAGCAATAACAATGCAAGCATGTCCTATGAGATAGATGTGGTGAATGTGGTCGAGGTAAGATATTATCAATTGTCAACTTAAATCCAATTCAAGCCCTCAAGAGCATAAATAATGTTAATCAGCAGCAAGTGGGATCGAATGGAATGTGCTTCCATATAGCATTATTTATGAAAAAAGTGTATGTGGAAGGAGCTTACCGCAAATGTAGATTGTGTAAGGAGGATACAATGAAGTTGGTATGATGTCCAATGAATGGACAGACCCCCGATAAAGTACCATATTAGTAGTAGAAGGAGGGGGCATTGTTGAAGAATATGGAACAAAATATAATGTGTAAATAACTCCCTCGAGAGGAGGTAATTTGTCTGGATAATGTGCAGGTTGTGGATCAGTAACAGGATTCACAATAGAAAAAAGTAGGAATAGGTAATGCAATGTGAGGATCTATGTTACGATATTTGAATGGGGGTACTATTAGTAGGAGCCTATCATATTTAACAGCCTTCCTATAAGAATCTAATACATTAGTTAACTGTAGAAGACATTGTCTTGCATTCGATGCAAGTCATGACCTACTAGGTAAACAATTATATGGAAGTGGGATATCAGTGCCAAAAAATTGAAACTGGAATAGTCTTTGGGCCAACTATAAGTGGAAAGGTGACAGTGCCTAAGCACAGACATGAAGTAGAATCATATGCTCAAAAAGAAATAGATGTTAGGTTAAGATTAGCTACAGAAAGGCATATAGCTTGAATGAATGATAAAGGACAAAGATTGAGCTCAGATCTACTATTGACTAAAGTGTGTTTGATGCCTAAGTTATTGATATATAATTGTATATAAAAAGGATCCTGATCATTGTCATATATAACAATATTTTCAGCTATAGCAGATGGAAAATTAATATGTTGAGAAAATGCATTGATGAATGTTTGATAAACAACATCTAGATGAGTAGTGGCACAAATACAAGTTATAGCCAAAAGAACAATGATTTTAGCATGGCACTCTAGATTGGCTAGCAAGAAATCATGAATAGAGATAGCCATGAAGAGATGATCCTAGAAAAATGAGGAGAATAGAAGTATGAGGACCCTAAGAATGTTCAAATGAGTCGAGTTCACCAAATGATTAAGCAAATATTGAATAAATAAATTCCTAAATCTAAATATGTAACAACGCAATTATATGAACAATTAAGTACATATTTGATCCAAGCAAATAATAAATTTGACTTTTTAAACCCTCGTTGCAAATGAACGGAATGCAATATTTAGGTGATTCGTAATAATCCTGAAGGTATGCTGAGCTAGAAATATGTTGGAACATGAACATAGAATGTTGAGAATACTAGGAAAAGGGTGCCTATGCAAGGTCAAGGGTGTCAGATACCTATTCTGGGAGCTTGTGACTTCTCAGAAGATGTTAAACCCAATTTTATAGGGTCGTAAGATGTTCTTTATTTGTCACCTTTGATCACATTTACTTCGTTGGACTTCGTTATTGTTCACCTGAAACTTGCAATAAAGAATAAGCACCTACAAAACCCTCAAACCACGTCAAATCCTAAAAAATAAAGATGCAAAATGAGGGGTCATACTATCCTCAGCTTTCAACAAAGTGAACTTACAACCGAGTGTTTCACTACATCTCAAACCCAATGTAGTTATGTGTGTGTGTGTGTGTCGAAATTGTGCCTTAGGTAGTTATTTTGCATGTCGCACTTGATAACGAGCAAATAGCTATATGTAAAAGATGTAAATATGTGTGTGTATGAAAGAATGAACTTCCCCTCCTATACGTGTCTGAAGAAATGGAAGTCTCTTATCCCTTGAATGTTAGCTAGATGGATGTTTTGATGCTCTTTTAATGCATTTAGATACAACCTTGGGTGATAGTAGTAGATGTTTAGTGTTTGGTCCCTCATAATGGTCACAGAGCTTTATATTTATATGTCTCCCTTGTTTGAATTTTATAATTAACCACTAAAATGCCAAACCATAAGAAATAAAGATGCCCAACAACTAAAAGGACCCAAAATATGTGAGCACGATACAAAGAGGTCGGGGCACCCAGGAGGGACAAGGGCACCTGACACTAGTGTCCTAGTTGGGCACTAGTGTCCAGACTCGGAAAACCTGAAGTGTTAAAATTCATAAAGGTAAAGAATGTGTGTAATACCAAGAAGGGAAATGAAAAGAAATAAAATAGGCCAAAGATAGTGGTCAATTAATAATTTTCTTGCTTATGAATCATATGAATAGTGGTATGTGATCAGGACCTAGAAATGTACCCAAAGTGCATGATTTAGGGTCTACAATGGGATAAAGCCATTTGGATTTTCAGAAAAGGGATCAAAATAGTGGGTGATTTATTTTACAACAACTCCAGATCTTGGCTTTCATGGGGTGCCTTTTCTATTAAATTCAAACTTCAACATCAAGATGCTGAAACAACCATGATAATCATTACTTGCATGTGTGATGAATTTATTCACAAAATTTGTGTCACTTCTATCGTTCTATAGTAGCGTGATTATAATTAGATTTCTAATACTTCGTTCCACCACTATAAACCCTAATTGGGTTACTCTTTGATCATCCCACATTCGGTGCTCATCGAATCACTTAATCATCACTAGAATATTGTCTCTCAGGATTTTGTTTGGAAACATTGGTTCCAAAGAGTTTGGGTGTTTCTTATTGAGCCCAAAAAAGCTCACTTTTTGTGGTGTGTGCTACACCAGGGGCTCCCCACAAGGGATCAACTTAAGCATATAGATGTTAACCCCACTTTCCTAGTCTTTCACCAACCAGAGTCTATCAAACATATTTTTGTTCTTCCCTCGTGCTCAATCGACCTAGAGATGGATTCATTCTCTTTTTCAACCCTTCTCTCCAAATTTCTTTACCTGGAAGATGGTTCTTTTAAGGGACTCATCCCTACTTCCTACAGTTTACAAAAAAATTGGCACATATTCAGAATTGATATTCTATTTCATCTTTAGAAATACATAAATGATGTCATTTTTAATAATGTTCCTATGGATAGAATTTTTTTGTTACTAATAAAGTGACTACTTTGTTAACTGTGATGCTCTAGATTCATAACCAGGATGAGAAATTTTGGTTGGAGTTCAAAAACCTCCAAAACCTCCTTGACCACTGGGCCACTGCTCCCTGCATGGTCAGTCAAGTTCCTCCTAATTCTCATGCTCGTCGTCACTCACCACCTCGGCTACGTTGCTCTCCTCCTCTTCCCCGGGCTCGAGGGTTTCATATACAAGGCTCCTATATTCAAAAAAGGCCCTCTCCTTTTCATTAGTGGTCCCCTCACTCTAGGCCCCCTTCCCCTGCCCATGGTGGTTTTTGGTTGCCTTAGTGATTCTAGTGGAGTAGGTTGGAATGCCCCCCAGCAAGGAAAGTTTCCACGGTTGGCACTTATCATTTCTCCATCTTGGTTGTCTTATGGTAATCACAATTAAAAGCAACAATAGAAATAAAAACAAGATGAAAGTGGATGGGAGCCAATACTTGACTTAGCTCACCCTAGTTTTAGCTGGGGTGATAAGCCAGACAGCCCTCCACCTCTTCCCTCGGCTGCCATGTTTTCCAATGCGGCCTAGTTTTATGGATCCTTGTTTTGTTCACTCTTTTTATTGATGAACGCACTTTTATTGTATTTTTGATGTAATTTTCCTCCTTCTTGAGGCCTATCTGGCTCGATGTGATTGGCATTCTGGGGTGTCATTGTTTCCACCCATATTTTATATGATCTACATTGTATATCTTTTGTTTTTATTAATAAAACTGCATTTTTCAATAATAAAAATTTGGTTTCAAGATGGAAAACACAAAAACTTGGTTGTTTACATAGATTCATGTTTTTTGGAATGTTCAATGTGGGATATTATCTTTTTAATGAGTTGATTTCCTCATTATGAGAATTGTTACAAAAAAATTGTAGAAAAAAAGAAATGATTTCATTTTTGAATGATCAATATGAGAGGCTAAGTACTCTTTTTCATGAAATGGATTCCCTCGTTTTTATAATATACAACCATCATGTTCTCTTGGTTTATTTCACAATGATCTCACCAAGAAAAATAAGCCAAGCGGGTTCCATGAAAATATGTTTAGTTCACACATGTTTAACACATATCTTTTCAAGAATTGAATGTATTGTAGTCATTTTTGAAAAACACTATTTGTAGTTTTATTTTGACAAATGTACAATTAATTGTCTTAGTGATTGTTTGAATTTTTATCCATCTAGAGTGGCTCTCTCTTTAAATTCTTTGTGATTTTTTGTGTGTTCCTATTTTTTATGAATTCAACATTGATCTTTTGAAGTGTATTTGTGTGCAAGAGTTTATCATAAAGTTGCAAGGACTTCTTGAAAACATGGTGTTAACCAAAATTTGGATCTCACCTAGGTTATTATGTTGTGGTATTAGATTTGAATCTCACTCTTATAATATTGGGGGATGTTATCAGCCAATTTTGACTGTGTTAAAATTGTTTTAAATTGTTTTAAATTTTTGTGAATTACTAGGTTTCATGAAGATTCATCTTCGTCACATGTTCTTATTTTCTTCCCGGTTATGTCAAGCTTCATTTCACTCAAATCGGAATAAAATCCCTCTTGCTATGAATTTAAACGTACAAATTATTATTTAATTAAGATTAATTAAAAATCGTTCTTTAATTAATTAAATTGATTTTATTAATTGATGGAGATTTTTGATTAAATATTATTATAATAATAATTAAAACTTTATCGGCAAAGTTTGTTTAAATTTTCCAAAATGATCATTCGGCTTCCCGCACCCGTTTTCCCACTTTCTTGTCAGAACCACCCGGTTCCTCCACTGGTGGAAATTAAGCCGCTATTTGCCAATTTAATAAATTGGAAAATGGGAAAGGATTTTCCCAAATCCCCTCATGGGAAAATTTTATGGGAATTGCCAAATTCTTATGACATTCCCGTTGGCAAAATTCATCCAATCTTCCCCTTTTCCCTTGGCCATTAATACCACTTCCCATGATTCAAGGAGTTTGTTTTTCTCTTAAAGGGAAGAAGGAATTGGTCACTAACAATTCTCCTATTCTTTCTCCTTCTCCCGTGAGAATTAAAGAAACAATTTGTTATACTCATTTCATTCATGCATTTGAATAAATAAGGGAGAGACATCATCCATCATTATAGGGAAGAACTGGAGTTTATTCTTTCTGTTTACACTCATACATTGGAGAAAGAAATCCAAACAAACTGGAGTCTATTCAATAGTTTTCACGCAGCATGCAAGGAAGGTGAATATTAATATAAAATAAATTGTAGTTTCCATGCAGCAGGAGGGAGAAATGGAGGTTCACATGGCAAAAGTAGCATTCAACAGTTTCAACGCAGCCTGCAAACCATCACGCTTTCACTAGTTCCATGCCTTTTTCCTTAAGGCCACGTAGGGAAAGAACAATCATACTAGGTCAGAGCCTACAGCAGAGACAAACAGCCCAACTCCATCGAACGCCTCTCACTGGAGAAGAAGGAAAGGAAAGAGAAATCCACACGCCGAAGGAGGAATATCCATCATCTGTCTAGGCAGTCTGAAGGAGAAGAACACCATAAGCTTTCCATGCATGCAAAGGATGAGAATGCAGAAAGCAAATTTAAATCCTAGGCCAGAGCACTTTCCAAATAATGAGGAGCATCCTCCAGCAATGCCTGAATGTTTCACACCAAATTTTATCGACCATATTCATAAGAGTTTCAATGGTCCACAGCTAGCTGCAATTCAGTGGGCTGCTATGCATATAGCAGCGGTTAAAATCAAGTTGGGTCTGCTAGACGGCAAGAACCCTGGCCCTTCACTTTCGTGCAAGGTCCACCAGGGATAGGAGAGACACACACAATCTGGGGAATGTTGAATGTTATTCATCTTGTTCAATGTCAGCACTATTATGGTTCACAGCTTAAGAAACTTGCTCCTGAAAGCTACAGGCAATCTTAAAAAAAAAACCAAAGTCCGGCACACCATAATGACGAGTTTTAGGACAGAGCTCTATGGGAATACCTTACACAACCTCTTCTAGAATCAGTATGGGGAGCTCGTACACAGGATTATACACCATCTATTTGTCTTGTGCATGCAAACAATAATGAGCGATCACTATGGGGAACTTACATGCAGCTAGCCATGTGCACTATGCATTTGGATTGCACTCACCAACGATAATGAGTTGTCACCTTGCACGTCTTCTCCAATCCGCCTTCTATCCAATTGAATCAAATAGCAACCAGAATAATTTCAATCAGATAGTAATGCGCCCATGAGTGATTACTTATAAACCAATTTCCTCATCCAATTGAGACTTAGCAAAAGAAATCTTTATTGGAAAACACATCTTTATTCCTCCCTAGTGGTTGCTATAAATAGAGGGATTGAATATTTTAAAAGGTAACTACGAATAGCCAAAAGGAGGTGGAGCTTAAGTATGATCATGGTCCATTGGCATCAAGATCAATCGATGATGTTCTTCAGAGTATGGATCGCACACTGTTCCGTATGCTTCCTAAACTTTTCCCTAAACCATGAATGCTTGTTTGCACTCCATCAAATGCTAAAACAAATGAATTGCTACAGCGTGTTCTGGATCGTGGATTCATTGATGGTGAAATGAAGGTCTGTCACCCTGATGTTGCAAGGGTGGGTGTGGATTCTAAAATCGTGTTGCACAGGTAGTGTCAGTGAAGCGTAGAACTGAAATTCTCCTGGGAAAGTGCCGTGAGAAATTAATTAGCTATATGTAGCAGCTACAGGGTAGAGAAGTAAACTTATCTCAGAAAATCAGTGGTCTCCAGAGAGAGCTAAGTGTGATAGCTGCCACAGGGTGATCCCAAGGAACCATTGGTGTTGATCATGATGTTCTGGTTGCACGCGACCACAGTCGTGATCAGTTGTTGCAAAATCTTACAGCTGTAGTAGAAGAACAAGATAAAGTTCTAGTTGAGTTGTCTTGCCTTTTCATTTTGGAAAGTCGCTTCCATGGAAGAAGCTGGATCAAATCTTGAGGCAAGTTTTGTAAATGAGGCTGAGATTGTGTTCACTACTGTTTCTAGTAGTGGCCGGAAGTTATTCCAGCGCCTAGCCCATGGGTTTGATATGGTGGTTATAGATGAAGCTACAAGCTATTGAAGTAGGCATGTTACCTCCACTTTCATTGGGTGCTACAAGGTGCGTTCTTGTCGAGGATTCACAGCAACTGCCTGCAACAGTAATTATCCAAGCAGCAGGCATGTTGCAGTATAGTAGAAGCCTTTTTGAGTGCTTCCAACAAGCAAGTCGTTCAACTATGTTGTTATCTGCTCATAATCGAATGCATCCTCAAATTCGGGATTTTCCTTCAAGATATTTTTATCAAAATCAATTTTGTGACAATGAGAGTGTTACCAGGAGACCTGATGAAGTTTATTACAAAGATTCTCTATTGAGACCTTACTTGTTTTACGATGTAACTCATGGAAGTGAATCTCATAGAGGTGGATCTATTTCATATCAGAATATTCATAAAGCACAATTTTCTTTGCAATTATATGAGCATCTTCAACGAGTCATCATCATGGCAGCATTAGGTCTTTATTGGTAATGGCATTTTCTCATCGTTTGGAAGGTACGATTGTACTTATTATGGCGAAAGACCAGAAGCTGGATTCTGATAAACCAAGGTGGCGTAATGACTACGGTCTCGTGACAAATGAATAATTCACCATGGAAAGGTACTTGGAGCATGTAGATGAATTGCTCAAGTTTCAAGCTCAGCACTCTTGTCATTTGGAGGATTGTAGAGCACAATCAATGAGTTCATTCCCGTACGATCGGGATAGGCGGACTCTTGGCCCAATGGATAAGGCACTGATCCTAGGTGTCTTGATCTGGGTGGCACATTGTTGACTAGGATGTCTACGTGTGCATACAAGTCATTTAAGTGGGGTCCACATGTACCCATTTCTTTTATTTATGTATTTTTTTCGTTAAATGACTTTTTAACTTAAGTGGTTTCTATTTTTAGTCACTTTGTAAAAGTTGGTTGAAAAAGTCAAAGTCACTTAAGTGCCCTATTTAATGTGCATTTAAAACCCTAACTACTTTGTAACCAACTTTCAGGTTATAAAAGGAAGTGAGGGCCTCATTTGTAAGGGTGACTTTGAGAGAGGAGAAGAAAATACTTTTGTGCAAGCTTTGTTTCAGGAAGAAACTTTGTGTTCTTTTGTGAAAAACACTTTGGAGTTAATGAAATACGAACTTTGTGTCTCATTCATTGTCTCTTGTAACATTTGGTGTTCTTATATCCATTAGATGTTAGGTGTTTGAATCTTGCATGCAACTATTATCTTTGATCTTATTGTCAACATTATCAATTAGTTGTTCTAAGTTCACAGTGATCAAGCTCTGACTATCTACTTGCTCATGTGTGTTCCCTTTTACACGTTCTTGTTTAACTAACTCAAACTCCGTTTTATTTGTGTTGGTTATTCATCTTTCCTCTTCATGCAATATTAGGCTCTATTTTTACCTAACTCTTGCATGTTCTTTCTGTTCATTCCATTCCACTCCTTTCTTTCTTTCTATTCCATTTCCCTCATTCACTTTCCTTTCCATTGATGTTCCAAAACACCCCCCACATACAATTTTGAATGTACAGATGTAAATATAGTTTTGGTTTTCAATAAAGGCAGCCTCACCTTCATTGAGGAGGGACTTCATTCCCACACTGTTGCTTGTCATTTGCATGCGTGCAAATCCATATGCTAACAGGGGATTACTTATTTTTGAACTAGTATAACAAGCACTTTAAAGCTGGCTCATTTGGGATTTATATTGACAATGCATTTTTGGTCAGAGAAAATATGTGTTGGAATCTTGTCTTATATGGATGAAAAATATTAACCCTAATAATACAATTTTACCTCTTTTCCCTAGTATTTATTTTCATGTATATACCTCAAAAATCAGCCACATATTATTGCTCCAATTCAAATGGTAACCAAATTAAATGAAATCTTCACATTTATTCTCCATTCACACTAACCACGTGAAGGACTTTCTTTGATTATTTCTACTTTATTAACAAAGGAAATGAGTTTATTATAATTCAAGATATCATATTCAATCGAGTTCACAATTTCCAACAACATTTTCAATCATTTTTTGGACATGGACTCAGAATTTAACAGGACCCGTTTCCTCTAAGAAAAGATTTTTATTATTTACTCTTCATCTTTAAAAAATATTATAGATTGGCAATTTTTTTTACAATTACCATAACATTAACTATAATTTTGCATTTTCTCTCGTGACTTCCTAAGATGTTCTAAAATAGGGTATTTAAACTAGCAATTGCACATGAGTTGCAATCAACGCCGGTGAGGTTAGATTGTAAATTTATTATGGAGGGAATTGAGTGTGACAATGTATTTGATATTTACTTCTACATTCATGTTGTTTCACCAAATTAATTATTTCCAAACACTCTTCAGCAAAAAACATTGCTTTAGCAAATAGATATGTAATACAACTCACACTATTTCACCAAATATATTAATTGTGAATAATGTTGCAACTATAAATATCCAAAATCCGGAAAAGAATAAATATCTAAAATTTGGCAACCTGTAAACATTGAATCCGCCAGAATTTGACACTTTCCAGCAAGAGCATCTAAAAAGGAGAACGCATACCAGCGAAAGATAGTAACAATCATACCATAATGGTAAGAGGTTTTTTAATTGAAAAGCTCACTTTCACTGATAAAAAGGGTAACTACAATGTTGATCGTATAAAATATGGGTAAATACAATCACTTCCCAGAATGCCAATTAAATGAAGCCAACAAGTCTCGAGAAAGAGGTCAAGAAAAACATTATAAAATTACGGACCTCAATCAAAAAAGGGTGAACAAAACAAGAAACCAAAAAACAAGGTCAAGTCATAAATCTAGGCCATGGCAACGAACATGGCAGTAGGAGAAAGAGGAGGATGATTTCCTAGCTTATCTCCCTATCCATAGCTAGGGTGAGCCATATTGGCGATGGGCTCCCATTCAGTTTCTTTTGGATATTGTTGTTGTTATTTCAAATCATTTAACTTACAAGAAGGAGAGATGCAAGAGAAAGCCACGAGAATTTATCCTGCTACTGGGCAGACCACCCAGAGCTGCCAAGGTGGCCAAGATTACCACCTTGAGCAAGGGAGGAGGGTCGAGACAAAGGGGACCATTGCCGTCGAGGAGAGGAGCTTCGTCAGATGTGAGAGTGGCATTTGTGAAATCCTCATCAACTAGGAGGAGGGGGAGATTGGCATGGCTGAGACGGAAATTGGTAGTGAGCAAGAGCATAAGGAAGAACACAGTTGACTATGTAGGGGGCGGAGGCCCAATGTTTGAGAAATCATTGGAGGTGTTTAACCTCCATCCAAACCTTCTCGACCTGGTTTTGAATTTGAAGCAACACAGTGGAGAGAATATCAACTTTAATAGTAATAGAAAAATTCTATCCATACGAACATTGTTAAATATGACATTATTTCTATCTTTCCATAGATGAAATAAAATATCAACTCTGAATATGTGCCAATATTTGTTGTAATTTGTAGGTAACAGAGTCGAGCCCCCCAAAACAACCATCTTCCAGGTGAAAAAATATGGGGAGAAGGTTTGAAAGACGGAATGAATCCATTTCCAGACCTATTGAGCACATAGAAAAAACCAAAAGATGTGTTTGATAGTCTCAAGTTGTTAGAAAACTGGGTAGGTGGGATTCACACCCATATGCTTAAGTTGATCACTCGTGGGAAGTCCCTAGTGTAAAATGCACCACAGAGAGTGGGATTTTTTGGGTTCAACAAGAATTGACCAAACCCTTTCAAATCGATGTTTCCACATCTATGTCTGAGAGGAAATGTTCCACAATTGGTTGAGTGAATCAACATTAACTGTCTATGAAGTGAGAAGGGAGTAACCCAAGTAGGGTTTGTAATGATGGAGTAGAGTAGCAGAAGGCCAGTTCCATTCGTGCCACCATAAGACACCTAAAGTGATACCAATTTTGTGTAAGAAATCCTCAGGTATGCAAAAATGATATTCGTAATTGATTCGGCATCTTGGTGTTGAAGGTTAAACTTAACATCTAAGGCTCCCTAAGAAATTTAGGATCTAGAATACTCACAAAATAACCCACCCGCCATTTTGATGCCTTTTCTGAAGAGCCAGATAGATTTAGCCCAAGGGGCTAGAGCAAGAGGGGCCTCGTGGAATGTGAAAATGGATGACCAAAATAGAGATAAGGAGTTGATAGATAGGTCAGATCTGAAGCCATCCCCTTTCCAAATAAGGTGCAGTTTGAGAAACTCCCAGGATTTCCATATACTTTGGGATATGAAAGTAACTTTCATTTTGAGATAAATTGGACAGTGGAGAAGGGACTGGAATTTTAGGCCTTTCCAAGCTTGTCTTCTAAGAGGAAATCCTTGACAGATGCAATGTCAAAGTAGAATATTCCAAGCTTCATTCCCTTCTAGGCTACGAATTAGTCATTTGACACAGAGAGCTCACCCTTGAAGCTTGATGTCAAGCAAGCCAAGGTCACCTACTTCTTTGGGTTTGTAACAAGTGTCCTATTCCATGTGATGAAACCCCTTGTGGCGTTTAGAGTTATCCCAAAGAAAGTCTCTTAGATGCTTTTCAAGTTTAGAGTAGGCAACATTAGAAGGAGCCCAACAGGAAGAATAGTACACGTGGGTGGCGGCAAGAACCTTGAAGCAGATTTGGAATTTACCTGCCAAAGAGAGTGGTTTGGTAATCCAGTAGGAGATTTTGCACTTAAGTCGTTGGAACACATAGCTCCAAAGTTGAGTAAAGGTGGCCTAGAAGGCGAAGGGAATGCCAAGGAATTTGAATTGAACTCTTGGTTGGATCCAACTCCATTGCATATCTACAAGCCATGGAGGGATATGGAATTGTGATTTCCTATAACATTGAGTTTTATCTCACTGGATGGACAATTTAGAGGCTAAACAAAAATTATCCATGCAGTCCAAAGCAGTATGAGAAAATTTTTCTTCTTCAAGGAGAGTGAGGAAAGATTCATCAATGAAATGGCCATTGATGAGTTGTTGATCAGGGTTCAGCAGAGCAATCCCCTTTATAAATCCTTGGGAAACAGTGTGGGCTAGCAGGTAGCTAAAGCCTTTAGCCACCAACCCATAAAGCGAACGGGCTATAGGGAACCCTTGACAAATGGACCCGAACAAACCAAATCTAGAAGATTGAGCTCCATTAATAGTGATGCAGGCTCTAACATTATTGAAGAGCATTTGCATAGTATGAAAAAACCTCAGACCGAACCCAACATCCTGAAGCATTTCCAAAATAAAGGACCACTCAATGCGTTTGTAGGCTTTAGCATAGTCAATTTTGATAAATAAGGCTTTCTGGTTGGACTATCAAGCCCATTCCATCCATTCCCAAACAATAATGATATTGTCAAGGATGTATCTATGCTTGATAAACCCTGTTTGTTAGTTGCGGAAAACAAGAGGAAGGAGGTTCGTAATTTTGTTTGAAAGAGCCTTAACAATGATCTTATAGGACACATTGAGCAAAGTGATAGGTTGCTAGTTAGAAATTTGTTCATGGTCTCCTGACTTAGGGATAAACTTGATGTTGCCTTGATTTATCAGCTCATCGAGGCAGTTGGAAATGAGAACCTCGAGGTAGACATTATAGAGGTCAGTTCCCAAAGTATCCCAAATGGTTTGATAAAATTCAAAGGGTAAGCCATAAATGCCTAGAGCTTTATTAGAAGCCATTTGAAAAGTAGCTTCCTGAAGCTCTGCAAGAGACATGGGCGATCACATGCAACACATTAGAGTGAGAGACTTTACATGACACAACTTGCAAACAATTAAGCAACACCTCTTTTCTCACTTGGGTGGCAGGCTGCGAGGCAAAGACACCATGATAATGGTGAAAAAATGCTTGAAGAATGTCAGATAAAGAAGTGATCCAAACATTTTATTGAAAGATGGCTTTAATTTATGTGGCAGAGTGTTTGGCACAGAGCATAACAAATAATTATTTAGAGGTCCTATCTCTGATTTTAAGCCAATGAGGCCAATCATGATGCAAAGCACCCCTGGCTTTGTAAGATTCTTCACTTTTGAGTTTGTGTCGCCAGTGAGTGGCTTGAAGCTGCAATTTTTGATTGAAAGGATAGG
This sequence comes from Taxus chinensis, assembly GCA_019776745.2. Taxonomy (NCBI): domain Eukaryota; kingdom Viridiplantae; phylum Streptophyta; class Pinopsida; order Cupressales; family Taxaceae; genus Taxus; species Taxus chinensis. Next base: position 889,364,730 of record CM034147.1, on the reverse strand, counting down.
CATTAAGTTATTGTGAGATTCGTTGGAATTCACAATATGAAGCATTATGTGCAACCTGTTGGAAAAAACAACTTGTTTGCCATAAATGCGAAGAAAAGTATTGATCCTGGTGATGGCATCATTCCACCAAGATATACAGCCTTCACGACCACTGGGATGAGGAGCCATGTTCCAAACACGTTGGATATGCGCCACATTCCTTACATGTTTCAGGTGAATAGTATTGAGGTAAAATTGAGAATTGCCCTCCTATTTTTTGGTAAGAGCGAGCCCGGTGATGTTGAAGAAGATGGTGGAGTGATCAAAGATAAGCATAGTGTCAACAACAGCGACAAGGCGGCCAAAACTAAGAGAAATATAGAAGAAGTCTTGGCTCTGCATTATGACACAGTGGAGACGTTGAATAATATGGTCTTGCCCCTGACGAAAGTTGGACCACATGAACCATGAAGAGGAAGAACTATCCTCGAAAGGGATGTTAGGATCAAATAATACAAGCTTGTGTCCCAGATACAACCAGGCCTCCTGTTCTCCCACACACCTCTGCATAGGCAGTCGACTGACCTTGTCTTCTAGGTGTTCCACCATATTATAATTGCAAGTACCTACATAGATATGTATGTAAAATATAATTAAATTATATATGTATTACAAGAAGTATTTTTAAAAATATCACAAGTACATGTAGTTTAATGTAATGTTATGATTTTATGATAAGCATAAAGACTATAATTTTTTTGAAATATGTATCTCAAAATATGTGATTTCTAATATTGTAATGATGGCTTTATACTTGTTAATAAGGGTTTGTAAACTTATATGAGAAATATAATTGACAAGGATAAAACTTGATTCTATAATTTTTACGAGCATTCATCTATCTTGTGCAAAATGAAAGTTTTAAAATAACTTAATGACATCCATCAAAATATTATTGAAAGTATATTTTTGTTACATATTGTTACAACAAAGAAACATATAACCCTTAAAGAGATGTGGGTTTTTGGAATTCATTATTGAACACATTATATGCACAAAATGGTGTTCTTGATAAGGCTTTATAACTTCTCAAAAAAAAATAGAATTATGGACTACAATAGTTTCTTGATATGCACAAAATGGGTTTATTGAAATAACTCTAAAAATTTCAAGAGGTGTAAAGTCCATCTCTACAAGCTTTTCCAGTGACCTCTCCATTATATATTATAGTCACAAATCTCGTAATAAACATGTATGTGAAATATATATATAACACGTAAACTATTTAACAAAATTATTTATTTTTACAAAGTAAAGAAAATGACTATAAGAATAATCTTATCATTCAAAATATTCTCTTACAAATATCAAAAAATTATTGTCTCTCAACCTTACACAAACACTTATAGGTTAATAACCATTAAATATTATAAAAAAAATACTATTCAAAATAATTATCTTTCTATTGAACACCATGTAAACCATTTAAGCTATTAAAACACAAATTTTTTAATTTTTTTAATTTTTTAGTTTAATGAAGCATAGTACTATTAAAATAAAGTATAATTTCGAAAGATGGATAAAAACAAAATATAAGATCTCAAACCCCATGAAAGTGAAAGGACGGACAAAAGTTTGTCTTATTTCTCACATTCTTCTTCAGTTTGGGAAAGCAGAATCTATTCGCTGTCTTTACTGAAAATTTCAAAAATGTGTCATGGTCGGTCGAAAGCTTATCCTAACTACGAGTCACAACTCACAACTAACCGTCTAAGAAGAAAAATTAATGTGGCACTAAACATACACGGAAGAAACAATGTACAATTGAAAACACTACTACCTACTATTCGGTCGATGAATATTAGACTTGAGATCATTTGTTGGAAGGATTTTTTGTTGTTTTTTAAAAGTTTATTTCTATTTTAAGAGGTTATAAATTACGTTTAATTGTAATGATAATATTTATAAATAAGTGTAATTGTATTATAAAAGATTTTTTTTTTTATTGAAGTTAGTTTAAATCAGTGTTACGCGGGGATGTGTCCCTTAGATTTTGGTGACATGTTGGATGTCTTGAATGTCTGGGGGATTTGGGGACTTAGAGGGGATGTCCCCTATTTTTTTTTAATATGTCAAAAGTATTTTGATATTTTTTACTTTTAAAATGTGCTTATTTTTACTAAGAACACCAAATTATGATCTTGAAAGTACCTAAAATACATTAAACACACTTTAAATCCCTAAATTTCATTGAATACAATTAAAATATTTGAATATTAATTTTTATAAATTATTTTAATAGCCGCCCCCTCCCGTCCCCAAAATTTGAGAAATTTTTTGTCGTCCCGAAAACCCCGTCCCTCCATTCCTCATCCCCGAGACTTAGGTAACTATGGTTTAAATATTGATGATATAAAAGGTGTTGTCTTGTCATATATCAAAGTTTCAATCTCAAGTAAATAAGGAATGAGACTAGGATCGTGTCTCGAATGAATTTAGTAGAATGGAATCCCTTCAGTGCTTAACTACTAAGCCTAAAAAAATTGTATACCTAATCCTTGCAACAAAATTGGTTCAACATAATTAGAAATTTATATAAACAATATTAATACACATATAAAGCATACAAATAATTATTTGGATGAACCCAAACTTATTAGTCATAATGTCATTAATCCTTAATCCTTAATCTCATAAACTTTAATTTTATTATCCTTAGATTCAAAATAATTAATTTACTTAATATCTTAAATTTAAAATTTTCAATTTCAATTGTTTTAAATCTTAATCCACACTTTGAATTAAAGTTATGAAACTTTTTTTAATAATATTAAATATGTAGTAAAACTTAATTCTTAATAAATATATTTATGTTAGATAAATCTATATAAAAGATGTGGAAAGATATTGTTTTCAAGATGTCTATATTTGATTTGTAACATAATATTTGATTTGTGACATAAATAAATTAATATATATAGACATTTTTTACATAAATTTATATAAAATAGATACGATAATAATTAACTCCTCTCTGCATATTTATTGTAATGTGACACTTATATTTTAAAATACATATATAAATATTTCATGCCAATCACAAAAGAGAGGACTATTCACAATCTCACTATTAATATTATATTTGAATTTTAAAATATATTTAATTTTATATTTATATAATTTCTTTTTTTCAATACTTATGCATAGATTATAATTCCATTTGAGGATTTTAAAATGGGTGAAAACATTCACTACCCAATATTTTCAACCAAGTAAGCCATCAACCTCTTCTCATAAATCTAAATGTAAATTTAAATCCTTATGTAAATCTAAATGTCTATATATTAGATTTAATTTTATATTTATACAATTTTTGGCATGTAAAAACTTGTATTTAATTGTTTATTTAGTACAACTTGAATAAATATTTTAAATGTTTATATTTATTTGTGAATATATAATTATATCTTACCCTTTATTTAATCTATATATTATCTTTTACTTAGGTTATTATCATGTATTTATAGTTATAATATACAAGTTAGATTTATGAATATAATGTATAAATTATCGTACCCATAAATTAGTGCACGAAGTTGGTGGACAATTCCGTGGACATAAAAACCTGAAAATTTAGGAACCGCGATCATGGTTTTTAAACCAATCGCAATCGGTTCGGTTCCAAACCTGAATTCTAGGTTCGGTAATTACCGAACCTAAAACCGCGATCGCGGAACTCTGAGACAAAAATTAGCAGTCCCGTGACTCCTTATTTTCCCCATTTTTCATTTCAAACCATGATTTTTCCTAGACGTTTTTCACTTGAGCTTTGAATACCACCTCAAAATTGCTCATCGGACTTCTGGATAGCGATAGATTCAACCATGCCACCAAGACGAGGAGGTAAGCCCCCGATTTTAATCATTTTTTTTGCATTTTAGGTTTTTTTTTTGCATTTTCATGGGTTTTTTGAAATGTTTGTTTATGTATACAATTTTCTTGTTTTATCAGTTGGTCAGGCAAGCTCAAAATCGCAAACCATCAAAATCCTCAAAACTCACCAAACAAACCCTCAAAAAATTCCTCAAAACCCACCGAACATTCCTCAAAACCCTCCTCCAAACATAGATCCACCTCCTGTGGCTCCTTCTGTCCCCACTGAGCCAGCAGGAACACAAGATAATATCATTGGAAGAATCCGAGAAAATAAAATTGTCATTGAGAACCTAATTCAGACTATAAGACAAAATCATGCTACAAATCCATCCCGCATGACTTTAGCCAATACATTGCAAACATTGATTGGCGAAGTCGAGTCCGCAACCAACCAAATACATAGATGGAATACCTTTAGAGGTGACTGTAGGTGGTGGTATGCGGATAAACTATCCCATGCGGCCGTAAAAGACAAAAAAAAATTTGGAAAAGACCTCATTTGTGCATTATTTACCGACCCTAGAACCAATGCCCCCCGCAGTTACTTGCAAACGGTTCCCAATCCATTGGTGCCACGATGACCGAATCAAAAAACAATTTTTTTGGGACCGATGGTGGATGGTTTTTGATTATCCACCATGCAACAACAATGAGGTTCCTCTTTATTTTTTGAAGAAATTATATTGCGAGTTCGTGCTCAATGAGGTCCCGAATTATTTTGACTTTTCTGACTTTTTTGGTCGAGGAGGTGGCTCTGCACAGAGTAGACCTGTGCACGCATAGGTCAACCTAGGATCCCCCATGCCCCAAAACCCCCACTGCCTTCAGTTATCCCTCCTACAGTGAAGGAGGTTGTGGAGATTGATACATTGCATGCATTGAGGGAGCTCACTGACACTCTGACCCAGCATAGTGACCAGATTGCATCTGGTGATGTTGGTGGAGGTGCCAGTTCTAGCGCACCACACCACTGTGGATCATGTGGTGCCGTATGCACTGCGGGTGAGACATCATTTGCTGGTTCACAGGATTTCTTTTCTATAGATGAGATGCTGGGGAATGTTTTTGGAACTGGTGCCACTGATATTGGTCTTTCACAGGTAAATTTCAAATAAATTTAATATAATTATATATATATATATATATATATATATATACACAATAGTATAATTCACATAGTTTATAGATATTATAGATATATATATATATATATTTGATTGTACGTCATGTACATACATGTAAAAAACTAATTTTTTATTTTATTTTAAATAGCAAGAGCCGGTGAAGGAAACATCCGGCGTCGACATGCTAGCTACTGCAGCTGGGCGTGTTTCAAATGTAAGTTTCAAGTTGTACAAACTTACATTTTTAATTTCATTTGATTGCACTAGATTATTATTATAATGTTTCATGTGTATGTTGTACATATTAATATTTTTCTCTTTTATACACAGGAGCCTGGCGGGTCATCATCTGCTCTGGGAACTGAGGCTACTGGCACGCCTCACATGAGTTTTACGCAGGTTAGTAAATCTCTTTACACTTTGTTTCTAATTACTGGAAGTTCACATGGATTACATGCTTTGGACCTCTGTTATGTGGTGCACAGTCATGTAGATTTTAATATTGATTTGTACATGTTTTTTGTATAGCTTATGACTGCTAGAGAGACTCCTCCATATATGCAGACTGTGGAGGCTGTTGTAGATACTGCCATAGCATCTGCAGATCCACTAACTGAGGTACAATTTTTCAAATTTGTTAAATTTTGGAGGTTCATTATTTCTTATTACTTAAATCTACAATATCAAATTTTGTATGTATATGTGAAATATTTAATTTGAAAATTAATTATTTGTATGTAGCTTACCCCTCGTGAGTCTATTGTTGTCCCTGCGATGCGTCAACAACAAATTGATAGGGATCATGACATTGCGGTAAGATTTCACATGCATTTTAACTAAATTGTACAAGTTTCTAAATTTTGAATGTATTTTAAAATTTTGGGTGTTAAAAACTTGTTGTTTATGAATGTGCAGGTTAGGTTGCAGGCATGCTTAGAGACACCTAGGACCACACAGATGAAATCCGTAGTGGCATCTCCCTCCACTACATCCCCAGGTCGTGGACGTGCTACTTCTAGCAGGGCGAAGAGAGGGAAGATGTTTCATGAGTAGATTCATAGTCCACCTGGATGTACATAGATATATATATATATCTGGTCCTAGTGAACATGTTTCTTCATATAGTCCATTGTATATATATATATATATATACGGGCCATCTGGTCATAGTGAACATGTTTCTTCATATAGTCCATTGTATATATATAGCCTTTTGCGACCGCATGTGGTCCCATATGTACATTATGACACACTTAGTTCGAGATGTACACATACATTATGAACTTATGTATATATTTTCAGAGACGTGCGTCTGGAGCACACTTTGTTTGATTCTTATATATCCATGTGTGTTGGTTTTCATAATGATAAATCTGAACTATATATGTTTGATTTGATTTCATTGCATGTATGATATCCTTCTATGTATGTTTTCATAACCATTTAAATTAGTTCTCTGATATGTACATGTTTGATTTAAATATTTAATCATGTCTTCTTGTATTTGGATTGAGATGAAATTTTTTCATTAGATTAGGTATTTTCATATGGTTTCCTGCTTCAAATTTCAAGTGTTTTCGATCTCTAGAATTGCAAGGATCTAAAAAGGCAAGTTTTTTCTCTAAAATTTTAAATGGGATGCTATAAAAAATTAGGGTACCAATGGAAAATATTTTTAGATCATCTTCAAGGAGTTCATGAGTAGAAGTTACGGGCAAAATTGCAGGGGAAATGGAGCAAAAATGAAGGAGATATGAGCAAAAATGTGATTTTTGCAATAGGGTTTCTTGAAAATTTAGTAGCATAACTAAATACTAGCAGCAATGAAGGAAAAGGAAATATTTTAAAAAGGGATTAAAAAAATGGCTAAGTGTATGTTTATACTCACCTCTTAACATTAACCTAGCTAACTCACCTTCTAACTCATCCTTGACCATTCTGGATTAACCCGGTTACATGGCATGACAGGGTAGGGTTACAAGCCTTAAGTGACAAAGGGACTTAAAGGGGTGATAATGTGAGAAGGGGTTAAGTATTCATGAGAGGGGGCAACATAATCAAGTTGGGGTGCTGAGGAATTGAATACCTAGTGAGAATGTTACAAGCCTTAAGTGACGAAAGGGAGAGATTTCATGTGGTGGTGCATTCTGATGTCCCAAGTTGAAACTTGGGTAAAAATTTGACAGTAAAACCCTTATTAGTATTCTTAGGTTCCACCCATCGCATGAAGAATCCTCCTCTAATGAAGAATCAACTCATGTATTCCTCCGTGGAAGATCTTGAATGATGAGGCTTTTCCATAGACCATCTTGTTGAATCTGGAAACTACAAATGAAACTTTCTCATCTTCCAAGATGTTCACATGCTCCAATGTGTTGAGTCAATTCTCAGGAATGGCATTGATATTTCCACATTGACTAAAATATTTTTCATTTAACTCTTCATAGGATTCTAGAGATATAACCTATGATCTCTACAAGGGCTGAACTAAAACTTATTGACTATTGAAGGAAAGGGTCACAAATATTTTCCTGAACCAATTCTTAAAATTTGAATCCTGAAGATTCTTCATGTGGAATTATTCTCCCTGAGAGGAGTACCAAGCTCATGCATTCTTGTGCCAAGATCTTCCAAATTTTTTGATACATTCTCCTCATGGGATTCAAAATCAGAAATGGCTTCTTTTAGAGCTTCAAACCTCTAGGTGATGGTATGGGACAAAATGTCATACAAGTTCTCTGAGTCAGATGAAAACACACCTGAGCTCACCAAGGAATGAGAATCAAAATTATTCATCTCACTCGCAAATGGGAGATTATTTTCCCAATGGAATTTCTCTTTCTTGATCTCAACTCTATTCCTATTGATTTTCAAAAATATGACCAAGAACAATCTAAACAAAGAGATAATCTCAGGAAATAGATCATGTTCCCTTTTTCAAGGATCATGCTCACCCAATGGTCACATGTCCTTCTTTGCAGTATGAATGCTTGATCTTGCTTCTTGGACTGGGGGGTTGAAGTTTTAGATGGGAGACATTGCTTCAATTTGAGGCAGAGATGATTAATCTCATGCAATCAATGATGGCACTTATGAATAAAAGGTCCTCACACATGTGTTCCCTTAATTGTTTGATGATTTGTACTTATACTCCTAATTATGTGTCTAGTGATATGTGATGAAGAATCCTATTACAATGCAAAAATAATGAGCATGTAAGCACATAGCTGGGGTAGCAGAGGATGGAGAGAGATCACCACAACAACATAGCTCAAGAGAGAAAAGCAAGGACAGTGATGAAGTAGGTCTAAGAGGACAGAGGCAAGTCCAAAGAGAACAAGAGAGATGGAAGGTAAACAAGTGACAAATTGAATGTTTTGAGTCCTAGGAAATGAACGGAGGTGAGGAGTGAGAAGTCATGCCTCAGGACGTCATGGCACCAAACCGACTATGCTGGAAACATCTGGGTGGCTAGGTGAATGCTAGAGGAGGTGGTGTTTCGGTGCGCGACAAGGTCGTTGCTTCCGGGCTACTTCGTTCGGGCGTAGTCCCTTAAGAGCCCTGAGACCAAAATATCGTTCAACTTCGACGGGTGACTACTCAAACTCCGTGGCACCTAGAGATGGCTCGTCTGATCTGACACCTCGGCATAGGGACCCTCTACAAAATCCTCTCTCAGTTTTTTCCTTCTCATTTCGGTGCTCTCGCTGCCCTATTGTTTGCAAATGCGTGAAATAGTGCAGTTGGAGCCAGTGATTGGTTGTCAAATGCTATATTTTGCAAACGGTGGGTCATGGCACCTAGAACTGACTATGCACCTCGGCATGTCTAAAAAAACCTCTCTCAGTGGCTCAGGTTTGAATGCTAGAGGAGGTGCTAGATTTTTGGTGCATGACAAGGTCATTGCTTCTGGGCTACTTCGTTCGGGCATAGTCCCTTAAGAGCCCTGAGACCAAAATATCGTTCAACTTCGACGGGTGACTACTCAGACTCCATGGCACCTAGAGATGGCTCATCTAATCCAAAACCTCAGTGTAGGGACCCTCTACAAAAGCCTCTCTCAATTTTTTCCTTCTCATTTCGGTGCTCTCGCTGCCCTATTGTTTGCAAACGCGCGAAATAGTGCAGTTGGAGCCAGTGATTGGTTGTCAAACGCTATATTTTGTAAATGGTGGGTCGTGGCACCAAAAATGACTATGTCGACACGTCCAGGTGGCTAGGTGAATGCTAGAGGAGGTGGTGTTTTGGTGCGCGACAAGGTCGTTGCTTCCGGGCTACTTCGTTCGGGCGTAGTCCCTTAAGAGCCCTGAGACCAAAATATCGTTCAACTTCGACGGGTGACTACTCGGACTCCGTGGCACCTAGAGATGGCTTGTCTGATCTGACACCTCATGGCGTAGGGACCCTCTACAAAAGCCTCTCTTGGTTTTTTCCTTCTCATTTCGGTGCTCTCGTTGCCCTATTGTTTGCAAACGCGTGAAATAGTGCAGTTGGAGCCAGTGATTGGTTGTCAAACGCTATATTTTGCAAACGGTGGGTCGTGGCACCAAACCGACTATGCCGACATGTTCGGTGGCTAGGTGAATGCTAGAGGAGGTGGTGTTTTGGTGCGCGACAAGGTCATTGCTTCCGGGCTACTTCATTCAGGCGTAGTCCCTTAAGAGCCCTGAGACCAAAATATCATTCAACTTCAATGGGTGACTACTCAGACTCCATGGCACCTAGAGATGGCTTGTCTAATCTGACACCTCAGCGTAGGGACCCTCTACAAAATCCTCTCTCGGTTTTTTCCTTCTCATTTCGGTGCTCTCGCTGCCCTATTGTTTGCAAACACGTGAAATAGTGCAGTTGGAGCCAGTGATAAGGTTGTCAAATGCTATATTTTGCAAACGGTGGGTCGTGGCACCGAACCGACTATGTTGGCATTATCTGGGTGGCCAGGTGAACACTAGAGGAGGTGGTGTTTCGGTGCGCGACAAGGTCGTTGCTTCCAGGCTACTTCGTTCGGGTGTAGTCCCTTAAGAGCCCTGAGACCAAAATATCGTTCAACTTCGACGGGTGACTACTCGGACTCCGTGGCACCTAGAGACAGACTCATCTGATCCGAACACCTTGGCGTAGGGACCCTATACAAAATCCTCTCTCAGTTTTTTCCTTCTCATTTCGGTACTGTTGTTGCCCTATTGTTTGTAAACGTGTGAAATAGTAGCAGTTTGAGCCAGTGATTGGTTGTCAAACGCTATATTTTGCAAACGGTGGGTCGTGGCACCAAACCGACTACGCCTGACACATTCGGGGTGGCCAATTGAATACTAAAGGAGGTGGAGTTTTGGTGCGCGACAAGGTCGTTGCTTCAGGGCTACTTCGTTTGGACAAGTTACCAAATTTTAGTGTTGACAAAGTATAGTGTAAAGATAAACAAATTGTAGAATGACTAGAGAGATGAGTAGATTAGATTTCAAATGTGACCATTTGTCTTATCAAGGATACAAGGTAAAACATGACATTGCATAAGGACAAGTTACCAAATTTTAGTGTCTACGGTTTCTGGGCATAAACAAGGTAAAAATTGAGAATCCTCATTCATGATCAATATGTAAGATAAGAGGTGGGTCAAATATTGACATGATTTTTTAATGGATTATTGGATGAAGGTCTATAATGATGTTTATGATTGTTAAAGTTGTTTGAATGGTTGTTGAAGACTCAACAAGATGATCTCATCAATAGTGGTAGAAGATAAGGGGCTTTGGTTATTGGAGAGTGTTGAAGAATTAGTTTGATTGCCATAACTCGAAAAGATATGGATATTTAACTTGTAGTAATAGACAACTCCTCCCAATTAAGTTGGGTATGTAGTCGGAGATGCAAAGGCCTTGGGGAGTACATTTAGAATGTGAAAATTAACATGAAAATTTATTTATTTTGCACTATATGCTTAGTAGAAATGACATGCAAATGCCATAGTTAAGGACAAGAAGGTATGAATGGTAAAGATTTTTATGAATTGGTTGTGATGATATTTGGGTGGCATTCTCCCTTTCATTTGGGATATTAGTGCACGTAACATTTGAATATCTTTTTGGGTGGCGACACATGGTATTAAGCTATTAAAGGTGTGGTATCTTGATTAACCATAACTATTGCGAGAGAAAAGTGAAGGAGAGATGGGAATTGAAGAGAAGAGCAATACTGGATTAGAGTTGTGGATGAGTCACAAAGTGGAAGAAGTGAACATCAATTTGGAAATATGAAAGCAGATTTGGACGACTATGCACAATTACTTTAGTAACTATTTGTGTAAAAGACGATCTGGGTCTCATTCATCAATGCTAAAGTCTTTTGAAAGCATTATGGGTTTGATACTTGAGATGAAATAAATCATTACACTCTCATTTATTGTTGGTCATTCGAAGCTTGTTGTAGAAGACTCGGGCTGAGATGTAGATGTCAAATTGTGAGAGACTCTTAGGTTTGAGAGAAGCATAGTTGCATGAAAGATTAATTTTTAGATAGACATGTAAAGTATTATAAATGAATACCTTTAGTAGATCAAGTTTTTTACTGTGGAAGATAGTTATTTGTATAGTTTTTATTTCCTTTATGGAGGGTCCCTGCCTTGCCTTTCTTTAGGGTTGTTTAACTTGCATAATGACATCATGTAAAAGTGCTTTTATTTTAAATTGAAAGTGTGAGGGACCCTCTAACCAAAACTACTTTTATACTAAAATTAAGTGACTACAAATCTCTCTAGAATGCTCTTAAATTCTCAATAGATTGATATGAACAATGAATGGATTCTTTGTATATGTCTTTGATCTACATGAACTACAATGCTGATGTATTTATAGACAATCTAATTCAAATTAAGACCTTATCAATACTCAAAATAATGTTTACCAGTTTAAAAATGAAAAAACTAAATAAGGGAGTTGCATGCACTTAGGCCAAAAGGAGCCACACCAAAAACCCAAAAGTGCCATTAACACTTCTAATGAGTCTATGAACTTTACCGACACTCTAAACAAATCCTAAAAAGATTAAAAATACATTAAAGAGATAAAAATACACTAAAGAAAGAAGAAAATAATTAGAAAGAAAAAAACACTAACAAAAATTGAAAATATAAAAACTATAAAAAACAATAAACATATCAATAATACATAAATTAAACTAATAATGTACAAGTACACAAACACTCTAAAATAATATAATTAAACAACTAATGAATTTCTACCCACTTTACTACAACTAAAAAGGCTGCTTTAAATGTCTTTAAAGCCAAAGCTATCTCTACCACCAACTTAAAGTATGGTTCTTTATTCATAAATTTGTTTTCATAATTGTCAATCGTTTGGAATAAATTTCCCAACTAATAAAAGGTAGCTTCTGTCTATTCTAGTATTTGTTTTAAAAGTGGTTTTTGAGAGAGTCTACTAAAATTTACCATAAGTTTGTCCATATTGAATATTAATTTTATAATTGCATATTGGTTACATAATTTTAATTTACGTGTGAAATTATAAATGTGTTTAAATAAGAGTTCAATATGTATATGAATTGAAAAAAACATCACTAACGGAGAAACTATCTATAGTGAAATTGCTCAAATACATAAAACAAAATTTCCTTAAAAATAAATTCTAATTTTAAATGATGGAAAAATTCAATTTAATAAATTTAAAATTTTAATAGATTCAAATGGTTTGAAAAGTTAAAAATTATTGTTTATATATATAATTATAATTATTTTAAAAAGTTCTGACCTATTTATTAATCTTTATATTGTATGATTTTAAAATATTTTTGTATTTGATCATTGGTTTGTATGAAGTATTATTGCATGATTTGTCTACTTTCAATAGTTTAAGATCTTTTTCTTAGTACTTTCGAGCAGTTATATTCTCTATATTTCTCCTAATTTCTTACCATTATGAGTACTTGTCTAAAATGTGCGCTAACAGTCCAGACATATTTGGAACACTAGTGTTCAATCACATCAAACTTGTGTGGTCCCTTATGACTACAGTACAATTGCTTTATTTGTTCAACCTTTTTCACCATGATCATTTATGTCTATTTACACACTAACAGGATTCTAATTTGAAGCAAATTGTCTAGGAATCCACAATCATTATAGTTCATTTAACATCTTAAACAATCTAATAAATAAGTAGTATACAATGTATTTCATATATGAATCTATTGAGTATTGGTAAGTATTTTAGAGAAAATCAAACAATCATAAAAACACAAAAGTCTATGTTTAGACACACACCGGAAAACACTTATTTGTATGTTATTGCGACTTCTCCAATCATTGAGGTTTGTTGTTTTCTATTGTTACTCCTTATGAAACTAATGACTATCAAGATAATTGTACTATTTTGTGGTTCATCAGAGTTCCTAAAGAACATTTTGTTCTCCTTACAATTTTTAGATATCACTACTTGAATAGTGCAAGAAAAGAAGTCTCTATTTTGAAACCGATAAGAGTGATACATCAAAAAATTGAGTGAAACTTTTCGAAGCAAGAACTAGACGAGCATGATAATGAAATTAATTTGGACATGTCCACAATTTTGCCCAGAATAAGGGTGCACGATCTTGATTGTCATGAATGACAATATACAATATCGATCGTCGTTAACAACAATACACAATCTATACTATTATGACTCATGCTACATGGCCCAAACAAGCTTCTACGATAACCATCAATGTGTGTTATTTTTTTACCTCCCTACCACTTGCCACAAAACTCACATCTTCTTACAAAAATGCAAGGTTTTGATTTTGAGCAGGTGACAATCAAGGACAACGCATGCGCCATCTTATTCATTCTCCGAGTTCAATCTTCCACACGAGTTACCCCAAATGTACACTATCACTGTTACATTTCAACGACTCACAATTCTACTATCCAATAAATATTCTAATATATAGAAGAATGCATATAGGTCTTCACATCCAAAACACACGTCTAATAACATCCATAATTACCATCACCTATACATGCCCACCCAAAGAGTTTACCCTACCCAACTAGATGTTGGTTTCAAGCAGTGATCAAATTTGAAGCGCTGATCTGAATTTCACTTTGAAGGGTACATATTGGATCAACCCTTCGATGATGAAAAGTAGTATAATATTTCACACTTCGCATGACAAGAGTAGATTAAGTAACCACGTCACAAAAATAAAGAACATTTTTTAATTGACAGATTTTAAAAAAAAAATGAATGTTTATTAAAACTAAGAACATTTTTTAATCGAGAGATTCATTTTTTTTAAAATGAATGTTTTATAAAAACTAAGAGCATTAATTAGGTGTTGAATATAATATTTTACATCAATCACATCTAAGAACAATATCTATAACCCCTACATAGGGTATATTTTATTATAATGCTATTTTAAAACTCAACCTAAAACAAGTCATCTATTAATTAACTCATTTACTTTGAAAAGTTGCTTAATAGTTTGTTTCTTACAACATTAAGCACACAAGTAATGAGTAAGATCAATTATACTGGTCTAAATGTGTTAGGGTGTTTTAATGCACCTCTAGACGCTCGAGCATTTAGACAACAAAAACAAAAGCAAACTATCCATAACTATTAACTCAAACTCAGATTTGATTTTCTATATGCCACCTCTATGAATGCCATTATTACGCACCTTCCACTGTCTTTTCAAACTCACTTTGCTTAATGTGCATGTTAAATGAGAAGAACATCCCTTTGATTCATATTAGGCTTAAGCCAATAGGTTCCAATGTAGTGATCCTCTGACTCGACATTGATATGATCCTTGGCTTACATAATTTATACTTCAAGCCTTCACGGTTAATTGATATTGTCCACTATTTCCATCTCATAGGTTGTGGGTTTCACTTAGGGAAAATTTTAGTGGCGAATCTTCATTAATTCACGAATATTTTGGCTTTTAAAATTTTGTGAAATTTTAGGTATATGGATATGACTAATTCACCTAAATTTTAAATGTTCAAGTTACTTTTAAGGGTCAGTTCACCCAACGTTTATGCCAATAACCAAATTTTTTAATTCAAATTGCTATTAGCGAGAAATTAAAATTTGTAAAATTTACCTTCATATATATAACATTACTAAATATCACTATGGTTGTAGGGTAGCGGCCGCTAAGCTATGCAACGAGTTGTTTACAATGACAAAATCTAATGGAATTTGCTTATATCTTAAAATTCACTATGGGATAGCCAAAGTTGCTTAGCGACCGCTAAGCTCTAAAATTTACCATAGTCATGTTGATGTATTACCAATTTAGCTAGCGACTACTAAGCTATAAATATCTCCATTTTTCACCAAAAAAATCACTTTTTTAGAATTTTTTTGTTTAGTGAAATTGAATTATTAATCCAAGAGAAATATGGCCAAATATCACTATGGTTACAACCTAGAAGCCGCTAAGCTATGCAAATAGTTGTTTACAATGACAAAATCTAATGGACTTTAATCTGTTTTAAATATCTACATCATCACTTGTCACATGATTTGATATATGGGATGAAAATTTGGAAAAATGATAGACTTATGTTTGTAGTATATTTAATTCCATATTCTCAGTGCCCAACATCCAAATTTTGTGTTTGCAACTAAATATTTTATCGGGACTTACAAATTAAAATGACAGTGGTTGACGACCATTTTTCCACACAGTGCTTCTTTTGACAATTTGAATAAAATATTACACTTACAATTTATCAAATAATTTATAAGTTTTGAATTTTTTTTTTACAGGGAAATTTTGCCCTGCCCTTCTCTGACGGGTTGGAAGCCCTCGAAAGGGCAGTGACAGGGGCAATTTTAAACACTGGTTTCAAGCTCATGGAGATGGAATGAGATGCTTACTTGCCAATTGCCCTCCCAATTTGGTAAAACATACTTTGCTTTTCTACCGGCCATATATTCAAGTTGACTTTGTGACTTGAGGAAAAACGAATCACGTGGAAAACGTAAACGTTTTGAATGCTCGGGGCCCACTTTTGAGAAATTTGGTAAACACAATTAAAAAAAGCATAAAAAAAAAAAAACCAGACAACCATTGTAATTTGTAATCTGTTGCAGAATCTTATGAACAGATTTAAAATCATTTTAAAATTATATGAAACTAAATGATGAATATTTTTACTAATACTTAAATATGCAGGGTGTCGTGGAGAGAATATATTCGTTGGTAAATTAAAGAATAAATGCCGGATGAACATGAGGGACTCCGGGATATATTATTTACAGGAGACCGGGAAATTTACCGGCTAGCGGTTTCACAGAAAATTTGACGTTGCGTCTCCAAACCCTTGCGTTACGATGCATTTCTTGCCGTCTTCGCCACCTAATTTAAGCAAATTGATTATTCTCGAACGAACTTTTTCACAGTGAATTTCCCTCAATTTGACGTGCTTTGATGCAGTCTTACAAAATCTCCATAAATTATTGTTCCCGGCTGTTATTTATTCCCGGATGTTATTTATTTTCTTGTTTGAAGGAGTTTGGCGACGGATTGAAGTGTGTACAGATTTTGCGGTAAGACGTAATTTTTCCGGTTTTTCCAAGCTGTTATGTACATGTTTCTTATCTAAGATTTTACTAACAATGACCCGGTCGTATGTTGCCCGAGCAAATTTGCTTCGATGTTTCTTGACTGTGATCGGATTTAACGGTAGAATAAATTTGTGTGTTGGAATTTGTTTTTATTCTTTTTTCATCGAACTCATCGAATACGAATTTTATGCTTTTCAAACTCATTTCTTCGTGTTCTTATGTTTGAAAACTCTGTTTTTATATTTCCAAACAGTGCATCGCTTGAGGATTTAGCGTTGAAAGTAATTTGTTTGAAGAGATTCCGATTTTATTTTCGTAGAATGGAGATTAAACTATTTTGGATGTATGGTTTAAAATAGTGTCAGCTGTCAGGTGAGAGAAAGAATAAAGCACTGTGAAATTAGCGCAAAAGTGGGGCGAGAAAATAGAAATTCTACATATATGATAGTGAAGATAGGGCTTGCTATCAGCCTCTCTGTTGCAGCTTATGTATTGACTCAGCTCAGAAGCAGGCCTGTCAATAGACAAAATGCTGCAAGAGGTAAATATTTGTTAAGTTTCCTTTATTGCCGTCTCCTCCTTTAACCATTTAATTTTATTTAAGCTCTTACAGAAAAGGGAACAGGAAGGTTGTTTTGGTATTTGCAAAAATTTAAGTTTTGGTATGTGAAGGGTCATTGAGTGTTTTAGGAACATGTTCTCAATCGTAATTGCTTGTTGTGTATTCAGAACCAAGAAATTTAGACCAGAAAAGACAACAGCACAATGTCCAAATCAAGAAAGAAATCTGTTCATACTCGAAAATTGATTCAGCACAGGAAAATGATGTATGTAAAGCTCTAATTTCCGCTCCTCTGTTTATAGATTTTTCTTCCTTGCTTTCGTTTCCGTGCAGAAATATTTCAAATTGTGTGATTTAAAGAGGGCCCTTTTTATTTCTTTTATCAAACCCTCGGTTTCCAGATCTGGAGCCTGAGGGCCTGTTGCGTAATAGTTAGTTCTTCTAGTAATTCATTACCAAGAAGGTGCGAAATGAATTGAAATAATATTAATTACAGTCACAAAGTTTATACCCGCACCAGCTTCCCAAGGGGCTGAAGTTAAAAAGACATTGTTGCTTCCTTCTAAAGGTTGGATCTTTTTCTGTTGATTCTGATCAGAAATTCCCCTGCATTCTTTACTCTCATTGCTTCAAAGAGGTTAGACATGGAGTCAAATTGTAAGGTGTCCATATAGCAGACCTTAATGTCACAATAAGCTGGACATTCTTGGATGAAATCTTTCTCTATTTTAATTGCTTTGGTTGTACAGTATACACAGATCCTGTATTTCTATTCCTGTGTAGGTGTTGTCCATCTACCTGTCTCACATCTGAGTTTGTGCGAACTAGTCCTTATTGGAGCCATAAACATCTTCTCATTTCATTTGATTTTTGTTTCTATTGTATAAATATCCAATAGGGGAATTGACAATCTCCTAGCTTTGTCACGAGGTTAAAAACCAAGGAGGCACAAATTTGATACAATGTGTAAGAAGGTTGATTTCAAATGCCAATTTGGCTAGTCCAGAACCTAAAAAGTCACCTACAAGAGCCACATATGAGTTGATTTTAAGATGATTAATAATGAAGCATGGTATCAAGTATGGTACCCTGGGGAATTTGAAGGAATAGAAGTTCAAAATTATTCTCCAACAAACAAATAATCATGTTAGGAATTTATATATGATTGCTTTTACTAAAAAAATAGTATTGGATGGAATGATGGGATTTACAGGAGGAGGAGGTTAAAAGAGTCGACAGCATTAGTTCATCATTGAGTAGCCAGAGCTTGACTGATGATGAACTTCTCTTGTCAGAATTCAATGATCTTTTATCAGAGGAGTTTCATTTTACTTCAGAGGATGCCGAGTCTTCTAAAATTGTACAATATAGTGGTAAGGAGAAACAGGACGGCGAGATAAATACTGGTTTAATGTCTGATCAAGATAGGCATATGTATGAGGAGGATATGGCAAATACTACTGCTGAAATTGAGAGGTTGAGGACTCTAGTCCAGGAATTGCGGAAAAAGGAAGAAAATCATGAAAACGAATTGCTTGAGTATTATGGTCTCAAAGAACAGGAAACAAGCATTGTTGAATTACAGAGGCGGCTCAAACTAAATGGAGTTGAGATTGAAATGCTCCACTTCAAAATAAATTTTTTGGAAGCCCAAAAGAAGAAAGTTGAAGAGGAAGTAGCTGAAGCTTCTTTGCTAAAGAAAGAGCTTGAATCTGCCAGATCAAACATTGAGGAGCTTCAAAAACAGTTACAAATGCAATCTATAGACTCTATAAAACAGCTTCTTGTGCTTCAACAAAGAATTGCAGCTCTTCAAGGTAAGGAGAAAGATGCTTCTGAAAAAAAATTTGAATTGGAAAAGAAATTAAAGACTTTGAAAGAACTAGAAGTGGAAGTTGTTGAATTGAGACGGGCCAACAAAGAGTTGCAACATGAGAAGCGAGAGTTGATGATGAATCTAAACATTGCAGAAGCAAAAATTGCTTCCCTTTCTAAAATCACCGAGGTATGTTTTTCCAATACAGACTATGATTATCTATATTTCTCTACTTCTGGATTGTATGTGAGTCGTAGGTTTCTCTAATTGGAAGCTTAATGTGAATTGTGCTGCGTCTATTGCGTTTCTTCACATCCAATAGAAAGTGTTATTGATTGTTCTCAAATGACAGACAGATACTATTGAAAAGGCCAGAGAGGAGGCCGATTTCTTGAGGCATGAGAATGATCATCTGTCAAAGCATATAGAAGGACTACAAAATAATCGGTTTAGTGAAGTTGAGGAATTGGTTTATTTGAGATGGGTTAATGCATGCCTACGCTATGAGTTGAGAAACTACAAAACCCCTCCAGGAAAAGTGACAGCACGAGATCTCAACAAGAGCTTGAGCCCAAAATCTCAAGAGAAGGCAAAACAGCTTATGTTGGAATATGCTGGGGCAGATCTTTTAGCATCGCACGAGAAAGAATACACAGATAATGATTTTGATAGTGCATCATCATGGACATCTGCACATTCTGAGGGTGGTGATTTTGACGACTCTTCTTTGGATAGTGCATCCAGCAGACAAACAAGATCAAAAAAATCAAGCTTGATTCACAAGCTAAAAAGATGGGGAAGAAGTAAGGATGATTCTACAGCATCTCTAAGTGGGCCAGCAGGAGATAAAAGAGGAAATGGTTCTATTACGTGGAAGAAGAGTCCACACCACAGATATTCTATTTCAAGCATCCCATCAGAAGTTTCAATGTTGAGACAATCAAGCGATGGTGGCTCCACTGACTCCTTTAGAAGGGATGTTGGTCCTGACACAAGGGCATCGTCCAAATCAAGTACTTTTCTCGAGGCACATGATATAGCAACAAAATTTCTTGAGGCACATGGTGTAGCAACACCATCAGTTGACTCGTCTAAAAGGGATGAGGGTAATGTATCAGAAACATCTCCAGAAATGAAGGATTCATTAAACAACGTGGGAACTTCCTTTCGACTTGTGTCAAAGTCTGTGGCAGGAATACATCAGGGAGAGCGCCCTGATTTGAAAAATAGGCATTGGTTAGCATTGCAGCGAGAGAATGCAATTAAAGACAAAGCAGAACGAGCAAGAACAATAAAGTTTTCAGAAAAAAATAAAACAGAGGCACTTACTGAAAAGGAAAAAATGACCCAAGAAACTCTTGAATTCAGAGATTGTCAATCTGACTCCCTACACGACCATCCAAATGAAGAGCCAGAAATCAGCAAAATTAAACTTGCAAAAGTACAAAAGAGGCCCCTGAAGGTTGCAAAGGCAGCCCCAAAGCCATCCACAGGTCCTCCAATACACCATAGTGATTCATTGAAATCGTCAAGTGGCATACCCATGCTAGCTCCTCCACCTCCATCCCCATGTACATCTACAGCTGCTCTTGGTATGCCTCCACCTCCACCACCTCCTCCCATTAGTCTGCAGGATTTGCAAGGTCAAACAGGAGATAAAGTTTGTAGAGTGCCACAGGTAGTTGAATTTTATCAATATCTAGTGAAAAGAGAAGTCCAAAAGGAGGTTTCTAATGTGACAGCTGCCACATCTAGCAATGTCACTGATGCTCATAATAACATAATTGGAGAACTTGAAAACCGATCTGCGTATCTGTTAGCTGTAAGTCTCCCATTTTTGGTCACGCATAAAAGCCGTGTTATATATCTCTTAGTGGAAAGTTTAAATATCGTGGATAAGTCTGTCTTAATGCTGCAAGATTCTCTAGAAATTATTTTTTGCACAAAAAAATGGAATGATTCATTACAATATTTCTCATAATGGCAGGTCAAAGCTGATGTGGAGACTCAAGGTGACTTTGTTCAATCACTGGCTAACGAAGTCCGTGTAGCTGTTTATTCAAACATTGATGATGTTGTCAAATTTGTGCACTGGTTGGATGAGGAACTTTCATTTTTGGTATGTATCTTCTTGTTATTGAAGAATTAAACCTACAACTAATGTCTGCATTATGAGTGTGGATGACATACACAACCTGCTTTTCATATTTCTTTTGTTTATGGCTTCTGTGGTGTGCTATTCAGCTAGCATTGTATCTTTGTCAGTCTGGCACGATCTTTTTCCTTTCATGGATATAAAGCATGGATGGTAATAAAGTATTTATTAATGTTCACTAGTAAGCGATGTATGACTTATAGGGCTGTAATTAGGTACACAAAGATAGTGAAGGGTTGCTAAACACATGTCCAGTGGATAAGTAAATTACTCGAGAAAGACAAGAAGCTAATTGAGCTAAGAAAATTAAGGTTTCCTAAGGGTACCACTACCTACAATAAGCTCAAATGGAAGAAAATAGGGCCATGTAAGGTTTTGAAGAAGCTTGCAAAGAATGCTTATGAGATGGAATTTCAAAAAGGCATTGATATCGCAAACATACTCAATGTGGCGGATCTGTATCCGTACCAAACAAGCCAGGAGAGTATTGAGGATTCAAGCACAAAAATGGCGGGGTTGACTAGAGACAATAGATGAGAGAAAAGGTGTGCGAAGAGGTAGAAAGTGATTGACACCAGGATCAAGAAATCACGCAACAAGGAATACAAGGAGTATATAGTCAGATGGAAAGGAAAGGATATTGATGATGCAACTTCGTCGAGTGCTTCAAAGGTCACTTGACATAGAGTTCTGAAAGACAAGCTTGCTTGAGCAGGAGCTCAAGTTTTCAAAATTACTTGAGGTGTATGATGCATGAGTATCTGGGCTCACAAACTACCTTGTATCAAAAAACATTCAGAGTAGTTTGTGTTGCATTCTGTGTTGAGGGTGTTGTGCAAGTCTATTGTGCAATCCGTGCAAGTCTGTTGGGACCACTCAAGCCTATTAAGGCATCACAAGCATACACAAAATTTGCGGGACACTAGTGAAGCCGTGAAACTCTATTGAAGGCACAAAACACTACAGTGGGTGCGCAAGCCTAAGGGAATCTGTGGAATACAAGAAAGTTTTGATGCCATGAAGAAGCCGTGAAATACTACAAGACTGTTTGGAAGTCGCGAAGTACTAAAGGATGTTGTGTGAAGTTACAAAGTATTGAAGGATGTTGTTTGAAGCCACAAAAGTTTCGAAAAATCCGAATAAGTCTTGTGATGGATCCTTTGGGCCACAACTTCATAATGTTCCATAATTTTAGGGGTTTAGTAGTGTAGCATTGGGTGGCTTGCATGCCTATTTAAACAAAGCCCAATTGCCTTAGCTTAGGAGTAGAGATCAAGGAAGTTCATCTAAGTTCAGTAGTGTGATGCATGCTTAAAGCTCATAACGTAGTGTTGGGCATGATTTTTTACTCACATTAAATGATTTGATTGCATCGTTGGCGATCGGTCTGTGTGTGTTATTCCTCTAAGTGATTGAATAAGGCTTGTTCTATGTTTTTGCTATTGAATTCAATTTGTGTTCATTCATATATATTTTGAATGTTTTCCGCATGTAATTATAAGGGTTGCGTTGTCTAAGGTGACACTTAATTGAGCACCCTAACCTCACTTGCGTCAGGTAGTCCTGCAATGACAAATAGGGACACAATATTATTTAAAAGTATATCAATGTGACTAATGGGTGAAGCTAGCACACTTCGGGTTCTCTGAGAGCTTGTTTGGCCTAGAAAACATATTCTCACAAGAAATAACAGCATCTAAGTCCACGAGGGTCACATTTGGAAGTAAGTTCCTCTTTACTACATTTGCTATGGTGCCCAATGTAATGATCCCTTCTCAACCCTACTCCTCTTTGAAGACCTTGAGCCCATTCCACTTCCCACAGGAAAAATGGGAATGAGCAAGGGAAGTTAATGTCATGTTTTTTAGTTGTTTTTGTGAGCTTTGCATTCTTTTTTAGTAATTTTCTAAGTATAGCCAGGTCGGTTGGGTAATGGAGAAAAGCCAAATGAAAAATAGAGTAAAAAGAATTATTATGTCCCCAAGGAGGTTGGTCTTCTTTAGAAGGTTCTAATTGGTTTTTGGCGCCACCTCTAGCTATTTAAGGGGGTCGCTTGTCTTTGAAGACGTTATGCTACTTTTGGAATTTATTCTCTTGGAGTTAGGGAGCACGTTTGCTTTCTGTCTCATCCATTGAAGACGAAAACCCTCTAAGAAGACCTATTGAGAATGAAATCTCTCAATAGTGGGTTGGTTTGAGGGCAAAACCCCTCAAGCTTGCAAAAGGGTGATCACATAAGGAGTTTGTATTCAGTTTTGAAGGCATTTCCAGCCCTTCCCAAGGGTTGCGACTTCCCCTAAGGTGGATTTTGGGGTGGTCTAGGGCACAACAATTTCAAATTCAACCATTATTGTGTTCCTCCTATTTTTAGCAACTGGAATCTTCATTTGTACTTCACTTTGGGGCTTGGAATCATTCATTTACAGCCATTTTTGTAACGGTATTCACTGTTAATTAATAATTTCTAGCTGATATTAAATTGGTAAAAATGATATATTTTCCGATGCTTTTCACTTGCAATCATTTCCAAATTTGAAGAATATTATTTTGAAGGGTTTCTAAATTATTTCCAACAAGTTTGTAGCTGATTTTTATCATAAATAAATATATTTACAACTTGCTGCTAGGGTTTGGGAATTTTATTTCAGTTTACTTTAGTTTATTATTTGGATTCGTGCAAGTTCTTTGGTTTTCAGTTTCAGCCGGGAAAAAGGGGCATTTTTCAATGGTATCGAGCATAGATCTTGCTAGCATGTTAGGAAGCATGGAGTTAATGAGTAAAGATTATTTGAGAACAAAGCTTTGCAGAGAAGGAAGGAAATTGGAGCATAGCTATCTTATACAAAAAATGTTCTAATCAATATTTTGGAGGATTTCGCAAGATGTTTGTCCAGGATAAGACAATCAGAATATTAGTTTTTTTTTTGGGCGGTGAATCCATCAATGACTCATCTGGTTAAGCCCAAGCTTTTGAGACACTCAGATCCAGATGTGAGACTTGTAGTTATCACTTCTATTAGTGAAATTACAAGGATGACATCTCCGGAACAACCATACAGTAACGACACTGTGAAGGAAATATTTCAGCTGATGGTGGAGAACTTTAAGGGTCTTGATGACATCACAAGTCCTTTTGCTAAGAGGGTCACAATCCTAGAAACTATGGAAGAAATCAGATCTTGTGTGCTAATGCTAGATCTAGAATGTGATGATCTTATCCTCCATATGTTTGAACATTTCCTTACTGCTGTCCATAAAAATCATATAGAAAATGTAGTAGCCGCAATGCAAACCATTATGACTTTGGTCTTGAATGAGAATGATGATACTTTACAACATTTGTTATCCTTACTAATGGCTGGTTTGAACTCAAATCCTCACTAGTTGCTCATACATTAGCTAAAATGTTGTTTCTTGGTGTTCGAGAAGTTGAAGCCATATGTGACAATTGAAGGACATGGAGAGGTGTTGCTAGATGAAGAACCCAAAAAAGTTTTAGATGCAGTAAAATCTCCAAAGAAAGAGGAAGAAATCATGGAGCATGAGCCAAGGAAAGAAGAAAAATTTGATTTGCAAGATTGTGGAGAGAATTTGGTGGTTGAAGCCAAATCTCAGGTTGATAATGATGATGTTCAGCTTGCTGGAATTTTCCGAACAATCAATAAGAAGCAAATTGATGGTGTTCTTGACTTTGGTCAAGAACCATGAAGATGTTCCATACATGTGTCAACAAAATATGGAAGGAGTCAAGGTAGGAAGATCTTCACTTGTTGAAGAAGCTAAGGCAAAGGAGGGTGAGCTCCTTGTGGGCAGCCCAAGGTATGACAATGATGACCATATTTCCGATTTGTTGTTTCCTCCTATGTCGCTGCCATATTTTTGTCATCATGGAAAATATTTTAAGAAGCATGTTAGGTCCAAAGAGACAACTTGCAGCTATGGGCATGTTGCTTCTTCTATTCAAGGCCAAGATTGCTTTGGCATGGGTGGTCTTCGAAGGATCAAGGTAAATGTCATCTCTTGCACTTGGAATGGAAGAAAAATTATGAGAATGCATATAAAGTTTGTTGTACATTCAAACCTCATTGTGAAGGATGAGATGCTACAAGATGGCTTCATCATCCCTTGCACCAAGAGGATCCAACAACTCAAGCTCACCTTGGGAAGGCACATGGTAAGTAATGATTTCTATGTTGTTGGTATTGGAGATACAGATTTGGTACTTGAAATACAATGGTTGCATTCCTTGGGTGAATTTAACCAAAACTACCGATCTATGAAGTTAAGATTCAAGCTTGATGGCCAAGAGGTTGTGCTTCAAGGCATGAAAAATAAAGCTCCTCAAGCTGCTACAGACAAAAAGGATGGAAAGAAATTTCCAAAAAAGGCAAGACATATGGGCAGCACATGGTAAGAAAAACTCCCCACTTTCAGTTTTAAAACAGCAGTCACTTCATAGGAATTTTCAGCTCCTAATCAATGCACATACTCTTAGAAGAAGCCTTCAGATAAAAGTAGATGTTGAGTTCATGAAATCAACATTTGGAAGTGAGCAAGATGGATGTTATCTTGCTGTCCAAAGCATTATAACTCAGCATGACAATGATGGTATGATTGTTTGTAGTAGGAGCATTGATTTATGGGTTTTGAAGCATGCCGTCATAAGTTGGATTCCAGTCACTATCATCTTGATTTTGAGGAAGGAAATGCATGGTTACAACTGTGTTTGAAGCAACATGATTGAATTTTTGGAAATCCATCCCTTGAATGAAGATTTGCAAGCAAAAAGAGAACTTGCCATCATGTCTATGAGGCATTGAAAACTTTTTTTCTTTAATGTGAAGGCCCATCAATGGAAGTAAGAATAAAACAAGGAATATTTGTTTCAGCCCAAGCAAGTAATAATGAATATGACATTGCAGCAGAGATGAAGAGATGTCTCCACAAGCCCAAGAAGCACACTTGAAAGAAGTTGATACAACAACCAAGGTAAAAGAGTTACTTGACACATTTGGGGCAAGCAATGAGAGTGATTTTTGGTATCGTTGTTATCACCTTCACCAGCCACTTGATTACTCCTTTTGCTCTCATGCAAAGGAGTTTACAAGTTCCTTCAAACATGGGGAACAATTCTTTTCGATTGGTGGTTAATATGGGATTTTCAGTGCTTGCATGGCTGTTCCCAGCCCCTACATTGCCCAAGTTGTTGATTTTTGCAAGAAAATACCACTTTGGTATCTACTGTACCTTTTTCATGTTGTTGTGCATGAAAATAACAAGTATAGGGCTGTAGTTCCCAGCTAAGGACAACTGTAATTTTGCACAAATTAAGGAAAAGTGCCTTGATGAAAAAGGATGGAAAGAAGGTTCAGTTGAATACAATTTTTATGACAACCACCAAGGTACTTAGCTGGGTGGAAACCCAAGTGTGTTGTGGCTGCTATAACTCACTTCCAACTCATTTACAATCCGATTTTTATCAGATATTCTCAAACAACCACCACATTATTTTAGTTGCATTCATATTTGGGGATACGAGATTTCCTCCCACCATTGTTGGTAATGTTAGAAGGAAGAGCGAGGATGCCATATTAGAATATTTCTTAGCTTATCTAGTTGCTAATTATTCATCAATTCTTTGCTCTATGTTTGAGGTTACAACAATTTGGAAGGTTTTGAGTACAACTAAATATGCAGATAACAAATTTCTAGTGTTGTTTTTGAAGAAGAAAATGAAGACAACAAGTGTATGACCTTGTTTTTGGACAAGACCTCTTTCATTTAACAAGCACAAGATCCAGGCTTTTGGAGCACTACAACATGTTTCACCTCTTGGGAATGGTACTTGGGCACTGTGAGCTTGCAATTGTTTGAGGGAAAACAATTTTGGGAGGGAATGACTATAATGCCCCCTTCTCAACACTAGTCCTCTTTGAAGACCTTGAGCCCATTCCACTTCTTGTGGGCAAAAAGAGAATGAGCAAAGGAAGCTAATGTCATGTTTTTTAGTTGTTTTTGTGAGCTTTGCATTCTTTTTTTAGTAATTTTCTAAGTATAGTTAGGTTGGTTAGGTAAAGGAGAAAAGCCAAATGAAAAATAGAAGAAAAAGGAACTATTATGTCCCAAGGAGGTCGGTCTTTTTTAGAAGGTTTTAATTGGTTTTTGGTGCCACCTCTAGCTATTTAAAGGGGTTACTTGGCTTGGAAGAGGGTTATGCTTGCTTTTGGAATTTATTCTCTTGGAGTTGGGAGCATGTTTGCTTTCTCTCTCATCCATTGAAGGACGAAAACACCTCTTGGAGGACCTATCGAGAACTAAACCTCTCAATAGTGGGCTGGCTCAAGCTTGCAAAAGAGTGATCACATTAAGGAGTTTGTATTCAGTTTTGAAGGCATTTCCATCCCTTCCCAAGGGTAGTGACTTGCCCTAAGGTGGAATTTGGTGGTCTTCTAGGGCACAAAAACTTCAAATTCAACCATCATTGTGTTTGGGGCTCCTATTTTTAATACCTGAAATCTTCATTTGTACTTCATTTTTGGGCTTGGAAACTTTCATTTCCAGCCATATTTGTAAGGATATTCATTGTTGTTAATTAATTAATTTCTAGCTAATATTAAATTGGTAAATAATATATTTTACGGTGCTTTTCTCTTGCAATCATTTTTAGATTTGAAGAATATTATTTTGAAGGGTTTCTAAATTATTTCCAACAAGTTTGTGGCTGATTTCTTACATAAAATAAATATATTTACAACTTGCTGCTAGGGTTTGGAATTTAATTTCAATTTGTTTCAGTTTACTATTTGGATTGTGCAAGTTCTTTGGTTTTCAGTTTCATCTTGGAAAAGGGGCATTACACCCAACTTCTCTTCTATTTCAATAATCTCATTTATATATTCCATCGCTATTTGCCGAGTCTGATCACTTCCTTATTTAGCTTCCTACACTTGAATAAAAGACTTGGATAAATGTTTCGGGGCTGATTACACTGCAATGGCCATTCATGGTAAATCGATGATTGGAGAGTAGGCATGTGATAATTCTCTCATCATTCTTGCTACAGTATCCTTAGACATTGAATTCGCTGATTTAACTATAAACACAGGGTTTGCAACTATTTTCATATTGTCCCCACCAAGGTCTCTGCTTGATCTTTTTCTTTCCTTAGCTAGAGAGAGAATGTCCTCTTCCGTATGGACTACAATGGTTTGACCTTTACTCCTGATTCTGCTATGATTACTCTCTTCAACTTGCTATTTGCTTTATCAAATCTGAGTTCAACCTCTGGGTGTTTGTAAGTGGCCACATCTTACATGTGAACTCTTGACAATTGCATGTTCACTGCTCACCCTTTATTCTTTTGTCATTTTCTTGCCCTTTTGAAGGGTCTTCATTGGGACACTTGAGGTAATGTTTGAGCAATCTGTTGTGTGGGCATTATGACACCAGGAATAGTGACAATGGTGGCAATGGGGAAAGTGGAAATAGTGGTAGTGGTAGAAAACATTGGGAGATGAAAGCAAAGAGGCTGAAATTACAATAGGATGGGACATTGTCAATGGTGAGCTTAATGACATTATGGAATTGTCCCAAATATTGAGGTGGTTTTCAAAGATATAGAGGGTGAAACTATAATTCCTTAAGATAAGTCAAATCGCACAAGACCCTCTATAGACAATAAATCAATAGGTGGAGCTGTTTTCACCCCAAAAGTTGCACCCTGATAGAGAATGGTGTCTGTACTCTCTCTTCTGTTGACAAAATTGGAATACCTCAAAGTTGTGGGTAACCTATGGCTGAGGTGAACCCCCAAAAAGGGTTGGTTCCCTTGTGAATCACCTAAAAACTAAAACTTTGACAAGGAAAAAGAAGAAGGAATGTGGGAAAATGGAAATAAGGGTGATACACCAATAATTAAACGCATGCATGTAACTCTCCACACAGGGAAATCAAAGATCCACACACTTGCACAACTCTAGGATATTTTGCAAAATTAAATTCAAGGGTTTAGGAGAAAAGGACAGCGGTAGAGGGAGTAATTTCCACACTAAGGCAATACAATACCCTATTAAACACAATGAAAACTTAGAAAAAACATGATAGGGCAAAATGGAGCATTTTTATTCAGAGGTGCAAGTACAAGGCTAAGATTGCCAAAACTAAACAACCCACAGTGTGTATGATCTTTTTACAATAAAAATCAGCCTATATGGACTGCTCTATGCGCAGAATAGACTGCTGCAACTTTCAGGAATAGATTGCTGCCTTTTTTTTAAAATTTTATTTATTCCTCCTTGCTGCTGGCGCCAAACTCTAATTGCAGTCATCTATTTTTATATTTATTTATTTATACTCATGCAACCCTTGGCGCCAATACTAGAACTGAAGCTCCTATTTATTTATTTAATTAACTACTTCCTTCTCCTTTTGGCGCAGATCTGAACTGGGATAACAACTTTTTTTTTTATATTTATCTGTTTCTTCACCTTTTCGCATGGGGACAACCATTTCTTTTGTCTTATTCATTCATTTGTCTCTTCCTCATGCTTCTGTCTTATTTGTCTATTCCTCATCCAACCTTGGTTCAGACTCCAGGAACAACAGTTTGACTTATTTATTTTATTTTATCTCTTCCAATCTTTGCTTTTGGTGCAGACTTCAAGGACATCTTTTTTTTATATTAATTTTTGTTACCATATTTTTCCATGTAAGAGCGAACAAGGCTATTTTTAAGTTGGCTATTTTTGGCAAAAAAGTCTATTTTTAGCGTTTTGCTATTTTTAGCATTCGCTAAAAATAAAGTGTTCTAAATGGAAATTGGGTGAATGGTGAAAATTGCTATTTATAGCATTCGCTAAAAATAGCGAGTTTCCAAAATAGAGTGCAAGTGCATGCACAAAAAGTTGCTAAAAATAGTGAAAGGTGTGCTAGAAATAGCATGCAAGGATAATGGAAGGTGGCGCTAGAAATAGGATGAAAGAGGACAACTTTTATGCTAAAAATAAGACTAATGTTGTGTTAAAAATAGTCAAAATTTGTGGCTAGAGACAAGTCAAAAAAAGCTGCTAAAAATAGCAGGAAGGGATGCTAATATTATTGGCTGAGTATGATTAATTTAGCATGCTAAAGATACCAAGGATTGATGCCAGGTTTAAGGTTGTCAAAGGAGGGCAGTTTACTTGCCTCAAAACACTCTTGCATGCCTTTCAAACACAAAACAGGCCCTTTTTTCCATGCAGCAGGGGTAAAAGGAGATTTTACCTACTTTCAAATACTTTTTTGCATGCTAAAATCAACGCAGCAGGCATGAATTTCAACGCATCAGCCTTGGAGGTTATTTTTATTATTATTTCACGACACTTCCATGGTCAGAGGGCAGTAAAGGGGGTGAATAAAATAATATTTTCTCCTTGCATACACAACAGAGGCTGAAAATAGGACGCAACTGTCCTTATAATTTGATTTTTATGAAGAAATCAAGGATACACACTCATTCAGCGGTTTTACATTGGTAGTCCTAGCTTGTACTTGCATCTCTGAATAGAAAAGCTCCATTTTTGCCTTATCATAATGTTGGTTTTCTAAGTATTCATCGTGTTTATCAGGGTATTGTATTGCTTTGTTGTGGTATTTCTTCCCTATACTGTTGTCCCTTACCTAAACCTTTGAATTAATTTTCCAAATTAACCTAGAGTGTTGAACCTTTGTCATGTGTCATATGTGTTGTCATTGATGTCAAGATGGATCAGTTGATGTCAAGTTGCATTGATGGCAAAAGGAGTGAATTGGTAAAGTGAGCAAGCTGAAAAGATGAAGGTTGATTGGTAGTGTCAGCTCATAGAGGCTCATGATGACTAAGGATAAGTGCTAAGGGACTTAGTCAATGTTTGTGCACACCGCGGACATGAGGAGATATCCGCCGAAGTCTAGAGGTAGCCGCCGAAGGCTGCAGAGAGCTGCGGAGCTCTAGAAGAAACCGCGGAAGGTAAGTGAATGCCGCGGATAATGAGATGAAGTCGCCAAAACAAAATGGAGCCAAAGGACAAGCTACAAAGTGTAAATAGTAAGGCTGCGGATGTGAAGGAAGAGCTGCAGAGGTGAAGGCAAAGCCATGAAAGTAAGGAAGTCAGAAGCAAGCCGCGGACAACCATGAAGAACTAAAGAAGCTGCTAAGGACAGAAGATAGCCGCGGAAGACTACAAAAGCCGTAAGTAAAAGAGAAAGAGTCGCGGACATGGAACAAATCCGCGGAAAGGCATCAGACAAGAAAGAAAGCCGCGAGATATTGGGAAAGCCGTGAAAAGTATGAAAGAGCCGCGGATAACTAAAAAGCCGCCGAGGAAGAAGAAATGCCGCTGAACAAAGGAAAGTGCCACAATACAAAGGAGAAAGTCAGAAGAGCTAAGGAAAGTCGTGAAATGATAGAATATGGATTGAACAAAGGTCGAAGACAATCAATTTGATTCAAACATGTACAAGTGAGTTGGTTCTCCAAAATCAATGGTGATTCGATTGTCAGGTGATTGCGGCTAAGGATACGACTTGATCTCCATGAAGAACAAAGAAAACTATTGTTCTAGCTGCCAACATTTAATGCGTGTTGACTTTGTGGAAATGAAGTTACATTTTCTATGAGATCCCGAGCTTCAAGGAAAAATAAAATATTGGAGAAGGAAATGCCTCGCTCATCTGGGTCACATTCCAAATGTGGAAAATCTATTTTTGGCAAACGGCTAATAAATGGCTTCTGTAAATGCATGAAAAGTGGTGTAATCAAGCCGAATACAAAAGGAACAATATATGGAGTCAGCTGCATGCATTTAATAGTCCGGATTCTCAGGCGACCAAGCAAGAAGGTGCACGACACGCAATTCGAAGTAAAGAATTGGGTCGATTGTGAATATAGTTCGAACCTAGAACTATTTTGAAGGGTTGCTCAAAGAAGAAAAGAAGTATTCGAGCTAAGGAAGAGCTCCAGAAGAGAGAATACGATGCAATCAAGCTAAGAAAGAGTGACAAAAGAAAAGAGAGAGGAAAGAGGAGAACAAATCGATGAAGCAAAGATTCATCAAATGAAAAGAACATAAGGGCAGAAGATTGATTGAGCAAGAGGGATCGAATCAGATGAGCAGAAGAGAGTGAAAAGAAGAACATAGACAGATACAGAAAAGTGATCATAATCTATTGCAAAAGCAATCATTGTAACTAGATGATCAAAATGTATATGTAAATTAAGTCTAAGCTATAGCTTAGCATATTCAGGGGTTGATGCTTCTTGTGAGGTTAGTGCCTTACTAAAGAAATCTCTTGTGATGCGTATTATTCACTTGAGTTCTTTGTTGTGCGTAATATCAGCAAAGGTGTAGGGGTTGGTGCTCCTTGTGGGGTTGGTGCCTCACTAAACAAATCTTGTAGGTTGCGTAATATTCTTACAAGTCCTTGCTTTGTGTAATATAAGCAACGGTTTTTGGTGGATTTTTTTCCCGAAAGGGTTTCCCACGGTAATCTCTGTGTTCTGTGTTATTGTGCATGGCATATGTGTGATTGACTGCTCATAGTTTAAAGCCGCACATCACGAAGGTTTTAAAATTGGCAATAAGCCGAAAAGTTTTAATCTCCACTGATTCACCCCCCTCTCAGTGCTTGTGATCTCTAACAATTGGTATCAGAGTGACTTCCTTATAACAAAAACTTAACATCTTCAAGGAGATCCTTTTATCACAAGCATGGCAACAAATCAGGCACATGGCGGTTTTTCACTGTTAAGATCACCTCTCTTCACTGGTACAAACTATGCATTCTAGAGAAAAGGATGAAGACATATTTTACGTCACTTGGTTTTGATATCTGAGAATGCGTTGAGAAAGGATACAACCCTCCAACCACACCAATTACTACTTCCACGGATAAGACAAAATATGAATGTAACTCAAGAGCAATGAACGCCATTCTATGCGGCCCGACTGAAACAAAATTTTTCAAAGTAATGCACTGCACAACAGCAAAGGAGATATGGACCAAGCTGCAGAGTATCTATAAAGGTGATGAAAAGGTCAAGCTAGCAAAATTGCAGACCTATAGAGCTCAGTTCGAGAATCTGAAGATGAAAGATGATGAGAGCATATTGGCTTACATGCAAAGAATAGACGAAGTCATAAATATGATCATAGGTGCAGGAGAGAAACTAGAAGAATTTGTCATAGTGCAGAAGATTTTGAGATCTCTGACTGGAAAGTATGATGCAAAGGTATCAACTATAGAGGAAGCCAAAGACATGAAGACTCTCACGATGGATGAATTGCAGAGCACTCTTTCAGCATATGAGATGAGGACTATTGGATCCAAAACTTCCAAGAAAGAAGTAGCATTCAAGGTCAAGAAAGAAACCCAGTCCAAGCAAGAAGAAGAAGAAGAATCATCTTTTGGAGATGAGTTGGATGATGAAAAGATTGAAGCAATGTGAAAGATCCCAAACCTGTTTCTGTCTAAATTTTTCTTTTTTTTTTATAAAATGCTCGGGCTCAGATCTGAGCCGATAATATCAAAGGAATTCATGAAACATCACACTAAAACTGCATAGATAATTTAAATACAACAAACCCTGCAAACTGGGCGAATACAAAATAGGCGCCTAGGGTTTAACTGGCAGATTTCTTTATAAATATTTCAGCTGTGTATTTAATAATGATTTATGAAGCTAAATATTACAGCAATACAGATATAAAATTGCAGAAAGATTTAATAACAGAGATTGTCCAAAAACCCACAGTAAATGAATCAAAACCCTAGCTGATTTGATATATTTACTGCTGGGAATTACAATAAATATCTAGCAAGACAAATACCTCTAATACAACAATAAATAACTGTAGAAGAAGCCGCCCCACTCAAATATATGTGCAAATGCTCACTGCTGCAATTTATTCTTTTCTCTGAAACTGCTGAAATGCTGAATAATTGTGTAAACAATGAAGATTCCTGGATGGAAGCTTCTCTCACTGCTCCTGGGGTTTCCGTCCGCAAGAGGAATAATGTTATGAATCCAATGAAGACCCTGTGTGAATCTTCCTCCTTCGAATTGGGTTTCTGTCCAATCCGTAATCTCCAAGGGTTTCCGTCCTTCGAGAGTAATTAGCAAGAGCTGCTCTGAATTTGTTTTTTTGTTCAAAAATGATAAGTGTGTAGCAAATGGGCAAAACCCTCCTTTTATAACCTTTTCCGAGAATTTTCATTAAAAGGAAATATAATTAATAAATCACTTTATTAATCAATTCAACCTTATAACTCTGAAAAGTGATTTATTTAATTAATTAATCATTCCTGGCGCCCAAGGTCATTGAATTAGTATCTCATCATTTAGAACTTCACATTCTCTTTCCGATGAGCTATAATACTGAGGTGCTCGCCAAGTAATTCGTACAAATATAAGCAACCTGGGTAAAATAATTAAAATAAGCCATTAATGCTCTCAAAGTGCGGAAATCGTCAGAAAGCACCGGAATCGGAAACTGACTGAGCAGAAGCGGTGCCGATGACGAATAATGAGAAATGAAGTTAGCTGGGTGACTTACTATAAATGGAAACTCTCTCCAAGAATCTTGGAGAACACACCAGAAGCCGGAAATAACCTCAGAAAGTGCCAAGTGAGTCCTTAAGACCAACTGAACTCATTGCTAACATCAAATAATCCACCAGATCGTCGATAAAACCCTTACCTACTATGCACATCGTCTCCTAACAACGGGACTAGCTTACGAAGATGACAAATAAGCTACCCACCAAGTGTCCAAGGGTCATGTCCGAAAAAGGGACATTACACAATGTTCGTCAGAAGACTAAAACGAGGTTCAGGTAAGTACAAAGGAAAACTCCCATTTAAGTGTTTTGCATGTGGACAAGTAGGCCATTTTGCTGGAAAGTGTCCAAACAAGAATAAAGATAATCAGTCTGAACATGAAGAGGACAGTCATAAACACAACAAGAGAGAATTTGGGTACAAGAAGAACTCAGCTGGAAAAGATTTCAAACTCCTATAAATCAAAGGAGGATGAGTGCACAAAGATGAACTCAGAACTAGAGAAACTGAAAGCTGAGATGGAACAAATGAGTAACAAGCTAAAGGTGTATGAAAAACTTGAAAAGGGCTCAAGTGTTTTAACTGATATACTGAGTAGCCAATGTGATGCTAATGACAAGTCTGGATTAGGCTTCAAAAAGGAAGGCAAAGTAAAGGAGTATGCAAAGTGTTGGCTAGATTTTCTGCATAGCATAAAACCTAGGCAATCATGAGATAAATCTCCCTCATTTATCGGTGAGGTTCCTGGGTCATATTTGTGAATTAAAGTATGCTAGTATCTATATGGGGTTTTACTTTAACTGTTTAGCTCATGAACCATAGTTGTACAATTCTGCAGCAAGTAAACAGTTGTTTAAAGAAAGGAAATATTTATAGAAGAAGGGAATTATATAAACACAGAGAAGAAATGGGGAAGATGTGCATCCCAATCAATAGAGAGCAGAGTTGATTGCATGCACATAGAAGAAACCAATAGATATAAACACAAAATTATAAGCAAAAGGCAGCTCTAGATCTAGATCTAAAATAACACAGTTTATTCAAAGATCGAAGATAGAAAGCTAGAAACAAAATACACCGTGACACAAAGTTCTCCGGAAATATGCTGCTGTATATTTCTTTGCTTCAAGTGGTTCTTAGGGGTTTCAACACAAAGTTTGGAGCACAAGGATGCTGCTTACATATTCTGATTATTAACCCGAAGGTTCTTTCTCTACTTATAGAATGTAGAGGGGCAATTACAAGTCGGAAGCTTTTAGTTGAACTGACACATGTGGAAGTCGGAAAGGAAACAATTGGCAATCTCCCTCCTAGAATTCCTCTTTGCATGACATGCATGATTTGCAACTAAAAATAGAACCTTCTATTTTGCACGTCTGCCACCTATCTCCAAGTAGTTGACTTCTTTAAGTAATGACTTTTAAATCAATCACTTAAGTTGTATAATTTAATTGATCGCTCAATTATTTTGTCGGAGGAAATAAGAGAAAGAAGAAGAAAGAGGAAAGTTGCAGTCTTGTCCTTTTTCATATTCTGCATGCAGCTGATTCAAACTAGATCTATAAGCGATTGGATCTGGAAGTGATGGGAAGCAGCTGGATCTAGAAGCAAGATGGATTTGGAAACAAGATGGATCTGGAAGCGGCTGGATCTGGAATGCAACTTCAATGAAGGCTTCAACTGGAAGATTGGGAGCACATGCACAAGATCCTGGAAGAAATTTTTCACGCATTGACTTCTTCACGGGCTGTGTTCGAAACAAGAGGATGAAGGCTTTGTGCCGGAAGATTTTGCAATTATGAGATCTGGATCTAGATCTGTTGACTTCAGCAAATCTGAAAGCTATGCATGATTTTGTTGATCCTTCCCTTTCATCCCGCTTTGCCATGGCAATATCTGTGTCTATCTTTGTCTGAACAATTCTTTTTCTCCTTATTCGGCCGGAATTCTTCAAAACTGGTGCAGATCTGGATAATTCTTTAGATTCGGAGGATATGTTCAATGTATTGGACATTGATTTAAGCTCCCTTTCTCTTATAAAGCACCTGTAATGAATTTCTGCAATTAATTCAGACAAAGATGGCAACCAGAACATGAACAGTGGATTTTAATCATAAAAATTTG
The DNA here is from genome assembly GCA_019776745.2 of Taxus chinensis. Classification (NCBI taxonomy): domain Eukaryota; kingdom Viridiplantae; phylum Streptophyta; class Pinopsida; order Cupressales; family Taxaceae; genus Taxus; species Taxus chinensis. The sequence goes on along the minus strand of CM034147.1, from coordinate 889,327,876 downwards.
CATAATTCAAGCCTGCTGCACCAAAAATTGATGTTTTGTTTGCATGCAAAGCAAGCATGGATTTTACCAACTTCACCTGAGCACCTGTATCATTTATGCAAACAATTATCCAGACACAAATCAACCTCCTTCAACCTGTGCGCCAAAATTGGAAGCTTTTAGCACTAATTTCACCTTCTTCTGAGAAAAAAATCCTCTCTAAATGGGGCACACTTTTCCTCTGGGATGCACTTCTCTGCCTGTGAATTAATTAATTCATCCATATGGCAGCCCCTATTTATATAATCTTCACCATTCTATAATTAATTAATGCCTTTCCTATTCCTGGCAATTAATTAATTAATTAATAAGCTTCACTCTTCAAATGGGGCGCCTATTTTGTGCATGCTCATGGCTGCCATTAAATAAATTAAATTTATTTAATTTTAGACTTCTGCTTCCAGTTAACTCAAGCCTCAGAGTATGCTTTGACCTTAACCACTGAAAATAGGAATTAATTTAATCATTTAATACTTTAAAAAATATTATTTCTCTCTTAGACGGGGCTGCATTAAATAAATTTGATTTATTTTATTTTGGAATTCTATTTTTAAATTCCTTTTGTCCACTTCCCTTTGTTGACTTTTCCACAAGCCTGGGCGCCAAAATTGGGTGAATAAATATTAACAAATATTTATTTAATGCATTATTATTCACCCAAGGTGGGTCGCACTTTTTGGAATAAGGAATTTCTATTTTTAAAAGTCACATGACAATGGGATTATTTACCCTGCAAGGCAGCCCTAAAAATCCCATGATTCACTTAAGTCGTTTTTCTTTTATTCCACAATGGGAATTTTTACCCTGCAAGGCAGGTAAGAAATTTTCGCCTGCCTGCTGCCTCTAATTTTCCTATCATAACTCAAGTGACTTTGCCTTCATGGGAAAAAGTACCCTGCAAGGCAGGTACAAAAATCCCACCTGCCTGTTACGACCAAAAATCCCATGATCCACTTAAGCTGTTTGACTTTCATAATGGGATTGTTTAAGGTAAGAAAATCCCATCAATGCCTTAAGTGATTCTTCTTTTATTTCACAATGGGAATTTTTACCCTGCAAGGCAGGTAAGAAATTCTCGCCTGCCTGCTGCCTCCAATTTTCCCATTGTGGCTTAAGTGACGTTGCTTCCATGGGAAAAAGTACCATGCTAGGCAGGTACAAAATTTCCACCTGTCTGTTGCTTCCAAAAATCCCATGATCTACTTCAAACCCTATTTTTCCAAAAATGTGGCCAGCCCAGAAGAAGCTTTTTGGTGCACGACTTCGTCTTTTCCAAGAGAACTAGATCTCCGATGGCGAATTCCTTCTGGCACAACGTGCGTATGTGATCTCCAGATACTCCAGGCCAAGAATCAGGTCAGCCTGGCAAAAGAATTTATCCAGATAAATTTCGCAGAAAACGAAACGGGAAAACACTAAAAACACAAAACGTTGCCAGAAGTTACAAATAAAGCCCAGAATGCATCCCTGGTTAAAATCCTACTGGTATATGGGAAAAATGACATGTACGATCACAACAGGGTTAAACCGGAGCACAATTTGCCTCAAACGGGGCTCAAAATAATTAAATACAAATTTCCCGCAGGCAAACCCCAGCAACAGAATAAAACAATTTTGGGCATTTGGGTATTTGTCGAAATTGGCTTATATGGCTCCTTGGAAATATCTTGACACATTACAAGAACTTTCTGGCAATAAAAACACAAAATGACCCATTATTTTAAAAATACGATTTTTTTTTTACATAGGGTAGTCCCAAATTTTAGGGCGAAATCTGGGGACACCACAAGAATGAAGAAAACAACAAGGTTGCATGAACATCTAACACCTCATCCACCACACACAAGAAGGTTATCAATGCTGCGAAGAGGACTTAAACTCCCAAACTCACATATGCTATGAGGTACCCACGTTCTTTTTATGGTTATTGTTATTCATGTAATCAAGTTTGGACATAAATCTGCCAAGTGTAGGATATTCTCTATAGGCTATAGAAGAAACTTTTTCGCATCTTACACCAGATCAAACTATAATGGTGTCCAACACAATTATCATAAGAAGAGTAGTGTTGTTTCAACCAAAAAACAAGAACCGCCTAAACAAAAGAAATGGTTATATGTTGCAAAGAAAGATGAGAACAAGAGAAAAGAGTCATGCTCAATTGTACAGACAACATTTCATGTGCAAAATGAAGATAAAATCTAGTACTAGGATAGTGGATGCTCAAGTCATATGACAGGTGACAAAAGCAAGTTTATTACTCTATCTAACAATGCATCTGGTGCTGTGAGATTTGGTGATAACAACTCAATAAACATAGTTGGAAAGGGAACTTGAGTCTAGATAATGGAAAGACTATAACTAGAAAATGTTTTATATGTTGAAGGTCTCAAACATAATTTGTTGAGTGTGAGTCAAATGTGCAAAAGGGGATATAATGTTATATTCCATGACAAAGGTTGTGATATTATAAATTGCAAAATAGGAAAGAAGGTTACAAAGGCCAAGTGGACAAAGAACAACATGTATGTTCTTAATGAGATAAACAAAGAGAAATGCTTCACAAGTAAGATAGATTACAGTTGGTTGTGGCACAAAAGATTGGGGCATGTGAGTTTTGAAAATCTTGTAAAGCTAAGTGCAAAAGGTTGTGTCAGACATATGCCAACCATTGTGAAACCCACAGATATGCTATGCAAGGCATGTTTACATGGAAAACAAATAAGGAGATCATTCAAATCAAAAGAAGTATTCTACAACCAGACCACTGGAGTTGATTCATATAGACCTCTGCGGACCCACCAGAACTGAAGGTATAAATGGTGAGGTATATTTTATGCTTCTAATAGATGATTACACTAGAATGACATGGGTAACATGTTTGAAGAAAAATTCAGAAGCCTTAGATAGATTCAAGAAATTCAAGGCACTGGTAGAAAATGAGAAGAACAAAAAGATCAAATGCCTAAGATTAGACAGAGGTAGAGAATTTTGGTCAAATGAGTTTGATGAATTTTGTGAAGAACATGGAATAAGAAGACAATTCTCAGCCACAAGAACACCTCAAAAAATGGGGTTGTTGAAAGGAAGAACATGATTGTGCAGGAGATGGAAAGAACCATGCTAAATGAATCCAAACTCTTAGACAAGTATTGGAGTGAAGCAGTTTACACCGCGGTCTATCTTTTGAATAGAGCTCAACTGAGGATAAATAGTGACAAAACTCCCTATGAATTGTGGAAGAAGAGACTAGCAAATGTAAAGCACATAAGAGTCTTTGGTAGTAAATGTTATATCAAAAGAGATGAAGACAATTTGGGAAAATTTGACTCAAGATGTGATGAAGGGATATTCCTTGGTTACTCAGTGGTCAGCGCAACTTACAAGTGCTATAATAAGTGGTTGTAAATATTGTTGAAAGCAAAAATGTAAAGGTGGATGAGACACAATATGCCAAAACTAGTACTCAACACAATGGCAATCATGAAGAACAAGAAGATGATGAAGAGTTGGACAGTCCATGTGAAGAAGCAGATGAAGAGGAAGAAAGGCCAGACACTAAGGCACCCTCCAGGAAAGTCAAAAAGGACCATCCTTCTAATCAGATCATTGGAAACAAAGATGGCAACATTCTCACAAGAAGAAAGGCTAAGAGAGCAACATAACCATGAAGACATAACACTCCTGTCAATGATAGAACCCAAGAATGTTGCAAGAAGAAAGCAAGGATCAACATTGGGTAGATGCCATGAATGAAGAATGGATTAGATTGAAAAGAATGAGACATGGGAACTGGTACCTAGACTGCAGAACAAGAATGTGATTGGAACCAAATGGGTATTCAGGAAACAAACTGAATGAGAAAGGAGAAGTGACAAGAAACAAGGAAAGGCTAGTGTGCAAAGGATACACACAAATGGAAGGAATTGATTTTGATGAGACATTTGCACCAGTTGAAAGAATGGAAGCAATAAGACTATTCTTAGGCTTACGTGGCATACAAGAAGATCAGAGTATTCCAGATGGATGTGAAATCAACCTTCCTAAATGGTTTCCTGAATGAAGAGGTATACATTGAACAACCTGATGGATTTTCACTAACTGAAGATAAATATTATGTGTGCAGGTTGAAGAAAGATTTGTATGGATTAAAACAAGCTCCCAGAGCTTGGTATAATAGATTGGATTCATACCTCATTGAGAAAGGATTCAGAAAAGGTGTTGCAGACAACAATCTCTACATCAAGGAAGAAGGAGAACATCTTGCTCATTGTCATAGTGTATGTAGATGACATCATATTTGGTGGAGACCATGATAAGATGACATATGAGTTTGCTGACATGATGAAAGAAGAGTTTGAGATGTCAATGCTTGGAGATATTTCATTCTTTTTGGGTTTACAAATCAGTCAAATAGATCAAGGTATATTCATATCCTAGACTAAGTATATCAAGGAGATGTTGAAAAGATTCAGAATGGAAGAATGCAAACCAATTGGTACACCAATGGAAGTTGGATGCAAGCTGAGAAGAGATGATGACTCACCTAAGGTAGACAAAACATTGTATAGATCCATGATAGGAAGTCTACTTTACTCCACAACATCAAGACCTGATATCATGCAGGTGGTAGGCCTTGTTGGAAGATTTCAAGAAGATCCAAGGGAAACACACCTCAAGGTGGTCAAGAGAATTCTGAGATATCTCATGGGCACAATTGAATATGGATTATGGTACCCCAAAAGAAATGATTTCAACATCAAAGCATATACAGATGTAGATTGGGTAGGCAGTGTTGATGATAGGAAGAGTACAAGTGGAGGAGAGCATTCTTTGTTGGAAATTTCTTGGTATCTTGGCTAAGAAAGAAACAATCATCAGTGGCTCTCTCAACATGTGAAGCAGAGTATATAGCTGTCGTGATGTGTTGCACTCAAGTTCTATGGATGAAGCAAACATTGGAAGACTACAAGGTAAAATCTGAAATCCAATTCCTTTGTTGTGTGATAGTACAAGTGCAATAAGTGTCTCTAAGAATCTTGTGTTCCACTCAAAGACCAAGCATATACCTATAAGATATCATTTCTTGAGGGAACAAGTGAATGACAGGAAGATCAATTCTAGAATATGTGAGCACTAAAGAAGAAATTATAGATATAATGACCAAGCCACTACCAAGAGCAACATTTGAGCACTTAAGGAATGAATTGGGGGTCATTCCTGATCTTGCCAACAACTAGAGGGTGTGCAGAAAAGGAAAGGGAGCATTCTCAGGTAATATCAACTCCTAAATAGTGCCAAAGTAAGGGGGAGCTAATCTATTAGCTCAAATTTATCAAAGTATGCATCAGCTCAGGGGGAGCATTGTCGTGGACACACTAAGATAGATGTATGAGAAGCATAAGCCTAGGGGGAGCTTCTTAAGGTAAGAACATGTTGTATCTAAGTTTACCAGAATATTCAGTTTTATGCGGCATAGTTGGCCCTTTGTCATTGTTGTCAAAGGGGGAGAGAAACTGAAAGTCAGAAACCAACTTTAGAATGTCAAAGGGGAGAAAATTGTTAAGTGTAATAACCAAAAGGAGAGAAGATGGATATGATAAACCAACTTGTTACATTCAAAGGGGAGAAATGATGTGATACCAGAAACCAGGTATGGAAAACATTTTGCCATCAAAATCAGGTATGTAAGTTTTTTTCCATCAAAAGGTATATGGTTCGTTAAGGTGTTGCCATCAATGATAAAGGGGGAGATTGTTGAACCTTTGTCATGTGTCATATGTGTTGTCATTGATGTCAAGTTGGATCAGTTGATGTCAAGCTGCATTGATGGAAAAAGAGTGAATTGGTAAAGTGAGCAAGCTGAAAAGATGAAGGTTGATTGGTAGTGTCAGCTCACAGAGGCTTCAGGATGACTAAGGATAAGTTCTAAGGGACTTAGTCAATGTTTGTGCAAGCTGCAGACATGAGGAGATATCCACCAAAGACTAGAGATAGCCACCGAAGACTTGGAGTCTGCATAGTCTGAAATGGAGCTCTAGAAGAAACCACGGAAGGTAAGTGAATGTTGCACGATAAAGGGATGAAGTCACGAAGCAACATGGAGCCAAAGGACAAGCCATGTGTGAGATAGTGAAGTCCATGGATGTGAAGGAAGAGCCGTGGAGGTGAAGGAAAAGCCACGAAAGTAAGGAAGTCAAAAGCCATAGCAAAAGCCAAAAGACAAAGAACTAAAGAAAATCTGCTAAGGACGGAAGATAGCCGCGGAAGACTACAAAAGCTGCAAGTAAAAGAGATAGAGTTGCAGACATGGAACAAAGCCGCGGAAAGGAAAAAGATAAGGAGGATAACCATGAGACATTGTAGAAAGCCATGAGAAGCATAGAAGATCCGTGGATAACTAAAAAGCCACTCCAAGGAAGGAAGAAATGCCACCAAACAAAGAAAAGTGTCCATGATACAAAGGAGAAAGTCAGAAGGAGCTAAGGAAAGCTGCGAAATGATGGAATATGGACTGGACAAGGGTCGAAGGCAATCAAATTGATTCAAACATGTACAAGTGAGAGTTGGTTCTCCAAAATCAATGGTGATTCGATTGTCAGGTGATTGCGGCTAAGGATACGACTTGATCTCCATGAAGAACAAAGAAAACTACTTGTTCCAGCTGCCAACATTTAATGTTTATTGACTTTGTGGAAATGCAGTTACATTCTCTATGAGATCCCGAGTTTCAAGGAAAAATAAAATATTGGAGAAGGAAACAACTCGCTCATCTGGGTCACGTTGCAAATGTGGAAAATCTATTTTTGGCAAATGGCTAATAAATAGCTTCTGGAAATGCATGGAAAGTGGTGTAATCAAGCTGAATACAGAAGGAACAATATATGGAGTCAGCTGCATGCATTTAATAGTCCGGATTCTCAGGCAACCAAGTAGGAAGGTACATGACACACAAATCAAAGTAAATAATTGGGTCGATTGTGAATATAGTTTGAACTTGGAGCTATTTTGTGGTGTTGCTCAAGTAAGAAAAGAAGTATTCGAGCTAAGGAAGAGCTGCAGAAGAGAGAATACGATGCAATCAAGCTAAGAAAGAGAGATAGAAGAAAAGAGAGAGGAAAGAGGAGAGAAGATCAATGAAGCAAAGATTTATCAGATGAGAAGAGCATCAAGGGCGGAAGATTGATTGAGCAAGAGGGATCAAATCAGATGAGCAGAAGAGAGTGAAAAGAAGAACACAAATAGATACAGAAAGGTGATCATAATCTATTGTAAAAACAATTGTTGTAACTAGATGATCAAAATGTATATGTAAATTAAGTCTAAGTTGTAGCTTAGCATATTCAGGGGTTGGTGCTTCCTTGTGAGGTTGGTGCCTTACTAAAATAAATCTCTTGTGATGCATAATATTCACTTGAGTCCTTTGTTGTGCGTAATATCAACAAAGGTGTAAGGGGTTGGTGCTCCTTGTGAGGTTGGTGCCTCACTAAACAAATCTTGTAGGATGTGTAATATTCTTATGAGTCCTTGCTTTGTGTAATATAAGTAATGGTTTTTGGTGGGTTTTTCCCCGAAAGGGTTTCCCATGGTAATCTCTGTGTTTAGTGTTATTGTGCATGACATATGTTTGATTGACTGCTCATAGTTTAAAGCCGCACATCATTAAAGGATTTAAAATTGGCAATAAGTAAAAAGTTTTAATCTGCACTGATTCACCCCCCTCTCAGTGCTTGTGATCTCTAACACAAATTAGACTACAACATGCATTAGTTTATTAATTTTCTTATCCATCCTTCCTCCTTTTGGCGCCACCAATAAAAACAACTTGCTGCATGCTAACTTTAATAAATTCCATTCATGCACTTATCCCTTTTTGGCACCAAGGATTAATGTAGCACAACAGTTGTTAATTTTAATAAAAGCCCTTCTCTTTTTTGGCGCCATGTCTATTTAGAGCAGCAACATGCTTAAACATAGAACAAGAGTTTGCTTTTTTAAATCATCCATTCATGCACTCCTAAAAATAGAACTGAACTTCTATTTTTAGCTCTTTTATTTACCTTTTCCTTGTCTCCCTTTAGTGCATGGGCTATTTTTAGCCAAGTGCTATTTTTAGCGCTAACTATTTTTAGCCAATTGCTATTTTTAGCCAATCTTGGCATGGAAAATATGGTAACATTTTGGCGATATCACGGGATTGTTTGCCTGCTAAACAAGGAAATTAGTAGCCTTCTGCATCCATTCGGCTATGAAGTCACACCTCTGTTAATTACAAGTATCCTCTGAAACAAAACAACTGAAATACCCTCTCCAATAAAAGGAAAACATGTGCATGCAAGCACTTCTTTGAAAGTACAACTAACTAAGAAAACTGAAAAAACAATGTGCATGCAAACACTTATTGAAAATAAACTACTCTAATGTTGTTGAATTCTCAATAGAAAGCTTTGAGGAAAATCCCATTAACCGGGATTGGTAGTTCTTCGCCATGCAACCACGATAAATGAAAAGCATTGTGGGGCTTGCACGTTGAAATAACATATGAACCACTCCAAATAGCATCAAATTTGGTGTGATTTCCCGGTTTTGCTCTGTTTTCATCCCACTTAAGAACAAGATCACCTCCCTGAAAGACTCTTGCAACTACTTTCTTGTCAAAATTCTTTTTTACCTGAGCTTGGTGGGCTTCCATGGTGAGCATGGCTTCATGTCTTAACTCTTCCAACTGCATAAGTTTTGCATACCTTATCTCCATGGGACCTGCTTCCAATAACTCCAACTGATGAATAAGCTCTAAAGTGGGCAGCTCAAGAGAAATTGGAAATCTTGCTTCCTTGCCATAAACCAACATGTATGGAGAGTCACCAATAGATTGCTTGGGGGTGATTCTATTAACCCATAAAGCTGATTTGAGTTTAGTGTGCCAAGACCTCTGATTTTCATCCTGAAGTCTTTTGACGATCTTCAACAAATTCTTGTTTGTAGACTCTGCAAGTCCATTACCTTGTGGGTAATAATTTGATGAAGTGCTCAAGTAAATACCATTCCGGACAGCCCACTCTGTAATTTTAGCACCAACAAAAGCAAGAGCATTATCTGAAATAATAGTAGCATGAACTCCAAATCTAGTTACGCCGAGAGGCGTTCCTACAGTGGCAACCAGGGCTGTAATGGTGTGAGTGGTTTATTTTTTGGGCCGACATCAAAAAAGAATTAAATTATTTGAACCAACTCAATGGCTTTGTGCACACATCGACCCATTTAGAAGCACATAAAATAAATAAAATAAAATAATATAAGTCGTAATAAATAAATTTAATATATATATAAGTTTTGAGGGGTGGGAGGGCTCAGCCCTACCCAACCCCACTCATTTGTTTTTTTTTTTCAAGAAATGAATTTCAAAATTTTTGGAGGCCACAACCACCATGGCCGTGACCCCCCCACTTCTTTCCCCCAAACAGGGGTCGGCCCTTGGCCAACCCAATAAACACTCTCCCACTCCCCTATGCGGCTATGCCGCCTCCTCCCTACTGCAACCCACTACCTCCACCCTCCACTTTCCCGTGCACCCTTAGAAAAAATAAACAAAAAAAAAGACAACCAGAGGGGTGGGCGGCTGGGCTGACCCACCCCCACACCTGACACACACCATGCACCTGCCCTCACCCCTCGCATCCCTCTCTCCCTTCCTTCTCCCCATCCCTTTATTGCGGCTGCTCCCATTTCCTCTCCCTTCCATTTTCCATGCGCTGCTGAACCTGCCACAAACAAAACTATGAATGAAACTAAAAATATTAAAAAAGAAAAACCTAAAACCAAACAAAACCATCCGTAGAATATTAGGTTTAGGTTAGGTTTATGTAGGATTAGGTTAGCTGGATAGGTTAGTTTATAAAGAAGGATGTTTTATATTATTGTTATTTTTTTATTGTTAAACTCTTTTGACCGGAGCTATGAACCGGAGGGGTTGGGGCCCCCACCCTTCAATGCAAAAGAAGTTAAGAAGAGATGAAGAGAAGGGGAGGGAAAAACAAGTGAACAGATAGGAAGAAAGAAAAGAGGCGCTATAACACCGAACAGTGCGCCGAAAGGAGACAAAACTACGACCGAGACACCGAAAAGCTTAGAAGGGGCGAATTGGCTAACCAAAGGAAGAACCAACACGCTCATTGGCTGCTTTGAGCAGCAACTCAAAAGCAACGCCGGCTCGATCTTTGAGTTCGTTGTGGTGATCAACAGCCGAGTGAACCAGAAAGAGCGCTGCATCTATGTCGACCGCCGGAAGAAAATGCTGATCCAGAGTTGGGTGGAAGTTCTGAGCAAAGGTAACCAAGTCTCTGTATTGACCGCAAAGCCATTGGATGCCACGACTTGAACCAAGAGCAAGCTCGTCGACTTCCTCAACCCACAGAAGAGGATCCGGGAGAGAGAAGTTCACCAATTAATCATGCAGACCAACTCTATGAACAACGTAGATTTCGTCCATAGCAACGAATTCTACCACCGCTGGATCGGGGTGGAGGCAAAACGAGACGAACGCTCAAGCAATATCCAAATCCATTCTGGGATGACTTGCTCGGAAGCAATAAGAATCGCCGAGAATGGTTTCAATGGGTTCAGTCTCTTCCTGCGAGGAATACTTGAAAATGATGGAGAGGCGGTGACGATCGATGGCAGAGGAGTCGGCCAGTTCCCTGAATTGGCCACGAAGGGCGACAAACGGGAAGCCAACAAAAGACATGGGGGCCAAAAGTGACTAACCAGAGGAATGAGCCAAACGAAAGATGAAGAGGAAGAAAACACGGGCGACATTTAAAGAAACCAAGCCTCACAGATTTCGGGGAAATCTTTCTTTGGAGAGGATTGACGCGAGCCCAGTCCAGGCTGAAACGTCGCTGGAGACAATAACAGCGTGTGAATAATCGATTGCAAGATTGGCAAGAAGATCCGCCGCTGAGTTGGATTCTTGATATATGTGATGGATGCTCCAAAAGTTAAACTTGCTGAGCCAGAAAAAAATGTTTTGGATAAAAGGATTAATAGGACAAGAAAGAGCGGAGCCTTTGGAGACTGCTGAAATTATGATTTGAGAATCGCCTTCGATTATCAAAGAGTCTCCTCCGTACTTTAGAGCTAATTTGACCCCTTCTAACAGAGCTTGCACTTCTGCAAGATTGCTCGTACAATTGTTCAGAGGAAAGGAGCCTGCCGCAATAAGAGACCCAGTCGTGTCATGAAGGAGACAGCCTGCCCCCGATAAGCCCGGATTGCCTCTAGACGCACCATCAAAATTGAGTTTCCAAGAGTCTTGGGGAGGAGGTGACCACTTGGCCTGCTGTCTGCGTATTCTCTTTTCCACTTGGGAGAGATCCAGTTTTACAATGGCGCCAGGAATCGGAGTTTTGATAAGGGGCCCTGCCTTGGAAATTCTAGCATCCATGGAAGTGAACTCAGAAATGTTTAGACTGTTCTTGGAGACAACTTCAGAGATAGCAATTTCCAATTTAGACAGAAAGGCCGAGAAAAGGCATTGTTGATTCCGAAAGATGCGCAAGTTCCTCTCCCACCAAATGTGCCATAAAAGGAAATAAGGAGCAACTTTCCAGATAGAACTTGAGGAGCTTTTGGGCTTCGAGGATGGCCAGGATCGGAGAGTGGTGTCACCCAGATTTCACCCTGAAATCTGTAACTACCCTATCCGAAAATTTTTCGTACTTTTAAAATAATGGGTCGTTTTGTGTTTTTATTGCCTGAAAGTTCTTGTATTGCGTCAAGATAATCCCAAAGAGCCATATTAGCCTTTTTCGCCAAATACCCAGATGCCCAAAGTTGTTATATTCTGTCGTCGGGATTTGTCTGCGGGAAATTTGTATTTAATTATTTTGAGCCCCGTATGAGGCTATTTGCGCTCCGTTTTAACTCTGTTATGATTGAATATGTCATTACTCTTATGTACCAGAAGGGTTTTAATTTGGAATAAGTTTTGGGCTTTATTTGTGACTTTTGGCAATTTTTTGTGTTTTTGTGTTGTCCCGTTTCGTTTTCTGTGAAATTTCTCTAGAACAATTCCTTTGCCGGGTAAGCCCGATTTTTGGCCTAGAGCAGCTGGAAAACATATAAGCACACTATGCCCGGAGGAAGTCGCCATCGGAGGTCTGGATCATCGGGAAAAAACGAAGTCGTGCATGGAAAAGCCCCTGCGGGGATGGGCGCATTTTTGGAAAACAAAGGATTTAAGCTGCAATGGGAAAAAAAGAAGCCGCAGGCAGGGTGGGAATTTTATACCTGCCTAGTAGGGTACTTTTTCCCGTGTTATAAAATTTACTTAAGCTGCAGTGGGAAAGTTAGAGGCCGCAGGCAGGCGGGAATTTATTACCTGCCTTGTAGGGTGAAAATTCCCATGATAAAATAAAAGGAAAGTGACTTAAGTGAAATCATGGGATTTTAGTGCCTACCTTGTAGGGTAAAGAATCCCATTGTGGAAAAATTCCTAAAAATAAAATTATATGTGCAAAAAAGTGCGCCCCCTTTGGTGAGATGATGGCAGCCTTTAAGTGATTATTTTAATTAATCTATTCTTTGAAAAAGTGCGCCTAAGCTTGGAGGAAGTCAAAAAGTCAAAGAGGGAATAAAAGAAAGGAATTAAATGCATTAAATTTAATTTATTTAGTGGCTGCCCCTTTCCTCTCAAAAAGTGCGCCCCATTTGAGAGTTATGCAATGTTTTTAAAGGCATTAAAACATTAAATTAATTTATATTTTCAGTGGCTATGGTCAAAGCACACTGTGAAGCTTAAGTGAAGTGATGTGTGAAGGATTAAATTGGATTAATTTAATTTATTGGATGGCTGTCCTTAAACATGCTATTTTTAAAAGAGAAAAACATGATTTTTAATTAATTAATTGCCTTTAATTGTTAGGGCAATTATTAATTATATAAGCATGGGCAGCCATATGGGTGAATTATTTGATTCACAGGTAAAGAATTGCAGCCAAGTGGAAAAGTGCGCCCCCATTAGAAGAAGGATTTTGCTCAGACAAGGTGATAACAAGGCTAAAAGCTTCCAGATTTGGCGCATGCTTTGAAGGAGGTTGATTTTTGTCTGCATAATTGTTTGCATAGGTGTTACAGGTGCTTAAGTGTTGTTGAAAGGATTCATGCTCTCTTTATGTGCAAATTAAACACCAATTTTGGGGCAGCGGACTTGAAAAGTGCAGATTTTTACAATTAAAATTCACTATTCATTCTCTGGTGGCCATTTTTGTCTGAATAAATTGCAGGAATTCAATACAAGTGCTTTACAAAGGAAAAGGAGCTTTTATCAATGTCCAATACATTGCATATATCCTCTGAATCTGAATAATTGTCTAGATCTACACCAATTTTGAAAAAATCCGGCCAAGTAAGAAGAAAAAGAATTATTCAGACGAAGATAGACAAAGCCATGGCGAAGGGAGATGAAAAAGAAAGCACGATGGAGTCATGCATTGCTTCCAAACTTGCAGACATAGGAGACACAGATCTAGGCCTGGAACCTCTTTGCCGATTTGATTGATAGATCCAGAGCGGGAAAGACTTCACTCATGCGTGCGGTTAAAAGCAGTGGAATTATCTGAGCTGCAGCTTTTCCATGTACAGCCCAATTGCCAGAGTTCATGGAGTGTGCTAGATCTTATCATCCTTCATCCAGATCAGTGCGTGATGCTTCGGGAAAGACAATAATTTGTTTGGCAGCAGAGTTCATCAATTATTGTTTGAAGATTCCAGTGCGAAAGGTGGTGACTTCTATTAACATTCAGGATGCTGACAATAGATGGGAGAAGCATAGAGCTGATTGCGTGAGCATAATGAATAGCCGATACATGAAGAAGCCTAGATCTCCTTCAAAGTTCTTGAGAACTGTTCCACGGTCCAATTTGGTGCAGGAGGTAGATGATGTCGTCAAATTGCTATACAGGATGAATGGCGAAGCGAATGCTTACACTTTCCGTGCATGGATGTATGCTTTCATCAGGACCATTGAAATCAACAAGGTTGATTCTATAATCAATTGGTCGGAAATTATTAGCAACAACATTGGTGAGCAACTCTGGAACGTGAAGCGTACTTTCAGCTTCAAGATGACTTCATACTTGGTGTTTGCTGCAGCTTCACAAGGTGTCTTTTCCAAGCTGGATAGATGTGGTGTTCTTTCCAAGGACACCATTTTCAAGTGCTACCCGCAGCTTACTGCACCTGCATGCGAGAAAGACTTCAAAGTGATCAACGATGACTTCTTCAACAATTTCATCTGCAGGCTAGACAAAGACTTGAAGGCCAACAGGGTAAGCAAAGAAGCGTGGGAAGCTGTGTCTAAGATTGACAGTCTATTCATTCAAATCGCAGATCTCACATACCTCAGGGTTACGGGCTTTTCTAAAGAACCAATAAAGATGCCCAAGTATCCGAATGATAGATTGATCGCCATGGAGCTGAGCAAGCAACTTGTGGAGTTACACGACCTTCAGTCAAACGGCACAAGTCTACGGGCTTCTTCCCAATCACTGTGGGATATTACGAGTTGCATTAGCATTCATAGAGCTCGGGGGATGAAGGCGCAAATGTTTTCCGAGTATGAGCAAGAGTTCTTCCCTGCACGGCTGAACTTCAATCCATTTGGAGTAGCCAGGAAGACAATCTTCCAGGAGTATGCACATGTGCCTTCATTAAAAGATTTCTGGATGAAGTGCAAAAGTGAGTACGAGGTTAGAAAGAGAGATTTCAGCAGGCTATCAGCAAAGCAAGTGTTCGACTTTGGACTAGCACGGATACCTGCGGATCTTAAAGATGATGGGAATGTGGTACTTAACACTTACCATCAAATGGGAGGAGATAAAGCCATATTGCAGAATAACATAGGAGGCTGCAACACAATTGAAGAAAGGTCGGGAGTTGTGTTGGTGAACACTTCAAACTGGTTGTTGACGAAGGGATATTGCCTTGATGAAGCATTGATGAATCAAGTCATGGGCAACTTCGGCGCAGGAGATTCCCTCAAGCAAAAGCACGGAGGAGAAAACAACAGGAAAGTCGAGAAGTTGAAAGTGCAGAGAAGATCTCAATCCAAGGAGAGGATCACTTCTACGACCATGACTTTAACTCCGGTTTCTCCAGTACTCAATACTTCACCAACTATTGCACCGCAGCAGCAGGATGCTTCCATGCCTCCACTGAATCCAGTGACATTCATCTTCTCCCCTCAGCCACTTCGTTCAGCGCTTGTTCCAGAGGATACGTTGAAGCTGCAGATGGCGGAATTCGAAAGGGCTTTGTCCTTGGATGACTCAAAAGATGACATCCATAACACTGTGGCACTTTCTGACGGAGAGGATGCAGAGCGGAAGATGGTAGTACACTCAGCGACTTCTCATTTTCTGAGAAGTAACTTCTCGGAATGGTTGACTTCGTAGTTGGTTCCAGAAGCGAGAATGGAAATGAACTTAGAGGAGCACGACTTGAAGCTACTCCAGAATCTGGGCGGAAGAGACAGAAGGCCTAAAGTTGCCAAAGCAACTTCTAGGTTGATCATCGAGGATTCGGGAGAGAAGTTTGCTGAGATATCAATTCCGGCAGAAGGAAAAGATAGAGGAGCTCACGGCGGAAGATGTGACAGTGACCAAAGTACCCCTCGGACAAGCCACCACTGAAGGATTGAAGCAGGACACGCAGACATTGATGGATGCTCTATTCCTTAGGCTTGACAGTGAAAAGGCGGACAAAGAAGAGAGCTTTAGAAGCAGGTATCTCAGTTGTGCGAGATCATAGCCAAGATTGTTAAGCCTTCCATTCAGCCCATTTCAGAACAGGTGAGTGATCATCTTATGTAGGAAATGGAGGATGCAAGCAATCAAGTAAAAGCTATTGAACGAATGGAAGGATTTGATTATTTGTCAGGCTGCTGTACAACTTGGAGAGGTGCCAGCCCGCCTAAAGGTTATGAATGATGCGGCAAATCAGCTGCAGCAACTGGTGACGAAACATAGAAGGACATGAACACAATTGCTGAGAGTAACCTGAGTACTTTGGCCGAGATCAACAAGTTGCCAGGGAGATGTATTGGTTGTGGAGTAGATTGTACTCGGATGGATCAGTCGAGAAAGGGAAACAGCTGGAGTTTGCAGTATCTTTCCATTTGGAGATCTGCAAAGTTTTGCTAAAGAGGATTGCAGACACTTGAGAGTAGGACATCAGATCCTTACCAGACAGTATCATTTCTTTCACTGAGGAGAAGAGTGGACGGAGAATGTTACTTCATACGTGCGGATCATCTCCTAGCTAAGGTGCCTAATTCCCTGGAAGGGTCTCTTCTGATGGTACAAAAGAGAATTGATAAAGCTACTAAGCCTTTCACGATGAACTCTATTAGTAGACTGGTGGCGCTGCAGACGGATATTGCGAGGTTTGGGCCGAGCTTGGAAGATGTGGAAGCGTGCATCAAAGTGTTGAATGAAGGATTGTTACAGTTTAGGACAGAGAAGGAAGTAGTGGCTAAAACAGATGGAAAAATGCTGAATCACATGTTCGACAAGTATATCCGATATCAGAACAAAAAAAAGACATAAATGTTACAGCTGGCATGACTTCTTCTATTTCTTTCTTCTTCTATTTTCTATGTTCCCGGATGAAATTGTAAAAACTTCTAAGTTATTGGTTTTGCAACCATTACTTAAAAGTCATGTGGAACAATCCTATTAGTTAAGTGATACATTTGTCACTTAAGGAGAAGTTAGTTGAAGGTGATTGTCAAATGTCAACTTTACTTGTTGTTTATGTTTCAGTTCAGTTAGAGTTTTCTCATTTGTACTTTCCCTCCTACATTCTATAAGTAGGAGAAGAACCTCTGGGTTAATGATCAATCAGAATTTGTAAGCAGCAATCTTGTGTTCTAGACTTTGTGTTAAACCCCTGAGAGCCACTTGGAACAAAGAGAATACAAAGGAGCAGGTTTCTGGAGAACTTTATGTCACGGTGTACTGTGTTTCTTGCTTTGAATCTTAGATCTCTTGATAAACTTTGTGTTATTTTAGATTTGGATCTAGAGCTTCCTTGTTTTATAATTCTGTGTGTTCATATCTATTAAGTTTCTTCTATGTGCATGCAATTTGCTCTGCTATCTACAAATTGGGAAGCACATTTTCCCCATTTCTTCTCTGTATTTTCTTTACTTCCTTCTTCTATAACTTTCCTTTCTTAAACAGTTGCTTACTTGTTGCAGAACTTCTTAGTTATGGTTCATGAACTAAGTGGTTAAAGTAAAACCCCTGATAGATAATAACACGTTTTTATTGACAAATCTGACACGGGAGCCTCACCGGTTAAATGAGGGAGATTATCTCATGACTGCCTAGGTTTGATGCTATGCAGAAAATATAGCCAACAGAGAGAATCCCCAATATTATTACAGTGAACCCACGGAAGGTTTAATTTGCCTAACAACCATTTCCAAGCCGAATCCGCAAAGGAGCAATGAAGAAAGAGGTGGTCAAGGTCTTCTTTCGCCTGACCGCACATAACACATTTGGAAGGGCCTGCAAAGCCCCAAGATCTTCTACGGAGTTGTGTTAACACCTTGTTTTTAAGAATGAGCCACCCGAAGATGGCAACTTTTGGAAGAAGAGATTGATGCCAACAATTTAGCTTAGGAAGGTCAAGAAAGCCCGATTGAGTGAGGAGAGAGCGATAACCTTCCTTGATAGAATAGGAATCGAAGACGGAGCCGAGCCAGAGAAGTTGATCCTCGCAATCCCGGTAGGACGCTCTATGCTGCAGGATTTCCTTCGCCAGTATGGAGCAAGCCGAGGACGGGAAGCCCAAAGGAGAGGGATCATTCCACGACCAAGATGGAGACCCGTTTGGATGCTGAAGACCATAGTTGGCTACAAAAGGACCCCAGGATGCTCTGGTTTTATTCATAGTGCTGTTGAGGGAGGAAACCAGATTCAACGGAGGGCACCCGTTCTAACAGTCCTCCCAAAAGTTCACCCTAGCTCCATTGTTAATGAACCAAGAAACTGAATCAGCAATAAGGGTTCTACATTTACACATGAAATTCCAAATGTGGGAACCTTTAGGAAGCTCTTCACTGGAGATGATTAGGCCGGACTGCCTGTTGCTAAATACTTGTGTGAGATAACCTGGTGAGCTAATTTATGAGGGGAGGAAAGGAAATTCCAAACCAATTTGGCTCCCAAGGCTATGTTGTGAAGGGTTAAATCCGCAATCCCCAAACCCCCTGAAGAAATGGGGGATTTGACCACCTCCCACTTGACGAGGTGAAATTTCCGTTCCTCACTATTCCCCTGCCAGAGGAAAGTGTGAATAAGCTTTTCGATTTTCAAAAGAATCGAATGGGGAAGAGCCAGAACGGACAACATGTAGACGGGAAGAGCGGAAACAACAGATTTGATCAAAAGCAGGTGACTCGCAAAGGAAAGCCATTTCCCTTTCCACGATTGAAGCCTAAGCGAAAAGGACTGCAGAAGGTCAGACCAAAGACTTGATTTGGCAGCTCCCGCGAATAAAGGAATTCCCAAATATTTGTAAGGGAGAGAGCCGGAGACAAACCCCAGGATCGCCAAAATTCTTCTTTGGAGCCTAGGAGAAACATTGAAGAAAAGGACAACTGATTTGTGATAGTTTATTACTTGACCCGTCGCAGCAGAATAGGAATCAAGGATATTGGACAAGGCGCGACCTTCAGGGATAGTAGCAACCCCAAAAAGAGAAGTGTCATCTGCTAATTGTTGATGAGTGAGTGGAGACAGACTGGAGGACAACAAACCCGAAAGAGAACCAGAGGCCACTACAGATTTGATACATTGTCCCAAAGCTTCGGCCACCAGAATAAAAAGGAAGGAAGAGAGGGGGTCACCTTGCCTTAGGCCCCTGCTGCTCTTAAAGAAACCTTCCGCTGAACCGTTCACAAGAACCGAGTAGCAGGGTGAGGATATGCAATTGAAGATCCAATTACATAAAGGAATACTGAATCCCAAGGCTTGCAAAGATTTTATAAGGAAACGCCAATTGATTCGATCGTAAGCTTTGCTATAATCCAACTTAACCATCATCCCGGCCCGTGATGATTGATGAAGGGTATGAATAAGTTCATGGGAAATGATGATACCTTCGGAGATGGATCTGCCTGGGAGGAAACCACTTTGTTCTTGCGAAATGATGGAGCAAAGGAGGGGGCGGATACGGGAAGCAATGGCTTTCGAGATAATCTTGTAGGAAGTATTGCAAAGGGAGATAGGACGAAAATCATCAAATTTATCAGCAGGGGATTTTTTGGGGAACATACAGATGAAGGTATGATTGAGGGAGCCCAGGATCTTGCTAGAGGAGCGAGATTCTTCAACAACGTGCCAGACTGAAGTACCAATTACTTCCCAAAAATCTTGAAAAAAGGCAGCCGGGAAACCATCCGGGCCGGGAGCTTTGTCCCGGGCCATAGAGAAAACAACTTTTTGAATCTCCTCCAAGGAAAAAGGAGAGAGCAAGCTCTCGTTATTAGCATCATTGACCAACTTAGGAACTTACTCAAGAAGAGAGGATTGTGAAGCCAAGGAAGAGAGCGTTTCACCGGTTAAAAGCTTTTGAAAAAAGGAGACCGCCTCTTCTTTGATTGTTGTTTGGGAGGAAATCGACGAATCGTTAGGCTGCTTGATGGCAGAGATGTAATTAGAATTTCTCCTGGCTTTTACCGAAGCGTGGAAGAATTTGGTGTTCTGATCACCATCTTTAAGCCAAATTTCCCTGGATTTCTGGCGCCAATAAGATTCCTCCTTCAGTAATAGAACCCCCAGTTCACTGAGGAGGGATTTTTCCAACAAGTAATCAGCGCTATTCATTCCAAATTTGAAAACCCTTTCATTAAGAGAACGAAGAGTTTTTTCCACTCTTAACTTTTCATGGAAGATGTTTTTGAATGAAAATGAATTTCAAGTAAGCAATTTATCTTTGAGCAGAGAAAGCTTTCTAGAAAGAATAAACATTTTGGTTCCAGAAACATTGAAGGAGTCCCACCAGGATTTAACCAGCTGCTTATTGTTGGGATCCTGCATCCACATACTCTCGAACTTGAAGGGAGAGCGCCTGGGAGGAAGATCGAAGCTAATAGACAAGGAGATAGGAAAGTGGTCAAAACCAGATAGAGGTGAAACACTGCTTTGGAGGAGAAAATTTTGCTGGAGCCAAGATTCGAAACCAGAAATCTATCAAGTTTGACTACCAAGTTTCCAAAACCAGAACAGCGATTGTTCCAAGTGAACCACCCGGAACGTGGTTCTATGTCCACCAGCTCCAGCTTGGAAGAATGGATGAAGGAA
Organism: Taxus chinensis; assembly: GCA_019776745.2. NCBI lineage: Eukaryota > Viridiplantae > Streptophyta > Pinopsida > Cupressales > Taxaceae > Taxus > Taxus chinensis. The sequence goes on along the minus strand of CM034147.1, from coordinate 889,307,468 downwards.
GTGAAATCTTCCTGAGACCGGGGTTGCCAAACAAGACCCCCGTGTTTATCTCTATTAGATATAGTAGCATTAAAATCCCCAGCCACAATAGATTTAAGATCCGGGATGGACCCTAAGGAATCTTGAATCTTTTTCCACGTTTCCCTCTTAAGAATGGGATTATTTGGACAGTAGACATTACAAAGGAAAAAGGATTCTTCTTAGTGTTTAATGCTTACCTGGCACCATTGGAACTGGGAATTTGAGGAAAGGGAGGACACTATGCATGCAGAGGACTTCCACAGTAGACCCAACCCACTGGAAGCACCATTCGAGTCCACAAAGAGGCCTTCCCAGCCGCGCCAACTACGGAACCAACCATCTGAACATGCCGTGCTAGACATCTTTGTCTCTTGTAACAAACAAATAGAAAAGTTTGAATCCGCAACATACCGCCTGAGCAGATGCTGCTTGTTAGGGGCATTGAGACCCCTAACATTCCACGAAAAGATGTTCATTTTTTGTTCAGAGAGGACTCGCCTCTCCTACTTGAGATTGAAAAGAAGGAACCAATCTAAGATTGACTGCCAGCAGCAATTTCTTTGAGGGAAGTCCGCGACTTGGAAGGACGCCCAACCGGAGCGCTTGGGCCGAGATTTAAATTTCGGATGGGAGGGGTAGGAAGAATACCGCGACTAGAAGGCGGCAATTCACCCTCTTCAACCTGAGTGACAACATCGTCTGCCTCCGTCAGATCGTTATCTTTGAGAAGCTCTTCTTTGTGACCAACCCAGTGTTCGAGGGAGGCGGTGTCGGAGCCAAGACCTAAGGCAATACCTTCATGAAATAGGGAGAGTATACGCGTAGATTCTTGAACCACCGAGGCCGTTTCTTTAACTAGATTAATGGTACTGGGATCGAGATTGAGAGCTTCCACAGGGAGGGACTTCTCTCCGGAGATAATGGGGGGGGAGAGGCGCGACTTTAGGAGGGGAGTTCACCCCCCTTGAAGCCTTGGGGAGCTTCTTGTTCCACACAGCGGGTCGAGAAGAAGGGGGCTCTTTACAATCTTTCTGAAAGTGACCAGGGAGTTTGCAGTGGAAACAACAGTTCGAGATCGTCTCATAATCCACCCTCTGAATCCATTTCCCGCTGGAGGAAAGAATCATGATTTTATCACTCTGTTTTTTAGAAACGTCCACTGAGATATAGACCCTCGCGAAGGAAGAGAGGGATCCTTCGAGGGTAACAGGGTCAATACGGATGACTCTCCCCAGGCCGGAGCAAATTTTTGTGAGAGAGGAGGGAGACCAAAATTCACTGGGGAGAGAATAAAGTCTTACCCAGACCTGAAGCCCTTCCATTATAGCTTTATCAGGATCAAAGTGGGCTGACCACTTCTTTATAAGAAGGCCAGATTCTTGTAGCAAGTACTCATGTCTTTCAAGAGAGACATCCCTTTGTGCTTGGCTGTGGAAGATGACGAGGAAGAAGCCTTTGTCCAGAAAGTGCACTCGAAGGCCGCTCCCCCATTGAGTATCACTCCAGGCACGGATTCCATCAATCGAAAGCCGTTGGCCCACGAATTTAGCGAAAATGGCTCGCTGTCCAAGAAGAAGCAGTTGAGAGTCTAGATCGGCTGAGTGTTCCAAAGAAACGATTACAGAGTTCTCTTCCTCTGAAAAGTCGGAAGACAAAACATTCTCAAAATTCGAACATGGATTCTGAAACAGGGGGCCCCAGGCGGGACCCGGGCAGAACGAATTAGACAACGCAGGATCCTCCAAGTTGACGGTAGAGCCATGCGGACTAGTCTAGCAGAGGACCGTTACTGGCTAGGATTTTTGAAAAAACTGTCCGTTGAGCGTCCTGACCCGAGGAATTCCAGAGCGTTTTTTTCTTCCTCATCTTTTTTCAAGAATGTTTTATATTATAATATATAAAATATTTATAAGATAATTCAAACGTATAAAATAAGGAAAAGGGGGGCTTAAGTATATAACATAACATGAAATATATGTTATATATTACATTCACTTTTATAATATATAATTTAGATTAAGATGTAATATAGTACTAGTATACCTATCTTAGAAAATCTATGTAAAAGACGCTGAGAATTATCATTCTGGACAAATATAGGCGCCTCGAGCATGATACCTCTCGGCGTCTTTTACATAGATTTTTTAAGATATGTATGCTAGTAACAATAACTTCATAGAAGTCAAGCACACTAGTTTCATTTGCTTCTTTCAATACAACTGCTTCTATCCATCTGTTAATAATCAGTGGCAGTAAGAATCCACTTGTGTCCCAAACTAGATGGTGGAATAATCATTCTAATAAGTCCAATCCCCATTGCATAAAAGGTTGATTTGCTGAAATAGGATGAAGAGGAAGGGCTGCAAGCTTTTCCTTACTCTTGAAGAAGGAACACTTCTGACTCTTTTGACCCATGCATAACAATCTTTGAAAATACTTGGCCAATAATAACCTGCTTTCATGATTTTAAGAGTAGTAGTCCTTGGAGCATAATGACCACCTGATAAACCTTCATGGAATTCTTGCAATAATTTGTCAACTTGTGAATGTTCTACACATTTCAGAAGAACACCATTAATATCCCTTTTAAATAATATACCATCAATGAGTGCATAAGCAATAGCTTGTAACCGGAAATACCTCCTTTTTGTTTTATCCAAACCTTGGGGAAGAATACTCGCATGCAAGTACTGAATTATGTCTTGTGTCCAACTCACAGAAGATGGTATTTCGGCTGCTTGTGGCTGATTTATGAGTCCAAAACCAACAAGTTTCTTTGACTCCAAATCTGAAACTAAGTGCTCACATAACCCTTTTCTTTGGATTAGCTTTGTTACCTTGAAGTCTACGTCATATTCCATGACTTTTGTGATCCAACAAGCCCTCTTTTCATTCAGATCCTTGCTCAACAAAAATTCTTTCACACTTGGGTGAGTAACCATAACATGCATTCTATTATTAGAGAGCATATATATGAAATTCTTTAAGCCTCTAATAGCAGAAAGTACTTGCTTTTCCACAAAAGTATACTTCACCTCATAGTCATGTAGCTCCTTGTTAAAGAAAGCAATGGGTTGCTATAAATTTTCATCATTCAATTGAGTTAAGATCGCTGAAATTGTTTCAACCTTGCAAATGCATACAATATAAAATCCTTTGAAAAATCTGGATTTGCAAGTGTTGAAGCTTGAGCAATAACTTCTTTAATGGCCTCAAAACTGATTTTCCTTTCTTCTGTCCAACTGAAACTCATATTCTTTTTCAACATAGCAGTTAGAGGCTTTGATAAATATCTTTTCACAAAATTTATTTTACCCAAAAAGCTTTGTAGTGCTTTCTTGTGCTGAGGTAAAGATAAATCTAGAATTGAGCTTACTCTTTCTGGATCTATGGCTAAACCTTCTTTTGAGACCATGTGGCCCAAAAGTTTACTTTCATACACTGAAAAATATGCATTTCTTTGGGTTGAGAGAAACCCCATACTGTCTGCACCTTTCAAAAACTTGCCTCAGATGGCTCAAATGATCATTAACACACTTGAAAAAAAAGTAATGTCATCTAGATAAATCAAAACATTGACATTGATCAAACCTTGGAAAACCATATTCATGGCTCTCTGAAAAGTGGCTCTTGCATTAGATAACTCAAAATGCATCTTTCTGTAAGCATATGTCCCCCACTTAGCAGTGAAGGCTGTCTTGTACTGATCCTCTTCTTTTACCAATATCTGATTGTAACCACTGTAACCATCCAGAAGAGAGATCCTTTCTGCAACTGATATTGTTCTTAGAAATTGATTCATTGATGGTAAAGGATAATGATCCTTTAATGAAGCCCTGTTTAGATCCTTGAAATCAACACACAACCTTATTTATCCATTCTTCTTCCTCACAGGTACAAGATTTGCAACCCATGAGGAATGCTTGATAGGAAAGATAATACAAGATTCAATAAGCTTTGTTAGTTCATTCCTCATCAAAATTTCAATTTTTGGATTAAAAACAGGTGTTTGCTTTTGTCTTACTGGTTTGGAATTAGGCTCTAGCTCAATGGTATGTTGAGCTAATCCTGGAGCAAAATCTTTTAAATCCTCATACTTCCAAGCAAAAACATCAATGAATTCATTGCATAATTGAACTAAAGCTTGTTTTTCATCCAAATTACACAACTTACCATGCTTCAAAAACTTTCCATCGCTGATTGCTATGTCCACATAGTTTTATTTCTTTGTAGACATCCTCATCTTGTCTCTTTTCAGCTGATCATCGTTACTAAAAATACTCTCAAGGGTTACCAATCCTTGGGGCATCTTACTAATCTTTAATTGCAAGATTTGTTCACCATATTGCTGCTACAATTTAGATTGATTTTTTGAGGAAAATTCAGCTTCTTCCTAAATAAAACGTACAATCTGTTCATTATTCTCAAACACTTGCCAATTAGTATTGTTATTAGGAATTGATGGCCTTACAACCACCTTAATATGAGGCTGATTATTCTTTCTTTTCACTTCATTAGGAATATCAAAATCAGCCCCAACAGCTGCCAACCTTTCTGCTTGTTTATTCTCAGATCTAGGTATTGATTGAACATTTAATGCATCAAAATATTCTACAAGATCCCAAACTCTATGTCTATATGATTTCATCAAGGGATTCTTTGCAATGTTCAAATTTCTTACTTGATTTATGACCAACCAACTCACTGTCACCGGATACCTGCAAGTACTTAATTCCTTTCTTTTTAGCCCACTGTAAACTATGGATTAGTGCCTCATATTCAGCTGCATTACATGTACAACTAAACTGAAAACGTATAGAAGAATAATACCTTTGACCCTTTGGTGATATCAAAACATTACCTCCACCTGATCCATTCTTGCTTCTAGAGCCATCAAAATATAAACTCCATAATCCTGTATCAATCTCATCAGTTTTAACCAACAATGGTAAAAAAGCATCCTCTTGATGCATGCAATAAATTCCCAAACCAACATCCTTAATGTATGTTTCTTCAGCATATTTATAAGGATCAAAGCCATGATGGTTAGTTTCCCTCTCATCCAATAATAAATCTAGTATGCGCTCAGATTGGGTGTTTGGATCATGAACAACTAGATGATCTCCCTGGTCAAAAACAATACAATTCACACTGCATGCATTAGGCTCAATATGAAACTTATCAAGAGGCTCCAAATTAATTGTTACCTTCGTGCCATATCTTATTCTGAAGAATAGATAAGACCAGTCTGATGATAGATAACCTCCAATATTAGCTGTAAAATCTCTAGATAAACATAAAGCAAAGTATGGAGGTAGATCTACTACCATGATATCTTGTAAGATTGGAAGGCTTGGACATGCATGCAAGCATAGCTTCTAATCTCTGATTATACCAACTGTTTTAGTAGCCGTGCCAACCAACTGCAAAACCCGTTTGTCATGTGGCTCCTATTTGAGTCCGAGCTTATCTATAATCTGCTTAGGCATAACTGTACTACTAGCACCACTGTCAACCATGCAATTATGGACCAAGTAATCACCAATAATTAAAGAAAGGTAGAAAAAAGGAGGCTTACCAATCCTTTTTACCTGAAAATTAGCCTTAGAGGGCTGATCTGTATTGGCAAGCACTATACTAGTTTTATCTGAATGAGCCTCTGTCACTGATAGCTTGGCCAACTCATCTTATAACAAGCTCTTTTGACCCGTAATAGTCAACGTATCCCACATGGATAAGTGATTATGCTAAAATGTAATCTAAATGCTCCGACAACAGTAAATAAATGAACAACGAAATACTGAAATAATACCCAAGCAACTAAGTAATTAAAATAATGAAACCCTAGGTATAAAGAGGGTTAGAAGAGCCTTAGTTGATTCAAAGAGGTTGCTGGACTGTGTCACAGTGGAGACCAACTGAACAAGAGTGGAAGAACCTCCCACAAAAGCCCGAAAAAATGCAGATCTGGGTGATTTAGCTGGATTGAGGCGCCCTGGAGAAGGATGGGGGCACCCGGGGCACTCTGGTCTGGTTTTTGGGCACCCTGGTTTGTGTAGATGCTCGGAAAACCTCCTCTGATGTGTTGCAAGAGGTTTGCACTTTTTTGCCTTTTGTTGCGTGTATGTCGGTGTAAGATCGTCGAGGTCGCTGTAAACCTGCAATGAAGAAAGCACCTACAAAACCCTCAAATAGACATCAAATCCTAAAAAAGAAAGATGCAAAATGAGGAGTCAGACTGTCCTCAACTGCTACAATGATAGACTTACTACAGAGCGCTGCACTACATCTCAGACCCAATGTAGTTCTCTATGTGTGTGTGTGTGGAATTGTGCCCTGGGTTGCTCTTGTGCGTGTCGCACTTTGTGAGTAAAAGAAGCTAATGTAGAATGTAAATAATGTATGCATGGAAACAATAGACTCCCCTCCTATGAAGTGTGATGCAGAAGAACCAGCCTTTGTCCCTTGTGATGGAGCGAGATGGATGCAAATGGAGCTTTAGATGCCTTGATGGATGCAACCTTAGGTGGTGATAAGTCCTGCTTAGTGCTTGGTCCTTTATTATGATTACATAATTTTATATTTATATGATTCCTTTGCTTGAATTTCATAATTAACCCCGAAAAGGCCGACTACCAAAAATATAAGATGCTCAAATGACTAGAAAAGACCCAAAAAGTGTGACCAAAGTGTAAAGAGGACAAGGGCAGGCGCCTCGAGGGAATGGGGGCACCTATCGCTGGCGTTCTGGTTGGGCGCTGGTGTCCAGAATGACAAATACCAAAAGGTGAAAAGGAAGACTGAGCAAGTAAGAGTGCAATATTGAAAGCAACAACATAAAAGAAAGAAAGGTGGCCAAAGACATGGGTTAATCATTCCTTTTTGTACTTAGGAATCATGTAAATAGTAGTATGTAATCAAGACTAAATAGTTACCTACAGTGTGTGATTTTGTGTCTACAATAAGCTCACATGAACTTTCTTCATCTGATTATGATATCAAGGGAAGAGCTGCCCCCTTTTGCTTGACTTTTTGGAACACTTTCAGCCTCTTTGTCCTGATTCTTTTGTGCTTCCAAGCTGACCCTTCTGAATCTGATTTTTTCCCCCTTTTTCCTCATTGGGGACAACAACAACCTTATTAGTATTATCAGGAAATAAAAAAGATGAACCATGCAAATTATTTACCTTTGTGGGTTCCCCCACTGCTCTTCTTTTGTATACCCTTGTATTAGCTGCATGTTGATCCTCTTGTTGCCAATTCACCAAATTTGCCTCTAATGGCTTTGGTGCTTCTTTAGAATCCCCTTGAGGAAGAGCCTCAATTGCTGAAAGCCGTGGAATCATCCCTTGTGCAATCAAAGCTTGATTTAACATCCCATTAGCACAAGAAAAATGATCATACAAATGATTGCATGGAGCACACCAAAAAGGTTCCCGAATTAGATTAGTCTGCACTGGAACAAGATCCATAGATGTAGAAGGAGCATTGAGATCAACTTTAATGGATGGTGGACCTTGATATAGAGGCCTACCTGTAGGATATGCTGGATATGAAGGTCTAGCAAATTGGAAAGGAGCCTAATATGGTCTGTAAGGTTGAGTAAGTTGTCTCTCAATATATACGAATTTATTTCCAAAAGTTTGCAAAATACCTTTTATTTCACTCAACTCAGTGGGCTGATTCGGATTAGTAACTACTTGGTTAGCTGCTGTTGGAATTGGGTTTATAGCTGAAGGCTAAAGCTGGTGGTTGAATAGTTGGAAAGATAGGCATGGGGGGTCTAGGTGCAATTTTGCCAGCTTGTATGAGGTTATTTTCAGTTCTAATAGCTAGATCAAAGGCAGTGGGGATTGAGTTATCCCCCATGGATTGAATTAGGACACCGATATCATTGTTTAAGGATCTCAAAAAATACAAGAATGCATGCTCTGTTGTAAGCTTGATGGCACTGGGAATTCTTTCCCAAGTTCTCTGGAATCTCAAATTAAAATCAGCTTTGAACTCTTGAGGGACTCTTTTGATTGTGCTCATTTGCTCAATCAGGGATAGGTGATTGGATTTGTCCTCAAATTAGTTACAAAGGGTTGTTCCTAATTGATTCCAAGTATTGATAGAATTAATAAGTAGATTTGTGTACCATTGCAAGGCTTTATCTTTCAAGGAAGTGACAAGAAGTCTCAAGGCTACATTCTCTTGAGTTATATTATAAACTGAGCAAAGATTTGCAAGATCTCTAATATGCTCTACAAGAGTGGTTTTAGTTAGATTGGTAAAGAAAGGTAAACTCTTCAATGCGGAGGCAAGGATATTATTGTATACTGTGAGATTCAAGGGGCTGACATCATTAAAGGTCACAAAAGCTTGATTTCTAATAACCATTAGGAAATTTAGAACAAGAAGTTGTGGGATTTTGGGCAATTGCTTTAGCTTGTTAGCTCGAGAAAAATATGGGGAAGATCTATGAAATATGCTTCTTTAATAAGAATGTAAAGGTAGCTGAATAAAATCAAATGGTATACCTTTAGCTTTTGACCTCGTGGTTACTTATGACATTATCTTTTACTAGTCTGCAACCAATATGTCTGTGAAAACCCGAGGAGTTGCTAGATGCTGATTTTTGAATACTTTATGCTCTGCAAACTGCTGAACCAACATCAATTCTTTGAATACTTAGTCCCATCAGGTGTGCTAGAAATTCTTGTCACCCAAAAGTTGCACCCTGATAGAGAATGGTGTATGTACTCGCTTATGTTGCCAAAATTGGAACACCTCAAGGTTGTGGGTAACCTATGGCTGAGGTGAACCTTTAGAGAGGGCTGGTTCCCTTGTTAATCACCTAAAAACTAAAACTTTGACAAGGAAACAGGAGAAGGAATGCGGGAAAATGATACACCAGTAATTAAACACATGCATATAACTCTGCACATAGGGAAATCAAAGATCCATACACCTGCACAACTCTAAGCTATTTTATAGAATTAAATTCAAGGGTTTAGGAGAAAAGGACAACAGTAGAGGGAGTAATTTCCACATTTAGACAATATAATACCCTGTTAAACATAATGAAAACTCAGAAAACAACAATATGAGAGGGAAAAATGGAGCTTTTTTATTTAGAGGTGCAAGTACAAGGCTAGGATTTCCAAAACAAAACAGCCCACAATGTGTATGATCTTTTTACAATAAAAATCACCCTATACGGACTGCTCTATGCCCATAATAGACTACTCCAACTTTCCAGAATAGACTGCTGTTCTTTTTTTATTATTTATTCCTCCTTGCTACTGGCACCAAACTCTAACTGCGGTCATCTATTTTTATATTTATTTATTTATACTCATGCAACCCTTGGCGCCAATACTAGAACTGAAGCTCCTTTTAATTTATTCAATTAACTACTTCCTTCTCCTTTTGGCGCAGATATGAATGGGGACAGCAATCTTTTTTTTTATATTTATCTCTTTCTTCACCTTTTTGCATGGGGCAGAAGTTCCTTTTGTCTTATTCATTCATTTGTCTCTTCCTCATGCTTTTTTCTTATTTGTTATTTGTCTATTCCTCATCCAAGCTTGGCGCAGACTCTAGGAACAATAGTTTGACTTATTTATTTTATTTTATCTCTTCCAATCTTTACTTTTGGTGCAGACTTCAGGGACAACTATTTTTTTTTATATTAATTCCTTCAACCCCTTTTGGTGCCATATACCAAATCAGATTGCTGCATACATTAGTTTATTAATTTTCTTATCTATCCTTCTCCCTTTTGGCGCATCAAATAAAAACAGCCCGCTGCATGCTAAATTTAATAAATTCCATTCATGCACTTATCCCTTTTTGGCGCCAAGGATTAATGTAGAACAGTTACTAATTTTAATAAAACCCCTTCTCTTTTATTGGCACCATGTCTATTTAGAGCAGCAACATGCTTAAACATAGAACAAGAGTTTGCTTTTTTAAATCATCCATTCATGCACTCCTAAAAATAGAACTGAACTTCTATTTTTAGCTCTTCTATTTACCTTTTCCTTGTCTCCCTTTAGCGCATGGGCTATTTTTAGCACCAACTATTTTTAGCCAATCATTATTTTTAGCGTGGAAAATATGGTAATAGGAGCTTAATACACTATTTCACTTTCTTCTTCTTCAAGGACTATGGTAATGTTTTGGTGATCCTTGACAAAGGTGGTCAATGGTGGGGGAATAGTCAATATGACTTGTTGAATGAGTGGAGCACCAATAGTTGGTGGAATGGGAGGAGATGATGAAATTAGTGGAATGTGAACTAGGATCTTCTTACACTAGTTACTGTGGGACCCTGAAAAATAACAAAAGAAATACCTTGAGAAATTTGGGTCACGATAAAAGCAGTGGTGGTAGTGGCACATAGAGAAATTGAAGGAATATGTGAAGTCCTTGGGAACAATGGGATAGCTGAAATTGTGGTGGCAGGCCCTTAGGGCAACATTATAGCCTTCAGGGACACCTCGGAGAAATCTAAAAGCGTAGAAACTCTTGGTCTAACTGACACTTGTGACGAAGAAGTATGAACAACAAAAGACACAATGGACATAACAATAGGGGAAGTAGGTCTTACCACATTAGAGGGCGTAGAAAGGGAGTCACCAACCTTTGAGGGTCTTAGAGACAATCCTTGTAAAACCTATACTAATTGGTGGTTGGTGCAATAATCCTGTATTCCTCAATTTCCTTTTTACCCCATCATCATTTTCAAGGTTGATATGGAAATGATTATCCTCAAACCATACATGGCTATAACCTAGAGATATCTTCCCCGCCAATTATGCAATAAGTGTTCTGACTATACCCACTAGATCCCATGCTTGTATTTTCCTTTCTCAGGAAGGTTGAAAGAGGGCATGTGAGAGGAAAACCTTTGAACTTCTGGCCTTGTGTTAAACTCAATGTCAACCAGCATGAATGGAATAGAATGACATGATTTCTGGGCTCTTAAGTTAGAGCAGCCACCCATTCCATTAAGAAACTGATAAGCCATATCTGTGGCAGCCTGTCTGTCTAGAAAATAATAAAGTAACTTAGTGGGGGCAATGAAGGTCCCTTCAATCTTGAATTGTGTACTCATAATACCAATGGGCACCAATTTATTTGATTGACTTTCTCATAGACTCAGATAGTCTTGGCATGGTCTCTCCATTGATTGCTTTATATATGGGTAGATAAAAGTGGAGATGGAATTCTTGAATATCCCGCTAATTGTTATGAACATGTAACTTGCCAAATAACATGTGAATGGGGGCATTTGAATGGTGAGGCCACTTTGGAAAGTCTGAATGTTTGAAATCGATCATGGACAACAAACATCCACCAGATAAGACAACAAGCATAAGTTGTAACCCTGTTGAGCTGCATCCCATTTCTGTTGTAAATTATAGGAAATAATTTCCCCATGTGAAGTTTTCTCAGTCTTCAAAGCAATCTTTCCCAACTAAGGGATCCAAAGCTTGTTCACATAATCAACACGAGACACCCTATACAATCCTAATTCCATTCGTAAAGTGTGCAACTAGGTAGTCCATCTTAGATCTCTTCTTCCACCTATCAAAAACAAGACTCTAATCCCTTGGGACACCCAGTAAATCACACTCATTTGTGCATTCATCAGATACCTCTTGATTGTAAATCAAATCAGCTTATAGGATTTTAGACAAGTCTTGAAAAATACTTCAAGATACTAGAGCCACTACTTGATAGAATGGAGAAGAAAAAAATCCATCTTTCATTGTGCATTCTTGAAAAGATCAGTACAAGGGATCACCTTTGGTTTATAAATGGCCTTATGAAGTCTAGAGTCAATGATTTCTCTTAAATGCGACCCTTTCCTTCTCCTTACAGGTAATTCCCCCCCCCTTCCCCGATTCCCTCTCACTGCCCTCACCGTACCATCTAGAAGTTTGATGAAGGTGACCTAGGAGACTTCTCTTTTCACCTTCATCAACTTCTTCTCCCTACACCCCAATTTGCCTTACTCTCCTCTAATGTGATGTTTGCTACCCTTTCCTCCGCCATTCGTGATGCTGCTCAGTGTTCCTTCCCCCACTTCACTCCCACCCTTCCATCTATGAGGACCTGTCCCATGAACTAGTGGTACGATGATGACTACAAAGGTCTTCACTGGCAGCTTCGCTTTGCTTTCACACATGCTCTCCCCTCCTTCCCGTCTTTCAAGTCCGACTTCCGCCGTTTCCTTCTCCACAAGAAGCGCACCTTCATTTCACGCCGTCGTTTTGAGCTCTGTACTTCTCTTATACATTCCCCTAAACGTTTCTGGTGTACTATTCTTCCCCGTCATTCCTCTCTACCCCAGGACCTACCTCCCAATTCCATGTTCACACATACTTCCACCCTTTATGATATTCCTGGCTAGCCCCGAGATCCAGGTGGTTTCCCCTTCTCCTACCTGCCAGATCTTTACTTACACAAATGTAAAGAAAGCCATTTTAGCCATGAACAGTAGCAAGGCAGTCGATGGGGAGGGCTTCCAGGCTAAATTTTTCAAACATGGCTTGGACACCCTTAACAACTACCTGGTTGATCTCTTTAATCAGGTTGTTTGTACATGCTTTCCGAAGTCATGGTCCCATCATATCATTCACCCCATCCACAAGTTGGGTCCCACTTCCGACCCGAATAACTACAGGACGATCGTGGTTGGCCACACGTCTCCAAGCTCTATGCCACGGTCCTCCTTTCCTCTCTTTCTTCTTCTTTTGTTGTTTGGTTGACCCCATCATGCCCCCCTTCTGGCACCTCTTGCATTATACTGTAAAGTCCCATTGACCTACTTTTGTGGTCATTCATTGGACATTAATAAAATTAGCTTATCTTTATCTATAATTCTCATTTGCTGCTATCATTCTTTTACCCACAAACATAGAGTCTATGTTCTCTACTTCATAATATACCTCATCGTAAGATTTAAGGGGTGTCACGAAATCTCTAGTGAAGGTATTATCCCTAAACTCTTAGGGAGGTCTTAAAGAAGTAGATGTAGATGCTTTCTTCTCGGAGGTCGTTCCTTGGCTGGTTAGAACACTTGCTAGACTTGGGGAATCATTGTTAATCTTTGATTACCTTGGGGCTCTAGCTCTGTGAATGTGGGAACTTTGTAAGTGGTCGCTTACAATGAAACCATGTATTCACTTATGAATGACCAAAACCATCCAAATAGAACTTATCAATATTTTGCATTGATTATGATTGCTTTACAGGCCATTATTTGTTATTCCCAATTCAAATCCAGGCAGCTACTGTCAATTCGAAGATATTCAAGTCATTTCACCTTGTAATACTTAATAGCAAATAGCGGTGCATTGTGAAGTCCGATAGTGTGCAATTCGTGGCCTTTTTAAATTTTGGTGAATCTAGACCGTCCACATGGAAAAATACCAGAGTCTTGCAGTTCAAGGAGCCTTGAAGAATGTGTCTTTAGGCCTTTTGAATTTCTTCATTTGCAGCAATGTGATTGGTCTGTGGTACTTACTCGGCGTTTCACAGTGACGAAGTCTTTTAAACAACTCATGCTTTTCCTTGAGACATTAATGGATTCGGTGAACCATGAACCATGAACCATCCACGTGGCAAAATCTTGGTGATTCATGGCCTTGGGAGTATTTGAACTTTGGGGTCACTTAGTTAAAACCATACAGAGAACAAGGCATCGAGATTAGCCCACGTGGCAGCTTGTCAAAGCCTTGAAGTCCTAGAGTGATTTGAATATTTGGAAGCCTTGTAAAGCATTGAACCAAAATAGGATGCCCTGAGTGGTTCGTGTGGTAGTCTCTCAGCATCTCACAACTTTTAGGTGATCTTTATAGTTTGGTTAATCCTGCACACAGTATTTGATACATGGTGAAAACACTTTTAAACAAATAAAAGACTTTGAAATATTTTAAATAGCTTATGACATTGAAAAATAAGGAACCGCAAAGTGTATTTTATTTGGAGATCATGAGTGGTCCACGTGGCACTTCTACGCAGTCTTAAATTCACTGGGAGATTGTGATTTATATTTTGTCAGATTTGCTTCACAAAGGGGCTTCAAAGGGTCGTATAAGGTATGATTTTTAATTGAAAGTCTAAGGCTCGCATCCCTTATCAAATGAGTTTTACAAGTGGTCAAATAAAATATTTTGAGGGGGCTCTATTCAAAACAAGGTCACAACATGAAATAACCCCCTTGGATGCTTAGTGAAACTCTTGTAAAATAACCTTGAAAACATCAAGTTTTAATTTCTCTTCTTCCTTTTGATTTCAATTGACACAAGAATTTTGTCCTCCTAAAAGATGAATTCTGTGGGTGCACTAAATATTTCAAAATTTCAAGAGGGTCCCTTTTTCTAGAAGAAAGGGGGGCGTGTTGGTGACAACAGATAAATTCCCTTATCCAGACCACAATGATTACATAGTTATAAAGAAATGTATTTGAAGACTGTAAATGGGTTTCAAGGCTTCAAAATGGGTTGAAATCTTCTATCTATCTGATTTTCAGATGAACAGTGGTTTGCACACACCCCCGAGATCACAAATGGCATTGAGTTGAACAATATACCTATCCTTGGGGTCCTAATCCTAGTTTTGACATTTTCTTTGTGCTTGTGCTCATTGGCAGAATATATAGCTGCCATATCTAATTCTATGGTATATAGATATTTGATTGTATCAAATTCAGAATGACTTAATTGAATGAAAAAATCACTGCAATACTTACAGATTATAGCACTTTTCTTGTGCAGCTTGTTTTTTCCAACCAGTTGTACTTCGTGACGACACTGCTCACAGCTTATTGCCAGATAGCTAAGTGCTGTGGCCTGCAAACTATCTACAGGAGGATTGTCTGCTCCTTTCTGTACTTGATAGCCAAATTGATCCCTATTTTTCTTGTACTGACTTCAGGTTGTAAACCCAAATATGTAACATATGATGTGTACAGGAATCATCTTAGACTTAATCTGAAAACTGGGTCTGTAACACTACCTATCATAAAAACTCATTTGGTTATATAAATGTAGAAGAGTCAGTTAAGTAATGGATAGCTCTAAAGAGCGTACTTCTGAGAAGGAAAAGAAGTAGATACTAATACATACAACTTTAATGGTGGGGTTTATGCTTTGTTTGTTAATGTTTTAAGACGTTTTGAAGTATGCAATCCGAGGCTTAAGACAAACAGATGCAAGGCATGCAGAAACTCTAGATAATGAAATTATTTTACCTAATACCAGTGTTACCTAAGACTCCGGGACAGCGGGACGCAGGGACGGAGTTTCCGGGATGGCAAAAAATTTCCAAAATTTCGGGACGGCGGGGGGACGGCTATTAAAATAATATTAAAAATTATAAATATTAAAAATATACAGATAAATTTAAAAAAATTTATGAATAGCAGTTCGTATTTATATATCAGTCCACCAAATGCATACAGTCCACGTCCAGACGTCCATATTAAAAACTCAGAAGCATACATATAACTATACTAATGTTATATGCCCATATAACTTTTAATATTAATATGTATGTTGCTGGTTTTCATAGCATGTTGTGACAGTCCACCATGTGCATTTGTGCTCGAAAATTTCTGTATTCATATATCACTCTTGATTCTTAATATGTCTTTGTAATACAATACAATCGGGTTATGATTAACGGATAAACGTTTTTCAAGAGAAAACAACAAAGAAATTAATTTTAAAAAAATATTTAAAAAATAAAAATAAAATAAAAAAAATCCAGGAGTCCCTGAAACATCCCGGGCACATCCAAACATCCCCAATGTACCCAAAAAAGGGGGACGTCCTCAAAATGTTCCCTGATATTCAGGGATGTCCCGGGGACGTACCCCCTTTTTCCCGCCTTTTAGGAAACGTGGTCTTCCCCGTCCCGCCGTCCCCAAAATGTCTGGGATGTCTGTTTTTTAGGGGGGATGTGTCCCCGCGTAACACTGCCTAATACGTGGATGGAAATTCTCTTTTCAAAAGTTATCTCATTTACATGCTTGCCAATTGTTAATTGTTATATCATTTAAACATTTGATTATCATATCTGGGTCTTTTTGAGGAGATAATTCTTGTGAATGAAAGTTTCGCACTTGTTTTCCATGTCTCAAAATGTGGTGAACTGATGAGCCAAAATCTCTATTTCAAGATGCATGGATGGAAGTGAGCAACACCACTTCATATGGACCCTTAAATCTATATTCACATAATCGTGACTCCTATAGACACTCTTGTGAAGTGGTTGTGCTAAAATAAATTAGATGTAGGTTCAGTAGCTTTGAAAGGCCTTTTACTCCTTTTTCAGGTGGATGAGCGTGCTGTTCTCAAACATTTTGATTGGCCTGAGAATAAAGTTGATGCCTTGAGGGAAGCAGCATTCGAATATCAAGATTTGCAAAAGTTGGAGTTGGAAGTTGCTTCCTATGTTGATAGTCCAGCAGTTTCTTGTGATACAACCCTTAACAGAATGTTATCTTTACTCGAACTGTAAGATCCTATAACTTCATTAGTTTCAGCTTTTAATTTCTTAAGTAAATTTCTCTTAAATCAGACAAGGTTTAAAAGAAAATGAAATCGTAAAAACTGAGGTAAAGAAGGATTTTTGTTTCTTTAGGTATGTTCATTTTTTGGCCTCTTTGCTTTGAGAATTAATACTTTATCATGTCCTCTAGCTTCTCAAGAATCAAAACTACGTAGCAAGATGAGTACCAATAATAGCATTTTGGGGAAACACACGTCTCTTATCTCTATTATGATAGTATCTTTCTGATTCATGTCAGTTACCATGCAGAGTCGAGAATAATGTGTATGGACTTCTACGCACACGGGATATGGTCATTGCTCGCTACAAAGAGTTTAATATTCCTACTTACTGGCTGCTTGATTCTGGCCTTGTGGGCAAGGTATGCATTGCCTGGAGTACATTAACTATTGCCTCTCTTGTGAAGAAAAATGTCATGAGAAGGATAAAAACATTATGAAAAAGTATCTTCATGTGTTGTTTTCTTATTTCAATATCTAAAAGATAAATTACTTGAAAGTTGACAGTGCCCATTCTTCTGGCATTATTTTGCTTCTTTTGCCCAATTTCTAGAGTTTTTAATAAATTATTAGTTTTACTTTTAATGCAAGTGGCAATTGACTAAGAACATAGAATGGATCAACATTTGTGTGGCTTTATCTGGGAACACATATCTTATAAAACTTACACCTTTGGAACCTCTCTTTTGCATCCTAATTTTATTTATCATTTCGTTTGTGACTTGTTTTTAATCACAAAAGTTTTTTATATCTTCTATATGGGTGTTTGTATGCAGAGATAACCAGAATTAGTGCACTTAACTCGGGATTTCTTTAACTAGCAGTTTAAATTCCTGTCCAGGGAGAAGATATCCATACTACATGTTAGTTTATTGTATAAATTTTATATCACTTATGTGCACTCTCTCTTGCACACACACACATACGTTAAGATTGCATACTTATCAGCTCACACCATCAATAAATAAAATGGTTCAGAAACAAAAGTCAATCTGCAGTTTCAGAAGTAATGCTTCAATTGTAAATGTAACTTTTAAATTGATCCCTAAACTGCTCCGGCGGGATGGTAAACAGTTTCTAGCCCCATGAGTCATCTATTCCTAGTGAATTTCAAGAGGAGAATGTCCAAGGAAACTGATGTTTCTAGCAACTAGCTTAGCTAACCTACTATTTGGCTGAATTTTTCATTGAAGTTCAGTTCCGTTCATTCCTCATACTAATTCTTGATATTTCTGTTTCTTGTCACCATCACATTTCATGTCATATCTTAGAGATGTCCATCCAAGTTTATAACTGGGATTGGAAACTGACCACCTTGTTTATTCTTTATATGCACCTTTTCCCACAGTTACTTATTTTGTACTTATAATTGTTTGTGCAATTGGATAACATGTCATTGAAGAAAAGTTAAAATGGTGGCAATGATTTAAGTTAAACCGTCAGCCATCAATCCTAAGATCCCCAGCAACAAGTAAAGTAAAAATTTGAGTTAACATTAAAAAATTAGTTAGAAAGAAAGAAATTCTATATTAATGTGGTCAAATGACCAGACTAGGTCACTTGGACTTGAAAATACATTTGCTTAAATTACAAAAGTACAATGTTGTAAGTAACCCTCGGTGCTGAAAGATAACTGAACTCCAAAACAAGGCAAAGATAACTAGAGGGTTAAAACCCAAACCATATGATCCAAGTACATAAAAAATAACAATGCATGGGAAAGATTGCTTGGTGAAATGAAAGGAGGAGCTGTTGAGTACCAAAGCTGGAGACAAAGACTGGAAATTAGTTCTGTCATACTTCTGTAGTAAGGCTTGGGCTAGAAGAGCCAATGGCATCATCATTGACCACCCTCAAAGAGCCAATGTAGAATCAGATAATGTCCATAGGGGAATGTTAAGGGCTATGGGTTCATGATGGACAATCATATTAGGAAGTGGGGTGCTCCCCTAGAGCCTGTCCTAACATCCGAGGTTGATGAATGTTTAAAGGTAGATAAAATGGCTAGTAATGCTGCCTATCCCTTTGACCTGGGCTGAGAAGTGGCAGAAAATAATATTTAACCAAGGGGATAAGTGAAGATAAAAGGTAATAATTAAGAGAGAAATCACTTCATGCCAGTGATAAATGAATTATAAATTCATCTCAGTTTTTCTTGTATTTCTCCTTTTGTGAAGAAAAATCTTGTACAGTTTTACTCATGTAGCCAACTTTGTTTAATAAGCTGCTGAATGTTCTGCTATGTTTTTAAGGATATTGTTTAGGATTTTATTTCATTATAGCGATAATAATTGAGAGATAAATACCCATCTTTTAAGAAAATTCCCCAAGCTTCTTCCATCTTCTTCTGCAACGAACACCCCCACCCAATTCAGCAATGAGCTGTCCACAGCAGACGAAGGCTGAGTGGCCCCAAAACCAGATTCCTTATGAAGAGGCCATGGCCTCATCCACTACCTCCCCTCTTCCATTACAATCCAGCCCAAACAACAGAAATACAGGATCAAATGAAACGAATCCAAACTTCAATTATAAAGCCGCAGTCTCCATTGGAACATCACCAATCTGTGAAGTACTACAGAAATATATGCATCATCATGCCCATAGATGCATAACTTGGCCCAACTTTTCCACAATGAAAGAAAATGGGTGCATAGATAGGATTCAAAACTCTTAGGATTTCGGTGCAAGAAAACTGAACCCATCAGATTTACGAGATATCTGTTAAGTATGATGCCAATATGGGCATTGATTTTTACTAAAAAGTACAAGTTATTTGTGTTTTTGGTGTTTAGGAGTTGTTTGAAAAATTGTAAAAATATATTTTTAGAATTCCATTTCTAGTCTGGAAGTGCCAGTTATAGTGTAGCTCACTGAATGTGCACTTAACTGAGTTTGAATCATTATCCATTCATCCATAAAAGGTGGGGTGCCATTTCTATGTTTAGATGACTAAATTTAGTCTTATCTTGATCCATTTCTATTAGTAGAAGAGATTGGGGCGCCTAGGTTCATTGGAATGCATGATAGGTGTGCTTGTATCCCTTAAACTAATTTTTGTTTCTTGCATGTCGACCATATATTAGTAGTGGATGATATTTGTCATCTTGAGTCTAGTTTTAGTCTTATTTAGTTGACTTTAGTTCACTTAGGAGGTGCATGATTTATTGTTAGTATTTTACATTTTCATGCGAGTTGAGACAAGTCTTATTGTAATGGCTATATTAGCCTTGTTTATTGTTTAATTATTTTAATGCGAACTAAGGAGAATTTTTACGAGTGGTTGAACTTTTTGTAATGTGTTTAGCTTTGATTTTATTTGCAGGTATTTTATTATACATACCAACAAGCTTTGGATTCATTATGTGGAGTTATACAGTGCATATTTTGTCATCAATCTCACTTACAAGCAAACTAAACTAGTTTAATTGCTAGTAATTCTAGGTAAGATTGGATCATCACTACCTTCCTTTAGAGAGTATTTCAGATCTGATTTGCACTCCTACATCAAAAACCTTCTATATCTTGATGATGTCTAAAGGCTACGTCATGGTTGTCTTTGTAGACCATTTTTATAAATAAATGTTATTGATGTCGATGCTTGTTGGCGGTAGGTTGTAACAACTCGATGTGCGGTTGAGTGGTTATGTCAACTGCTAACTTTTGATCTTGACATTTAAATAACTTGTTGTATGTTGGGGTAGGGGTGTTGGGTATCAAGTCCTCCCTGTATTAAGCACCGCCTGTGAATAAAGCATTGATTACTACCATATTCTTCTATGTTGTAATGTGGTGTGTAAATACTATTCTGTAATTGATATTCTTTCGTGCTGGTGCTAGAATGTTTGCTATGAAACTGCATTACCAAAGAATATAAATCAAAGAATAGTTAACACATCCCACATTATAGGTTATAGCATAAAAGAATATGATAGTTGTCAATGCTTTAGTCATAGGTAGTGATCATTATAAGTTGTTTGGTGCAAGGAGGACCTGGCAGTCAGTGCTCCTACCCCTACATATAACAAACTATTTAAATGTCAAGATACAACAGTTAGTGGTCGACACAACCGCTCATCTGAACATCAAGTAGTTACTATTTACTACCAACACGTATTGGTCTATAGTCCCCTCCACAAAGCAAAAAAGGAGATAATGCCTCTCAAGGAGGCTCTTGGCTCCCGAAGTAATCTGGCCTATTTATAAAATCCGAAGTACTAATCACTTGCTAGCAATCTTGTGGAGGCGCTACCCAATGACCCATTTGATAGTGCCAGTATGGGTCAGGCTTCTATTGCAACCAAGAGAATATTGGCATGATTCCCACATGAGGTAAATAGGAACAACTATAGGAAAATACGTCATTGTTTCGAGTTCACCAAAAATCCTAGAGTGCTAAACTATGCCAAGTTACCCGCATCAATACTGACTTAGACAAGTCATTTCTAGATAAATTAATCTTTGACATGGCAGGAGTGAGTGAGAGAAACCTTTGGACTATAAGAATATCCCCATCAGATGTAGAATCTGCCATGAGCATGGGCATTTAGCTAGACTTTGTCCAACACAAGAGTGACAAACCATGCAATCACAAGAAGAAATAGAGAAAAAGTCCAAGAAACAAGAGCATCAAAATGCATCCGTTCCAGCAGGTTTAAAACAACAAGGCATAGAGAAAAAGTCCAACAATCCAACATCTATTTTTAATGTTTTACAATGCCCCCTGGTCAAAGCAATCTGGAAGGAGTTTACTGGTTCTTTTGGTAATAAAGGCTTTCAAAACTATTGAGCAAGCTCTTAAAAAATAGATACACATACAAATGGAGATTTGAATCCTCAAGTGTATGGCCTGACTTACTCCAGGTATTATAATATGGCATCTCTGGAAAAAGTTTTATCCTCCAAGATTTAATGGCGAGTTCACTGCTCTCCTTAAACTGATTTGAATGATAAAGGAAAACATTCAAACTATAGCTATGATTCATTATTCCAATCAATTAGGAGTACTTGACTCTACAAATATGATTGATTAACAAATAGTCAAGGGCTGGAATATTCCGCTCCACCATAAAATGCAGTGGGTCACTATAAAGTCAAATGCCAAATGGGACCTCCAAAAGATTGGTACAAAATGAATTTTTGATGGAGTATCAAAAAACAACCACGTTTAAGTAGGCATCGGAGGGATTATCAGAGATGAAAAAGAAATACCTATTTTATGTTTTTGCCTACATGAAGGATATTAGTAAGAACTTAGAAGACAAGTAATATGGCTGAATTGATAACTCATCATAATGGACTTATTCTTGCAATGAAATTTGGGATCCACGAACTGCAGATAGTGATGGTACTGTAGCGGAGTTGAACAAAATAAACACAATAATAGTATATTGTATTGCGTTATTACAATGGCTATTATATAGCCATGGAGGTAGGCAAACTACCTCCTACAAACCAGGAAACAAATAACCCGTTTATAAAATTACGGGTATAACAATTTAACGGTTAACCAACCAAACTCATTTACGTAAGCACTAATAAAGATATTTCCTAACATTCCCCCCCTTAGTGCGAACATGGTAGAAAAACATCCACACACTTGTCTGCAATATGATCACCCCTGTGAAACATGTCCTACAATGTGACTCATGATCTTGATCAAAAGAAAGGCTCTCTCCTTCCATGGTTTTAATTAGGCTTACCACAAACCTTGACGCGAATAGGCCCCATCAACTGTCCACTTGGTGTGGTTTTCTGGATCCTCCCAAAAACCCTTTCAAGATCCATGAACTGACTTACTATGGTACTTTTGTTCGCCACTATGCTTGTACATCAGGGAATTATATATG
The DNA here is from genome assembly GCA_019776745.2 of Taxus chinensis. Classification (NCBI taxonomy): domain Eukaryota; kingdom Viridiplantae; phylum Streptophyta; class Pinopsida; order Cupressales; family Taxaceae; genus Taxus; species Taxus chinensis. Next base: position 889,285,027 of record CM034147.1, on the reverse strand, counting down.
AATCACAACTTGCATATTACAAAATTGCAGAATAGAACATATACTGGAAAGAGATTTCACATTACTTCCTCTAAGAATCACAATGTTCTTAATTGTAACCACTGTTGTCGATCGTTGCCACTTGATCTCAAACAACATAAGAAATTGCCACTGCCACTGGAAGATGCCTTTGACTTTAGTCATTTTGGGCACAGAATGGAAATGGAACATTGGTGTCATGTTCCCCCCCACAATGTGAAATTTCCATACACGAACGCTGAAAAGCAAACTGTATCGAAGACATACAACTGACCGGATCTTGCTAGTTAGATCTTGTTGCACATGGTCACCATTGCAAGTGAACGTATTCACAAGCGAACCATCTTCCAACGAAGTATGGCAGTAAGAGGATCACGTCAGTCAGAGGATCATTGATAGTCATTTGCGCTCCAACACAACTATTTTCTAGCATCCAAAACCATACAAAACAGGAACAATGAAAAACACAACAAAATGTGCCACCAAACCTTGATGCGGCCTTGTCGTATGTGACTGACAAGAGGTCGCTGATTGACCTCCAGCCTCTTGTGCCTCTGTCCTCCATTTAATGATGCTGCTACCTCAGTGGAATGTGACCATGAAGTAAAACGATAATGACAATAATCGACTTTTGGACGAAGAAAGTAATATTTAATTACTTTCTAGACCCTTTTTTAAAAAAAAAAAATATCGTGACACTACAATAATGACAAAAAGACTTTTGACATTAATATTTTGAAATATCCTATAGACATAACATTAATAGAGACTTATGACACTAACAAAAATGACACATGCTATGAAATATGTGCTTGACAGAGTACTTACGGCTGTTATCCACACATGCACATAGTGACACTTGGAACGCGTTGAACAAGCTGGTGTATCAAGTTGAGTTTTCAACTGGGCAGTGGAGAAAGACTCCAAAGATGAGAATTGTAACTTCACATTATCCACGGATCAGAAAATTTTCACTATAGCACATTGGCGTAGTGCATGTGCACACTTGGGCAACATAGAATGATGGTAGTGCCAATATTAATCCTCCACACCTTGGCTTGGTTCTCAATTAGACAGGTGAGCAAATTGTATGAGAATCTACATTCATAAATATATGTAAATGCCGGGAGAACTCAAAGATTGGATCGGCAATGAATAGAAGCAGCTCATAGACTGCAGAAAAATATTGTGCAGCTCTTCAAGCTTAGATGCCCCTTGAAGTCCATGAATGCTTCAAAACTATTGGACTCCTCAATGATTCATGAACTTCAAATCTGTCATAGTGTTGGCATCTCTACAGGTGCATGGATGAAGCTTAGAAGATACAAACTTATTCTTTTACCGCAAAAAATGAATTTAAAACGGCTAAGCCGTTAATATCCAAGCTTGTTAGACATGTTGGAGCAGCTATAATGCCACAACAGAGATCACAAATCTATTCTACCAGACTGTAAGCTATGTTCTACCTAAGGATCGATTGCATTCCACAAATCATAGACTGGTTTTACTGATCTGAATTTCACAGGTCTTCTTGGCAGCTGATACTCTAATCAAATAAGATGCTTACACCAAAAAAAAAACAAAACTCAGATTACATATCACATATGCATGATAATACGGCCTTGGAAAAGTTACAGATCTTATTCACCGCTATATACTGTAAAATCTCATCTCATACTTGATGAATTCATATGCAGGGGCATTACAAGATTGGTTGCCCCTTCACAAATTAACTCTCCATACTAATCTCGCTCTGATGCCAAATGATGGTACAGCAGCGGAGTTGAACAAAATAAACACAATAATAGTATATTGTATTACACTATTACAATGGCTATTATATAGCCATGGAGGTAGGCAAACTACCTCCTACAAACCAGGAAACAAATAACCCGTTAATAATATTACGGGTATAGCAATTTAACCAACCAAACTCATTTATGTAAGCACTAATAAAGATATTTCCTAACAGATAGAAGGAGATTCAAGAATTATCATTCAAATAATAAAAAAGGTCTACACGTTTAATAAATTAATACCAAAAGTAATCAAATTAATACCAGAAGTATTCAAATAAATTGGTGCATATCAAACATTATCAACCAAATATTTAACAAACTCTCTGAATTTCAAGGCATTGAAATTGAACATAAAGACAGGGAACACAATTTAGTGGTAGATCTGCTAGCAAATAATGCTATCACTTCACCAACGAATCAAGAGCTACAAATCTATGCCGAACTTTCAGACCTTCCAATTCCAGGCACATGATTACAAAAATCATAAGGTCCTGTATATCCAAAACGACACATAGATGTTTTGATTGTAGTCCTAAAGCCCTCATAGTTGTCCGCAATAACGGGTTGTATTCTGAGTATTCTGATATGCCAAGAGCCAAAGTTCTGCTTTTATATCATTTTGCTAAATTTTTCACCAAGAAAATTGAACCCAGGTTATATGTGGCAAGGCCTATGGCAACATTGTATATTAAAGGCTTTGTTATGTTGTCTTTTATTCATACCTGCGAATAGTATTTAGTTATTGGTATGGTATTTCATTTCTTCTATCAGAGATAGAATATTTTGTTTGTGTAGCTCTCCGACTGGTTTTTCCTTCCATATGACCAAAAGAACATACACGAAGCAGCTTATGCACATTGAAGAGTTCTTCGGGTAGGATTCCACTCATTTTGTGACTGAGGATCCATAGTCTATTTTGTAATTTTCTCATGCTAGCAATCTTGTCACTATTACATGTAGAATATATTTGAATCGGAACGTATATTGATTTTAGTAGTTGAAATCTTCAGATTTGAGGCCTGTCCACGATATAAAGAAGAAAGAAAAAAAAGTTGTCAGTAAGAAAATTGAATATGAATTGTAGACTTTTATCATCCCAGGATATGTCAAGGGCCAATCAACATTGTGATTTTACAATTCAAAAAGTCTAAGAATTTCTATGGTAACTTGATCAATGAATATAGCAGAAAAACATGCCAGAAATTGCCAATAAATTCTTGTCAATACAAGGAAACTCCCTGATTTAATAAAAATGATCAGTGCCTATTATTAGCAAACTTGTTGAGGTTCTTTTACATTTTAGATAGTGCACCTGGTTCCAAATGACCCTTAAAAGTTCATCTCCCAGAAAAGATCAGAGTTAATATCCACAAGTTTTCTTCTTTCATTATTTTGTGAATTGTCCATTTAAAATGCTTTTTCTATGTTTAAAATCTTTCCTTTGATTTAGAAAAGATTTTTTCATTGCTAAATAATAAAATTTAATATTTAAGGAACTTATCTTGTCACTATCTTAACAAGCAATAGTAACAAAGGACTGTTAATTGTTGGAAATGCAGATTAAATTGGCCTGTGTTCAATTAGCACATAAGTACATGAAACGAGTGATATCAGAATTGGATGCCTCTGCAAATGTTCCGGAAAAGGAACCAGTTAGAGAGTTTCTTCATTTGCAAGGAGTTCGTTTTGCCTTTCGTGTTCATCAGGTGAGGAATTGCAACTTTTTTGTTGATGATTACACAAGTCATCTAAAATATGCAAAATGAAACATTCGACTTATTAACAATCATAGAAACGATTTGACATCTAAAGAATCATACAAACAATCTGTATAACAAATAAAGACGATTCGATAGTTGTCACAGCCTATTTTGGCTTAAAGAAAGTTAAACGTCATCTCGTAAACAGACTTTTATAGGCCCTACAGATTATTTTGGCCTGAAGAGTGTTAAATATCATCTCATCTCATCTCATATGACTATTTTCAAGTTTAGGTATGTCCTAAACAATATTAGTTCTTCATAAATTTTGGAATACTGACAAGCTGGGTATAGTTTGCTGGAGGTTTTGATGCAGCAAGTATGGAGGCATTTGAGGATCTTAGAAGCCGGGCTCAAGAACAAGCCAAAGATGCAAGCGAGCAGCAGCAATGAAAGAGTATCCCAGAATTAGTATGCGAAGGAACTGTAATATATACTTTATATATCCATCCACTGATTTATTCTTAGCTACATTTTCCTTTACAATATTTAACTTAATTCAGACCCATCATATTAGTGGAGGAAGATAGAGAAATCTATTTCTAATGTAGAATAAAATATGGTTAGCATATTTGAAATCTGGTTGGATTGACTGAAGTCAACCAATCCTTGTATTTTATTATTGTACATCATTTTGGTTTAATGTTTAAATTGCTTAACACCATTTGCTTTATGTTTAGTACTTCAATTTTGCTGACGCACTGGATACAAAGATTAGATTCAATAAGGGCTGCATGGTGGCTAGTCCCTGTCATGTAATGTAGTGTTTGGCGAGGAAAAAAAGAGAAATATTCCCGCATTCTTAATAATACATTAACATTAACCTCCACACCAGGTTAAATATGGCGTATTGCTTTAGTGCACTGATTTCGTCAATGGAAATGACTTACAGATGTGAGTTTCTTTGCTGAAAAATATATATTGTAGAACAGCAAAATGAAGTTCACTTTTGATCAATGAAGAGGGAAATTGTGGTTTTGAACACTCTCAAATTGATGTGTAAACTCTCTAGATTGCCTACATTTAAATCTACAGAATCACAAACTTCTTGTTCTACTCCAATTATTTTCTAGAAATGATAGAATGGTGTCTTAGTGAGCTAGAGGTAGTGTACTTTATTGCTAGAATTGAATATAGTACTGTAATAGGAATGTATACTGCAGCATATAATAATTTCAAATAAGAAGACAATAGACACTAAATGTTTATCCTGGAAACCCTAGTGTGGGGAAAATCAACTAGGAATGGCACTTGCCTATCTTGCCTTATACCTTCTTGGCCAAAGGCAAGATTACAAAGAGATATGGAACAAGTACAAACTCAGCTATCTTGCTTCTAAGCTTCTCCTCTCGTCTTCACTTACAACCGTTCTCCTACAACCAGTTACACACTATCAAATGTTCTATGTTCGCCAGTGCTTTCTTTAGAACCCAAACCTCCTATTTATCGTATTGGAATGTTCTCCCCTACAGTGGTGAATCCCAAAAGTTGGAAGGAATAGAAGACATCATTTTGTGGCTATTATTGGACCACCCATATTCATTATCGACATAGATCAGTGATTTCAAAACCATCGTCTTGGTTGCACAACTGCTGCTCTATGGATACTGGTGGTTATGCAATTGCCTTGACGCAATTACCGCTTTGCATCATGCAATGGTTTCACAACCATCGTTGTTCTTCTCACTTTGGATTCTTGTGGACTTTTGAAACCTCTTAACTGTGTTTGGTGATGAAGATGATTGTTTATGGAATTTATGGATCACACCTTTATGAGAGGCATTTCGTCCCACAAAAGCTTAGTGTGGGAGATGTAGGAACAACTCTCCCACAACCTTCTTAATGTACCACTTTGTGTGCCTCATTGTCTTGTACTTCTTTGCAATTTGCCAATGCTCCTTTGATCCTTTGCATGTCTCTCTAACTTTCTGTTGCAACATTACATCTTCTAACTCCCTTATAGTATCCAAGACAATCTTATGGAAGTTCGTATATGATATTCTTTTTCCTCATCTAGCATTGATGGCTCATATAAATGCTAATTATCACAATTTACTACTAAGACATCCTTATGAAGTGTGGTAGCTTAAACTTGAAAGCTTTTCCTTAAATGTTCCCATGGATGGTGAATGGTCTATACCTTCACATGTTTGAGCTTCCTTGCTTGTCCTTGAAGCCTTTCCTTGCTGAAGTACAAACATGCCTCATCTCCCACCTTGAGTGTATGCTTTGTACTTGGCTTGAGACTTCTCTAATTGTTATTTTACCTTGAGATGGATTTGCCTAATCCTCTAAATGAATCATCTTGTTCTTGTCACTTTTGCATTTTATGTTTCTCTTTGATGTTCCATTGCAACATCAAGAGGAATAATGGGTAGATATATGAAATATGCTTCAAAAGGTGACTGATTGGTGGATTTGAGTACTGCCCTATTGTATGAGTACTGAATGTATGCAAAAGACTCGTCCCAAGTCCTCAAATACTTGTTGGTGTAACCTCTTGTTCATTGTACCAAAGTCTTGTTCAAAACGTTTGTTTGCCCATCAATTTGTGGATGGAAAGTTGTACTTTGTAGGAGCTTTCTGTCTATCTTACACTACAATGTGGTCCAAATTTTCCTCAAATTCTAAAATCATTGTTTGAAACAATAGACTTTGGTAATCCAAAATGCACCTAAATGCTAGAAAAGAATAGTTCAGTTGTCTCATGCCCTTTGATTGTATTTTAACATGCAATGAGAATATACATTTTAATGAAACTATCTACAACAACATATAGTTAGTTATTGTCATGTTTAGACATAGGTAGTCTTATGAAATCCATATAAATACTTTCTTGTGATCTAGAAGCATGTCCAATCGTTCCTTCCAAATCTGAGGCTTGCTTGTACAATGTGGTTTACATCCTCTTATGATTCTTGACACTCATCTTGCATATTGACATTCTTTTGCAAATGGGTTGTAGTCTTATTAACGCCAACATTACACGATAGTTTGGAAGCATGTGCTTCTCTCATTGTAACGCCTACAAATTTTTACTCTAAAAAAAAAAAAAACTAATAATTTAATAGTCAAAATTACGGTAATTTTTTTTTTTTGTAAATGAGGTTTGCAAGGTTAGACATTATCCACAATTAATAAATTTCTTGTTTAAAGGTCTTTTTACACAAGCTTATGAAAGTCGGAATTAAATTAATAATTAAATATTATTAATTTACTTCCTAAAATATATTTATAGTTTAAAACAATAAGATTACCAAGTTCTATAAGTTTAATTAATTATTGTGCACCAAGATAACTTTATTTTCTAACACAGGTTTTTAATTATTCTGCCTAGTCAGTAACTAGCCCCATTCACTCCATTACCCATGTTTGCTTTTATTAAATTTCATTCCCACAAAATACCTTCCACTTAAGTGAGATAGGGTTTAGTTTGGGCCATTAAATTGAATTTATCATAACCCTTAGATTTGGGTTGCCCTAAATATCTTTATGGGTTTCATTTTATTTCTATTTATTTCCTAAAACAACTTCATTTGTTCATTCTTATTTTGCAAAGAAGAGAAGCCATGAGAGCACTAAGTGCAAACATGGAGAAATTTTCTTGGTTTTAGTTGTGAAGGGTTTACTATTGTAAGACTTCTCATTTTCTTAATGTAGAGATTCCACCATGGATCTATTTATTTTATTTAATGTAAACATCCTTGAGTTCAACAATTGAGGGATAAAACCCCATTTCATTAAATCTATGAATTTTTACACATTTGGTGCCCATAAGAGGATTGATAAGCTTAAACAATTAAATTCGATTGATTACTAATTGTTGGTAGTTTCTTTTGATGGTTTAAAGCTTAGATTTTAATTAAATTTCAATATGGGTTTTTCACAGTCGAGTTTTTATTTTTCTGTCAAAAGCGACGAAACCGCCGCCATATGTAGTCCGTCGGTCCTATGACAGCTGCCCTATTTGGGGGGTGGTTCATCAACTACCGCTATGTGCTGGGCGACGGTTATGAAATTGTCGCTCTGCACAGGGCGACAGTTATGTTTCCCAAAAACAGAACCTTAATGTAAAGCATTTTCCAAACATTTTCCTACTTAGGTTGGTTTTTAATGCAATGTTGACTTTAATTAAGGTATCTACAATTCTTTAGTTAATACACTGATAGCATATCTAAGTTTCATAACTTAAAATTACATAAACATCAACTCATTTCTCTATTTTTTCTTTTGCAATAAAATGTAAAGTTTGAGTATAACATCAAATATAATTTATTCTCTTTCACATATTCAATTTTGCCAATCAAAACAACACTTTCTTTCAATAACATCTTTATTTTCCACACACACACACACACACAGACACACACACAGACACACACATATAGTAACTTTGAATAACATACAAATTTAGGAGAGTTTCATTTCAAGCGAAACTATATAACTTAAGCTTTCTCCTTTCACTATAACATTATAAATTTGGAGAAATGAAATATACAAAGTCTTCTTTTGATAATACAAGATTTACAAACTTTCACTTTAAGTGAGAACAATAGGGTCAAATTATAACATAGAGATTCTTCCAATGGTTCAAACACAAATATTCATTTCAATGTCTTCTCCCAACTTTTAGCTTTCAACTTGCATCCATCAACTCTTCAAAAACTTGGATCACAATACAAAGAAAAATGGATATGTGGCACTCTCCGCCCAACTTTTAATCCAATAATATGAGAAGTCATCCCCTTATTGGCCTCCGAGCCCCAACCAAATAACAATGAGGGGTATTGAGCAACATTTTACAACATTTTACAAGAGACTTATACAAAACATACAATCCGCAAAACATACAACACATTCAAATAGACATATTCAACAAGATTTACAACTTTCTCAATCAACACATAGACTTGAGATCAAATCAAAAGGAGCAAGGAATATGGGAACCACCTCCTTTTGCCTCCCAAATGAAGTAGGAGGTTCACCCAAAAACCTCTATGTGCACGATACAAAACATTCAAATACATCATTATCTCCCCCCTTGCAAATATGCAAAAATATGTCCATGTTTTCCTTTTTACTTCCTATAGGTGGGACTCCTAATCACACTCCCTCCAAAATGCATGCCTCACAACTCCCTTTTCCCTCCCCAATGGCTCCTATACTTTCATCTCCCACACCATTCTCAAGGGAAATTATCCAACCCCAATATAACACATTCGTAACACCCATGCAAATGCTCATACACACATTTTTTCACAACATACATAAATAAAGAAATAACAAAGGTGAAGATCATGTTAGGTTGTGGACCCTGTTTTCATGTGTGAAAGTGTTGAAGACTGTACACTAAGAGTACTGTACACTTTTCATGTATCCTCACCGGGGTTCGGCGCCGGGCTGGGCCCTGAGTGGGGGTCCAGGGGCGGCAGCTCCCGGTAGTAGGGGTTCGGGGGCGCAGCGCCCAAATTTTTTTTTTTAGGCGTAAATTTTTTTGGCCTTGAAAAAATTCACCGGACATATCAGGAAACATGCTCTTCTCAAATGGGTGAGATTTTTGACCCATAGGTTTATGGGACGGGTTTTGCCCATGGTTTTGATACCCACGATTTTGTAAAACTGTTTAAGCAGTTGTCTATTTATATGGTTTTATGCATATGATAGAGGTATGAAGAACATTACAGATGTGCTTTGAATTCGGCTGTGAATTCTGTAGAGTTTGTTGAGCATAGATCCAAACGGATCTGGGTATTGTATTGAGAGAGCGGTGGCTTGTAATAAAATTTGAGCAAGTGATTCTTAGTGGACGTAGCCCAAATTGGGTGAACCACGTTAAATACTGTCTCTTTGTGTTGTGTTATTTTATTATGTAATTTTATTTGAGATCTGTAATAATTTCTGCATATTAGTTTCTACTGTTGCGATTCTGTGAGGGATTATTCCGCATACTTTATCCCTTATTTCCTAACAATTGGTATCAGAGCCTGGTTTGGTTTGCTGAAGTGTTGAATCGTAGGGAAAGTTTTTAGCTTGAGTGGGAGCTATGACAGATGATAGAAGATCTAGGGTTGATAAATTCAACGGGCAGAATTTCAATCTTTGGAAGATGCAGATGGAAGATTACCTTTATCAAAAGGATCTTTATACTCCGTTGTCTGAGAAGGTGAACAAACCCTCGAGTATGACAGATGCGAAATGTGATTTGCTGGATAGGAAGGCACTTGGGACAATCCGGCTGTGTCTTGCATCTTAGGTATTATTTAATGTTTCAAAGGAAAAGACTACAAAAGATCTAATGGATGCATTAGGGAAGTTGTATGAAAAACCTTCTGCCTCTAACAAGATATTTTTAATGAAAAAATTGTTTAATATGAAGATGTCTGAGAATAGTTCAGTAGCAGATCATTTAAATAATTTCAATACGGTTGTGAATATGCTAGCTTCGGTTACAATAGAATTTGATGAAAAAGTTAGGGCTTTATTAATTCTGCGCTCTTTACTTGAGAGTTGGAATAGCCTGGTAATGTCGGTAAGTAACTCGGTTCCAGCTAACTTGACGTTGAAGTTTGAGGATGTTGTAGGGGTGATTCTAAGTGAGGAAATGCGAAAAAAACTCTGGGGAATCTTCTACTTCAGGGAATGCTTTGACAGTGGAAACTAGAGGGAGACAGAAGAATAGAGGAAACCGTGGAAAATCAAAAGATCGGGCAAGGTCAAAATCCAAGAACAAGATTGTATGTTGGAATTGTGGAAAGCTTGGGTATGCAAAGAAGGACTGTTGGGAGCTTCGGGATAAGAAGAAACAACAGGAAGAAAACAAGGAGACAAATGTGGCAACGGGTAATGTATGTCAGGATGCTTTGATTTTTTCTTTGCACAATATTGCTGAATCTTGGGTTTTATATTCAGGGGCTTCTTTCCATGCTTCTCCACATAGGCATTATTTTGTTGATTATGTTCAAGAAGATTTTGGGCATGTTTTTCTTGGTGATGATGAGCCTTGCAGCATAGTTGGAAAATGTTCTGTTCAGGTTAAGATGCAGAATGGGAATACTTGGCTATTGAAGGATGTCAGACATGTGCTTACATTAAGACGAAATTTGATATCGGCAGTGCAATTGAGAAGTGATGGTTGTACTGTGATATTTATAGCAGACTCTTGGAAGGTTACCAAGGGTGCTCTTGTGGTGGCAAGAGGTAAGAAGGTTGGAACCTTGTATTTAACCACTGATAGTACTAATGATTGTAATATTGTGGCTTTAGATGCAGATACAACATTATGACACTATAGGCTTGGTCATATGAGCCATAAGGGCATGAACATCATAAATAAGAATTTGCCTGGATATACATGAACATGTTTGGATTTCTGTGAGAACTGCATATATGAGAAATAGAAGCGAGTAAGGTTTCTCAAGGTTGGACCTACAAAGAAAAAGAGTAAGTTAGAGCTGGTACATTCTGATGTGTGGGGGCCGGCTCAGGTATCAGCTCTTGGGGGGTTCAAGTTATTATGTTACTTTTATTAATGATGCAACAAGGAAAGTTTGAGTTTATTGTATTAGAAACAAATCTGATGTATTTGACACTTTTGTTAAATGGAAAGCCTTAGTAGAGAATGAAACAGATCTTAAGCTAAAATGTCTCAGGTCAGATAATGGAGGGGAGTATTGCAGCAATGAATTTAATGATTACTGTTCTAAGAATGGAATCCATAGAGCAAAATACAATTCCAGGAACTCCGCAGCAAAATGGAGTATTGGAAAGGATGAACAGAACAATAATGGAACGTGCTAGGAGCATGAGGTTACATGCAGGACTGCCTCTTTCTTTTTGGGTAGAAGCGGTGAGCACAGCTATGTACTTGATAAACAGAGGACCCTCAAGTGCCTTAGATGGAGGCATACCTGAGGAGGCATGTTATGGTAAGAAAGTTGATTATTCATTTCTTAGAGTCTTTGGATGTGAGGTGTTTGTTCATATAGATAAGGATGATAGGACCAAGCTAGAGGCTAAATCAGAAAAATGTACTTTCATTGGTTATGGTGGTGATGTCTTTGGATTTAAATGTTGGAGTATTGAGGACAAAAAAATTATTCGGTCTAAGGATGTGGTCTTTAATGAGAATGTCATGTATAATCAACAGTTGCAAGAAAACAGGGAAGAATCCAAGAAAGAATATGCAGTGGTAGAGGATCTTCCGGATGGGAAAGTGTCCCATGAATTAGTTCAGGAACTAACTCAACAGGAACCCACTCAATAGGAACCCCAAACTCCTATAGTGATGAGGTCTTCTAGGGTAATAAAATAACCTGAACGTTTTTCTCCTTCTCTTTATTATTTATTACTCACTGATAGTGGAGAGCCAGAGAGATTTGATGAAGCAATGCAGGTAGATGCCAGTAAGAAGTGGGAGCAAGCCATGGATGAGGAGCATAAGTCTCTCATGGAGAACCAGACTTGGGATTTGGTGAAGCTACCGGAAGGCAAAAGAACATTGCAGAACAAGTGGGTGTACAAAGTTAAAGATGAAGGAGAAAAGAAAAGATATAAGGCCCGGTTGGTGGTCAAGGGGTTTGCACAGAAACAAGGTATAGATTTTGATGAGATTTTTTTTCCTGTAGTAAAAATGACTTCTATCAGAACTGTTCTTGGAATAGTGGTAGCAGAAGACTTGCACTTAGAACAATTAGATGTAAAGACTGCATTCCTCCATAGTGATTTGGATGAGGAGCTATATATGCAACAGCCAGAAGGATATGAAGTCAAAAGTAAAGAGGAGATGGTGTGCAAACTGAAGAAGATGTTGTATGGCCTGAAACAAGCTCCACGTCAATGGTATAAGAAGTTTGATAGCTTCATGATGGAGCAAGGTTATATTAGATGTCATTCTGATCATTGTGTGTATGCAAAGAAATTTGAGGTTGGAAGTTATATTATCCACGTTTTTCTCCTTCTCTTTATTATTTATTACTCACTGATAGTGGAGAGCCAGAGAGCTTTGATGAAGCAATGCAAGTAGATGCCAGTAAGAAGTGGGAGCAAGCCATGGATGAGAAGCATAAGTCTCTCATGGAGAACCAGACTTGGGATTTGGTGAAGCTACCGGAAGGCAAAAGAGCATTGCAGAACAAGTGGGTGTATAGAGTTAAAGATGAAGGAGGAAAGAAAATATATAAGGCCCGACTGGTGGTCAAGGGGTTTGCACAGAAACAAGGTATAGATTTTGATGAGATTTTTTCTCCTGTAGTAAAAATGACTTCTGTCAGAACTGTTCTTGGAATAGTGATAGCAGAAGACTTGCACTTAGAACAGTTAGATGTAAAGATTGCATTTCTCCATGCTGATTTGGAGGAGGAGCTATATATGCAGCAGCCAGAGGGCTATGAGGTCAAAGGTAAAGAGGAGATGGTGTGTAAACTGAAGAAGAGCTTGTATGGCTTGAAACAAGCTCCACGTCAATGGTTAAGAAGTTTGATAGCTTCATGATAGAGCAAGGTTATATTAGATATCATTCTGACCATTGTGTGTATACAAAGAAATTTGAGGATGGAAGTTATATTATCCTGTGTTTGTATGTTGATGACATGTTGGTTGCAGGTAAAAATATGCAGGAAATAAAAGTACTCAAGAAACAACTAAGTGAATCCTTTGATATGAAGGATTTGGGGGCAACCAGACAAATCCTTGGTATGAGGATAACTCGGGATGAACGGAAGCTGACTTTATCTCAGGAAGAGTACATTAAGAAGGTATTGGATAGGTTTAACATGTAGGATGCTAAACCGATTGGGACTCCTTTGGCAAACCATTTAAGTTATCAAAGGAGCAGTGTCCCAAGACAGAGTAAGAAAGAAACCAGATGTCCAAGGTACCTTACTCATCAGCAGTTGGCAGTTTGATGTATGCTATGGTGTGCACTAGGCCTAATATTGCCCATGTAGTGGGAGCTGTGAGTAGATTTATGAGTGATCCAGGTAAAGAGCATTGGCAATCAATAAAGTGGATCCTTCGGTATTTGAGAGGGACCATGGAGGTTGTTTTGTGCTACAGTGGATCAGACACCACTTTACGTGGTTATGTAGATTCAGACATGGCTGGAGATGTAGACAGCAGGAGGAGCATGACAGGTTATATTTACACTGTAGGTGGGACAGTAGTGAGCTGGATTTCACGACTACAGAAGCTGGTGGCTTTGTCAACCATGGAGGCTGAGTATGTTGCTGCCACAGAGGCAAGCAAAGAGATGATTTGGTTACAACGATTGCTTGAGGAGTTGGAGCATAATTAGGAGGAATGTAAGTTGCATAATGATAGTCAGAGTGCTATACACCTAGCTAAGAACTCTGCTTTCCACTCCAAAACGAAACATATACAGTTAAGGTACCATTTCATTAGGACAATTTTGGAGGAAGAGAAGATGAAGTTGGAGAAGATTCATACCAGTCAGAATCCTGCAGACATGATGACCAAGGTGGTCACAAGGGAAAAACTAAAGTTGTGTTTAGCTTTGGTTGGTCTTCACAGAAACTAGTGAAGGGTTGAGAAGCTGGCTCAGAGGAAAACTAGTCTCCAAGTGGGAGATTGTTAGGTTGTGGAGCCTATTTTCATGTGTGAAAGTGTTGAAGACTGTACACTAAGAGTACTGTACACTTTTCATGTATCCTCGCCGGGGTTCGGGGCTGGGCTGGGACCCGAGCGGGGGTCCGAGGGCGCAGCCCCCGAATTTTTTTTTCTTAGGCGTAAATTTTTTTGGCTTCGAAAAAATGCACCCGATATATCGGGAAACGTGCTCTTCTCATATGGGTGAGATTTTTGACCCATAGGTTTACAGGACGGGTTTTGCCCATGGTTTTGATACCCATGGTTTTGTAAAACTGCTTAAGCAGTTGTCTATTTATATGGTTTTATGCATATGATAGAGGTATGAAGAACATTGTAGATGTGCTTTGAATTCGGCTATAAATTCTGTAGAGTTTGTTGAGCATAGCTCCAAATGGATTTGGGTATTGTATTGAGAGAGCGGTGGCTTGTAATAAAATTTGAGCAAGTGATTCTTAGTGGACGTAGCCCAAATTGGGTGAACCACGTTAAATACTATCTCTTTGTGTTGTGTTATTTTATTCTGTAATTTTATTTGAGATCTGTAATAAATTCTGCATATTAGTTTCTACTGTTGTGATTCTGTGAGGGATTATTCTGCATATTTTATCCCTTATTTCCTAACAGATCCTACCTCTCCATTAAGCTTCCAAAAATCTTCACTCTAAGAAGCTTTCAACACCTTAAAATCAAACACAATCCAAAATGCAACTTCAAAAATGCTCTAAGCATGAAACTCAAGACCCAATTTCTAAAAGTGCAAGAGAAGAAAATAAGACAAGTAATCCAAAATCCTTCAAATTCAATCAATAAATAAAAATGGGATGTGAGGATGATGAGGTGGCTCCATGTAGGATGTCACTTCATCATTTCTCCATTTCAACACACAAGTCAAACACCAAGCTTAAAGAAATTAAATGCACATGTAAGACTTATGACATGCCCACATGGCACTCCAACTTGCACACCATGTCTATCAAGGACAAACTTAAACGTGGTAAATAACAAGTGCAATTATTTACCCTTTTTACACTCTAAAATGCATAATTAAGCCTTAATTAACTCCCCATACCATATGTATGGTTGTTGAATGAATTTAAAAGGCATGAGACAAGCTTAGCTTGTCCCACAAGCCTTCAAAAAGGCCTCCCAAGTCAAAATCTGAAATTTGAAGTTGGGAAAGAGTACACAACACAAAACCCAACACAAATATAATTTACATCCATAAGATATCAATGACCATCTACCAAATTTATTGCTCACATGTCATATCTTCCCTTTTAATTCAAAATTAAGTTAAATTAGTTAATTAAGACACATTAGCAAGTGTAAAAAAAAGTGACAAAAGTTCCCAATAATTAAACACATGCACAACAAATTAAAACAAACAAAATTTAAATGAAATGAACACATTACACGTATGGCCACATAGATGAGGCTACCCCCCATGGGAACCTTCTAACAAACCATGCAACAACACAACATAACAATATATACAAGTTGTCAATTTTTGGCCATGTTGCACAACACCCGACATCCTTTCATGGTTGGTCCCCTATCCCTTTTCAATGTGTGTGATAAAATGTCCCTGCAACACAAACATAATATCTCTCTGGCCTTATGGCTGTTCAACAACATCGAGAATAATATACATATAGAAATCAATAATCATCATCCAAAATTATCAATTCTATCATCTATCATCATTCAATTTAATTTGATTTTAACATCCATAACATCATAATTCTACTAAAAATATCCAATATAGGCTACAAATCCAGAATATGACATGTTAGAATAAAATCAGAATACTGCAAATCAACCTATATATATATATATATATATATATATATATATATATATATATGTCCATCATCGTCATCCAATGCATCATAATCAAAATGTAAATCACAACATGTTAACAGTCCAAATATTTGCATAATCTAAAATCTACTGATCAATATATAATAATCAAAATGTCTTTAAGTATCAATCTAACAGTAATATCATCATAATAAAAATAAAGTCGAAGAGGAGTGGGCACTACACTCACAAGAGAAGTCTTTCTCCCTTTGGCACATAAAGCTTGTCCCACTTGTAGAGTATCCAATCCGCAAGGAAACATCTATCTTTGCCTTCGTTTTTAATCTTCTAGACATGCAACTATTGGAATGTCTCCCCAAAGTTTGCATCTTGTGCATAAGCTTCTTCATTAGCTTCCTTTGTGAAGGGCTCAAGTTGTGAGATCGTAGCCAAAGTTGAGATTTGCTTTGTTATTGGTGCCTTGGATAGCATATCCACCACTACATTAACAATTCCTTTCTTGTACTTGATCACCAATGAAATTACTATAGAAATCCTATCCATTTGTATTATCTTGTTGCAATTTACTTCATGTTTGTTGTAAATATTGAAGAGGTTTTTGGTTAGTATGCACAATAGTTTCTTTACCTAGTAAATAATGTTTCCTTTTCTTTATTACCTGAGCTAGTGTGTACATATCTTATCATAAACAAAATATCCTCTTATTGCTGAAGTAAATATTGTTAAATGATAACCAATTGGTTTACCTCTTTGCAACAAAATCGCCCTCATAGCATATTCACTAGCTTATGCTTTAATTGCGAATGACTGCTACACACTAGCTTATGTATCTTAAATACATCTATCTAAAAGACACCTAGAGATATCAATCTAGAGGTGCCTATCTAACTTATGTGAGAATTCCAATATAGGCACCTTGAGATTGATATCTCTTGGTGTTTTTTAGATAGATGTATTTAAGATATCTACGCTAGTATTTAATTATAATTTGAATTAGTTTAATAAACAGGGAATATAGTTTAATAACATAGAGGGTTTATTATATTTTTTCAACATTTAAATGATTAAATTAAACATAATAAAGTATTAATTATTGTCTCACTTCTTATAATATTAATTTAATTTAGGTTAATAAATAATAAATATGTTTTAATATAGTATAATTCAAGGTTTCTTCTATATAAATAAGTATTTATAGCATATAGATATCTTAAATAGGAATTATAAAATACATCTAAATATTTTAGTGTAGATATCTTAAGACTCCCATATTTATAGTGTATAGATATCTTAAATAGGAATTTTAAAATACATCTAAATATTTTAGAATACAAATGTCTTAACACTCCTTAGAACATAAATATTTTAACACTCCCCTATACATGGTGTATAGATATCTTAAATAGGAATTCTAAAATACATATAAATATTTTAGCCATAGACATCTTAACACTCCCATATTTATACTGTATAAGTATCTTAAATAGGTATTCTAAAATACTTCTAAATATTTTAGAATATAAATATCGTAACACTCCCTTATACACAGTGTATAGATATCTGAAATAAGAATTCTAAAACACATCTAAATATTTTAGCATAGATAGCTTAACACTCATATTTATAGTGCATAGATAGCTTAACAAGATTGCTTTTGCTGAAAGATTGAGGTAGATGAAGCATGAGATGGATTATTTGATGCTTGATATCAGTTGGAGAGTGAATATGGATGAATTTTGTGCGTATTTAAGGCATTTAGATGTCTTTAAATTAGCAGCAATGGTGAAAATTAGTTGAGTTCCTAAAACATCTTTCTGGGGAGCTTAGTTTGATGAAAATGAAAGTTGGTGTAGTTTGCAATGGATGTTTCATGAGATCTAGAAAGAATGGATGTTCTCTAGAGGTCAATGGGATTCCAATGAGTTTTTATATGCCATATTTGAGGTGTTCTTGGGTGTTATTGAGGCCCAAAGGTGAATACTTGTTTCTAGAAACAACTATTTGGTGAAGGATATGAGCCTTCTTGAGTGAGTTATGAATAATTTGATTAGTGCAAGATAATTAATGACCATGGATCATGTTTTTTATGTCATATTTTACATTTTTGAGAAATTTAGGAGCTTGAATAATCATGGTGATGGTGTTTGTAGTTTTTGGTCTTTCAAGCGATGGGGTTTTGAGTTGTTTTTGAGCCAGTTTGGTGCATCTGGGCATGGGCGACCTATATGGGTCCATTGCAAATGTTTTTACAAATGTGTTGTTGTATTTTTAATTTTTAATGGTTGAGATAATTTTATAGGAACGACCTCCCTTATGATTATGAGATGAAATGCATATTAAAGTGATGTTTAAGTTTAAATTTGAACTAGTTGACAAGGAGGGAAAGTGCAACCTAGGTGAGAGTTTGAAAGCTGATCAAGGGAATGTAATTAGAGTTGAAAATGTGTTTGAAAATATGAATAGTGATGAGGAGATAATGCACAAGTTTATTGATTCAAATCAGATAATGAAAGATCAAGTATTGAACAAGCTAGGTGAATGCAGACTTGAAGAGGGTTTAAAAGAGTGTGAGCTGAATTTGTGATGTTAATTAGTTGTGGAAAAAATAATACATTAGATATATTCATCCAAAGGTGGTTGAGTTGGTCCTTGATCATATTAGGGGGGTGTAGCCTCCTTGTGGAGTGGGTGCTTCACTAAATTAGGGGTTGGTGCTCTACTAAACTAGGGGTTGGTGCTCCTTGTGAAGTTGGTGCTTTAATAAAAAAATTTTATTTATGTAATAGAAGAAGAGTTTCAGTGGGTTTTCTTCCCATTGAGGGTTTCCCACTTATATATGGTGTTCATGTGTCTTCTTATTTGTTTCATTTTCATGTGAATGCTTAATACACACCTAATGTATTCATAAGGTTATGGATGCTAAATGAATGAATGAAATGATGAATGCATGTGATGGTAAATTAACTAAAAGTTTTAATGGACTGATTCACCCCCCTATCAGTTCATTGTGCTTTCAAGAATTAGTATCGGAGCAGGTACTTCAGAAGTAAGTTTAATCACTGTAACAAGATCCTTGAAGAACAAGAAATGGGCAAGTCTTTAGATGTTGAGGCTTAATTGAGGATGAAGTATGAAGTTTCCGAGTCTTTGATTAATAGTCTACAAGATCATATCAATTACATGGAGAAAGATCATGTTCAAGCCATCAAGGTTTTGGAATCACAAGTTGAAAGAGTATCTAAAGCCCTAAGGGACAAAGAAGAAGCTTGTTTTAAGTATGAAGAGAAGGTGAGATCCCTAGAATTTGATTTACAAGGTGCATCTGAAAATTTGAAGATGTATAAGAGGTTAGAAAAGATATCTAAATATCTTGATGGGATTTTAGAAATTTAAAGAGATACTAATGACAATACATGCCTAGGTTTCAAAGGGAAACAACTGGAGAATGATGAAGGAGTTGGACCAAACACTCAATTAGATATCAAGGTGACCAATAATATTGATCTAATAAGGTCTAATTCTATTAAAAAAACCTAATGCAACTAGGTATGGTGCTTCCTTAAATGGGCATTGCTATATTTGTCATTATTTCGGTCATAGGGCTAGAGATTGAAAAAGAAGGTCTCCTGGTAATGATGAAAGTATCTTCAAAGGTGAATGTTATTCATGTTGTGAATATGGCCATAGAGCTAAAGATTGTGGCTGAAATCTAAGTGTATACGATCCAAGAGGAAAGAGGAGTGTTGTTTGTTTCAACTGTTAAAGACTATGTCTTATAACAAGACTATGCCCAAACAAGAGGTTATTCATCAAAAGGTTTGATCCTAAAGGTTTAGTCATGCAACTCAAAGGACCTAATAATGAAGGTCAAGTTAAGAAGGATGCTAAAAAATCAGAAGTGCTCAAGACTAATCAAGTAATGTATGTCAAAAGGGGTTCTAGTGAAATCAAGATGGAAGACAAAGTCACCAAGATCAAATCAAATGAAGGAAGCATGTTTGCTTTTGTTGAAGAAGAAATATATTTATGGAACATCATATACGTCTATCTACCATTTAAAATCTAGTGCATGCTAAGTTGAAGAAATTAGGCCTTTGAGATACTTCAAGACTCATAAGGTATGAGGTGTAATCTCTCCATGTGTTTTTGAGTCTTTGTTAATTGTAGGTGTTTGTGTTTATCATGTTGTCATCTAAGGGGAGTCTAATGTGTCATAATGAATCAATTTTATCATCATGGGTCCGAGAATTTTAGGTGTGTTCTTGAGTCTTGAAATCTTATTGAAGTGTATAAAGATCTCAAAATCTCTATTTTGGTTTAAGTTTTTCTTGAATAAGTCAATCATATGTCTTGATTAGTGAGAATTGATCTATCATTCGAAGAAAATATCTGATTGAAAGTGAAGTTCATGTTATGTTATGAAGACAATATGTGTTTCTAAGTATTCCTTGAATTAGATTATTGTGAAAATTTGAGAAAAGAGATCTTGAGGTCACATTCTTAGTTTGTCACGAGTCATGATTAACTCAAGAGGTCAAATATCACTGTAATTTGGTCTCAATCAGTCTGTAGTCTATGATCAAACATCCTAAGTCATTATTTCTTTAGAGGTATGTTCTGATTAAGATGGCCTTGAGTCATTAGGTCCTTGAGTCATTAGGTTCTTGAGTATTTCATCAAGTCAAAAGGTCATCTATCTGTCAAAGATATTTTGAGTACAAAGAAGGAGATTTAATATTTTTACGCTTAAAAAGATCATGGTATGACTTGTGTGTTCTAATGTTAGTGTCATCATTTGTGCAAAAGTAGTGTTCATCCAAGGGGGAGCTTTGTAGGTCATCTATAATTTCTTGATATCAAATGTTGGTGTCATGATAGGTTCTTGAGGACTACAAGGTTTTGAAAGTGTCTCATTGTATGAAGCATGCACTATGTAAAGTATATATTTTTGCATCATGAAGGAAGTCAAGTGATGATCTCAAAAGGATGAAGTTCTGGTAGTAATCTAGAAGTACACGCTGGGGTACTCACCAGTGGGGCTTTATAGTATCAAGATGAAGGAAGTTCTTTGATGCGGAATCTTTAGGTTGTTGTACATGAATTAGTTCAAAGGGTGAAAATTCATGCATGAAGATTAAAATAGGGTTGTGATGACATGCACAAAGGTCAAAAGAAAACTATGAATAGTGACAAGTGTACATCAAAGTTGACGAAGCTACACGCAGAAGAGATTTTTTACCATATGTATGAAGATCAAATGAATTGAAGGATGAACTAGTATAGTGGTATTAACTGTGTGGGATTAAGAACATATCTAGTTGTGTTTTAAGATCTTGATTCTATGTCGAGGGTTTGTGATTGACATGATCAATTGTTGGTTAAGTCCATGATTCTAGAAAGATTGAAGAACTGTGTGAAGATCATCAAGTAATATGAAGAGCATATAATGATCCGTATAACTGGAAGATGATAGATCCTAACTTAGGGTTTGTGTCTTGGTAACCTAACTTTGTGATATCATTGTCTTTAGGACCGAAGGAACCTGTGATTGATCTAAGGGTATGATGACCTCATAATAATACTTGTCAATGATGAAGGAGGATTGAAGACTTCTTAAGTCAAAGGTATGTGGGTACACACTCTGAGAGGTGTAAAGTTTGCTCAAAGAAGGCTTCATTATAGAGTCTGTGAAGAGTGAAATCAGTATGCTACAGGTCTAAAATGTGAACTTTAGCCCTAATAAAGAGTGTACAATGATTGAATAGGTTTGAAGAATCCCAAGATTATGGTTTTTTTGTGTTGACATCCTTTGTATCAGTCATGGTTATGAGAAGTTGTAAGTACACTATGAGATAAAGGGTTGTCGTTGAATGTATGCTGAAATATTTGATGGCCTATGAATATTGATGCTTGTCAAACCAGAGTCCACATGTATGGAGCTTCTTTAATGCATTAAGTGTGTGAAGAGGATTCAAAGGTATTGGTTTTTTTTAGGTGACAGAGCATATTATAGACATGGTACTAGTTATTAGATTGAAAAATATCAAAATAAGTTGTACATGTGATCTTCAGTTGTTGAAAAGACATTATACCTCAAGGAAGAGTTTTAGAGGTCTTTGCATTCATCATCCAAGGTGTCAAAGGTTATCCATCAAAAGAAAAAATGACAAGAGACTCAAGTTAGAGGTACGGGAATGAGAAGAACACTTGAAAAAAAAGGTGCATGTGTGCTATCAATAAGGGTGCGATTGATTGTGAATATTTGGCCACAAGAGGACTAAAATAGGTGTCTATAGGTTTGTAAGATCCTAACAAGGCAAGGGGAGCATGTTGTGTCTCTCAATTAGGTTATCTAAGAGGTCAAGAAGGTGAGAAAGTCAGAGTTCATGTTGGTTATAGGAATAATTGGATGAGATATGCATTCCAATTATACTTGTATGGGTTTATACTTGCATGATCAATCTTCTTTTCATAATATACTCTTATCGTTTTGAATTGTTACTCTTATATTATTATGTATTATGATTACAATGAAAATTACATATAAACTCTTTGCAAAACTAAAGGCATCTTAAGATTTTGAAACAAATATTTTTTATTTTCAAGTCTTGAAAAACACATCGTGTTTTCCATAGGTTGAAAAACAATGTGTTTTTAAACACTTGCAGAACAAAGAGAAAACAAAACAAACCCACATGGCTATAGGGTAGCATACATCCCCTTACTCTTTCACACATTGAAATAAGGTACAAGGAATGATTTCATATTTTGTTAGACCCAAACACGTATTTTATGCTATTCTCTATGTTTCAATGATAAGCTAAACCTTGTTTTAGAGAGAGGTGTTCGAGGTAAACTAGTTTGTGAGAAAAAAAGTGTTATTTCTTGGAAAACCAACACAAAGAGGAAACAAGAGTAAAAATGGTTCAAGTTAATCACATTTCAATTACAAAATAAACCAAACAACTATTATATCCAGTCTAAATTGATTATAAGTCTTGTTTATCTTTAGTCATAATATTTTTCAGGGTGTGGTTCATGTACACCCATATTTTAGATAGAGCTTTAGAGTATTACATTAGATAAACTCTATCACATATTTTTTATTGCACATAATTCTCTCAGTTTAAATGTAAAGAAAATAAAAAAACAGTTCTATGATATTTTTCATTTTTTCTTGTAGTAGCATGCGTAGCTGTGGTGAAAGGTATGACAATGCAGTTAGATAGGAGATAGGGAAGTTGGACGATTTCCCACCCCTGTTCAATATTCGTTCTTATGCATTGAGAGGGAATGAAAATATTGAGACGATAATATACTAATTTGTGAACATTTATTAGAATTCATATCATCACACTTATTATTTTTTGTTTGGATAATAGTTTTGTATTTGTTGTCTTTTAAAATAGGGATCTTCACATCCCGGGACATGTATGGGTTTGACATAATTCATAGTGGAGGAAACCACGCCTTCGATAAGTAGTTTGTATTGTGTAAGTTTTTTAAGTTTATTCAAAGTTATTTTAAACAAACATCAATTAAAATGTTATAATTTTATGTCATAGGGAGATTTTCCTTCTTCTCCAAATAATGATGGTCCTCGTGGTGATCCGTCTGTCAATCCTTCCGAGCATGTTTCCTCAGAATTTGTTGAGCCTACAATGGAGGTGAGGAATTTTAAAACTTTATTTTTTGTTTCTTAGTGATTAGTGCTATTCGATGTCCTGATAGTTATTAAAAATATCTATCTTTGAAATAACCACCTCTTGACTACAGAACAGAATAGGTGTGTGCTCACCTTTAGTATTTTTTACGAGCATAAAGTATGTGGTATGAGTGGGGGAGTTAAGTTTTGGGAGCTCTAAAAACTTAACATCCATTGCATGGTGTCACAATCTTCCATTTACATAACCACATAAGCGCGCCCATAATCATATGGTGAGAAACCACCTCTCTCTGTTGATAAATTTAAGAAGTACATAGAGAGGAGAGAGAATAACTTAGTTTTGGCGAGAACATTTGTTAGGTGGAAAAATTGGTGGGTATCTTTCCAACGCTTTGGGAATCTAAGTCCCTCTACTTTAATGTTGCATCTCCATATTATTGTGAAATTTAACTCTGTGGTGGCCTTGTGGCTGGGGGATCCAACATGGGCATTCCATTGACCCTGCTGAAAAAGCTTGCAATCGCTTGCAAAAGGGAAATTTTCTAGGAGAGCAAGAAAGGGAGTGCAAAAAAGAGAGGGGGATTAACATCGTAGGTAGAAAATCAAATTCCTACAACCATTAGCCAGAAAATTCCAACACACATAGATTATAAGAAACACATGTTTTCAAATGGCAACAAGACAAGTTAATATTTTGAACGCAAAGTATCACAAATATTATTAAATCAAAAAGAAAATAAACTCCTTTCTTCATTGATGCTGTAGAAAAATTGTACATAGTGAGAGTAGGAAGAACATGGAGATGAGAAAAATAGAAAATGTTATCTTTTTGCTTCTTCACAAGTGATAATCTCTCATGAACACACAAAATTGACAACCCCTTGGAATGAGGGTGCCATTACAATTTATAGAACTAGAGGAGACTCTTCGCTTACCCCCCACATGACCTTTCATATGTCTCACACAACCTATGAATTTTTGTATTCCTAGGGATAACATTAAGTACCCTTTTATTAATTAAGGGTGATTTATTACATTATAAACATAAAGTCACTTTTTAAATAAATAAGACATAATGAAAAAGTACAACCCCCAACGAAGACATAAAACATGAAGGAGAGAGGGGATAAGAGAGAGAAAGAGAACTATGCTGATGAAGATGTTGCTTCTGTTGATTTCGCTTCGTTGCCCGACTGATCTAATGAAATGATCTAATGCAATGAACTCTTAATCTTTGAACTTTTTACACCATGAGAAACCTCCTTTGGATAATACATAGACACCTCAAACCGAGTGTTTAGAAACATTGTTGAATGATCACTTGGATGACCACAAATGTTTCTCACAGAAGGCTACTCCGAAGAAGTTGAGGATGGAAACTAACCTCTGATGACTTCTGCTACATGGCCACACTATTGTACTAATCAGAAAGCTTTGATGAAGTGCATTTTGAACACTTTTTCCCTACTAGTGATGACCAAAATCCCTTCCTTGTACATGATGCACAGAGAACTTGGACTGTAGAATGAGTGTCAAAAGACACAATTGAGATTTCCTAAGGTAGATTCCAGATAACCTGTGTGTAATGCTCATGATGATCCTCTGCAACACTTTCGTGTCTTGCTGACAAAGATTTCTCAATGGAATGATGCACATGTCTATACAAGTGATGAGCACATTTTTAAAACCATGAAGGATGACTCATTCCACAATATCAAATAACCATTCCAAACCATGAAATACCACCATTCCTTCGTGACCGATTATGCATTTGAAATGGGAAACTAGAACAATCACTTAAACCATGAAAATTATGTCATCCCGAGGACATGAATGGCCACAGTTAGGAATCACCGAGCATGTGTTCTTTAAGATCATCGAGGTCTGTATAAGTGACATTGTTGTCCCCCACTTCTGAATACTCAGATGACAGAGTTGAGGCTAGTTTAACACCTACAAACTTGAACTTCATCTTTGACCCTAACACTATCTTGTGACCAGAATAGGGATTTACTTTTTTTAGTAAATTAAATTATTCACCTCTTTCACTTCAAACCACTTTCTATCACCTTTCTCAATCTCTTAACGCTCACTAGAAACTTCGTTTTTACCAAAACTAATTTTTGTGAAGGTTTGCTATTTATAATAAGCTCTTGTGTAGAGACTTACAATTTTTTTGAAACTAGGTCTCCTGGCCACGGATTTTGAAAAAATGACATTTTTTATATGAGTTTTTCTTGTTTGTCTCAGATATGAAATTTCATGTCAATCCAGTCTCTCGAACATGAGAAATTAAATTTCAAAAATTTAGGTGCAGGAAACTGGGGTTTTCTCACTGCAAAAAATCTAGGCCGTGCATGCAAAATATTCCACTTGGATCCTCAAGGCACATAGAAATGTGAATGAATTCAAAAAACCCTGCATTGATTCTTGCAGTGGTTTTCAAGATATGAGCAAACTCACTTCATGGGTTACAAAGTTCTTCAAGCGTAAAATCTTATATGGAGCCTTTAAAAATTTGAGTTTTTAAAAAAAAATATATTCTTTTTGGATCATGAGGACATGAAGGAAATGGATGGAGATTGAAATGGTGAAGGAGTATTTTTGGAAAAAATTCTCCAGAGTTCCATGTGCAAATGGAAGAATGTGGGGGAATGAGCGAAAAGTGACAAATTGTTGGTTTTATATGCATTGGAAATCTTGAGGGGGCAGGGTGCATTTTTTTATCCCCATTTTCCCCTTGGAACGAGACAATGGGTGCACAAAAAGGCACCTTGCCCCTAGCTTGACACTTGGCATTCATACACTGGTTGAGAGGAATGGAGGGGGGCTAGAAATAAGCACTTGGGGGTCATTTTTTGGTCATATGTGGAACTTTAGGGAATCCAAGAGGGAGGCACATTTTTTTCCATATTTTCCCCTTGGAATGGGACAATTGGTGCACAAAAATATGCCTTAGCCTAGGGGTGACACTTTTCATTCATGTATGCGAAGGTGAGGGTGCTAGTCAAAATGGTCAAAGGTGTTAAATGGCGTCACCGAGGTCACATAGAGTGACCAACATGATTAAGGGGGGAAGGGTGAAATAATTTGTCCCTTTTATCCCCATGGAAATGGAAAATGAGGAAAAAAAAATATTCCTCAGCCTCATGCTACCACGAGGCACCCAAGAAATTTGGCTAAGTATTGAACATGTACCTTGGGTGACAACTTGAAATGACCATGACGTGAGCTCCCAGATGAATTTTTTCACACTTATTTATATGAAATTTCATGGAAAAGGAAGTTTTACGATGAATGGGATGGGTCTTATGCCTTGATTCTACCTACAACACCCTCAAAAACATCCTTTATTCTTGGGATCAGTAGATGTTCTTAGAAAGAATGAGTTGCTTATAAAAATGGATGGGGTTTAGGATGAATCTGGTTTTACCACCATGTAGAGGACTAAAAATGAATTCCATTGATATTTTTTTGTCTGAAAACTCATTCCGAATCTCCCAGAATCACCTCTTGAAGTTTAGGTGCTCTTTCACAATGCAAGCTCCTTTGGCTTCAAAAACCCACTTTCGATGAACTGGATCCTAAACCTCTAAATCTTTCCAAAATCTTCTCAAATTAGTTACACCATGATTCTGGATCTTGAATATACCTACTTGATGAATTTGGGCCTTTGACACAACTTTGGAGATTATGCACTTGTCTTAGAAAGGCTGATGATATCCCTTCCTAAGCTTGTTTGAAAATCCATGTTTAGAGATATTGCTCATGAGGTACTTGAAGGATATTTTTCTTCCTAAATCACCTATAGGGAAGGATGACACACACATATGAAAAATTGGAAGGACAATATAGGAATGATATGGGGAATAGGTTGTCTTGGGAGAGTGTTTGGAAAGGTATACCATAGAAATTTTTTTGACACTAGGGTATGGTTGTCCTGTTTTCAAGTGAATTTTGTCCATGCAAAAAAACAAGACAACACTGATCTATGCCATTAGGCAATGTTACATCTTGCAATAGAGGTAGGTGTTCAATTGATTTTTCTAAAGGGAAGGAAAAAATCAATTTGAGGAGTTGAGCCAGAGTGGGAAGAGAGAGGTGGAAAAGGAAATGTTCACATATGATTTGGAGGAGAGGAGAGATGTGAGAAAGGAGAGGTGGTTGAGATCAAATGAAAGAAAGGACTGGTTAAAACCCAACAAAGGGGTAAATTTATAATTAATATAATATAGTAAGTTATTTTTGTATTATGTATGGTTGGAAATCACTAACTTAATAATATTTCATGAACAGAAAGAGGAAGAAGAGGGTGGTGCAGCTAATGGGAACGTTGACATCCCCGTGGAGGATATTTTACGTATTCATTGAACTTTGATTTTTATATTTAATTTTTGTGTGTTTAAATGTGTGTATATTGAATTTTCACTTTGATGATGTGTGTAGGATGATGATATTCCCTTGATTCAACTTCTATAGAGACATATAGAGTTGATCAATAGAAGGAAAAAGGAGGGTCAAGCTCAGGTAAAAGTAACAAACAATTGACATTAGTTTCACAATTATATGTTGTTTGATTTAGTTTCTAATTCATTGAAATGTTCTATCGATTGTTGTAGGTCAGCGATACTGACGAGACTTTCGCTTCTTCTTCCATGGGTCTCGATCTTATTAGAGAGATAACTGCACGAAAGGTAGGAGAGGACAAGCATGAGAGTGGTGAAGATGCAACTTTGTCACCAGTTGAAGAGGGAGAGAGTGATGAGGAGGGGACCGAGGAGAGGGGCATGTGTGAGGGCGGTGAGGAGAGGAGAGAGGATATGGATAGGGGCATGGATGAGGGTGCTGAGGAGAGGAGTGAGGAGGTAACTACACTGATAATTTAACTCTTTTTCTCATTTGTAGTTCAATATTCTTTGTTAGTAAACTTAAGATATCATGTTTCTTACAACTGAGATTGTTGTTATTCCAATTTTTTTCCATTGGGGTCGAAGTGCAGATGATGTCTGATAATGTAGTCATTATTAGAGGAGTTTTCTGTGACGTTGGCCCTCATGTGTATTGGCACAACATGTGACTCCCCCCACAGACTGTCAAAATTAACATTGCCAAGGCCATTGTTCCCTCTTCTCCATTTCCCTACCCTACCACATTTGTAGACACTTTGGTAGAGTGTGTCAAAGGGTTTGTGATATGGGATGTTTCAGAGATGAAACATGCCACTCTTCCATGAGAGGAAAAAGAATGCATTGGATTATTTATCTATGTGTTTAATTGATCGATTATTACACATTGACTTAATTAATATATGGGTTTCTTTCAGGATTATACGTAGTAGGTTATAGCGGCACTACTCCCCAATGAGAGAGTGCATCGTGCTCAGATGCAGACATCCCTCACCTCCCACCCTTGGGATCAACCCTCCTTTCATTCATAAAAAAATGCGAAGAGGCATGCTAGATTATATGAGTCATTGAGTTCTCTTGCCTACAATTAATTAAGAAAATATTAAAATAAATAGATTCCTAATACTAATTATGTAACAACACTGTAAATAAATATACAATGAAGTAAATAATTGACCCAAACAAAAAATCCCTTTATATTTGTAACCATAGTTGCAAATAAAAAGGTAAAACAACTTAGCTTATTCACAATTAAATATGGACCGTGTTGAGCTGAGGAAATGATAAATAGGAGGGAAGTGTCACACCGAAGCTCATTAAATTGTGCAACCATAAGATCTTCCTTGACTGGGGTGTGTATGGAGGTTCAGGGGCACCTAGGTTTCTGGATACTATTCTGGGCACCCATGATTGCTCAGAAGCTCAAAAAACTAGTTTTGCAGGGTTGTGATATGTTAATTGTACTTCACTACCTTTTACTAGTATGTCACACCAATTTCATAGATTTCGCTTGTAACCACAATGAAGAAATGACTTGCAAAACCCCAAAAGTACATCAAATCCCAAAAAGAAAATAATGAAAAAATGGGGGTCACACTATCCTTGACTATCAATAAGGTGAAATTTCGACCAAGCGCTGCACTACATCTCAAACCCAATGTAGTTCTATGTGTGTGCGTGTCTAAGTCATGCCCTAGGTGGATTTTTTGTGTGTTACACTTGATAGCGAGAAAGTGGCTAGATGTAGAAAATTTAAATAGATGTGTGCATGAAAGAATGAACTTCCACTCCTATGCGTGTATACAAAAGTTACACTCCCTTATCCCTTGAATGAATGCTTTGATGCTCTTGTAATGGCCTTTGGATGTAACCTTAGGTGGTGATAGCTAATGTGTAGTGCTTAGCCCTTTATTATGGTCACATACCTTTATATTTATATGATTCCCTTGCTTGAATTCATAATAAACCCCAAAAAATTTTACCACCAAGAAAATAAGATGCCCAAATGGATAGAAATGAACCAAAAGATGTGAGAAAAATACAAAGAGGTTGGGGGCTCCCAAAGGGGACGGGGGAGCCTGACGTCTTGGCTGGGTGCTAGTGCCTAGAGTGAGAAATGTCGAAGTATAAAAAGACAAAGTGGACAAGAAGGTGTGTAAGACCAAAAAGGAAAAAAAAGTGAGAAAATATGGCCAAAGACAATGACCAATTAATACTTTTCTCACTTAGGAATCATATGAAATAGTACTATGTGACCAGGACTAGATAGATACCCAAAGTGTGTGATTTAGTTTTTCATGAAAAAAATGAACAACAATTCTATTTTTGAATAAACTACTAGAAAAATGAAACAAAAACTTTAAGCACATATAGACCATTTTTTGTATGCTTTCAGCTATAGTTACATCTATTTCATTCTTAATAAACCATTAAAAATTACACTATAGTTATTCTTAGTTAAATGTGAATGATTTTTTTTCAGTTCAATACCATACACACAAATGTAGTTTATAGAGTTACTACATTAGACCTATGATTATTCTCTTTATTCTCATTTTGATTTTGATTTGGTTTATTCCATTTTATTTATTTATTTATTTATTTATTTTGTTTTTGACTCTACAGTTTTCTTTTTTATGTCCAAATTTACGACAATTATAACATTTACCATCCAAACTTACTCTTAAGTTTCCAGGTTTCTTATCTTTACTAGGTGGTTTAAAGTTTGGTTTTTTATTCTTGTTAAATCTAAAAGGATTTTTAGATTTTTGAGTGAGAAGTTCCTAAGTGGCATTATTTTTTGAATCAAAATTTGTCATAACCCGCTCTTCCTGGATCAGAAGAGCACTAAGAGTTTGCAAATTAGGGATGTCCTACTCAGTTTGATATTTAGAATTCAATATTGAAATGAAATTTCTAAATCTTTAATGTATATTCAATTGAATAATAAAGTACAATAATTCATTATGAATTAGATTGCAATTGCATCCATCCAACTGAGACTTAATATTTTTAATTTTTGCTAAAATATTTATTACCTTTTCCTCTCCCTTCATGGGAGTTGTCATCAGTTCTATAATTAACAGTATATTTTTTAATAATTTCATACCTTCATGCATTGATTCCATCTGTGTCCAATCCTCACTTGGAATTTCCTAATTCCCGATGTGAAAGAGGAGATCATCTTGCATGTTCCACAATATAATAGACATTGCTTCATGCACCCTCTGTTGATATGCAAAAACATTGTCACTTGTCGCTTGTCTGCCAGTCGAAGCCTACTCTGTACCATTCAGGACCATCCAAATCTTACGTGCTATGAATCCGACCTTCATTCTTATCTTCCAGGTGTTGTATTTGGTTCCATTCAACATTTTTGATTTTTCAATAGTAAAGTGATTAGATCTCATTTTCACGTAAACAAATTTCAACAAACTAGAACAACGAGGTTTTAGTGATAATCGTTTAAGAATCCCCATGTCGTTGTTCAAACCATGCCAGTCATATTTTGATGGATTTAGATCAAAAATAGACATGTTAAACAAGTATTCTAGATATACATTATGCTAGTTTGATCATAATTTTGATTTGTTGAAATGTGAGTGAATTGTTTTAGTTTTACATGAAAAATGATGACAATTGACGACTTAGTCGTCTTGTCGTAATAATTACTTCACAAAAAAATTTTGCTTATCTAATATAAATGATACTATTTGAATAAATTTACCACTAAAATTGAATAAATTTAATTCAATTTGAATAATAAAAATAAATGAGAAAAAAATAAAATGCTCATACAAAAAAATTGGAGAATAACTCCTACAGAGAGGTTAAACAACTAGCTTAGCTCGAATGAGTTGGATTTACCAAATCGGTGAGTCATCTAATCAACACGGCAGGGAAGGTCAAATTTGGCACAATCCATTACCAAATCAACGTGCTAGCTCATTTGTCAAGACTGAGTTGGGTCACATATTAATTGCCATATAATCTTCTCAACTTGGTGAGCTATTTAATCTACATTCCAACTTAACAATTTACCACATTCCACCTTATGGCCGAGATGCTTAACAAGTTTTATCTGAGCCAACAAAACATTTTTATTGCATGGCCTATGCCGCATTTAAATGTGGTGGTAGGAATGCTTATAAATCATTAAGAAATCATTTACGGTCCCAATGTGGGACTAAAAACCCTTACTTTTTAAAATAATAAAAAATATTCTAAGTTTGAGTGAGGGACTGGGTGCCACAGTTACCGGACACGTGGAATGATATTGTCGGTGGTCAGGGGACAACTACACCATGCGTCAAGAAATAGAGTGGTGAGGTTTGCACTGGGCAGCGTCCACTATGTGTCAAGTGCTAGGGGGGGGGGGGGGGGGGGGGGGGGGCTCCATGTGGGGATCGAGAGGGTTTTCAGTGGGGTTAATTAAAAATAAAAAATGCATCCCTATAGTTTAAAACTATAAGCCGTAACATATAGAATTTAACACCCTATTAAAAAATGCGACCCGCTTCACAATTTTTTAAAAACCTTGTAGACACCTATAATTTGGTCCACGCAACTTTATTATTAAAATTGCACTAACTATCCCAATACTCGCTAATTGAATACACTACGCTAGCGAATTATCTTATCTAACCTCTTCTAAACCCATAACTCATGCTAACACCCTTCTAAATTAATTTTACAAGTAATTATCCTATTAATTAGCCTATTTTGAGGATAATTAGACCTTTGTTGACTTTCTAAAAGGAAAGACTTAGATTTCCAAATACAAGCATACCCCTCCCCCTTTTTGCTAAGAAAACTCCTCCATTTTTAGACTAGCTTATTGCCATCTTTAGATTTAGTATTTTTCATTGTCATTTGAGCTATCATTGCTTTAACCATTTACATTTCTAAACATCAAGCTTGAGTAAATGGGATGAACCATTGACCTTAAAATCCATTAATGGTGAGATCTCACTCTCAAACCCTTGATTATGAAACAAACATAACTGATTGCTAGGAGCTTTAATAGGTTCATCTTTCATAACTTTCATGGAGTAGAGAAATATCTAGATATGTTAGGGTTTGAATGTTTATTTCAAGTTTATATATGCATGCAAAGAGATAGTGCTTGTTTAGCTCTAAATTGATGGTTCATTGTTAAAGTTTGGCAAGCTTTAAATCTTTCTTGAGTGTTCTAGGATTCATTCCATATCTATACCAACTTACACACGAATACATATGGCACGCCCGGTGGGACTAACCCCATAGTCCATTAGAGGTTGTTTAAATTTTTTCATTTGCATGTTTTTTCTACCCATTTTTATGCTTTCTTAAGGGAAAAATAGTCTTTTCCATCCATTTGGTAAGCTTATATGTGTTAAATTTCCCTTTAGCATAGGTATTTAATGGGTTTATGTTAGCAAAATAGTTAAAAGACTAATTTAGGACTTGTTTGCATTTTTAGTTTTTTGGTTTCTATGTTTTTGGTGGTTTTTCAAGGTCGTGCGCACACATAAAAAAGGGCGCGTACTTGTTGAAAGGACCACATACATGTCAATAAGGGAACATACATGCACGTCATGTTTTTTGACTAAAAAATTGAACTAGAGATGCGTACACATCTTCTATGGTGAACACAAATTAAAAGAATCACACAAACATCATTATGGATGCGCAGACATCTTATGGATCTGCATGCATAAACCCACCCTCTGTGTCATTTTTCCATTTTACCTGGGACACGTACACATCTTCTATGGTGCCACACGTTAAAAGGCTTGCACAAATATCATTCTGGACGTGCAGACATAAATACCCCCTGTCATTTCCACATACCTGCATACATATTTAAAGGGGCATGTACATACCTAAATCCATGCGCACACGCCAAAAGGGCGCGCACACATTCCTTTTCATAATTTAATTTTTTCCATAAGTTTAATAATTTGATATTCTAGGTTTTTTCTAACGTTCTTGCAGGTTTTTGATAGTAGTTTGTAGGTTCTTGTTGATTATGTGTTATATACTAACTTGATTTAAGGTGTTTGCATTTTTTTTCTTCCTTGTACTTCCCAAACACTTCAATTAAGTTTCTAAATGGGAAATAACTTCAAAGTTGGCTAAAAAGAATTTTAATTATTACAATTTTATTAGTTATTTTCCATTTTACAAGTTTAGTGAGGTTTCGTGTTACACATTCTCTTTCCTTATGTCTTAGGACGATCTTAGAAATCAGAAACAACGTGTTATCTCCTTTATATAATGTTTTGACAAATTGGAAAATTAATAATCATTGTGTGTAGAACAAAATACACTTGCAAAATAATTAGGATCAAAACAATACTAATGTGTTTGATGTAGGTTGTCAAACGGTGTCTGACAAAAACCACATTAAGTCTAAAAAGATAAAAAAACACACCACATTCAACACATTGTATATGTAGGTTCAGAAAAGGGTACGTCCATATCCACTTAATTAGAACATAACCCCTTTGGCATAATGCTTTAATCTACAACAATGGGGGTGGTTCTAGGAACCCTAAAGTAGTCCACCGCTGAGTAACCTCATGGACGAAATGGGAAGCACCTCGCTTTACCCACTTGACTAGTATTATCTTTGCGAGTTATCACCAAAACATTCTCCATTGTGACCCTAGTAAAAGATACATGTGAACACATTTATTTCTCATCGTATTTGAAGGGGGTAAAGTAAAGCCGAGATACTCTAAGCTTAGTCATTGTGAATTTCTTGGTAAATCGAGCTTGTAGAGGGTGTCTGTGGGACCTAGTTGAGTGAACTACCTAGGGAGTCATTTCTTCAAGAGGAAAACTTATGTTAGTCCGAGTTATCGATTCAAAGAGACATCATGAAACACTAACTTCTTCGGAGTCAAAACCTTGTTTTACAAACAAGGGGAGAGTCCCTCGAAGTTGGGGTCTAGTGATATTCATCACGAAACTCACAACATATCACTTTTTCTTAGTTCTTAACTTGCCCTAAGGCAAGGTGAAACTACGGTGAAGTTATACTAGTTAGTTTCACCACCACTTGGTATATTCATTTGCATTCTTGTTGCCCATTTGGGACAAGAGAAGTCATGTTTTGAAAGTGTTATCAATAGATATTGTTCACCACTTTTTTTCCATTTACACTCATTCATATTTGTAGCTGAGTTGTTAAATGTCTAAAGTGTGTGGGTATGTATTTACATCTTGATAGCCACTTGGTCTTGATTTTAAGATCATCATCATAGTTAGGATTGGTTCATCATTTGATCCCCTTAGAACTTGTTACCTTGTTTGCATTGTGTCAAAATAATTTAGATACCTACGTCATATTTCTCGTAAATGTGATCTAAGTGTTCGCATTGTGGTGATACGCTGCCCACATTTTAGTACTTCCTTAGAGTATAATTTGACTTAGTTTGACTTCAGACATTATCTCAAATCTTGAAAGGTTTTTCTTACTTTGTTTATGTCATTTCAATACCACTTTGGAACTAATATCTCACATCTCCACAAAGCTTGATCCACGTGTCCATTTGGTGTAGCTACATGGCTTACATTTGTAGTCCCCACCCTTTAACATTTAGGCCTTGTTGGTTGCTAAACTTGTCGTGGTATCCTTTGATTGGGAATCATACTTACACTTTTTTAATACTTACGCCTTGTTCATTTTTGAACTTTACCTAAGCATTGACATAGATTTGGCTATATAACGTCAAAAACTATCATTGGAAATGAAAGGTGTAAACACTTTGATCGATTGATTGGTTACCTATACTTAAATTATTTGTTCCTTGTATGATTGAGATTGCATATACTTGTACCTAGGGCATATCATTTGCTCCTTAATCCTTTTGGCATATCATTCTTTAGAGAAAGATACTAGTTTGAGACATCTAGGTGAGATAAATTACGTTATACTTGGGTTGATTATAACTTAGTCAATCTAGATAAACCTTGTGTCACAAAAATTACCCATGCCACCTATCACAAGGATGACAGCTAGAAGAATGGAACGTGAAGTGGAGATGAACCCCTTCGGTGTTTACAACGCTCTATGGAATAATCCTATTACTGGTACTAAATTGAACACTCATTTTTTGGAAGTAAAATATACTAAAGTGTGGGTTGATCCAAGCGGAAATGACACTGATTCATCAAAATTTGAGAATAACCTTGATCTCGCATGAATTGATGATATTTTATACCTAAATAAAGATGAAATACTTACTCGCATCCTAGAATCAGGAGCCATGGTGCCACAAGACCATGACATGTCAGTTAAAATGGTTAACATAAATGAGGAAGAGTCATAAAGACCTCCTCTTATCAACATAAATGGTATGAGTCACACTAATCCCTTTGATATGGGATATGCTTCCATTTCCGGTCGTGAAAATAACAACTTTAAGAATGAAGCACTAAAACAAAATGATGGAGCTCGAAGAGTACCTTTCAAAGCCTCATGTAGGGTCAAAATCGAACACAAAGACAAGGAGATACCTCCTCAATATGACACATAAGACAACCAAGAAACTAGAGAAGAAGTCCTCCAAAGAAAAATACTTAAACTTAGCCAAAGGTTAATGAGCTTGCACACATCTAAGAATGCGAACAAAGTTTCATGAAAAGATAAACATAAATCTAGGTCTAGTGAATTATGCACTAATCCTCACAATGACGAAGCGTTAAAGGCTAATGTGAATAGGGAACTATCTCCAAAAAAATACTAGCTCATTACACAAGAGATACAATCAATGAAAAACATGCTCACAACGCTACAAGAAAGTAACATGGGCCACAACAAGAAATATCAATACAAAGAGCTATGTCCCTACCCTTTCGATAGAGACATGTTACGAATGTTGTTATCAAAGAACTTTGATACACCTAAGTTTGATAAATATTAAGGTAAGGGTGATACTCGCGATCATATTAAAGACTTATACATGGCTTGCCAGGAAGTTTCATATAGTGACAACTACCTTATTTGTTTATTTCCTCGTAGTTTGGCAAGACAACCATTGGAATGGTTTTTACACATACCCAATGGGACAATCACTACATGGCTCGCATTAGCTGAAAAGGTACTACAACACTCATGCTTCGACATAAAGAGTTATATAACCATGCTAGACTTGTGTCATGCAAAACAAATAACTAATGAATCCTTCACCAGTTTCTTACAATGGTGGCATGGTTTGGCTAGCTGTTTTCCTTGCAATATCCCTAAAAAATAGATGGTTAGCATCTTTGTACCTAATCTAAACCCAGAAATAAAATTCCATTTACAAATGCACTGTGTCTCTAACTTCGAAGAAGTTACAGAGAAGGGAAGTAACATTGAAAAGTCTCTAATCACGAAAGGGACTATTAAACCCTTCTCCAAGGATAAGCATATTGAATCAAAACCTACAGAGAAGCCTATGTTCTTTAAAAAAATCAAGAATGTCGTAGGAGATGACATCACTGATTCCTATTGGGGTTAGCACATTGGTTATACATATAATACATCAGATCTATGTATACATGCAAATAAAAGAGGATATTCTACCAGAAGAAATATGCATAACAAGAGATATAAATCAACACCAGATTTAACGTGGTTCACCTAGTGTGGGCTACGTCCACCAAGAAACAAGCCAATCTATTATCCAAAGCTTTCACAAGATATACAATGAATATTTACAATCTTCCACACCTCTCATGTGTATATTATTGTCTTACTCTCAATATTTTTGCTTCTTCACCAAGAATTATCTCTCTCTCACAATTATTCTCACAATAATCATAAATTTTTTCAATTTCTTCTTAATTCTTATTTCTAAACCCTATATTTTATGCTTATATAGGTGTATACAAACTTAGGGCACTTACCTATGCAATTACAATCAATAGATATGCTTTAATACTAAAAATAGATCTAATTCCCGTGAGTTAATTAAAACACCTACACATAGGTAACTGACGCTAGTTTTCCCTAATTGATGCCTGTTCTTCCTTGCCTGACCAATGTCGGTCCCTCTATAATCGATGCCTATTATTATATTTTCCAGAAAGTTTCATATTACATGCTAATCTGAAGTAATTGAGCTCCATAACTCAACAATATCCAACTTGGAGATTAATTGCTGCACCATACCTATACATCATCATTCTTGGCTCCTTCCTTAGCTTTGTTTCTTCCTCTTCAAGTCTCAAACTTGAAGACCAACAGAAGTGGAGTGTAGTTCCAACTTCTCCTTTGCTAATGGCTTCGTTAGCATATCTGCAGGGTTTTCACTCGTATGAATATTTTCCAGATTCAACTGCACATCCTCCAATACCTGCCATAGGAAGTGATACCTCAACTGAATGTGTTTCGTTCTTGAATGAAAACGATGAGTTCTTTTCCAAATGAATTACACTCTAAATGTCACTGAACAGTTTATAATCATCTTTCTCCTTTCCTAACTCTTTCATAAACCTACTCATCCATATCATCTCTTTGTTAGCCTCTGTTGTTGTGACATACTATGCCTCTGTAGTAGACATAGCCACAACCTTCTATAATATTGAAATTCTAGCTAACTTCTGTCCCACCTACTATGAAAATATATTTAGTAGTGCTCCTCCTACCATCCAGATCTCTAGCCATATCCAAATCAACATAGCCACATAATGAAATATACAAACCTCCATAGCATAACTGCATGCTAGATGTCCCTTTCAAAAACTTGAGTATCCATTGGACTACTTTCCAATGCTTTTTACCTATATTAGACATATATCTACTCACAACTCCCACTGCCTGTGTAATTTCTGGTATGGTACAAACCATAACATACATGAGACTCCCAATTCCTGAAGCATATGGTACTAGTGTCATGTATTTGACATCCTCATGTGATGAAGGACACTAATCTTTGCTCAATTTGAAGTGTCCAACCATAAGTGTACTAACATGTTTTACATTCTGCATCTTGAACCTTTCTAACACCCTGTAGATATAATCCTCTTGAGATTAATACAATTTCTTGTTCTTCATGTCTATGTGTATTTGCATGCCAAGAATTCTTTTTGCAGCTCTCTAAATCCTTCATAGCAAATGTGTGAGATAACTTTCCCTTAAGCTCAACAATTTCCTGCATACTAGATTCTGCAATAAAAATATCATCCACACACACTAACAAAATAATATAGCTCCCATTTTTAAGATTCTTGAAATTAAAGCAATGGTTAGATTCACATCTCAAGTAACCATGCTCATGCATAAAATTATCAAACCTCATGTACCATTTCCTTGGAGCTTGTTTGAGCCCATATAGGCTCCTTTTCAACCTGCACTCTAATTTCTCCTTACCCTTGACTTCATACCCAAGCAGATGTTGTATATAAATCTCTTCATCCTTCAATTTCATCTTCACATATAGTTTCTCTAAATGCAAATCCTCTACTGCAACTAAATTCAATACAGTATAAATAGAAGTCATCTTAACAACAGGAGAAAATATTTCACCAAAATCAATACATGCTTTATATGAAAATCCCTTTACTAGAAGCCTTTCCTTGTACCTTTTCTATCCACCCTCTTCTTCCTTGATCCTGTAAACCAAATTGTTCTATAATATCCTCTTACCTACTAGAAACTTAACCAAATCCCAAGTCTGGTTATGTTCGAAGGAAATCCATCTCCTCATCGATGTCATTCTCTCATTAGACATGGGTCTTATCTTACATCGCTTCTTCAAAAAATTTCTGGTTCACCATTATTATTCAATAATAAATAAAATAGAGAAGGTGTAAATCTTTCTAGAGGTTTACTTACCCTTTGTGACCTTCTCACCGGAGTTTGGGGTACTGGAGGCTCATTCTGGACATCCTATACATTTGTATCCAAATCTATCAGTGATTGGCACCGTTGGTCACCTATAACCGACATCAGTTCTACTAATAGATGTCAGTTCTGTCTCTTCTGTAACTGATACCGGTTCAGCTGACTGATGCTAGTTAGGGGTCAATCTAATACCCATTACTATGTAACCCTGTTGATATTACTTTTAAATATAAGAGTTCATTTTCATTCACAAAATTCTCAAGTGGTTCATTTTTGGGTACCAAACATTTGATCCCTGTATATTATCTTTTCATCCCATTCAATATCACAACTCCTAATAATTTTAGAATTCTCTAAATCCCAAAAACGGAATCCAAAATCACTAGATCCATAACTAATGAAAGTGCATCTCTTGGATTTTGCATCCAACTTTTTCCTATTTTCCTTATCAACATGCATAAAAGCTTCTGAACCAAAAACTTTAAGAAACTAAAGATCTACCTTTTTTCCGGTCTAATATTCCTTTGGTATTCCTCCATCTAGTTAACTTGAAGACCCACAGTTAATAAAATAAACCATTGTATCAACTATTTCTGCCCAAAAATACAAGGGCAATCCAGAGTGTATCCTCATACTTCTAGCAAGTTCCATGATTCTCTTATTTATTCTCTCTATAACACCATTCTCCTCTGGTGTTCTTGGAACCATTCTTTCTCTATGTATCCCATTCACTGAACAATAATAATTGAAAGCTTTTCTATAGTATTCACCAGCATTGTTAGATCTAAAGCACTTTAAATTTTAATTTGATTCATTCTCAACAAGGTTTTTCCATATTTTAAAAGTCTCAAAAACATCATATTTACGTTTAATACTATAAACCCATACCTTTATTGTAGCATCATCAATGAAAGTAACATAATATTGGGATCCTCCATGAGAAGCTACTTGATTTGGTCCTTACACATCTGAGTGTACAAGCTCTAATTTCTTCTCCTTCTTAGTTGCCATAACTTTGAGAAATCTCACTCTCTTTTACTTTCCAAAGACACAATGCTCACAGAAATAAAGATATAAATCTTTCAAATCTGATAACTTACCCTTAGCCTTTAAGATTTACATTCATTTTTGACTCATATGGCCCAACTGATTATGCCACATACATGCATGTGAATCTGAAGTAGATAATGTAGAAAAGGAATCAGTAACACATGTAGATAGATATAATGTTTGTACCTTCTTACCTCTTTCCACAAAAAAATAACCCGTGGTGACTTTCCAAGAGTCTCCTATAAAAGTAACTATGCAACCAAATTCACCTAGTTGCCCTACAGAAATAAAATTTCTCCTAAGGATTGGCACATGCCTCACATATTTCAATACCCATGTATTTTCATTCTGCAATTTTAAATGAAATTACCCTTTACTAGTAATACTGCAGGGTTCATCATCACCCAAATAGACATGCCCAAATTTTCCCTGGACATGATTATTGAAATAACCCTTATTAGGGGTTGCATGGAAATAAGCTCCAGAATCTAAAACCCATGATTCAATTCTATTATCTAAAGAAATAATAAGAGCATCTTGCATTACCTATGATGCAGCAAAATTTTCTTCTTTACCTTTTTCTGGTTTTTGGTTCTCTTTATCCTTTGACCAACAATATTTCTTTACATGCCCTTTCTTTCCAAATTTCTAATAGGTAATTCCCTTACCTCTGGATTTATATTTCCTATCCCTTGACTTTGATTTCCCATTACTCTTACTCTTGGATCTCTTCTTCTGCATGCCCCTTATTTCTACAGTCAAAGCATTCCTATATGATGATTCTTATATACTCTTTCTACGAATTTCTTCATTTAAGATTATACTAACCACATCATCAAATTTAAAAATGTTATTAGCAAATGTTGTATTACTAACAACCATTACCAAGTTATCCCAACTATCAGGCAAAGAACATAATAATAAAAGTGATTTCACTTCATCATCAAATGGTATATCAATCAATTTTAATTGATTTACAATAGATCTAAAATCATTCAAATGAATGGATGTAGATCCACACTTGTATCTTAGAACTAAATAGTTTCTTCATCAAATAAAATTTATTTGAAGCACTAGGTTTTTCATATAAATTAGCAAGAGATTTCATTAACCCTATCGTAGAAGTCACTTCTGTAATATTGGAAGCCACAAATGCTGCGAGGCTCAATCTTATATATCCTAAAGCCTTTCTGTCAAGAATCTTACATTCTTCATCAGTCATCTTTGTAGGTCTAGACTTCTCATCCAATGGTAAATACAAATCTATTTGATACAAATAATCCTCAATCTGCATCTTCCATAATTGATAATTTCGGTCGTCAAACTTCTCTACCTTGTATTTGTTGTATTCTGCCATTGTTGTAGCTCCTACTCAATCAGAAAACCCTCTATGAGTAAATATGTTAACACAAAAAACCCTCAAATAAATATCTGATACCAGTTTTTGGGTTAGCACACCAGTTGTACAGATAATATATCAGATCTAAGCATACATGTAAATAAAAGTAGATATTCTACAAGGAGAAATGTACAGAACAAGAGATATAAATCAACACCAGATTTAACATGGTTCACCCAATGTGGGCTAACTCCACCGAGAAATAATCCAATATATTATCCAAATATTTGACAAGATACATAATTGAAGATTTAAAATCTTCCACACCTCTAATATGTACAATAGTTTCTTTGTCTCAAGCTTTTTGCTTCTTCTACAAGAATTCTCTCTCTCATAATTATTCTCACAATAATCATCAAATTTTGTAAGTTTTTCTTAATTATTACTTCTAAACCCTAGATTTTATACTTATATAGGTGTCTAAAAAATTAGGGCACTTAGCCATGCAATTACAATTAATAGATCTGCTTTAATGCTAAAAATAAATCTAATTTCTAAGAGTTAAATAAAACACTCCCACATAGGTAACTGATACTGGTTAGCCCTAACCGATGACGGTTCCTCCTTGCCTAACTGATTCTAG
Source organism: Taxus chinensis (assembly GCA_019776745.2). Classification (NCBI taxonomy): domain Eukaryota; kingdom Viridiplantae; phylum Streptophyta; class Pinopsida; order Cupressales; family Taxaceae; genus Taxus; species Taxus chinensis. Next base: position 889,242,102 of record CM034147.1, on the reverse strand, counting down.
TCATAGGTGACTAATGAAGGGAACTGTTTTTCTAGCAAGTTTCACATTGCATGCTAATCCAAAGTAATTGAGCTCCATAACTCAACAAAGGGAACAATTGTTACATATTCCCCATTAGCCGAAAATTTTATGTGACACTTCTCCTTGAACATGGAGAGTGATATAACCATGTTGGACCTATGTACTGCAAAGTAAAAACCTAATGAATCCTTCGTCAGTTTCCTACAACGGTGGCATAGGTTGGCTTATTGTTTTCCTTACAATGTTCCTGAAAAACAAATGGTTAGCATCTTTATACCAAACCTGAATTCAAACACATCTTTTCAATTACAAATGCACCGTGTCTCTAACTTTAAAGAAGTTGTTGAGAAAGGAAGTATTATTGAAAATTCTCTAATTGTGAAAGTTACTATTAAACACTTCTCCAAAGATAAACATGTTGAATCAAAATCTACATAGAAGCCTAAATTCTTTAAACAAAACAAGAATGTCGTATGAGATGCCATCACTGACTGCAAAATATTCTAGGCTATACAAAGTGGTCCTCTTCTAACTCACCCAAGGACCTCACCAAGACAAAGACAAGGCCCCAAAATAGACGTTCACGCCTCTAATTGAACCATTTTCTACGATCTTAAAATAGTTAGATATTGTAAACATGGTCACATATCCTCCACCCACAATACCCTTCCATGAATATGCACCTAAACAAGGATAGTATAAAGAGCATGAGTACTGTGATTTTCATCTTGTCAAAGGACACAAAAATGACAAGTGTGTGAGGTTACAAAACTATATACAGGACCTTATTGAAGAAGGAAATATTGAGGTGGATTCACCTAAATCTGGGGAAGGTCCTTAAATGGAAAAATGGGGATATTTAAACAAACTTTTCCTAACCATAAGAAGTAGGAGAAAAATAAACCTGATCAAGGGGAGTCATCTAATAATTATAGGGTTGCAAATTATGTGTATACTTCCACAGATAATCCTTGTGATTCCCTTATAGGTTGTATCCAATAATCTGATGAACAAGTGAACACCATTACGATTGTAGGTGACAATGGCACCATAGGAACATGACACACATGCTTAGTTATTTCAAATCTCACTCAACACGCCCCTCATGGAAGTCAGTATGACTTGTTAGACCAATTAGAGAAGACCACTACTAAGATTTCAATCTTGGATATTCTAAAAATATCAAACATTCATAAGGATATATTGTATAAAACCCTTAACGGATTTATAATATCTACAGATGTAGATCCCGTGAATATCTAAGTAATGGTTGCAAAAATTTCTCTTAGTGCATCCATTACCTTTGACTAGAATGAAATATTACACAACAAGCCTAGCCATAATATGCCCTTATATATAAGTCTTTGTTACTTATCACAAAGTTTAGAGAGTGCTTGTAGATGGTGGATTGAGTTTGAATATCTACACTCTAAATCTTGTTAGGTAACTGGGATGCACATAAGCAGACTTGGATCCCAATACCATCACTATCACGACATATGATAATGAGGAATATGACACATCCAATACCATAATGATACCCATATATATAGGGCCTTCTTATCATGATACCAAGTTTGAGGTTCCCATATATTTGGACCTCCCATGTAACATTCTCTTAGAACGCCCATGGATTCATGCCATGAAGGCAGTTCCTTTGACTTATCAGTAGTGTATCAATTTTCCTCATGAAGGAAAGATGATCACCATTTTGGGTGACCCTTTCTATTTACACATTGTAGAGCATTGTATAGTTTTTCATGGGTAGTGTATGAGTGTCCTTCTATAGATATTGTGGTTTCAATAGAAACAGAGGCTATGAAATATTGTTTCGATCTAAATATATGGACACCCTAAAATCAAAATTTTCCTACATTGGTCAATCCCTTTACTACATGGGAAGCCACGATTGGGAAATATGGTCTAATGGATGAATTAAAGATTTAAAATCACTATTGATATCCGACATTTAAGTGTCACCTAAGACATAAGGTAGACACTACTTTCAGTTCAAGAGCACTCGAGAAAGTTTCCCTGAACCCTTTGAAGGGTTTACTCCTAGTGGCCTTTTATCCAATGAAAAGATGTTGGATACATATACCAATCAATTTCCTAAAATAACTATGGATTCATGTCACCAAGACCCCATTTCATTAAATCACATCATATGGTGAGATTTATGGGGTACCAAGGAGTTGGATGTGGTCTAGATGCACAAGGTAGATTGGAACCTATTCCACTTCCCCATGGAAGTATAATATGCATAGCCTTGGAATTCAACCTCATAGATATTTTCTTTTAGAAATAAATAACACTTTCTATGAACATGATGATGTCTTATCTAATTTAGAAAATGACGCAGATTCCCAGTATAGCTTATACAAATATCTTTCCTCTAAAAACCTATTTCCCGATTCTTTAGTCCTTACCATTTCTGAAACAAATCCTCAAGAAAATTCCCAAGTTAACCTAGTATATTCTGACCTAATTTATTGGGGTCAATAACTTCATGTGTCGATCTATCTATTCAAAAATGATAAGGAAATTGAAGAGTTCATGGGAATCAGGGAAAGTGTTCCAATAGGTGATCAAAAAAGGGTTTCTCCATTGATCTAGATGCAGGGGCATATTTTGGGGAAGAGACAGAAATGTGTGGTCAACTAAATATCAACAAGCTCAAGGGAAAACATAATACTAATAAGCCTCAGAAAATGAAACAAACCAAGACACATAATGACAACCTCTTTGAGGCACTTGTGGAAAAATAGTTGGAAAATTCAATGGACAAAGTAATTTACCCACTCAAAGATGATCCCTCTGAACCACCTATGGAAGTAGATTTGAATCTTCCTCCTAATCTTACATCAATGGAGGATTCATAAAAAATGTTGGTTGAAGAAACAGTCAATGTCAACTTCAAGACATAAAACGAGCTTAAGATGATAAATATGAGAGCTTTACTCTCAGTACAAGAACAAAAGATTCTCGTAGCCATATTATAAAAGTATGTGGATATATTTGCATGGTCATATGAGGATATGCCAGGTTTGGATCCAAAATTGGTTGTACATTCTTGTACACCCAATACAAAACCTATCAAGTAGAAACTAAGAAAGATGCATTCAAAAATTGCATTGTTTGTCAAAGAAGAACTTAAATGACTATTAACAATAGGTTTCATAAAAACCTGTTGACTATTCGGAATGGATATCTAAAGTAGTCCGAGTTCAAAAGAAGTTGGTTGGTATCATAATATGTAAAAATTATGGGACATTAACAAAGCATTTCCTAAGGATTACTTCCCCTTACCGAACATTAACATGATCGTCGATTTGACTAATGGTTATGAGATGCTATCTTTAATGGATGGATTCTCAGGTTATAACTAAATAAATATCACAGAGGAAGATCAACATAAGACTCATTTCATTACCCCTTGGGGAAAATTTTGCTACCAGGTCATGCCTTTTCAGCCTCAAGAGTGCCAGGGAAACATATTAGTGAGCCATGATTATTATTTTTCATGATATGATGAATGATATCATGGAAGATTACATGGATGATATATTACTGAAATCAAAAAATAGGGAAGAGCATCTTGAAATACTGAGGTGTATTTTTCAACGTCTGAGAGATTATAAGGTTTGATTGAATCCTAAAAAGTGCGTCTTTAGCATACAATCGGGAAAATTACTGGGTTTCATTATATCACAAAGAGGAATAGAGGTGGATCCTACTAAAGTGGCGGCTATAACAAAGATGACCCCACCCATGAATCTTAAAGAACTAAGGAGTCTACAAGGGAAAATTCAAGCAATCCACCGATTCATATCATAGCTTGCGGATAAGTGCCATCCTTTTATGCATCAATTGAAGAAAGATGTTACCTTTACATGAGGAGAAGATTTCTATAAAGCCTTTGCACTACTCAAGAAATATCTAGCAAGTCCACCTGTTCTAATGCTTCCTACCCCAGGCGAACCCTTACTACTCTATATTTCAGCTACTCAATTTGCTATTAGTGCAATGCTTTCCCAATATGACCTAAGCCATAAATAACGAGAAATTTATTACTTAAGTCATACCCTCATTTCCTATGAGTTAAATTACCCTCAGATTGAGAAATCTTTCCTAGTTGTGGTGTCCACATTTTAGAAATTGTGCCACTATCTCCTAAAAAATAAAACCAAGCTAATATGCAAGGTTGACCCTTTAAAATACCTCTTATCCAAACCTTCCCTGACATGACAGATGGGTAATTGGATCATCCTCCTTAATGAATTTGATATTGAGTTTGTCAATCAAAAATCCCTTAAAGGACACGTGATCACAGATTAACTAGTTGAAGCTCTGTTACCAGAAATGGAACCATTGTGTCTGGATCTCCTAGACGCATCCATGATGTAAATAGAATAATATATTATGTGGAAAGTACACTTTGATGGATCATTCACCTATTATGGTTCAGGAGTAGGAGTGATACTCATCATACCTATTGGAGAGATAATCCTACAAGCCTTCCATCTGGGATTCCCATACACAAATAACATCGTGGATTATGAGGCGTTCATTGCTGGGTTGAAGTTGGCCATCCAATGGAATATCAGACACACATTTTTGGTCATTGGAAACTCATAACTAATTATTAAACAAGTCAATGATGAATACAAGGTCAAAGATGAGAATCTCATCCCTGATAAGAAGTTGGTTGAAACTCTGAAAGAGTATTTTGTCCAAATCAGTTTTGAATAAAGACCAAGATCTCACAATAAATCAGCAGATGTGATGGCTACGATTTTATATCTATTGTGCATTCCACCACATGAAAGCAAGATGCCATTATTTGTTGAAGATCTGTAAATGCCTGTGTATGACATGCCAGAATCGTGCTTGGCATGTGAAGTTGTTAATCCTTTTCCACTTGGTACTATCCCATTTATAATTCTTTACAGGATGGCTCCTTTCCCCTTGAAATCACCCAAACCAAGAAAAATACCCTTATTCGCCATATAGCCTGATACACCCTCTTAAGAGGCACCCTCTATCATCATGGCTATGATGGGAATCTATTTCATTTCCTGGATTTGACTGAGTCACTCCAAGCACTTAAGGAAGTACACGAAGGCGTGTGTGGAACACACACAAATGGAATGGATCTTGCAAAGAAGCTATTGAGAGTTGGTTATTATGGGCCCACCATGGAAACAAAAATTTGCAATCATGTTAAGAAATGTGAACTCTATCAAATATATGGAAACTTGATACATGCACCCGCACAAGCCTTGTAGTCCATCACAACACCTTGGCTGTTTTCCAAATGGGGACTTGATCTCATAAGGAATCTCACTCCAGCTTCCTCAGATGGCCACACCCACATCATTATTGACACTGAATACTTCACCAAATGGGTAGAGGCTATACCTCTAACCTATGTAACTGGTGTGTAAATCTCAAAGTTTATCATGAATCATCTCATTTACCGTTATGGCATCCCCTCTGCCATTGTCACAGCTAATGGAAAGTCCTTCAAGAATAAGATGGTTAAAGTGTTGTGCCAACGCTTCCAAATCTAGCTCAAATTGTCTATTCCCTATTACCCTCAAGGTAATGGACAAGAAAATGCCACAAATAAAACCCTTGTTTCAATCATGGAGAAAATGGTTAGCAAAACATGCCATAATTGGCACCTCCAGATTCATCCCACCCTCTGGGCCTATTGAACTTCCATGTGTACCCCTACTAGTGTTACTCCATATTCACTAGTCTATGGCACTGAAGGCCATTATAGCCCTTGAAATTTAGCTTCCCTCACTGATAATATCTTTCTGGTATTATCTAGACAAGGACGAAGACTATAGAGTTGTCTTTCCTGGCATAATTGGAGCTACTGGATGAAAAAATAATGAGAACCCTCAATCACTTAAAATTTTATCAAAACTCGGGTTTCACCAAGGTACAACAAACAAATCATACCTCATCAATTTGACGTGGATGAACTTGTTCTGAAATAGAATTTAAAAAAATATTAAAGAAAGAGAAAAGAACAGAGAATTTAAGGCTAATTGGTTGGGACCTTATACTGGTCACTTCAAAATATGGATCAGGGGTTTATAAACTATCTCACTCAAACAGTGACGAATTAAAGGATATAATGAACTTCGTGTACATCTTAAGCGCATCTATAGCTTAAATAAAAATGTTTCTTAGAAAAGAATGAAAAAGAAAGAAAATGAAAATTAAAAAAATCAAGAAAATAGTAAAAAGAAAAAGAGGTCGTCCAAGTGTGAAAACGATGAAAATTTGTGGCACATTTGGGAAAGTCCTTGGGTGAAAACTAGTTTTCCGGTGCCTCGGGAGGGTTCATTGTTTACAAGAACTCTCATAACTGGACATGTAATAGATGCTTGTTGTTCTTAGGGATAGGTTGCTTAGGTCTAGGAATCCTCTTAAGCTCATCCATTGTGGCCTTGATTTGGCTTGTTCTACTCCTATCTATCGTTGTGATGATTTGCTTTGTACATTCCCATCTAACGATGGGGGAAACTTCACATATTATTTCTTGAACATAACGCGCACTTACCTATGTATATTCCCATCTCATGCTGGGGGCATCTTCTTTACCTCACTTTGGAAAATCACTTCACAAAAAAATATAAAACATTCAAAAATGTTAGAAATACCTAAACATCTAAAAAACCCTTTTAGGGATAAAATCACAAAAACAATGTGAATAGTAGCCTTGAAAATTGTCTTTAGAATGACACCAAAAACAATAGAGCACGAATCAAAAATGTCCTGCAAAAACAAGGTAGTGGTTTGATTACTTCTAGTTTTCAATTTGTAGAGTTTTTATTCTTATGTCCTTTTTAAGTTGTATGATTTAAAAATGGATTCATTTTCTTAACTTAGATTAGATATTATTTGATCTATTGTATTTTGCATTGAGTTCATTTTAAACTTTCATAGTTGTAAATATTGGTGTGTTTTATCATTAGTTATATGCATTTATTAGGATTCATTCACTTTCTTAGATTAAGTACCAATTTAATCTTGTTGTTAAGCATGCTTGAGTTCATTCTTATTTGCATATAGTTAGGTTTGTTTTGTATGTGTATATTTGTTTAGTTTTTTAAATTTTGTTTGTGTTTGTTTGTTTTTTTTGTTTTTTTGTTTATTCCATGCACATTGATTTGTTATTATCATCATAAACATCTATCATCATATATCATCTATCATCACATCTAACATCATCTATACATCATATATATCAAGCAAAATGCTAAGTTTTACATAAAGCATCGTATACTAAGCTAATCATCATGTACCATATCATCAATGGGGCAAGAGGGGTTGCGCATGATCACAAATATAACCCCCCCCCTCCCCCTCCCCCCACACCAATATCCATGATAAAAATGTGGTTTACATCATATAGTATCTCATCCACAAGAGAGCTATCATATACTCCTAACCCATACACAATATAAATTATGAAGTAAAGCAGTAAAACATCTTAGTCAAAAATATGATGTATACATCATCAAAATCCATCATGATACATACATAAGAAATAAATCAAACAACATCATGATATAATCATCATCCATAATCATAATCATCATCATAAATCATATAAATACATGCCAAATATAAATTTCGAATGCCCATCACATATGTATACAATGTCTATTCTCAAAAATATATACATCATCGATAAAAAATCAGCCATCAAGGGAATGAATCAAAATAAGCCTTCATTCAAGAGGCATAATCCAAAAATACATCATACATCATCGATCAAAACCAAGCCTTCATAAGAGGCATACATCAGAAATACATACATATGTGTATAGTAAAAAATGAGTCATGTCTGAACTCGATCCCTCATGGGGACTCAGAGGCCTATGATCTGGTGGAGGGAACATCACCTATGTACTCTGATATGCCACCTTGTCTGGGGATCTCATGGCTACTCCACATATCTCACCGATGTCTCTAGTCTCTGTGACCTCTGTGATCTACCCATTGACTTCTCACTAAAGTTGGGTACTCTCTGAACCTCTGGAACAACATCATAATACATGGCCTTGTAGAAGGAAGCCCTACCAATTGGCCATAGCCAAGTCCATATATATCTACGGTGTCATAGTGGCTCCATCAGTCCACCAGAATGAAGCCACCTCTACCTCTATATCTCTTGCTAGCTCGGCTTGACCTACTATCCTCTCAGCCACCAATTGGTCCCTCTCTGAAGTAATGGTCTGAACCGGGGCCTGTGACTATCTGCCATAGGCTCATAATCTATGCCATTTGTGTAGCCATCTGATTGAATCTTCTGAAACCAAGTGACACCATCTCCTCCACTTACCCCGGTAGCTATGTGCTCTAGTCTAGATCTCTCTTTGAGGTCATAACCTATAGCTATGCCCTGACCTGATCTCTCTTAGCCGTCACCTTGAGTTGCATGGCCACAACCTATTTCTAAAACTACTTCTATAAAACAGCTACCTACCCTCTATCTCCCCCATCATTACCACCACCATCATCTCCACCTCTACATCTTGGTGGACAACCCTGTTGTAGTACTCCTCCTGGAGGAGGAACCTATGGTGCTGCTCTCTGTGTTGGAACCTCTTGTATAGGAACATGAAAATCAACTACTATGCCCACTTGGGGCATTTGTATCTATCTAACAATAGGAACCTGCCTCTGTCTCTGGCCTTGTGCATGCAGCTGTAAAGGTGGAGGACCCTGTCCACCACCATCATCATGGCCCTGTCCATCACCACCATCATCCTCATCATCATCATCATCCTCATCATTGTATGATAATCCTCTAGGTGGTGGCCGTAACTCATAGTATCCCATAAGTGCCTATGGAATGGTAAGGCAGTGTAGTAATTGGCATTGTCAAATACCAGGGTCCATACTTTGCAGTAACCCTAGAGTATTTGATCTGTCTCAAAGGCACCCATACCTATGGCACCATCCCATCAAAAATAGCTCGAGCCCTATCTGGCTGGAATAGGTGGCCCCATGTCAAATCTCTCTAGCTCTTATGTGCATACCACATATCATGATGCCGGTACATCTTGTATTGTGCTCGAACTATCTTGGCATCAGTCTTACCCTGTAGAAATCATGTGATATAGCCCCAAATGCAAATAAAAAAATGCTCAACCATGGCTATGTTAAGCTCATCTCCATCCTCAGCCCACTGATAATTGTTGGTAGGGCCTCCACACTATCATATGTTGCACACAATGTCATCCAACTACCTGTACGATAATGATAAATATCACCCATGTGCCCTCTGACATCATATCTAATAGGAGACCATCCCATAACTGAAGGATCCTCCAGATCCTGAAATCAGAGAGAACACTTGTAGGGAAACCAATGGCTATGTGGTCCCATGCCCATATCTATAATAATGTGGAAGGACCCACGGTTTTCTGACCGTGGTACGTGATAAGATGAAGGTCCTAGTATAGATGTGTCATAGTATACATTGGCCCCAAAAGTATCATTCACCTCGGAATATACCCTGTATCATACTAATCAGGCCAAGAGGAAATGAGGAACCTGTCCTTTTCAGTGAGCAAAAATCCACTAGCAAGAGCCATCAAATATAGCGGCATACGATGAAAGCTAGGATCTGCAATGCATCGAGTGTAAGTACACTAGGCATACCTTGAGTGAGGTATATCAACACATCCAAATAACTTTATAAGGCAGTCTAATATCTCAAATCCTCAGCACTAATATACTCTATGGTTTTTCCTCTTATATGGGCACATGCAGAATTTGCTAAACATCCTCGAGGGTCACAGTCATCTCACCTTGTCAGGAGCCGGAAGCACTGACTCTCACTATGTCACCTCTCTACTAACTATAAGTAGCCCATGATCAAGGGTAATCATGGCATCCTGGCTACATGGGCCAACCCAGTCACCTCTAGTAGTATATCCATCATCCAACTATGACGTCCATGGAAGCTGCCTCTATGGTCGCTAAACGACCATGTCTCTCCCTCACTTGTAGTACTGATAATCGTCTCTGCAAAGTAACACGACACATGTTAGAACTTATTTTTATTCTATCTTCTTCTATTCTTCTAAAAACTAAGGCAAAAGTCATCTACACTATCCTAGTCATCTAACTAACATTCTTCTAAGTATTAAATTTCCTCTCTTCAGCATCTACATGCACTTTTGGTCATATGGGTGCCCTTCCTTAGTGTGTGCACGCCCAAGACGCATACACACCATTTTGGATGCCTACGCACCCATATAAGTATGTGTGCACACCCCCCCTTACTAACATATCTAACTCACACATGTGTGCCCTTTATGCCGCACATGCGTGAGGTTTTGTGCATGTGCGCTAGCGTGCACCCATTTTTTGGCTTAGAGCACATACACATGAGTTTTTTATGCCTACACATGCGTGTACACATATTTTTATATATGCCTGTGTGTATACATATAAAGATTGATGTGTATGTGCCCCTTTGAGTGCCTACGTACCCCTAATGCACATGGGCCTACACTATTTTGTCACCCTAATAAACCTTAATAATTCTATTAAATGCTAATAAAGCTATTAAATGCAAAAATTGACAAGAAGGGTTCAAGCACTCACAAATGGAGGGTCATCCTCAACCCGTGCATACTCCCGAATGGTGTCATATTTCCTCATACACTTTTGGACTTGTGCCATCTCTCTCATAGCTCAAATCACTCGCGGTAAAAATCAGGAGAGCTTTGGTAACCAATGAACTCCTGACGTGATAATTTACCCTTCCTCAGGAGTGGATTTATCTAGCCCATTTTAATCTTTTGTGATGCCTTTGGTTCATGTTTTGCTGCTACCGCAGTCACTTCTAAAACTTTCTTCTAACTGTCATAATATTTTTTTTTATTACATAATTATTTTTAACTAATTTTTTTTGCTACGGTGGGGCATTATTTTAAACCTAGAGCTCGTTTCTTCTCCCTAAGACATTTTTTTATTGTTTCGAGGTGATATTTTCATTCTACCTTCTTCTATTCAACTATCATGATGATTATTTTTATTAAATACAAACTTTTGACCAATTTTCTTCTCGCTTTTAGGTATGTTTTTGCTACTTGATACATGTCTTCTCTGTCCAAGGGCATTTTTTTGCTTTTTGGAAATATTCCACTTTCTAACTTCTTCTGATCAATCAAAAAATCATAAAATCACACAAATCATAGTTTTCCTAAAAATTATAAAAATTTAAAAAATATATATCCAAAATAATCACCAAAAAGTCAATAAACCACAAAAAATTGTACAATCATTGGTACCCAGTTGAAATTTGTTTTTCATCCATGGTATTCTCATCATATATTGGTTGACATTTTCACTTGTTTCCATCATAAACAACTCATGGATCATTCTAGAGCTACCTCTCATCAATAAAGCTAGTTTGTTTTCTTCGTCTTGTACTACTATTGGCAAATACAAATTGTGTGGTACTATTTCACTATGCACAATGCTTTTGTCATTGGACAATGTTTCCTTCCATCAGAATTCCATCGCATATATATTTTCTAAGTGGAATCACTATTTACCCTTTTCATTTTTCATAAACAATTGGTAACTTAAGCTTGATAATAAAACATATTTTGCAACTTTCTTAAACATTGTTAGGTTTGAGTATTTGTATTTGTGTACTTGTTTCCATATTAGTTCAGTCTTTTTTTCTTCTCTGTATTACATTTCATTTTGTATGATGCATGGAGTTTTTGGTTTATCAATGGAAATCATTCTCGTGTTATGGATTTTTATGTACATCTTACACCATTTTCGTATCCTTACATTTTTAATATGGACTATATGTTGAAGATTTCTAGCAATGTGATGACATGTTATTGTTTACTATATACATTGGTTTGTTGATAGCTCAGTACCTTCTATTTTTTATCATTGTTCTCCTCAATCAAATCCCTTTCCCATTCCATTTCATCTATTTATATTATTATTTCTTCAATCATCTTTTCGATTGTCCATCTGTGTTCTTGCATCACCCCATCAACACTTGAGGGGGTATCTGTCCATCCTAGCTTACTAATTTTTCTTCTACCCCTTCAAAATTTTAGATGTTTTTGTCTTGTCTACTTTCTTCTAAGTGATGTTACTTATGCCACCTCAAAGATGGGAAAATATGGACACCTATAATTTGGTGTACGCAGCTTTATTATTAAAATTACACTAACTATCCCAATACCCACTAATTGACTACACTAAGGTAGTGAATTACCTTATCTAATCCTCTTATAAAACCCTAAATCATGCTAAAACACTTCTAAATGGACTTCCACAAGTCATTATCCTCTTAATGAGCCTATTTTGATTATAATTAAACCTTTGTTGACTTTCTAAAAGGGAAGACTTAGATTTCCAAATGACAATTTCATCTTTCTAGTTTGAGTTTCACTTGAGTTTTTCCTTTTTGGAATTTAGTCCCACATGAGTTCAAAACATCCCTTTCCTCTTCCTAGGATTAGAAACCTATAAATACAAGCATACCCCTCCCCCTTTTTTCTAAGAACACTCCTCAATTTTTAGACTAGCTTATTGTCATCTTTAGATTTAGTAGTTTTCATTGTCATTTGAGCTATCTTTGTTTTAACCATTTACATTTCTAAACATCAAGCTTGAATAAATGGGATGAACCATTGGCCTTAAAATCCATTAATGGTGAGATCTCTTTCTCAAACCCTTGATTATAAAACAAACATAACTGCTTGCTAGGAGATTTAATAGGTTCATCTTTCATAGATTTCATGGAGTAGAGAAATATCTAGATATGCTAGGGTTTGAATGTTTATTTCAAGTTTATATATGCATGAAAAGATATAGTTCTTGTTTAGCTCTGAACTAATGGTTCATTGTTGAAGTTTGGAAAGCATTGAAGCTTTCTTTAGTGTTATAGGCTTCATTCCATAACTATACCAACTTACACATTTCCTATAGTATAAATGGTGTATGGTGTCAAATAAAAGTGTATAGGATATGACTATAGTGTATGGTTATAACCATTAATATAGTTAGCGTTAGGAATTATAGGTTAGGGTTTAGTAAACTATAAGAAAATATATTTTTAAATCTATAGTCATAAACCATGCAAAAATAGAAATGAAAGGGGGCCTAAATAAGACACATTCCATTATTGAAAAAATTAATTTTTGGCCACATTCCATGGGTATCCAACAAGCCAATGGGAGAATTTTAAACCACTGTCTTTAAGGAAGGTTGTCTCCCTGTGGGAGATCCTGTCAATTTTTTTTTACTTTCTTTCAACCCCTGAATAGTTACTTTGACCTGCACACATTACAAACAATAGATATTAATTCAAATATTTCAAAAATAATTTTACCCTTACCTTTATTTCTAGAGGGTCTGGGAGATATTTTCACTTCACGTGAGGGGAAAAAGCTTGAAGGTTTCCTGCATATATTTTTACCCTTGTGTGCTAACTAATGTAATGTGTGTCCCAAAACGGGAAGGGGTATTTATTTAAATATTTATAACCACCTAACTACCCAATCAACCAACACATCAGATTGGTTAAATAATTAGGATTAATTATTTATTCCTGGTCTAATACCATGTTCAGATGAGGAACTTAATTAACCAATTAAATAATATTTCAATAACATTAATGAGAAACATTAGAATATACAATAACTAAATAAACAAAAACACAATGACACCGATTTATGTGGAAAACCTCTGAGGGGTAAAAACCACGGTCAAAAATATATTTCCATTTATCAAAAAAACATTGTTATAATCCATAAAATCTCCCTCATTTCTCTCCCCATCAAATTCACCCAAGGTGAATAACCAATATGACCTATAGCCATATTTATTTGACCCCACGTGTTACAGACCATATCAAGTGATGAGGTGTGATTAATAACACATCGATTTAATATAAATTGATTAATTAATAACCAATTAAACATAAACAACTAAGTTTATATTAAATAATTAAGAATATATCTATTCTAAATTATTTAATTATAAACTAAGGTTTATAGACACTTAATATTACGTTTAAACAACTAGTTCCATAAAATAACTAAGAATTAGACATAATTAAGTCTCTATGAAATGGAGAATAATTTTTTTACACACAATTGGATTACCATATATATAAGCTTAGAATTAATACACACATCATAGGTCTTGTTTTCTAGAGATAGGCTATGCACCATGTGTTGCATTAAATAACCTACAACATTCATTCAGGATATGAACTCTTGTGGAGGAATAAAAAATGATGAAGGGGATTGTTAATAAGTTGGACCTTTCCATTGATGGTTTCCATTGGAACATTATTACACTCATGGAAAGAAGCAATATGAGAGGAAATATACTCAATAGGAATACTATAGGAAAGAAAAGATTTGAAATTAGGAAGTAAAGGCCTAGTATCACATATGAGATCTAAAGAAGTATCATTAATAGAGTAATTACGTACATTACTTTCAATAGAAGCAAAATTAGAATAACCATTCATAACATTTTATATGTCATTATGAGAAAGATAATTATTGAAATCATTCTTCACATTATCATGTACCAAATGATTAGAAGCATCATAAGAATATGCATCATTTTTAATTTTGGGAGGATTAGAAAAGATAACATATTTAATAGTTTCATTTTGCATTTCAAGAGGATAGGGATAAATAGTGTAGTCAATTTTATGATTTTCCATTTCAAGAGAATAAGATGAAAGAGGACATTCAATTGTACCATTTTCCATTTCAATATAAGGATAGTAAGCATATTCACTCATAGAATACCCTATAATATGATTATAAGGAAGTATGTCCCATGAAATATTATTATGTTCCATTTCAAAAGAACTAAGGGAGAGAGAATCATTATATTGAACATAATTTTTATTGTCATTAGAAATTTAACAACCATCATCATCATAATCACAATCACTATGAATATCATTAGAATTATCATTATCATTATCATCGTGATCACATTCACTATGAATAACATTAGTATTATCAAAAACATCATTATAATAATCACATTCACTATGATTATCATTAGAACATGCATCATGTGTATCTTCAATACTAGGTGTAATGGCTTGATCAAAAGATAGGGAAGTCACAAGGAGAGAAGAGAAGCTAGGTTCCTATAATGGAGAAGAAGCAATGCTAGGAGGTGATGACAGTTGGGTATTCCACAACACGCCTACAAAGTTATGTAACGGGCTGCAAAAAGTTACAAACTCATATTAATATAAAAGGGCCTTATGGAATCTAAAAAGATCTACTCTTAATTAACCTTTCAACACTATCATGGAGTTATTATAGACTCATAGTGTTTTCTTAAGGACCTAACCTAATACTGTTTACACTCTTGACTCAGCTCTAATGGTATATAAAGACTTAACCTCTTTAACAACCTTTAACCCCCTTCAAAAAACCAAAAATGGTGAACTCAATCTCTTTATATAACAACATTTCCTTTTTTTTCCCTCATCTATCTCCTTTTTCAAATCACCTTAGGTGGGTTGGATTTTTATAGGTGCTCCCTATATTTCCCACTCAATTTTAAATTTAAATTTGAGTTCCTTTACTTGTGCCACACCATTTTATTCTTGGTCTCCTCTAACAGTTGAATCCTTTTAGCATCCGCATCAGATGCCTTTTGACATACATGTCTTGTTTTCCTGCTGCCCTTTCTACCGTGCACTCCTTTTCTCACACTCCTTTGTGATGCCTCAATTTACTTATGTTGTGCAATCATTTTATTGAGCCTAATGTTTTTCTTTCTTTCATACAATTCCTTTGGACCTTTGGGTCTTCTAAAAAATATCCACGTGCTCCATTGAGACTAACACCAATACCAAGTCTCTTCATTACTTCATCCTACGCATCCTTTGCAACTTCCTCTGTTGTGCAAAAATATTATGCATTCCTTTCATGCCTCTAGTTATCCATTTAGTGCCAAATGATCTCCACACACTCCTTTACACCATTCTTTTGTGTGTTGTTATCTATGTTTCCTTCTCTTATTTTCAAATCTCTTTCATACTCAACCCTTCTGAGTTCCCTATCAATCTTCTAGTGCCCTTCCTGTTGTGATAAAACTCCATGCATTCCTCTCTTCACTCTACACACCTTCTAATTATTCCATGTACTATTATCTTCCTCCTTTTTACGCATCACATCCTCATTATGTCGTGCTTCATCTTACTTTTATATGCGCCTCAATTCTTGCATGCACTCATACTTAGGATAAATTATGTAGGATTTCCTTGAACATGGGATGTTCCTACATCAAACACCTAAGATACTTAAAATTTGAGTTCCACCTCAAGTAGACTGAGCGAGTGGTAGAACCACCCTTGGGACTACTAGAATAAGTAGTCCCAAATTATTCATCCAATAGGCCTTTCTCTATCCTTGGTACTCATTTAAACATCTCTTCCAATCCTTTATCACCTATTTGTGACTTCTACATGTAATGTTATGAACTCTTGTGAGCTTCTTCCTACCATAATCTGACCTCCTTCTATTAAGGGTTCTCCCACGTGCCTTCTACTTTGTGAGTCTACACTTTCTTATAAGTCAATTATCACCATTTTCCATCCACCTACACCTAAATCCTTCAAGGATTTTATTTTCTCTTTCACACTTCATCCCTCAAATTCCATCATTTACACTCTTTTTTTTTTTGCATGATTCTTTTCTCCTTATATCTCCTTATTTTTGTTTTCTCTGGCCACTTTAACACTGCGATTCCTTCTTTTCATTCTCATCTTCTCCGGGAACTTCTTCATATCTGCATTCTCTTTTCCTTTTCCATTATTATTTCCATGGGATTCCATTGTGCACTATATCCTTGTGTATTTTTTTCCTCTTACGCTTCTCACTGCACATATTCTTGGTGCATTCTTCATGTGTATATCTGATATTTTATTGCGGGATTCTCTTTTGCCTCTTTGTCTCTCCTTAACTATTCATCCATCTTCTTATCTTCTGTGGTGTGCCATCATCATTGCACACTCTTCTTCATGCCTTATCTTATGGCTACAATTATACCTTTTCACCATGTAATCTTCCTTGGATGTAGATATCATCTTCTTTACCTCTTGTTGTGACAATTTTTTGTACCCACGTTTCTTCTTCTTTCCCTTTGCCTTTACATCTCCACTACACAAAATTTTTGGGTATTTCTCATGCTCCTCCCTTTTCTTCTTTGTTTCCTATCATGCATCCCACACATCATTTTATAGTGTATATGAATTGTTTCCATGCCCTTTCATTTCCACATGTGCCTTCTCCCATGTGCCTCTTGCATTATGTACTCTTGTAGTATCCTCCTTGGCCACTCCTCCTTGGATTCCTTCAAGGAAACTTCTCTTCCTTTGCATAATTCCTTCTCTTAATGGTACTTATATTCCTTCTCACACTCTTCTATGCACTCCACTTCCTTTAAACGTATGCGGGCCTCTTCCCCCTTCAATGTGCTCTTTTTCACACTTAATATAGCAACCTCTTCTATGGGTTCCTTTACTTTAGTTTCCTTCAAGGAAATGCCTTATTTCTTATCTTCTTATCCTTCATAATGGTTCTCTCATTATTGTATGAATTTTTACCTTCACACTCCTTAATTATCTTCTTGAAGTTATTTCTTCTATGTAATTTTTGTAGCCTTTATTCCCTCTGTTGGGACTTCTCCATTTGTCCGCTCCTCTCTATTTAGTTATTCAATATTCTTGCCATCTCTTTGGAATCTTCACACTTCTCACCATTCCTCCTTGATGGCTTCCAATCATGACACTAAGTCATCCTCCATGTGCTCTTGGTCTCCCACAACCATATTCACTGTATCTTCCTCTTTCTTCTTCTCTAGTATCATCCCTACATGCACCATCATTGGGATACATTTCTTTCCCTTACACTTCCCTTTTTGTATCGTGCGTGTCATTGTCATATTCCTTTTAGTGATACCATCTCTTGGATTTGCTCCTAGCTCTGCTTCTGAGCTTCCCTTATGTAATTTTTCTTGTGTTTTGGGTAAGTGCAGCAAGTTAG
Source organism: Taxus chinensis (assembly GCA_019776745.2). Lineage (NCBI taxonomy): Eukaryota > Viridiplantae > Streptophyta > Pinopsida > Cupressales > Taxaceae > Taxus > Taxus chinensis. The sequence goes on along the minus strand of CM034147.1, from coordinate 889,223,971 downwards.
TGGACCAATAAAGGGTCATAAGTGGACGACATATTGTAAAAAACAACAAAATCTCAACTTGTAGGGATTATTAGCAATACACGCACTCAAAATTAGAAAAATTTATATAAATATGAATCGTAGCATCCAAAATCTAGTTTCTAAACTACTATTTTTTTAAAAAATAGACAAGTTTAGCTATATTAAACACTCAAATTATATGACTTGATTTTTTTTTAAAAAACCTATAAGATTGTAGTCCGTTTGCCCGCGATTTGGGTGACCAAATATTATTTTTTTTCCTCTAGTGAAAAGTTAAATGTCGTTGTCTATCTTGGGATGGATTTTTTATTTTATTTTTTTGAGCAATATTTTTTTTTATGATTTTTTTTGTGAAAGTGGTCTGAATTTTTTTAGAAAACGGAGTACTTTCCATTTTCCCGCCATAACTATATAAAAAATATCAAAATCAAAAAAATATATATATATGTATAGAATTTTTCCATGCTTGGGATGGTATATGTTTTATTACATTTTGATAAGCAAAACAAAATTTGCAGTTTTAAACGTAGACATGAATGTTTGCGGGAAAAAGTGTCTTAAAAACCTACTGTTAGTAAAAATTATAAAATGGTATTTATCTTATTCTATTCACTTTAAAATCAGTATTTCTATGAAGATAACGGTCTCCCCTATGCAATGGTACCATTTTTGTGAGACGTTTTCAATTTTTGAGCATGGTTCAAGCCCGCAAAAGAGTAAATTTGAAGTTTTTGACCTTTTACACGCCATAATGACCTCCCATAGATTTGGTTGGGAAAAATAAATATTTCCCAAGCCTTGAGGGTCAGATTTGATGATATAGATAGAATCACGAGCGTGCTTTATAAACCGCGGTCATGCTTTATAAAACATGATCGTGGTTTATAAAACACGATCGTGGTTATCAAATCATATTTACACGCATCCCAACATTTGAATTACCATGTGATTTTTTACTGTTTGGCCTTATTGTATGAATTACTACAAAATTTTGTCACTTTCTACACGTTTTTCTTATCACCGGAAGCAAAACATCGTGGGAGACAAGAAATGAAGTCAAAAAAAGAAGTCAATAAGTAAAACATATCAGACAAATTAGAGGTAAAAAGATTTCAAAATGCCGAGCGAATGCAAAATCTTCGTGAATCAAGAAGAGATTCATCTTCAACCCCTACTATTATAAGCAACGAGGAACCAGGTAATGATTCTACTATCAATGTTGAAGATGAATTAAATACTCGTGATGAATATGTTTTTACTTTCAATATTGAAGAAGAATTAAATATTTGTGATGTAGCTGATGTTGAAATTTAAGGAAATTCAGGTTGAAACTGTAGACAAGAAAAGTTTGAAAAAAACATCTCCTAGTATTTTACATAAGAAACCTAATTATTTTATTGAAATTGATGAGAACATTTTGAAACCAATATCTGACAAACTTTCTGAATGTCAAATTAGAAGAAAAGCCACTGAAATTTGGGATAATCATTTTGAAATTTTAAATGATTCCCAAAGATGTCAGTTGTTGGTTAGTTTGATGAACTTGATTAAAATGAGACCTACATTAAACACATTAGGATTGACAACATCTAATATACGTGGTCAAAACTCTACAATTCTTGAAAACCTTCATGATGCATATCACATTGTTGGTGTCAAGAGACACATAAGGGATACTAATATTGTGCGTCGTGTACTTGCTACTAGTGTTGTAAGTGAATTAACAAACAAACAACATGTGATTACACAAACAAGTTAAATTTTGAAAGTTACTCAGAAAACTTTAATGAAAGAAATTGAAATACGTAATATCCTTCAATCAAGCAATAACACCACTTTTTGGGCATTTTCTACTAGAGCACCACATAAGGACAAAGATATAACTGATACTATAAGAGAAGTTGTTATTCAATTTTGGCATGATAACACTAGAGTTTCACCTAATACAAGAGATGTTGTAAAATAGAGAGTTGGTTCTACTAATCACAAACCACATCCAAAGCATTTCTTATATATGACTCAAATTCATTTTTTTCATAAGTTTGAATAGGAGCATATAGAAATTAAAATTAGTCAACATTTTTTTTGATATGTTAAAACCATTCTATGTGAAAATCAACCACGCTCACACCACTTGTTGTTGTAGGAAACATATTGAATATGTGATGCATTATGCTAAATTTTTACGTATTTGTTCTAATTTTCATTCTGAAACTATGTTATCAAAATGTGGTGTTTAAGTTCCACCAATATCTTCCAGGGATTTCATTCCTATGATATTTTGTGAAAGAGAAGTTCGACATTTTTTTATAGTCAGGATTGTTTAGATGGAAGTTGTGGTACTTGCGGCGGATTACTTAAATTGGAAAGTTGCATCCATGAGAAAATTAGAGGTGAAATATGACATAATTTAGTTGAGTTTGATAAATGTAAATCAATACCATACCAGTTGAAATATGGAAAGGATTCTAAATGGTGTGAGCTACTTACATAACATATGCATATTTTTCAAATTATGAGAAAATTTAAGGATGAAATTTTTTATGAGTATGCTAGGCATACACATAGAGCTCAATGGTTGGATGAACAGTTCAAGATATGTAAGAACACATTTCCTATTGGTACTATTGTTTCAGTGGTTGATTTTACAGAGAATTACACATTACAGCCACAAATGGAGGTTCAATCACAATATTACAACTCAGTCCAAGTTGTCATTTTTGTGCATATAGAATTTATACATTCTCCTGACAGTACAGAGAATGATCAATTTTTTTTAAGAGAGTACTACTTTTATATCAGTGATGATCATAATCATTCTACTAAATTTGTGCAAGGGTATTTCTAGTTATTTTATGGAAACTTATCTGATAGGGACATCATTTTCAATCAACATTATATATGGTCAGATAATTACACGTCTTAGTTTAAGAATGCACAAATATTTTATTGGATGAGTAGGATACACGTCAAGATGGGTGTGCAACATATTTAGAGTTTTACTGAGGCTGGACATGGAAAAGGAGAACATGAAGGTGTAGGGGCATGTGTGAAAAGAGCTCTTGCAAGAGAAGAATTGAAGTACAAAGATGGTGCTAAATTGAAAGATGCAAAGAGCATAGTGGAATGGTGTATTGACAACATGGCCCGAGGTTCTCAAGAAAATTCTATAGTTCGAAGATATTTTTGGTTGATAGAGGAACAAAAAATTGTTAACTACGAGGATTGTATGACACTCACAGGGTCTAGTGATATGCACTCATTTTGTAGCTCAGATGCTACTTCGTGGGCCACATGGACAAGAAATTTGGCTTGTTTTTGTGCATCTTGTATCAAATTTTTTTACCGTTGAGTGTGATTCACAAGAATGGGTGGATGGATGGATTTGTAGGCCTCTAACTCTGCTTCCTAGTTATCAACCTCCAAAGACATTAAGAAGTTTGACTTTGAAAATTTTGATTTTGGTGCGATAAGGTAAATGGTTATTTATAATTTTTGTATTGAGTTATGTCCATTGAAATTAATATGTAATTTAAATTTGAGTTGAAACCTTTGTTTTTTTGTAGGTCATGTGTTTCTAGTTATTGTGACAATAGACAATGAAGAAGGAATAAACTATTTCTTATGTCATTGCATCAAGGAAAGAAAGAAGTTGACTTCTCCTAGTATAGATGGTGAAGATATTGAGTACCCTACAGGGTCAGTGGTAGTTACTGGAACTTGGCTTCGACGGTATCCATTAAAAAATTTCTCTATTTGGGTGTTTGAAGACTTTGAGACACACAAGAAAATACTCTTATATTTGCATCTAGTTATAGCGACAAATATTCAGCTGTATAGATATCAAGGAAGCCTAATAACAAGATTCTTTGGAAGGTTCGAGAGTTGGATCATGAAGCAATCATGTCCGCTATTCAGAGTAGATCCGATCCTGATGATTCATTGGAATGAATTTACATGCTCATGTCTGGTATATATAATTTCTTTGAAGTGTTTAAATTTGTCAACCAGATCATTCAAGTTCATATATTTTATTAAATTTGTGTATTTTTTATATATCTAGTATATTGTTTTGATTCAACTTAAATTTATTTGACTAACACTTTTATGTAGGTTAGTGGTGCCAGAAAAGCTTCCACTTTCACATCCTGATGGTGAACATTGGAATGAATTTACATGAGCTCGTCTGGTATATATAATTTCTTTGAATTGTTTAAATTTGTCAGTTCTAGATTCAAGTTCATATATTTTATTAAATTTGTGTATTTTGTATATATCTAGTATGGTTTTGATTCAACTTACAATTTCTCTAACTAACACTTTTATGCAGGTTAGTGGTGCCAGAAAATCTTCCATCTTCACGTGGTTGGAACTTTTAGTAGAGAATTTTATATTCTCGAAGCTAAGAGAAGCTTTCATTGTTTTACAAGAAAAGAGAAGCAACTAACAACGACTTATGTACCTGTGGAGGGGGTTCTTGGCTCCGAAGGAGGTAGCCTGAAAGCACCAGGAGCATAGGGAACCAAAACGATGCCTCCCCAAGTATTTAAAAGGCCATCCTTACACATGTGCATAGTCGGTTTGATGCCATGACCCACCATTTGCAAAATATAGCATTTGACAACCTTACATTGGCTCAAACTACACTATTTTGTGCGCTTACAAATAATAGGGCAACGAGAGCACCGATTGGAGATGGAAAAAATTGATGCAGGATATTGTAGAGGGACCCTATGCCGAGGTGTAGGATTTGAGGAGACATCTCTAGGTGCCACAGAGTCCGAGTAATCACCCATCAAAGTTGAACATTTTTTTGGTCTGCAGGGCTCTTAAGGGACTACGTCCAATTGAAGTACCTCAGAAGAAATGACTTGTCACACACAAAATGATGCCTCCTCTAGCATGTAACTAGCCACTCAGATTTTTTGGCATAGTCAGTTCGGTTCCACAACCCACCGTTTGCAAAATATAGTTTTTGACAACCTTACACTGGCTCAAACTGCACTATTTCACGTGTTTACAAACAATAGGGAAGCGAGATCGTTGATTGAATACGAAAAACAATAAGACAGGCTATTGTAGAGGGTCCATATGCTGAGCTGTAGGATCTAATGAGACATCTCTAGGTGCCACGGAATCTAAGTAATCACTCGTCGAAGTTGAACGATTTTTTAGTCTCATGGCTCTTAAGGGACTACGCTCGTGATGTAGCCCGGAAGCAATGACATTGTTTGTGCACCAAAATGACACCTTTTCTAGCATTCACTTGGCCACTCAGATGTTTTAGTGTAGTTGGTTTGGTGCCACAATCCACTGTTTGTAAAATATAGCATTTGACAACCTTACACTAGCTCAAACTGCACTATTTCGAGCATTTGTAAACAATAGGGAAACAAAAGCACTGATTGGAGACGGAAAAAACTGAGTCAGGCTATTATAGAGGGTCCCTACACTGAGGTGTAGGATTCAACAAGACATCTTCTAGGTGCCACAGAGTCTGAGTAATCACCCGTCAAAGTTGAACAATTTTTTTGGTCTCAAGGCTCTTAAGGGACTATGCCCGAATGAAGTAGCCTGAAAGCAACGACATTGTCACGCACCAAAACAATGCCTCCTCTAGCATTCACCTAGCCACTTAGACATTTTGGCGTATTCAGTTCGGTGCCACGACCCACCGTTTACAAAATATAACATTTGATAACCTTACATGTGCTCAAGCTGTACTATTTTGTGTGTTTACAAACAATAGGGCAGTGAGAGCACCGATTGGAAACAGAAAAACCTGAGACAGGATATTATAGAGGGTCCCTATGCCAAGGTGTAGGATCTAACGAGATGTCCCTAGGTGCCACGGAGTCCGAGTAATCACCCGTCGAAGTTGAACAAAATTTTGGTCTTAGGGCTCTTAAGGGACTATGCCCAAACGAAGTAGCCTGGAAGCAACGACATTTTCGAGCACCAAAATGATGCATCCTTTAGTGTTTACCTAGCCACCTAGATGTGTTGACGTAATCAGCTTGGTTCCACGACCCACCATTTGTAAAATATAGCGTTTGACAGTGTTACACTGGCTCAAAATGTACTATTTCACATGTTTGCAAACAATAGGGCAGCGAGAGCACCGATTGGAGACAAAAAAATCCAAGATAGTATATTGTAGAGGGTCCCTACATTGAGGTGTAGGATCCAAAGAGACATCTCTAGGTGCCACGGAGACCGAGTAATCACCTGTCAAAGTTGAATACTTTTTTGGTCTCAGGGCTCTTAAGGGACTACGCCCGAACGAAGTAGCCCGAAAGCAACGACATTGTACCACACAAAAAAGACACCTAATCTAGCATTCAAATGGTGACCCCATGTTGGTGGAGTTTGTTTGGTTTCACGACCCACCGTTTGCAAAATATAGTGTTTGACAACCTTACACTGACTCAAATTGCACTATTTTGCATGTTTACAAACAATAGGGCAACGAGAGCATCGATTGGAGATGGAAAAAACTAAGATGATCTATTATAGAGGGTCCCTATGCTGAGGTGTAGGATCTGACGAGATGTCTCTAGGTGCCACAGAGTCTGAGTAATCACCCGTCGAAGTAGAATGGATTTTTTGGTCTCAAGGCTCTTAAGGGACTACGCCCGAACGAAGTAGCCCAGAAGCAACGACATTTTTACACACCAAAATGATTCCTATTCTAGCATTTATCTGGCCACCCAAACATTTTGGCATAATTGGTTTGGTTCCATGACCCACCATTTGCAAAATATAATGTTTGACAGGCTTACACTGGCTCAAACTACACTATTTCACACGTTTGCAAACAATAGGGAAACGAGATCACCAATTGGAGACAAAAAAAATGAGATAGGCTATTGTAGAGGGTCCCTATGCTGAGGTGTAGGATCCAATGAGACATCTCTAGGTGCCATGGAGTCGAGTAATCACCCGTCAAAGTTGAATGGTTTTTTGGTCTCAGGCTCTTAAGGGACTACTCTTGAACGAAGTAGCCCGGAAGCAACGACATTGTCCCGCACCAAAATCAAACCTCCTTTAGAATTTCATCTAGCCACCTAAACATGTTGGCATAGTTGGTTTTGGTGCCATGACCCATTGTTTGCAAAATATAGTGTTTGACAACCTTATACTGGCTCAAACTGCACTATTTCGTGCATTTGCAAACAATAGGGTAGCAAGAGCACCGATTGGAGACAGAAAAAACTAAGATAGGATATTGTAGAGGGTCCCTACGCTAAGGTGTAGGATCTAATGAGACATCTCTAGGTGCCATAGAGTCTGAGTAATCACCTGTCGAAGTTGAACAATTTTTTGGTCTCAGGGTCTTAAGGGACTACGCTTGAACGAAGTATCCCGGAAGCAACGATGTTATCGTGAACCAAAACGATGCCTCATATAGCATTTACCTAGCCACCCAAATGTGTTGGCACATTTTTTTGGTTCCACGATCCACCATTTACAAAATATAGTGTTTGACAGCCTTACACTATCTCAAACTACACTATTTTATGCGTTTGCAAACAATAGGGCAGCGAGAGCACCGATTGGATACAAAAAAAACCAAGACAAGCTATTGTAGAGGGTCCCTATATAAAGGTGTAGGATCAAACGAATATGTATCTAGGTGCCACAGAGACTAAGTAATCACCCGTCGAAGTTGAACGGTTTTTTGGTCTCAAGGCTCTTAAGGGACTACACCCAAACAAAGTAGCTCGTAAGCAACGACGTTGTCCCGCAAAAAAATGATGCCTCATCTAGAATTTAACTAGACACCCATACATGTTGTCACTTTCGGTTCAGTGCCACGACGTCCTGAGGCATGAATCCTCACTACTTGCCTCTGTTCATTTCCTAAGACTGCCTAGAAGAGGTAGTTTGTAAACAATTATGCCATGAAGGCTCAAGGAATGCCATGACCCTGAATTCTTGGGTGCGACTAGAGAACTCCTTCACTCAAGTTTTGGCTTAGATGGTTCTTGGTTTGGATGACCGAGCACCAAGTTGTGATTGTCATAAGTTTCCGCTGAAAACATGAATTGGGATTAATAGGGTAAGGGGTTCTTGGCTCCGGATCGGGTGGTCTGACTCCAAACCGGGCCTCCCTAGAGCCCTCCATAGCACCCAAAGGAATATACCCCCCAATCATATGTTTGGAGGTGACAGTTTTCTCCCACGACATCCCATGGGGCATGACTTCTCACTACTCGGATCGCATCAATGAGATTACAACAAGGTTAGCACATTACCATGTAAATACTCTAATGATTGTTTGATCTCTTTTTAAAGCATGTTAATACACAATAGAGTGTTAAGAATATTTTTTGCATATCTTGTGCTAACTAAACTATAATGTTTCTGTATTTTTTTAAACAAGTGAATTCAAATTAGGACCTTATTGTTACACACATCAATAACACTTAATTTGGACTAATACTTAACAAATAAATTATAAGTACACTAAAAACATATAAAATGACTTGTAATAAATCCCCCAAGACCATTTTTAATTGTGTACATTTTTTTCCACTTTGGAGTGTGTTAACCACCTGCTTAAAATAAGAAAATTGATATAAGTCCACACTTGAATCTCTTGAAAAAAAATGATCTTGCACCCAAGAACCTTCAAAACCATTATATAACATAACATCATATATCATTTAATATTAACATAACATCATATATCATATATATCCTATGGATAATGGTCACATAATCAAGGCCATCAAATCAAATCAAACATAGAACTAATATGGTTATGAAAACATACATAAAAGGATATCATGTGCAATGAAATCAAATCAAACATAGAAGTAATATCATTATGAAAACCAACATGGATATAATGTATCAAACTAAGTGTGCCTCATGTCTCTGAAAATATAAGTTCATAATGTATCAAACTAAGTGTGTCATACATATAGGACCACATGCGGTCACATAACGCTATATACATGGACTATATGAAGAATCATGAACTAGGACTAGATGGCATATATATCTATACATCCAGGTCCTATGAATCTAATCATGAAACATCTTCCCTCTCTTCGCCCTGCTAGAAGAAGCATGTCCATGACCTGTGGATGTAGTGGAGGGAGATGCCACTACAGATTTCATCCATGTGGTCATAAGCATCTCTAAGCAGGCCTACAACCTAGCCTGCACATTCATAAACAACAAGTTTTTAACACCCAAATTTTTAAAATACATTCAAAATTTAGAAACTTAGAATTTATAATGCATGTGAAATCTTACCGCAATCTCATGATCCCTATCAATTTTTCATTGACGCATTGCAGGGTCAATGGTAGACTCACGAGGGGTAGGCTACATACAAATAAATAGTTCAAATTAAATATTTCATGTAATTTTTTTGATATTATAGATAAGTAATAAGAAAAAATTCCTCCAAAATTTAACAAATTTGAAAAATTGTACCTGAGTTAGTGGATCTTCAGATGCTATGGAAGCATCTACAACAACCTCCACAATCTGCATATAGGGAGGAGTCTCTCTAGGAGCCATAAGCTATACAAAAAACATGTACAAATCAATATTAATCTACATGAAGTTTCCACATAACAGACCCAAAGCATAATCGACACATAACAGACCAATGTATTAATTTTCTAATAGAAACCAACCAAGGCTCTTAATACCTTCTTCCCAAGTCTATTTTCCTTTTACGATTGAGAGTACAATTTTTCTACAAAAAGTGTCAGAAGTGAATGTGTTCCCAAGACTAGTGCAATGATCTTAATGCCTTTCTTATTGCATATTATCATGAAGTAGAATTATATACCTTCCCAATTAATATAGCCTAGTATTTTGAAACCACCCGAGGCTTGCAAAACTTTCCATACAAGTTGATCTTTGAAAAGAGACAATTTCACAACTTTTGACTCGGTTGTCTAGTAAAATGCAGAGAAATTTTACATACCAAAAATGTCTAAGATTGACAATGCAATAGATAAGGTTAGAAGGCATAAATAATGTTTGAGCTTGAGGGAGGTCCACTAGTTGCTTACGAGCTTTATCATTGATCTTATCTTTCCCTAATCTATGAATTCTGTCTCATTATTGATGGTGGAAATGACCTAGATATTTAAGGCTCAAAACACCACATCACCTTATCTCCTTTTACTTAAATTACAAATGTGATGACATTAAAAATAACATCATTGAAATCATACTTTTGGAGTCTCTCATAGACTTAGGATCTACCCTATTTGTAAAATTGGAGCCATGACAAATTAATTTCCTTTAGAGACTATTCTTGATGATTTTCCTAGTAAGTTAACACACCATTAATGCTCAAGTCATTGTAAACCTCACAAACATGTATTTTGAAGTAAGTATCAATAGATTCTTTTCTTAGTTGTGCTAATGGAGTACATGAATCCTTTCTCACTTCCCAAGAATTTGGCTCATAATTATTTATGCATGAAAATAATAATTCTACACATTTAGTGAGATATGGAAGTCAATCACCTTATTGAGACTATTTTTGGCCAAGTATTTGAAAATTTTGAATGTGTCTAATATAGTCAACTTGTCTTGAAAGATATCAATTTCAACATGTCTATTTTATAATTCTTTAATCTACAAGAAGTTAGTTTACAATGTGGAACATGGCTCAAATCCATGGTACTAAAACATCATTTTATTTCAATAATGGAAATGATTGAACTTGTATCACTAAGAAGTTGGGTACTTGAAATATATTGTTTAGGAAGCTAATTTTTTTTTTTTGGGGGGATTGTCTATAAGTAAGCAAAGTAGTATAGTTAAGTTCATGCATATTCTGAATGAACCACTTTTTCGATATTTGGAGGAATTTTGTAGTACAAGTTAGTGTATTAATAGGCTTCACAAATGACCTGTCTATAGGAGGGATAGGTGTGAAGTGAATCGACTCTAGGTATCCCATTTTGAACAACTCATTAGCATCATATTCTATGTCCTCTATGACCCATTAGAGAAAAAAGTATGTTATTTGTTGTAATGTCATTCTATAGAAGTATCAGTAATAAACATTAATCTTGTTGACAAAATCTTCCCAATAATCCTCCATTTTAGGTTAATAATATTGCTTATTGTCATATGACCTCCTGGAAGAGTAGGAATCTAGGTTTAATGATCCTAGGGAAGCTTCAATGTTACTCGAGTCTCCAAAATTCCTACAAGAGTAGATACACAACTGAACTTCCACAATTAGAAACAAAGTGTAAAGAGAAACTAACCTGCGTAAAATTCACGTGAGGTGCGCCAGTAGCCTCAGTGCCCAGAGTAGATGATCCACAGGCTCCTGTGTATAAAAACAAACATATTAATATGTACATGTACACGTGAAACATTATACATGAACATTAAAAATGTGTATTTAATAATAAAAGTGCAATCAAATGAAATTTGAAATGTAAGTAACTTGAAACTTACATCTGTAACACGCCCAGCTGCAGTAGCTAGCATGTCAACGTCGGATGTGTCCTTCACCAGCTCTTGTTGTTTAAAATAAAAAATATTAGTTTTTACATGTATGTACATGATGTAATCAAATACATATATATTAAAATCTCAAATGAATTAAACTATTGTATATATATATATATATATATATATATATTTTACTTTTTGACATTTATGAAAGACCAAGATCATTTGCACCAGTTCCAAAAACATCTGCCATCATCTCATCTAGAGAAAAGAAATCATGTGATCCAAAAAATGATGTCTCTCCCGCAGTGCATACAACACCACATGATCCACAGTGGTGTGGTGCACTAGAACTGGCACCTCCACCAACATCACCAGATGCAATCTGGTCACTATGTTGGGTCAGAGTGTCAGTGAGCTCCCTTAATGCATGTAGTGTGTCAATCTCCACAACCTCCTTCACTATAGGAGGGATAACTGAAGGTAGTGGGGGTTTTGGGGCATGGGGGATCCTTGGTTGACCAACACGTGCACTAGGTCTACTCTGTGCAGAGCCACCTCCTTGCCCATAAAACTCAGAAAAGTCAAAATAATTTAGGACCTCATTAAGCACGAACTCGCAATATAATTTCTTCAAAAAATAGAGAGGAACCTCATTGTTGTTGCATGGTGGATAATCAAAAACCATCCACCATCGGTCCCAAAAATTGTTCTTGATTCGGTCATCATGGCACCAATGGATTGGGAACCATTTGCAAGTAGTTTGGGGGGGCATTGGTTCTTGGGTCAGTAAATAATGCACAAATGTGGTCTTTTACAATTTTTTTTTATCTTTTATGGTTGCATGGGATAATTTATCTACATACCACCACCTACAATCACCTCTAAAGGTATTCCATCTGTCTATTTGGTTGGTTGTGGAGTTGAACTTCACCAATCAATGTTTGCAATGTGTTGGCTAAAGTCATGTGGGACAGATTTGTGGCATGATTTTGTCTTATTGTCTGAATAAGGTTCTCAATGGAAATTTTATTTTTTCAGATTCTTCCAACGATATCAGCTTGTGTTCCTGCTGGTTCCGTGGGGACAGAAGGAGCCACATGAGGTGGATCTATGTTTGGAGGAGGGTTTTGAGGAATGTTTGGAGGGTTTTGAGGAATATTTGGATGGTTTGCAGGATTACGAGCTTGCTGAACAACTGAAAAAACAAAAAAATTGTATACATAAACAAAAAATTGAAAAACCCATGAAAATCACAAAAAATAACCTAAAATGAAAGAAATTTGATCAAAATTGAGGGCTTACCTCTTCATCTTGGTGGCATCATCGTTGAAAATTTTGATCTAGAAGTATGAAGAGAAATTTGCAGGGGGTATTCAAAGCTTGAGTGCCAACAGTCGAGGAGAAATCGTGGTTTGCAGGGGAAAATGGTAGGACGGTCGCGGGTCTATTTTTTTTGTCTCAGAGGACCGCGATCATAACCGTGAAATCATGGTTTTAGGTTTAGAAATCCCCAAACCTGTAGAAAAAAGTCTGTCATAATGTTTTAAAAACATCGATCGTGGTACGTGAATTTCAGGTTTTTATGTCCACTTATTTGTCCAAAAACTTCTCTGCACGTACCCACATTGTCTATTTCAAGATAAATTTCAAGCATATGAAAATCCACCCTGATTACAGTGCACCTCACACTCTAAAATCTAACTTCTGAAGGTTTCTTCATATAGGCCCATGCTATCTCTCAGTTGTGCTTCTATGCATGTCATCATAATCTCCATGTCTATTACTCTTCCTGATGTCCTCAATCACTAGTTGATCAATTTACCATCTACTCATTACTACCCTCCTTATTATTGGCTTGCAAAATACAAAGGTCTCCCACTTTGTAATTATCATAGAATTAATGGACAACATAATAATGATTGATATGCTTAAAAATGAATAATTAGGAACCCAGAGCATTAGTATTTTATTTCTCTTGTTATACAACATTCTTCCACATTCTCATCTCCAATTTCTAAATCCCATTGGGATCCCAAATCTGATCCCTCTATGTCTAACAAGCTTTATGTCATCATTACTAAAATTCCTTATTCGGTAAGTCAAGAGCCACTTATCCATCCTAGTGTCATACCACATTTAAAAATAACTCCCCCATTATATCCTCCTGTTAATTCATTTACAATGTAGCCAATCCCAAATAATCCACTACCATCCAGAGACCATAAATGTTAAATGAATTAGGATACAAGCTTGTTTGAAATCAATTGATCAAGCTACAATACTCACTTTACATCTCCTCCATTCAACCCAAAATACGAGGTTGATCCTACTCTTGGTCCTACCTACTATTATGGAAACCAAATATTTTCTTATGACACATTTAAAACTCCACTACCATGGCATGGTCCTTCTCACATTATCACATAGATCTCCATCACTCACACACTTTGGGGGAATTCGACTTCTCCCTCCATCATTATCAGATGCCTCTAGTATCTCCTTATATATTCTTTACTTTTCATGCTCCACACTTAATGTTTATCATTTTAAGAATTCTCACATCTTTGGTATACACATTGTACCATCATTACACGATGACAAACTCTCGTGCTATAATTTTCACTTGAATGTTGAGGGCCTTTACACTTCATCAATGAACCTCGCATCTCTTACTCTCGCTACACCTCATGCTCAATGATTCATGATACATATTTCCTAGCATCTACTACTCTCTCTCACTTTAGTGAACTTTATGGATATCTTTTCGAGCATTACCTACATTGTTGGTTCACATACTGGTCTTCATTACTCGATGACTTTTCGAGCATTACCACTTGTTGGTTCACATAGTTCATTACTCGATGACATGCACTTGTTCTATGGTTCATTCTTGACTGTTAGTGAGAGTTTCTAAATGAACATCATATCAGGCATACCCACTGGGGGTAAACGTGGCTCCTATCATCTTCACATATTGCATATCATATCACACAATTGCAATCACACAACATCTACATATCTTGGTTACATTTACTCTTGTTAGCTTATAGTACTTACATGTTGCACTTTTCTTACTATGACCTAGCCTAAGATTTGGTACACTCATTGACTCGGATTTAATGGTCTATACACACATAACGTGCTTCAATTGGTATCCTTGAGGTAAATTCAACATATCCCAAAAAGGTGAACTCAATTTCTTTATGATAGCCATGATGTCCTTGAAACTTATAATTTACCACATCTCTCATCTGAGTTTGAATTTCCTTGGGTGGGTTGGATTCTTCTAGGTGCTCCTAGTCTTTCCTGTTAGTTTTGAATTAAAATTTGAGTTCCTTTATTTATGCCATACTAACTATTCATTGGGATCCTTTGAAACTTGGATCCCATCAACATCCATGCTATACATTTTTTGACATACATGTCTATTTCCATCGACATGCTCAGGGGTGCTTCATGCTGTAACTTTTCTCAGACTCACTTGCCACACCCCGGTTTAGTTCTGTCGCGCACTCAATTTTTTTAGCCTTATATTTTCCTTTCTTTTTGTGTAATGCCTCTGGACCTTTTTGCTTCTCAAAAATATCTATGCACTCTATTGAGACTAATGCCACTGCCAAGTCACTTCATCCCTTCATCTTATGCATTCTTCACAACTTCCTTCTTGGGAAAAACTCCTACGCATTCCTTCGGTTCCTCTAGCTATCCATCTATTACAAAATGATATTTGTGCACTCTTGTGCATCCTTATTTTATATGCCATTTTATCTAATTCCTTCTCTCCTTCAAAAATATCTTAAAGCACTCAACACTTTTGAGTGCCCTGCCAAACCTCCTAAGCTATTCTTGTTTCCTTCCTATTATGCTAAACCTCTACGTGTTCCTCTCTTCAATCCACACGCATTTCAATTGTTGTACACATTATTCTCTTCCTCCTTATTATGCATCACATTTTCACACTTTCATGCAATCACCTCATCATTTTGTGTCATGTTTCCTCTTCCTTCTATACATGCCTCCATTCTTGTGTCCACCCATACTTGGGTGAAATTGTGTAGGATTGTCTTGAACCTGGGATGTTCATGCATTAGAAGGTGGGCATGGGGATTTTTGTAAATTTCCTCATAGTTATAGAAAACAATCATACCATGGGTAAGAGGTGGAAATTATTCAATTACTTTAAGAAATCATTCACAATAATATCTATTAACATCTTAAACACCATCACCCATTCCTTCACATATAAATAAATCAGATAGAGAGGTTGGTTCATTGATATAAAATAAGAAAATGGAATGCCATAGGTGAGATAATCCATGAGAGAATAAATGAAAAAACCCTAATATTAGGGTATAAATCATGCACTGAGTAATAAATGGACTCCCTAGGCTAGTTAGGGTTTAAAAAAGGTGAAATTCCTATTTAGGGTAGGAAACCTAACCAAACTAGGTTAAAGATTTGATCAATAAGTGGGTTCACCAAATTATTTAACCCTAAAAGTTATCAATAGGCATGTATTACTAATACAATAGTCATCTAGAAATAATAATTAAACATTCAAATAATATACAATAATATAAAAATTTAGAGACTAGAGTTTTACATTTAATACATCTAAGAAAGTAAACAAGAGGGATATTAGGGTTGGAGATTGCTACTTAGCCAATTCGGAAGATAATTTTGGTGATTCATCAAATAAAATAAGATATGTTTAGGTATGAGAATGTTCCCAAAACTTCCTTGTGTGTTATGTGCTTCCCAGACCAAACCATTATATTAAGACTAAACCGTTACAAATATTTATAGAAATTTTTTCCCTAACTAACGAATCCATCCCTATTGATCATATTATCATGGTTTTTCTGTGATGCTTTATCTTTTCCTGTACATCCTATGTGTATGCTCAAATGTCTTGTAATGATCACACATATACATATATTCACAAAAATCTTAGCTTCCTAGAACAAAAATAAATTGGACATAAGATAGTAAAAACAAGGTCTAGGTGTTTGAGTTGGAATGACCTCGGTGGTCGCCCCGAATGTGATTCAGATAGAGTGTTACACTACATTATAAACTATGTGTAGCTCTCATAGTTCTTGTGCAATGGTGTATGTAATCTAGTTCCCTATTTGTAGATTTTCCCTTGTGACTCAACAAAATTTGGAAGGAAAAATAATATATATGCTCTAATTGAAACTCTTGTATTTATAAATTTAATGATTTAAAAATAGTAAATGTCCCCTCCTAATGTGCTCTTGAGATGATGTTTGATAATTGATATATAGTTCCTAGATGATACGAGATGATATAAACCTCTTCACACTATTATATATAGATAGGGGCATATAATTGGTTGGGTTGATATGAAGGTAGGTATCATCTACCCCTTTCTCTATACGGGCATCTGATTAAGTTCTATAGTTTGTCTTGCATAGTAGTGCCTACCCCTAACTATCTATAAGCGTCTAATTCTTGTATTCCCTTTATTTGTAATGGTAGTTACCACCCCCCCTCATTTATTTGGATGGGTGTATGATTATCTTCATAGACCAACTCACATAATATGAAATGAAAGGGAATAAGAGTAAAAAAAAGGACCAACGGTCAAAATGACCCAAAACCAACCTTGTATGAAATTGTTAATCTCAAATGGTACAATTCGACGGTTCTATTTAAAGTGACCATCCTAAGACCCAAAAATGACCAAATAATCAATGCAAGAGCGAAATATCTATGTGAAAATACATAATAAATTGAGAAAGAAAAATACATCAGACATTCAATCCAAACAACAATCTAGGTCAAACAAGGACTTGTGCCACTAGATGCTTATTACATTGTTTAAGAACTATACATATAATTTTTTCTAGAAGTGTTATGTAATAACACTTTGTGTTAAATTTAGATGTCTACATTTATGTAAGTTATTTCTTGAAGAAGAGTTCTTACCTATTTTATTTTTGAACATATGTGTGTGTCGACATACATATTTATTTTCAATTTGTGTGGTGTGGTTCCTCTCCCTATGTCTACATTAATCGGGAAAATGTTAGGATTATTAGTTTCTTGTCATAATATTATTTTATGTGTTTGTTCTTATGATCACTCAGCTAAGAAATAAATGTTCCCAGTGAGGATATTCATGAGAGATAAATCAAGAGATAATACTTGATGCCTTGTTTTATAGGATTAATCAATTGTATAAAAAACTCTTTCTGTTATTTAATAAATTGATTTGATTGCTCATTTCAAATCATCTACTTATTATAGTGAGCTTAACTAAATTTGATCTATAAAAAATATTCGTAACATTCGAAATAGTAAAGGATGGATAAGATCCTAAGGTACCCACATCATAGTTGAACTTGATGCAAACACAAGTTGGTCTGATGAACATAGTTTGACAGTAGGTAAATCACCATTTCTTCCCATTTTGATCTTAAGGTTATCAATTAGGTGATGTTTTCATCTAAAAACCTTGCATGTTATTGAGAAGTAAGTTTACACACCCGTGTTTCAAGAAATTCATGCATGGTAGTTCAATAAATTCATTATTCCACACGTGGATGTGCAATGTCAAGGTATGTCTCTCCTTCTAACACATCCTCTAAAAATGTCTAATACATTTCCCCACATGTTTTTGAAGATTCCTTAGTTTACCATACTTATAGATGTCTACACAATGTTTTGGTTCCATGCCAAGGATTACAAGTTTTGTGCCAAGGAATTACATATTGCATAACATCGACGAAGTGTGATGCATTGTGAATTTTTCTTGGGAAATACCTTTCAACTATGAATCCATATATTTTTCTCTATGCCAATATATAGGTGTAGACATTAGAAAATTAACCTTGTGCATAAGGCCTCCTATTCAAAAATACCAAAAACATTATAAAACACAATAATCCCACAAAAGCAAATAAAAAATTATAAAACCCCACAAAAAGGTGATAAAAGACACCTCATCACTAATTTACCAACCCTCACCAATTCACATTTAATTATTTCCATCCCACCTATGCCATTTGTATTTCCAATGCACTATGGAACCTTATTATCTTACTCATCTATGCAGTTTGCACCCATATGTGAAAAAATATTCTAGGTACTCAAACAGTATAAAACACCACTCACCCCCTTGATTCGAACCCCTTGACTCTTCGTGCACTTGATCCCATGCTTGATATTTTTATTTTGATTCTTTTCTCACATATTTCAATATTGTAGGTTTTTGAGAGGAGAAGGAAAATCATGAAATACTGGTGGAACTCATAAGATCAATTTTTTGGTGAAAATTCAACATAGGTGTCAGTCGTGTCAATGACTGGCCTGTAACCTTTGTGCCATTTTTGGCAAATCGCAACCGCAACTGACTTGTGATTGGTTCAGGTATACTTTTCATTTTCATAATTTTTTGTCATTTTTATTCAATAAAAAGTTTTTTATGTCTTTAAATGGTTAGGGATCTGACTGAGGTAGGTCCCCTAACCACAAAAAACAACTAAGATTTTTCCAAGTGTGTTTGTGTGCAGGGTATCGATTCATATCAATAATATTTTACCCACTTTATTCATTGAAAGAACCCATAATTTTCTTTCTCTTCTCAATGGAAACATTATCCCATTTATTTAGTAGCATTTATTTGGATATTTCTATATCAACTAATACATCTTTCAAGTGATCCAAATTAGGCATACAATAGGCTTGCACCAACTTTTGAAGACTACTTTATAATTAGTAGAGCATTGTGGACCTATATGGGGTATCCTTAACAATGCAACACAAATATTTATAGACACAAAACTAAAAAATAGAAACACACATATAAAACCTGCACAAAAGAAAAACATAACTTATGTTTTCTCACATGATTCAAGAAACTATACAAAAACTCTTAGATCCCCAAAAAACTACACATATTTGGACTCAAATTATTATCCAACTTTAAGTTATTTTTGGTTTATGTAATATTACATGTGAACCCAAATGTTGTTGCATCAATAGGTATGTTTCTTAACAAATCCATTCATCACCTCATATTCCTTGAGTGTTTTACATAAAAAAGTAATGGGATGCTCTTTTTTTAACTGATTTTCATGTGTCAAAATAGAATCAATGTTGTTAACACCTATGATTGCATGGAGCATGACATATTTTCAAATTTTGGGTTGGCTACCAAATGGGGCTTGATAAATGACTTTCTTAATTTGTTCCACACTATATTTTCCCTCCACATCCATTTTATAATATGGCCCTCCTTCAAAATGAGTGTTATGGGCCTTGCAATGCATGAAACATTAGTTATAAAATTTATTGCAAAACTTATTTTCCCTAAGAAGAATTGTAATACTTTCTTGTGGGCTGGAAATGACAATGGAAAAATAGATGACATCCTTTTTGGGTCTACGAAAAGACCTTTCTTTGACTCATCATGGCCCAAGAATTTCCCCTCATGGAAAAAATAGACATTTTTTAGGATTAAGGGAAATTCCAAACTTTTTACACCTTTTCAAGGTATATTCTAGATCCTCCAAGTGGTCTTCTTTCCTTTTGGAGAAAATAATTATGGCATCCAATAGAACTAGGATGATGTCATTGATTAATAATTTGAAATAAATGTACTTTTATACTATAAATTTTTTATTGTACTTGAAATCCATGTAGACATTTTACTTACAGAGGAAAAATCCTAGAAAAATAAACACAATTCTTAAATTGTTCAAGTTAAAGGTCCATTTTGTCGAGTGGGTAGAATTCAAATGGATGTCAAAGGTAACAAAGGAAGGAGGCTAAATAGAAACCTTGAGTTCACTACAAACACAAAGACTGCAAATTTTATTAGTGGTCAAAACATCTATGTAAATTGACTAAAGTTGAGGAAACTTTAGAGTGGTAGTGGATATTACCTATGTTGTTCGTGATCCAGCGAAAGTGATTGTGAATATAGGTTGCAAACAAATAAAATGAGGACTTAGTCTTCAATTTTTTTCAATGCTTATTTTGTGTGGTTTGATATGTAAGTAATCCCCTTCCATGAAAGTAAATTTGAAGAGGTCCACATCATGGGTATTGCAACAAAATGGATTCTTGATTAGATTTGTAGTGAGGCCATTCCTAGTATTATTTTTTTAGTTCGGTTGATGTCTTCGTATGGACTAGTTGACGGGTCCAAAAATATAGTTAATGAGCTCCTATGTGTTTCAATGATGTGATTGGTTCATTCCTTAAGTGGCGACTTCTCCCCATGTTCATATTGAGGAGAATTTTGGATATTCTATACTTTAGCATTGACATCATATGTGGTTAAGTAAATAGTCATTAAATAACTAGGTTAGTGGGTTTATATATTTATGCGAGATAATAATGTATTTGACTATTAATAAGTTGTATGTGAATAAAAAATCACCTTAGATAGATATTACAAGACATTATAGGGATTACATGATTTTTTTTTATAAGGAGTGACTCCTTATCTTAAGGGGTACACTAGATTATCAATTGGTAATCTTCTATAGTTAATTGAACTAAGTTTTTATTATGTTAAAAAAACTCAGAAACACTATACCAACATTAGATAATCCAAAGGGAAAAATTTAATATGAAAAGATTCACCATTTGGTTTTGAAGGTTGTATTATTGATGAAGTAAGATCCGAGCTCACAAGAAATCTTGTATAAACCAAAATAATCAGATTAACTTGTCTATAATTTTGCATTAATGGTGGGTTATGCAAACCTAGAGAAATCCTATTACGACTACACAATCCTAACAAAATTTATAATATTCTATTGGGTCCACACAAGACTAATGCAATCCATCCTATAAGGGACACATAAGATTAGTAGCATATGCACAAGACTATGGGATCCACACAAGTTTTTTAGAACAATGCAAGTCCACAAGAAGATGAAAATGACTAAAGGAAGATGTGGAATACTATAGGGTTCTGTGAATAACCACGAAGGTGCAATGATGCCAAAAAATATCATGGTTAAACTGACTATATATGTTTGGAGTATTGTGACGATTCCTTTAGGCCTTGTCTTTGTAAATTTCCACAATTTAAAATTCTAGTAGCAGTGTGTAGTTAAGTTTGATATAACATTTGGGTGGCTTGCATGCCTATATAAAAAAAATCCCATTTTAATTAGGAAAGGGGAATGATGGGAGAGAATTGTGCTTGCAAGTGAGATATCTAGTCAAGGCACAAACTTTGGTTTGCTACTATTTTTTAAATTATATTATTGATGCCACATCATTGGAAATCACTTTGTATGTGTGTGTTATTCCTATAAGTTAATTCAACAAAATTGATGTTGCATTTCTTCTATTTATTTATAATTTGTGTTCATATACATCCTTTTTATACTTCTATGTGAATCTCTAAATGATATGTGATCTAATTTGGCTCTTCATTGGGATCCCTAACCACATCTCCATCATTTAGTATTAGAGATAGATTATCTTTCCTCATGAGTTGAATTATGATGAATATTGATGTTTTTTTCACACTTGTAACTGTGGGTAGAAAATCGTTGTGGACATCTTCTAATCACTACAAGAATTTAGCCAATTATATGTCAAACTACTAATTTTTTTGGTATCCATATATGTTTCCTATTATAAATACCATTTTTTTATCATCCTGAGATTAAACACCAAATTAAAAAACTAACCACCAAATGTTTTGGTATCTATATATTGCCCTACCGATTAAACACCAAACTAGATACCAAAAAACTAAATGTTTTGGTATCCATATGTGTTTATTTTTATATAATACCATTTTTTATCACCATGAGATTAAAAAAACCAAATTAGATACCTAAAAACCAAACTTTTTGGCAACTGTATATGGTTTTTTGTTATATATCACCATTTTTATCGCCAAAATATATACTAGACAACAAATATTTTTTGTATGGTAGAGAAACACTAAAAAATATTAGTAGAACTATGGGGGGAATGTTGGAAAACATGATGGTAGTGTTAGGGTTCTAGATCGACCAAGCCTTGTGGGCTTGCGGTGGAAATGGAGTTGAGTGGTGGGGGTGGGTGAAGTCTTCTAATGAGGTGGAGAAGCTAGATTTTCTTTGCTCTTATCGGGCAAAGTGCTGCATGGAAGGACTGGTGTTTTTCTCCAGTCCATTCGAGGAGATTTTGACCACTAGGCTTCTTAATGAAGCTAATCAGACTGTTGGTTTCTTGCTTAGTTTGGGATGTGAAAGCCTTCTTAACAGCTCCCAGGAGTGGTCCGAGGCTGGTTTTGATTTCTCATTTTCTGGTTGAGGATCTAGTGTCCTCTTTTATTAAGTTTTATTCATGTTTTCATCGTGTGTAGGAGTCGTTGGAGGTCAAGCCTCGGTCAGAAGGGGATCTGCAGACTTATGGGGTTCTTCCGGAGAAGGAGGATAATGTAGTGAAGGTGGAGGAGCTATAGGACTCAGATATACCTATAGATATGTATATCCCTGATCAAGTTAGGCATCCCAAGGAGAATCTACGCTCATTTTTGGGTAGTGGATTGACTTCGGTGGAGGCTTTCTTACTCTGCAGGTGTGGTTGTTGTGGGGTTTTCCATTTGTGTCTCAGGGAATGATTTCAGTTGGTTTGTTTCAGTGGAGAGGACTATAGGCGGTTGAGTTAAAGGCTTTCAAGTCAGTTCTGATCCCCCCTTTTGGATGGGGGTTTATTCTGATTTATTTTTTATATTTTGTTTAGGGACCAACCATCTTGGTTCCCCAAGCACAAATTTAGAAATAAATCGGTGTCTTTTGAGGTGTTTCTTAGGGCTTGAAGCTTCAACAACTGGAGATTGGATTTTAGTAGGTTTGAAGGGAAATGGTCCTTGATTTTTTTTATTTTCATATTGTTTGGTCGTCTGGGGTGAGAGCTGATTGTTTTTCTCATTAGTGAGAGTGTGGTTTTACAGTGGTGGTGGGATACTTGTTGGTGGTGAGTTCTTGGTTGGTAGCTTTAGTGGTTTTTAGGCACCAGGTCCCTCTTTATAGTTTCTTGTACAAAATGTTAGCATGATAGTGCATATGTATATTCAGATTCATAACCAATAGTAAACAATCCACAATGCATAAACCAGATCTAGATCTTAGAATTTATATAAGATGAACTAAACAATGACTATAACAAGATTTACCATACAAGAACCAGTTTCAGTCATGTTCAACACCATTATCCAGCCAATATGATCCATTGTATTAAATACTGTAAAACATAGAAGCTTCATACATTATAAAGGTATCTCCATGAGTCATGCACGCGCGACAAAACCAACAGCATAACTCTACAATAATTGACACTTTTTTAACCATACAAATCAATACATATATATAGGGGTGGGGACTTTCCCTTCACCACCCATGCACTTTCTCAAAATAGGCCACATGCTAAATAATAGCCATGCACCTTTACAAAAGGATGCAAAACCATGCAAGTGTTCTAACAATAGACTTCCTATAGTTAACTCTGAGTAGAAATCCTATTATTAGCCTAAACTATGCATGGCGCTTAGTTGATGCTTGTTCCCAAAATACCATTGCATGGACCACAAGTCTTCATGTCTTTGTGTGCCCAGCATGCTAACTCCAGAAATAGCATGGACCCACAAAATGGCTAAGTTCTGAATTCAAAGTGTTCTGGTGCACGCTTGTTTTGCTATTCCTCCACACATTCAAATGTGCCTTGCTCCCACACACACATCCTTTATGTGTCTTCACTTTAGAGCAATATTCCATCTGCTCAACATTACCCCACACTAAAGTACATTGTCATTCCCGGAAATGGGTAATTCCCTCTTATTTCTCTGACAACAAAGAATAAAGAAATGAAAGAATGAAGTTTTACTCTGCAGTTCCCTCTTCTATAGGTAGGATCAACTTTGGATATTCACCCTTAAGCTCGGCTTCCAATGTTTTCCAGTCACTCAGCACGTCCCCTGTTTTCTAGAATGTCTGTCACTATGGCATCTAATTCATCCTGAGTTATCTTCTCTTTTTCATTCTGTAGCACTTGGACAATATTGGTCATACCTGACACCATTCCTTCCATGAAATCCATTTTCTGCGCTATAAGTTTCCCAATCTCATTGATCCAATCCTTGTGTGGATCTTGGGCTTGTGTGAGGGCCTCGCACTTTTGTTTCACCAGAGCTAACCTTTCTGCATGTCCAAGTGTCTCATCCTTCATTGCCTTCAGAACTTCATTATCTTCTGCTATAGTTCTGATCCTTATTATCGCGTCTGTGCCGCACACATGTTCAGAGCTTGATCTACTTTCTTCAGCTCATCTTTCAAGGTTTGGAGCAAAGCCTCATAACTTGAAACTTTTCTAGAAATATTGGCCTTTGCTCTTGCTTCTTCTTCTGTAGGATCTTTTGGTGTGGTCATTCGAATGAGCCCTTCATCTAAAACCAGGTTTACCAGTGTGCGCAAATAATGCATTGCAGAGGGAAACTTCTGAGGAACCTGAGATTCTAAATGAGGCCTTACCTTAAGAATATGGTCACCAAGTTCCTCAGCCATGCTAACAAAAGCCTCATTCTTTTCTTCTTCTCATTCCTTCTCTACTTTTAGGCACTTTATCTATGTAGTCTTATCCTTATTGTCTTCCAATAGTGCTCTAATTGTTTCCACTTTATCCACATTCCTCTGTGCAACCTCAGCAGATACCTTGACCAAGGCATTGCTCACTTGTTCATCAGACATCACAGGAGGTTTGACAGTCATGTGCCTATTTTTTGGTGCCTTCTTCACTCTGCGTGAGACACATGATTCCTCGCATACATCAAAATTGGTTCGTCCATATGTGTTTGCATGGACCAGGACAATTTACTTTCTAGTACGCGCAGTGGCCATCTCTGGATCCATCAACTCCCATCCATATAAGTCCTTTAGCCCTACGGTGCTCTGAAATCGGGCAGTATAATTTTTCTTGGGTCTTCTACATACCCCATAGCAGGAGCCACATATTCTTCACTCACCTTCCCCTCCTTCGATTTCTACCCCTTAGGAACCCGGGCACCAGAGTCTGGAGTTGGTCCTTCACCTTCCTGAGTGGTGTGGGGCACACTAGATGGCTCACCCAATTCCTCTTCTATTTCCTTTAACCCCTCCTCATCATTCTTCATCTCCTCATCATGAGGCTCCTCTGTATCCTCAGGTTGCACTGGGTTCCTGGCGCACTCTCCCCAGACTCATCCTCCTCATCATCCTTGAGCTTCAACTTCCTTCTACTCTTCTTCTCAGGTGCTTCCTTCTGAGGGGAGAGCCGAGGTGACCTTCACAAAGGTTGTGATGGTCCTGTGCCCTGAGTTCTAGTTCTTCTTGAACACCCTTTTGAATTGGTGCTCCTCATTGACTGGGTCTGAGTCCAAGTCTGGCGCATCTGTTTCCAATACTTCCTCCTCTTCTTGTTGTGTGGAGGAGTAACCTCGCACTCACTTTCCTTTTTGTCTATGGGCTGTCTCCAACCCCTACACACTAAACCACCACTGTCCTCATGTAGGTCTTCTTCCTCTTCTTCTTCTAGGGCCGAGGTAGGCTTCTCAGCTTCCAAATTTCCAATTGTATGCTTCCCCTTAGGCGGGCCTGGTAGCATGAATTCATTCTCCACATACTTGCCATTTTCCAGCCTAGGCTTAAGCTGAATGTAAATTAGCATGGCCCCACTGTCACCAATGGCCAAGCTTACTGGCCTCATGGTTATATCATCTGAGATGAACCTTTCAATGTAAGCAGACCTACCTGGGTAAGCATAAGTCTTTCTCAGGGTATGGTAGTCACAGTCTACCTTATCTGCATTGTATATCAACCGAGTGCACATCTGAAACCTGTGAACTATGGCCTGGAAGAACCATGTTGTGAAGGCGTAGGGTAGTTTGCACCAGGGACTCCATGTCCCATCCTTCATCGCAAAGCACATGATGCAAAAGTGTTGGTACACTACAAACTATACCAACTTGCCTACCACTGAGGGTAGCTCCTTAGGAATTCTCCATTCCTCTTCAAATGTTGCAAAGTCGGGTCATACCACATCTCTGCCCTTTGCTTGAATGGGCCACTCATAGATCCTTCACATAAATATTTCTCAAACCTTTCTGTGAGAGACTTCTTCTCTGTAGGATACTCCCAAATCTTATTCTTTGGCCCATCGGCACTCCAATTTCCATAAATACAAGAGATAATAAAATAGTGCCAAATCTTATTTTCTCACCTTTGCATGCCTCCTCAATTATTGTATCAGCTATGTATCCTGCCAGATTGTATATCTCTCCCTGTGACATCCTCTTAGCGATGTGGAGCCACATGGTGTTCACTTGTGACCATCTCTCCTGGTCATTCAGTTTTGTAAGCAGGTGCATGGCCACCTGCACAACAGGATACTTCCTCAGTTTGTAGATGTCCATGCCACACGGACCCTTTGAATAACCCAGCTCCTTCTGGTGGCCAAAATAGTTGCCTTGTCAGTTAAATCACTACTAATTTATGTACATGTACCCTTTAATCCTGTCAGGCTAGCAATTAAGGGTGTTGTGATCCTCATCTGCCACCCAACAAAATAAAATAAGTCCTCATGGACTCTGCTCATGAGCCATTGGTAGAGTTTTTCAGGTTTTCCAAAATAAGGGAGTTCATACAACTGGTAGACCCCTACCTTTTTCAGCAACTTCTCTCCAGCATCGTCATAGATGGGCATATCATCAACTGTTCATTTATTGGTCTTCCTGTTCAGCAACATGTCTAACTCCTCCTTGTTATCAGTTGTGTTCGATGATTATAGTCACTCACTTTTCTCTGACGGATATGAGAATCCCAATCCCATCCCATGATTACTTCTTCTGGATACTGCATCTCAGAAAATTTTCTTTCGGGGGTATCCTCTATCTCGAATTTGGTCTCTACCTTCTTCTTCCCCTTTTCCCTGCTCCAGGTGCTCTCCTTGGTGCCATAGTAAGAAAAGGGTGTGCCTTTTTACTTCTCAAGCTATGTGATCCAAACTCCCGTGCCCTAGCTCAAAAATGTGTGCCCTAGCTTCTTCTCAAACCCTGGTGCTCTATTTCTCCTTTCCGCATGCCTTTTCTTCACTCAAACCCTTCTCCAATGGGAACACAAGCCAATTTCATGCACACTTTTGTTATCCTCGCCTGGTTTCTCATCTCTCTGCACTTTAATGCATCTCACTTGGCTCATTCACAAATAGCTCACTCAAATACTCATAATCGCAAAGGTAAAATTGAACATGCATCCCATCCTTATATAGATTTCAAAAAATTTATCACATTTAATCACATTTATTTCTCCTCCACCTACCACCGATCCTCACATTAACTCACCATTTACCAACTTTTCCACGCAATACATTTGCACGCCATAAGTCATAACCTTCTAGCACCTTTCTACCTCTTGGCTACAGACCTCCTTTCACATGCTCCCATGTGGCGAAGTACTTTTCCATTGTGCCTTCCTCTAAGTAGTTTCCATGGCCACAACTTACCTCATGTTACACTGTGCATTCATTTTTTTTCTCACCTATGGTCTTCATTAGGAGCAATTTTCTTTCTAGCAGCACCTTTCCATACCATCTGCACAAATATTTCCTTATGCATACCCAACTTTGGATGAAAACCACCCCACACTAAGGGTATGTGCAGTCCTCTACACATGAAAACACTTTAGATTGCAATCAGCTTCCGGCACACAAGCGCGCTTATTACACAAAACAAAGAACTAAATTGAAAAAGCATAGCAACG
Organism: Taxus chinensis; assembly: GCA_019776745.2. Classification (NCBI taxonomy): domain Eukaryota; kingdom Viridiplantae; phylum Streptophyta; class Pinopsida; order Cupressales; family Taxaceae; genus Taxus; species Taxus chinensis. The sequence goes on along the minus strand of CM034147.1, from coordinate 889,195,727 downwards.
AAGAAGGAAACACATCTAAAAAAATAATACATTAAGGGAAATCTAATCTAAATGGAAATACTGCCTTATTACAAACACCAAGAAGGCTTATTTATAGTAGGGCTTCAGCCTACTCCTGTTAAAGTAACTGGGAAACCAAGTTCCATCAAGTGCCTCTAGCTAGCAAGCACCTGAGTCAAGTATATGAGTGATAACATACGGTCCCAACCAATGCACCTTAAGCTTTCCTGGGTGGCACAAAAACTTTGAATCATAAAGAAGCACCATCTGCCCAACCTCAAGTTTCTTGTCCCTGATGTGCCTATCATGTCATGCCTTCTGCCTAGATTTTTCTTGCTTCTGACTCCATCGTGCTATGGCGCACCTCTCATCTAGTTGTATCAACTTGTCAATTCTTTCTTCCAATGCTTTCTCATCAGCCAGACCTCCTACACATGCAATACACAAAGAAGGTAACATGAATTCCATGGGAAGAACTGCCTCTGTGCCAAACACCAACTAAAAGGGTGTTGCCTTATTCAACCATTTGTAGGTTGTTCTATATGCCCAAAGCACAACAAAAACTTTATCATCCCAGTCCTTCCTTCCAACATCACAAATTTTTTTCAACGTTTGGCTCAATATCTTATTGAAAGCCTCAGCAGTCCCATTTTCTTGGGGGTGATAGGGTGTTGTCTTATGGTGTGCAACCATAAATTCATCCAATAATATCCTGATGGTCTCATTAAGGAAATGAGTGCCTCTATCACTTGTCAAACTTAAAGGACATCCATACCTGGTAAGAATATTTTCCCACAAGAACCTTGTTGTTGTAGCCACTATAAATCCTTTGTAGGTGCCACTTCTTCCCACCTTGTAAGATAATTTGTACAAGTGATGATGTAGCACGATCTAGTTCTGCGCATGGCTGGGGAAATAGGACCCACAAAGTCAATTTCCCATTTCTCAAAAGGTTTTGCACTAGTAATAGGCCTCAAAGGCATTTCATCTCTCTACCCAGGTTTTCCAAGGCACTGACAGTGATCACACACCTTACAATATTCTTTACAATCCTTGTACAAGGTCTCCCACCATAAACCAGCTAGTAGGATCTTGCACGTGGTGGTGTCCCCTGCATAGTGTCCACCTGCAATACCACCATGAGCCTCCTCCATAATTTTCATACGCTCATGCTCTAGTACACACCGACGCAATACTTCATCTCGGCCTAGTTTGTATAAGTCACCACTGATCAACATGAAAGGTGTGGCATGCGAATTGCAAGTTGTTTCTTTTCTAAGGCCTTCATTCCTTCAGGTGTCATACCTATGTGCGTAAAAAAGACAACAATATCCTCTAATTCTGAGGGTGCATGGTTTAACCTGTATAACTATGCATCTGGACATTGTATCTTCAATACTCTGTGCATCCTCTCCTGATTGAATCCTTGATAAATGATCTGGACCAGAATTGCTTTTACCTGGCTTTACCACCACTGTAAAGTCAAACTCCTGGAATAATAGAACCCATCGACATATGTGCCCCTGTAAGATGGGCTTGTTCACCAAGTATCTCAATGCCATGTGATCTGTATAGAAAACAAAAGGTGTTGCTAGCAAGTACTGTCTAAACTTATGCAGCGCGTAGATCATTGACAAAGCCTCGCACTCCGTAGTTGTATAATTATGTTCTGCAGGAGTCAACTTTCTGCTAGCAAAGAAAATAGGATGATCTACAATACCTTCTCCAGGATGAGCTAGAACTGCACCAATGGCCATGCCAGAGGCATCCACATGTACATGAAAAGGTATATTCCATGAAGGAAAACATAGAATAGGCATCGTAGTAAGCCTTTCCTTCAGTGCTTCGAATGCGCGTTGTTGCGGTTCTCCCCAATAGAACTTGCCTTTACCCTTTAATAACTCCTCCAAGGGCACGAAAATCTTAGCATATCCTTTGATAAATTTTCTGTAATACCCTGTGTGGCCCAAGAATCCACACACCTCACTCTGACTAGTAGGTTCCTCCAAGCCTAAAATGACTGCAACCTTAGTTGGATCTACTAACAAACCCTCCTTGCAGATGATATGCCCTAGCAGAGTTCCAAAAGGTGTAGCAAATACACACTTCTTGATATTTAAAGAGATGCTTAACTATCTGCACCTCTCAAACATTAACCTCAAATTGTCACAATGATCCTTGACAAGCCCATACACGGTCCAATCATCCAAGTAAACCTGCAAGAATTTGTGAATAAAATCCTGGAATGCTTGAACAACAATGCGTGAAAATACTTGCAGGTGCATTTCTTCAATCCAAAGGGCATCACCATGTATGCAAAACTTCCCCATTCAGTGGTGAAAGTTGTCTTCTCTTGATCTTCTTTAGCAATCCTTACTTGATGATACCCAAGAAAATCCATCTGTAAAAGAGTAAATTTCGTGCCCTGCAACGCCTTCCAATATTTCTTCAGTGAATGGTGTAGGGAAAGGATCAATCACACATGCAACATTCAGCTCCCTGTAGTCCACACAAATCCTGATTCTTCCATCTTTCTTTATGTTGATTACCATAGGGCTAACCCACTCTGATTCCTCTATGGGCTCAATGATGCCAGATTCAACATCTTGTCAATTTCTTCTTTAACTTTTACGTGCAAGTTAGGGTTCATCCTATAAGGTCTCTTCCTAACCGGGTGCACACCTTCCTTTAACTTAATTTTCATCTCACCCAAAGATTCATGCACTCCTTTCAACTCATGGTAGCCTCTAGGAAACAAGTCCTAGAAATCACATAGCAACTCAATTATCTTAGCCACTTCAGAGTCAGACCAGTAATCTCCAATTATGGCCTCCTTAGGTTCAACATCCATTCCAATGTTCACTTTCTTCATCTTCATAGGTTCATGGTAGGCACACCTTCTCATCCACACTATTCTAAGACCTCACGTACCCTCTGAATGATCTATGTCCAAATTTTCCACTTCTTCATCATCCACCATGTAGACCATCTTTCCTTTCTCCTTCTCTAGGAAAGCGCACTCAAGCAGTTCTGCATCTGTCTCATCTACTTCTTCAAAACACGCTTCTAGGTCTGAATCACCAAATAACTCCTGAATGAGTTCTTCATCTTTTGCACTATCTCCCATAGTCAAGTGCTTCATAACCTGTAATGCCTCTTTCACCAGAGGTTTAGTGGAGAAGTAGTCAAAAGTCTGGATCATACCTGTAGTCAAGTCTTGCCAATTTCCAGTCTCTCTATTCAACTCCGCATAAACATACCATGCATGCACGCAACCTCACAAGGTGAAATAAAGTTTGTGCACCCACAACAAAGGTGGTAAAGCTTCCTACCCCTCTATCCAGAGTCTCTCACACTACTGAATGTGGTGCTGAACAGGATTATTACCATGATATTCACATATTTGAGTAGGTGCATTACTTCTGAGAAACCTTGCTGATAGGGAAATTCTCACCTCTCTCCATTCTATGAGATTATCCCTATGAACCATCCACCAGTGCGCATTGTTGTCCCACGCAGGGTATAAACTAACATGTTCCTTCTGTCCACCTGATCCTTCCACTGTACTTCCATGGCTCACAGGAATACCTCAGGGTTTCCTTCACCAGTGTACCAAGGTACAGGGTTGTTGCCTAACCACCTAACACAACACGGCCTACTTACATGCAGTTGTGCTTCTTACCTCACACCCAACCATCTCATAAGTGTCATGTGCCCAATTGTCACAGGAAATACTTGTAGTATCACTGATGGACTGTGCATCATCCCACTGGAGAATTCCTTCCTTAGATGGCTCAAGCACTTCTTGGATCTCGAATGGTGCGCACATAAATTTTGTTCAGGTCTTCTTCACTTAAGGGCTCAACATAAGGTGCATAGATTTTCCATCTGTCAAAGGGATAATAACTCATTCTTCCTTGTTCTCAAAACTGATATATCCCTTATTGAACTGTAGATCAACATTATTTGCATAGCACCAAGGGCACCCAAGTAGAGCTGGGAAGTTGTCCGCTTCTGCAAGTGCTAAGACCTCAAAGTCCCCAGTGAACTTGGCCCCCTGTATAGTAATGGATGCATCCTTCAAGACTCCAATTGGCATGGCCTTAGTCTGATTTTCCATATACAGTACATTGGAAGATGGCTGTAATGGAGGTCTACCCATCTGAACCCATGCATCTAAAGTAAGCACATTCACTTCCGCACTGTGTCAATCAAAATATTTCTCAAAATCCATCCATCCACAACAACATTCAGAGTGATCTCCTTGTCATAATCCAAGCTATGAGGAGGGAGATTAGCATGTAAAATCTATCATCCATTCTCAATACCAGCGCGTGGAGTGTTTCCCTTTAACCAACTCCCTAGTAATGGAATAATGTTCTCCTGACGTAACATCTTGCATACTTCCTTCAGATCATCAACATCTGACTGGAAAGTCTCAGCTTCCTTCTTCTATTCCAACTTCCACGACTGTTCCTTTAAACATTGTATTTCACCCTGTAGATTTCTGAGTACCTCCATGGTTTCCTGATAAACCTCCTTCTGATGTGTAGGGTCTGGATATTTTACATGTAAAACCTCCTCCTTAGTAATGGTAGGCTTTTGTTGCAACATTTCTCTGGCGCACAGCCTCAGCGCATGTAGTAATCTTCACAGGTACCACCTCAGGATCTGGTGCTAACTTCAGCATCCATTGGTTTTCCATGATGCACATTGTATTCTAACCATCCCTGCACCCTTGTTCTCCTATTTGTGCTTCTTTCTCAGATGTTCATATAAGTTTGGGAACTCTTCATAGTTATGATTCTTTCCACAAAAATAACAAGTAACATTCTGAGGACACTCACACCTGTAATGGTCAGGAGATCCACACGTATAACATGTTCCATGAGGGAACTCACCTCATCCACCACCGTGGCCTCGGCCTCTGAATCCACCACGGTATCCTCGACCTCTACCATGGCCTCCCTCAAAGTGCCCTTCATTATGATCATAGTGCCCTTGAGTGTGATCATGATCATGTTGCTCACTTTTATCCTTAGAGCTATTCACAACTCCAGTCTATCATACACCAATATCAATGGCATCATGGATCTGATCAATCAACCTGTAATCTTCAGTATTGTGAGTTGTGGACCGAAAATCTTACAGTAGCAGGACACATTCTTCCTTATCATGCATTGTACAACAATGGGCAGCGGCTCACATCATGGTCTAAATGACATATCTCACAATCCAACAAGGAGCACACTGATCTGTGAGGAAAACTATCCTTAGTATGCCCTTCTACTTCACAATCTATGCACCAAATTCCAGTGCATGTCTCATGTGTTGTATTGGCTGATAGTTTCTCCAACTATTTTTCCATTGCTACAATCTGAGCTTCCAAGAATGGGCTCACTCCAGTGTCTATGCTCCTGACTTCCTCAGCGTGCAAAGCTGCTTCAAGTGCCTCACATGGGTCTGTATAAGTCTTATGTGAGAGCACCCTCCTAAAAGGCATGATCAGGCCTCCGACAAACCACTGTGCATGCTGACTTGCATGGATATCATAAGATAGTTTAGACAAGAGTGTTTTGAAATGAGCATCATATTCCCAGACACTCTCAGTAGTGCCCTGCTTGATATCCTTGAGCGCACTTATACTTTTCTGCTCAAACTCAGGGATATAAAATTCTTTAATGAAAGCATCTCGTAATGCCATATAATCCACACAAGTCTGATCAGGGTCAAACTTCCTGTACCAGTTGTGCGCACATCCCTGCAACGTAGTTGCAAACTGACTGGCCTTGCACTCTGAAGCTGTAATTCCTTTCACACACCACAGTATCTCACACATATGGACATGCTCAGCAACATCTTCTATTCCCCTATACTCTGGGAGATGAAGTGACATCTCCATGTAAATATTCTGGGGCTGGTGAGGACCATGCCCACCAGATCCAGAACCTCTTGTGTTACCTCTACCTCCAGATCCACCAGATCCTAGATCCTAAGCCACCTGTTCCTCCTGATCCTCCACCTGTAACAGGAATTGAACCAGAGGATGCACTACCTTGTGTCCCAATAGTGGTGCTAAACTGAACTCCCATAGTCTGTGAAGTTGCACTACTCCCAGATGTGAGTCCAAAGTTTTGCGTGCCTGTGTTCTATGCTGATGATGCACCTGAAAAGGTACCTCCAACCAGACCTCCAAATAACAAGGAAGACATTCTACCCAACCATAAATGTACTTGCTATTTGATTTACTCCTGAACTTGTTGATAAGTCAACTTTACCTCTTGCTACTCTACTGCCCAAACTAGCTTGCTGACTACTGGTTGTACTAGAAACTAGAAAACCAAGCGCAAGGGCTAGGTCACCAGGTAGATTCAGATGCACACCCATGGCCCATGTTGTCTCTGTTGGCACGCTCTCATAAGAGGCCGATGAGGGTTCCCTATCATGCTTTCCCAAATGGGGGAGTTCCAGATGCTCTAGGCTCCATCCTCTACGTGAGCTCCAAATCCTTCACGAGCCATCTCTCTCCACAATGCCATCCATTCTGCAACCTCACACTACTTCTCTAAATCCCTCTCATGCACCTCATTGAACTTAAGCCACCTTTCTTCTCTTTTCCTCTCTTCCGCTAGGTCCACCATCCTTCACCACACCTGCTCCTACCCCCACACATGGTGGGGTTTAGCTAGCCATCGACTTCTCTTCCAAATTCAGGGTTACCATCAAGATCTTGATCGCCAGTGGAATTCCATGCAGATATGATCCCCTGGGATAACGTAAAAATTGAAACTCAGCTACCTCCAGACAAGAGTAAGTGGAAATTGAGTACTCCAAAATATAGCTATTCAGAACACCACAGAACCAAGTATCCACAATGCATGTCCAAATTAGATCAGCATCATAGAGAGCCTGAAATTCTTCTTGCATCTAGAAAAGTGTGTGAAACCTCCAATTCCTTTTAGATGCATAAGCAACCAGCCACTCGTATAGTTCTATGGGAAAGATAGCAAAGAAGCTCTCATATAAGTAGTCATACAAATTCTTTCTCAACCCACATGCATGTGTCAAACTCAGATCCAGTGTTGAATCTCTGAGCGTATTCTTCTTCCAGATCTACTATCCACTCCTCAACACTTGCTAAGGTCAACCGGTACGTCTTCATCATGCAACATCCTAAAAATAGCTGAAAAGAGGTCAACCAATGATGCAACCTAGAATTCATAAAAACCCATGCACTGAAACATCACTCAGCTGAGCTGAGAAACCCAAAGGTCCCTCTTTAGCAACGGAACCAATGATGCAACCTAGAATTCACTGTAAATGACCCAGGCTAAACAATGACTATAACCAGATTTACCATACAAGGCACATCACTCATTATCCTAAGCTGAGCACTCACCTGAAGCATGCGCAAAGGCACCAGGTCCCTCTTTAGAGTTTCTTGTATATAATGTTAGCATGATAGTGCATATGTATATTCAGATTCATAACCAACAGTAAACAGTCCACATTGCATAAACCAGATCTAGATCTTAGAATTTATATAAGATGAACTAAACAATGACTATAACAAGATTTACCATACAAGAACCAGTTTCAGTCATGTTCAACACCATTATCTAGCCAATAAGATCCATTGTATTGAATACTGTAAAACACATAAGCTTCATACATTATAAAGGTATCTCCATGAGTCATGCATGCGACAAAACCAACAACATAACTCTACAAATTGACACACTTACTTAACCGTGCAAATCAATACATATATATAGGGGTGGGGACTTTCCCTTCACCACCCATGCACTATCTCAAAATAGGCCACATGCTAATAATAGCCATGCACCTTTACAAAAGGATGCAAAACCATGCAAGTGCTCTAACAATAGACTTCCTATAGTTAACTCTGAGTAGAAATCCTATTATTAGCCTAAACTATGCATGGTGCTTAGTTGATGCTTGTTCCCAAAATACCATTGTGTGGACCACAAGTCTTCATGTCTTTGTGTGCCCAACACGCTAACTCCAACGACCATTTCTTTTGTATTGGATGGGGTCCCGTCAACCCTCTGGTTTTCATATCTCCGATCAAAAACATTTAACTATGGGACGAACTAGTGGATTTCATATCCACCTGCTGACACTTGTTATGGGATAGGATAATAGCTCGAGTCCCTAACAACATGTAATTACGAAATTCACCACCAATCATTATGTCACCATGTGTCCAATGATCATGAGCCGACCTATTATGATACCCATATGAGGTTCATTTCTATCAAAGGGATATAAGATATGCACCAAAACATCCACTTGATGCTAATAGAGCTGGGAGATCCATTTGTGAGACTCAGACTACAATGTGCAACTTAGACTCTAGTCCACCTCACAAGTCTTGGGCATTAGTCCCCTAACCATGATCTTGCATGTGTTACTTAGCAACCATAGCAAAAATTAATCCAAAACATGTTCAATAATGGCTAGCACCACTATTATTCATGTGTGCAAGTCCCTCCAAGATTCCAATACACTAAAATTATCATGTACACTCTCTATAGTTTTCTCAAAACACTGTGCATAAAACCTTGGGAAATGTGCTCTTCTGACATGAATGGTATGCAAAAAAACACAGATTCATGGGGCTTGTCTACATGCCCCATGGTTCAAAAACCCATACTATGTGTAAAACTCGCTTGAGCTACTGACTTATTTACATCCAGAAAGACATGCACAATTTTCCAGGTCCCCCTGATAGATCATAGTAGTGATCTTTCTGGAGCATTTGTTGAGTCGACAGACGTCCATCAGTTAGATCTAGGTATTGTATTTCCAAAGACCAACTACCGGTGACCTACAAAGGTGGTGATTATTGATAAAGGAAAAAATTCTTGGTGGACGTAGCTCATTACATTGGGTGAACCACGTTGATGGTACTGTTCAATATGTATGTGTTCAATTTTATGTTTATACACTAATATTTCTTAACTATCGGTGATATTATCTAACATATTATTGTATCTATTATTGCGAGTCTGTGTGGTAATCATTCCAAATATTTTAGGTCCCTTGTTTCTTAACAAGGCATACTGTAAATAATAAATATTTCATGATAATAGAAAATAAGTAATCTATTTCAAGCTAGGATTGTGTTGCAGGGTAGATCCACAAGACACTTCCTCTTAATGTGGATGAAATTTGTTTCAATATATATGTTTGTACACTGTGTAGGGCAGAATAAATTCGAATTGGTTTTACATAGTTGAGGGGGAATAGACTATTGGAAATTAAGATGTCAACAATGCCCCTTACTAGTACGAATACAATTATGATGGAAATCCAAGATTATTTGTGAATCTTGGCAACCAATTATCTACTTACATCTATCAAGAATATTTCCACCATATTACAAAACAGACAAATTCTAAGGGACAAGTTAATCGACAAGAATTATTGGTCAACATCAGCTTGAAGAAACAATATGGTAACAATTAATTTCAGCATTATATCGCAAACATTAGATCCTTAATGATTCATTTAAGGTAATACGAATAGTGATTTTATCTTTCGTAATTAGAATTAGTATAGTATGGTCTGCAATATCTAGACATAAGGTAAGTTATGGCCAAACGGGGTCACAAAGCCCCATTGCGAGGTCTGTGTTGATTTAAATGATCTATGGATTTATCAGAATTGTACCCTAATATCTAGTTTCCTTGTTGAAACAATACTTTAGGGTTAAAATCTATAAAATTACTTGTAGCATCTCTCCTATCTATACTATGCCAAGTTTCGTACAACTCTCTACATGTATAAATCATTGTAGTTAGTTTACTAATTTATAGATATTAATTAAGCTGACTATGATCATCATTTGTAACTATAGCACAAGCTTGTATTGATTGAAGTAAAATCCATACAATATTTTACATGATTTCTACTGTATATTCACTATGGTATTCAGTAAAGTTTCGAGTTTGATGGTATAGATCAAACTGGAATTGTCAGTGGAGCTTATAATCGAGTCATCACATCAAACCCTGAGCATGTAAGGTATTACATAATTACTAATATTTAGCATAATTTATTTACATTTGCAAATATTTATTGATTAGTTTTCTAAGCAACATTGTAGTTTTCTTGTTATGGTGAATCTAGATTCTTCATAGCAGATTCGCAAAAAGGCCTCCTGTACTGGCTATGCGTATTGTAAAAACAACTAAGATAAGGGTTCTCTCAAATAGTTGAAGTGAAATAGAGGATTTGGTAGAGATTAGCTTCTAAACATAGGTCATATTGATGTCCTATCTTAGACTTGGACCATTTCATCCTGAAATTGCTATGTTAAAACTCCACATGGGTTTCAATAAGTCTTATACTTGATTTTATAAAGTACCATGATATGAGTTTCCCTTATACTGTACTTTGACCACTGTGTTAAGAGTTTACTCTTATCTAAGTCCTATCTTCTCATGGAACTCAATGTCCTTGAAAGACTTTCATCAAGGGTTGATAACAACATTTATGCTATCTTTCCCACGACTCATCTCCCTTCAACAGAGGTACATTGGTATCACTCCAGCCATCTTTTTAGGTGCCCATGCAGTGCACGCATAAACACAGTCTATATAAGATAATCCTCTTCCCAACTTCCATATGGAATCACACATGATCTTCAAGGTCCTTACAGCATACCTTCAGAAACTTAGGTGAGTTATTTCAATTTTTGAAGCTTGTACCTATTCACGTCCTCTTTTCAATCTACTATTGTTAGTCATGTCAAGAATAAGAGTAATACTTATTAAATGAAATAACATATACAATATTAACCATATTTTACTACCAGGTAATTACTTAAGGTCTGAATCTTCCAATTCTTCAACCTTAGTCATCCAAAGCCATCACTAACACTTAACCAAGTCTTGACAATCTATGATACAAATGAATTGAGAAGAGTATATTCATTACATCAACTGAGATTTTTTCGAGCATAACATGATACAATCTTTTGAAATCAATCTTGAACACAAATGTGTACCCTGGAATCAGGGGGTCTCTGCACTGAGGAATGATAGATTAGTATTATGATAAGCTTACAAATCCTTATTTAAAATCATTTAAATGGGAGGGTACATTTTCACTATGAAAATGACCTTAAACTATTTGACTGTTTTAAACCTCGGTTCCTACATTTCAATATGTTAGGTATTGATGTGTTAAGAACATGAAATTGTACTCTAGTAATTATATCCTAACTTGGAACCTATAGCTCTAATGTCTCATTGACCGTGAGCTACATTATTTTGCACGATTGACGAATGTCATTCCTAATTCTTACCATCTGGGTATTAAGATAGATTTCAGGGAGGACAATATATACCTACAATAGAGAAGAGATCTTCTTGGGATCCTATAGAGTTTATTATATTGAAATGAGAATCAATAATGATATGTTAAATTGAATCATAACATTAAGGGACCTGATGTCCAATTGATCTATGATGAGGGTCTTTGTTAAAACCCTTATACAATAAATCTATACTGCAATCCAACCCTTCACCATACCAAGGTTATATGGAATAGGGATGAAAGGAAATACTTTCTACACTTGAATAGTCATTCACTTCATGTAGATATATCATGGATTAGATACTAAAATGCATAATCCTAACTACTAATGCTATCTACTAAAAGTAAACTTAAAGAAATATGCATCTATTAACTAAGTGAAAACAATGTAAACCAATGCTAAATCTACTTTAAAAATTAAACATAGTCATGACCCAAAAAATATTACACATGATTAAAATATCAATTAAAATGCATACATGGTCATAATTTTTATCAACCAATCAAACTATTTCATTCAATGGGCCCAGCACACTTTGCAAATCTCAAAACAGTTGTTTCCTACACCCTTCAGCACCTTGGAAACTTCATTTGATCACAAAATCACTCCAACGGGAGAAAACTGTGACATGTATCCACTTGATGGAAATTTAAGAACCTTTATAACACTTATAAACATGTTAGAATCCTTGAATCAACATCCTGCTCAAACCACATCGATTGTTGCCTTAAAACAACAACCTGCCATAAAAGCTATTTCCAAATGTTATCTCATAAAAACATTTCTACATACATTAAGGACCTAAAAATTGATTAAATGGATGAAAAATACATCCTTATTCATATTCCAAGTTATGGAAAGCATCACCAAATCCATCACATGCCTCAAATAACTCCAAACGTGCATCAAAACACATTTTGTCTTACACTGCCAAAAATATTCTTGTCCAAAGAATGACTTGTAAACCCTATAAAATATCCTAATCATGAGGAAAAACTCATATCACTGGAAATATATCTTAATAATATTTCCAAAACAACTTGAATCATCTTCAAAGTCCACTTGTAGCTCAAGTTATGGCCATTTTACTGAACTCTGCTATTTGAGATCCCAAAACTGCCCTTTGACCAGTCAACCTTTATGGACCTCAAATGACTATGTAACTGCATGAAAGTGTCTTGAAAACTTAATGGAAATAAATATCATCTCACATTAATCATGCACCATCAATATTGCATGATACTCCTTTGTACAACCTTGTCCCAAAATCTTCTTCTTCAAAAATTGGCCTATTTGAGTGGGGTCCACTCATCACCATGACCTCAAACGTACATTTATGGAAAGATAAGAAATTCCTATACAACATAAAATCATAATTTTCATTAAACCAATAAAAAATGGGTCACTATACCTCTCTTTCTGCAAACTACTCCTAGCTAGAGTTTAATTAGGGTTTTAGACCACTTTATCTTCTTAACATTTGTTCATAAAAACGTGAGAATAAGATGACCTAATTATTTTTGTAAAACCTTATAAAATCACCATATAATCATCCTTGAAATACACAAGGTCCCCTGTGAATCAAACTATTCATAACGAGCATCAAAAGTTCAACTTCGAGTTGGAATTCCACTTGTTCTTCACCTTGTCTCACATAAACTTCATAACTTGCAAAATTATCATCATGGAAACCTAAAAATTTTCTCAAATAACTATGACACATCCCTATAAATCATCATAATTTCAAATACATACCTCAATCTCTCCAACCATTAAGACTTACCTATGCTTGCATGCCTGGTCCTCACCGTAGAAGCTAGGGTCAACTGAAATGATGCAATAACTGATCATAAAACCTCTAAAAATGACCCAAAAATACCTAATATTCCATGATATACCTAAAATCATGCTTCTATGAGATCATATGGCTCCAAACCACACTATCACACCTCCAAACAACCATACCTGTTCCCAATGAGCACCTGTAACATAACAAGTTACATGTATTTGCACCATGACACTGTTGTGAGTGCCTAAGCACCCTAAAAAATTTCTAGCCATTATTTCAACATGTTTCCCAAGCATCCAATAAGCTCCTACTTCCGTGATGCATCTCCTAGGCACCTTAATAGGCTTGCAAGAGCAAGCACGCCTCACTGAATCTCATTGTACCAACACAAACACATCTGAACAATCATGTTAGCATCATGATGAACTTAATCCAACATTAATTTTTTAATTAATGTGGTTTTTCATTAATGAAAACACCTATAGGACCACATGCCAACAATCTCCCCCTTTGTCATTGATGGAAAAGATCCTGAACTTCTCCCCCTTTTTACATTAATGACAAAGACATACCATGTTTAGAGCTAAAGCATCATATTCCACCATCTAGGTATGTAAAATTTTCCATTTTACTCATCAACCCTATTTTAGCATTCATGTGACTATTGTAACAGACTGAAATTTGAGCCATGCATACTAAGAACATGTCAACAATGTCAAAACTAAACATATAAAACTATCACTCCATCTTTCTTGACCAAAAGCCAACTTGTTTAGGTATATATCAAGCTTATCACTTATTATTCTTGTCATCATTAAACCACAAGGACTCGTGTCCCTAAACACTCATCTTAGAGAAATTTCAACCAACTTTGACAGGTGCTAGAACATCATACATACCTTGGCAATGCAAACCATAACTCCCCTAGACTTAATACAAATATCTCTAGCAAAATAGTACATAATTACACATCTTACCTTAGTTACTTGGCTTAGGGATGAGACAAACATTTCAACATTGTCTTGAAGCTCTTTTACAGACTTTGACAGTCATATTCAATGGAATAATGCATTCATGAACCAAACCAATTGAACAATGAAGAAAACATCCACTTCATACCTTGTATGCTTTGAAAATCTTTATAACACAATCTAGAATCATTCTCACTTGCTCCCCTTAACGTGTCTAAGCTCATACACTTAATACATCCATGTAGAAGAATATTTTGCATACTGCTATAGAACATCAACTTACCTCCATGTCTAGCTTCAATTTTGTCAAGAAAATACCCTTCTAGCACATGAAATCACCTGAGGTACTATCAAGGAGTAAACATATGCACTCCCCATGTCCTGAATACTTCCTTACACACCATTAACACGTGTAGAAGGTCATGTCTTACCACTGTGCATGAAATATATTCAAAAAATATTCATCAAGAAAAACTTTCACTAACACATTAGTTCAATCAACCTTCATTAACAGTCAAGAACACCAAGAATAGACCCCCCCTAACATATTAGGACCACACAAGCATGTAGATATCATGAAAAACATATTTTACAATATATTGTACCCTGCTATTATTTTTCAAGCTCACCTCTTATCTTTGTATAGGTCAATGCCACTATTTTTAACACCTTATGAAAAGGCAACATAATATTAGCAGAAAGTCATCAAAATGTCAGCAAAGATGCAATAGTAAAGCATAAACACCCAGCAAACTCAAACAACTTCCTTTCAATCTTGATGTTTGCAACATTTAGACTTGTCTCACTATCAAAATACTGGTACAGTACTTTCATTAACCATATTAATACCTCCATGAACATTTAAGCTTAATGTCAAAGGAAATTTTCTAGTTTGCAACTTCAATCTTTGCCAACTAGGTATCTGTCACACTTCACTATTAACACTCAAGAATGTCATGAATTTTAGGAATCTCAGACCTTTTCATGGCATAAAATATTTTGAATCACAAATTAAACAATTTATATATGATTTTTACAAAGTTTTAGCCTTGTAATCCACCATTTAGACCTTCAAACTTAACATTCCATGCACACCGCTTCTTAAGAAAAGTTAGAACCCAAATTTGATTGAAAATAACTAAATGCACATATCTTTCTTTGTCAAGGTTTCAAACTTGACCAATAACATTGCAGAAACATTTCATAACACTCTGAGTAACTTGTGTCTTGATTTGAATTCATGTAAATAACATTTGCATACCTAAGAGCCACCTTAAATTTTCTTCGTACCACATTGAACTTAATTGTAAGTTGGCCATACTCCACTTCTGATAGCACAATACTGATCAAGTTGTTACTTGATCAATTTAGTAATATTCATAGAATATCTTCTAGACACAAAGGGAGGAACTCCGACCTACAGATCTCATGATTCATGACCTAAAGACTTACTCCAACTGAGACTCGAGCACAGATATCTTAGACTGACACCCCTTATGAATTGAGTTACACCATGAACACTTTTAAGCTCTTTGGACACATTTATAACTTCAAACACTTAAAATACCACAAAACGTACTTGAAAAAAAAATTACAACTCATGACAATTCATAATGTATCAACAACTCAAACTAGTCTCAAACTTCTCACAGACCATAGACTTCATCTACAATGCGCTAGCTTACACACAAGGATTATAGAGCACACACACTGTGAGTTCATAAAGACTTATGCACCCTTTCATACATGTCAAAGAGACTTATGAGCATATATGACACACACACATAGACCAACTTCACACCATGATGACCCCTACACAAATTATAAGGATTTGAGACATGTAAAACTAGTGACTTAGGAGTGATATCAAGAATTTTATAAAAGAACCATCATCATGTACCAATAACATAAAAATGACATACCTTGACCATATGGAGGAGGCACACATTGACTCAAACAACTCCCCCTCTCTTTGAATGCTTCATATGAATTGATATACCTTCAAGAAGCATAGTGATGGTATAAGCACTCTTAATGACCTAAAATAAGGTCTTGAGAAGGTCCCAAGCCTTCTTAGGCAATTGTAAAAATCCTTCATCCTCTCTCTTTTGATCTAAGTAGTGAGAAACACCTCTTTTTTCATTAGTACAAGCTCTTGATAAGACATTATTTTCTCTCTTAGGATCTCACACTCTTCCTTGACTGTTATTTTTCATTCTAGGCATTTGAAGGCCACCTCCTAACATTCTAGGTACTTGAACTCCTTGATTTCTACCTTGATAGAAAATGGGTAGCAATTGTTTGCAACATGAATAGCTCTATTACAACTGTAACACACCACTGAATCCCTTCCTCATTTAGATTTGAACTTGTCTAAGAGGATCATTCAAGAAATATATGACAACATGACCTCTCTTATGGAAATTGTAATATACCACACTCTTAGCTTTCTCACTTATACTATTCTTCTATGGATGATCCTTTCATAACATACCTTCTACACTCCCTTTTCCCTATGACCAAATCCATTACAAGTAAAACAATAGCCACTGAAATATTTTTCATACCTTGATGCATTAGGTTTCCTAATAAGCTTTTCTTTCACATTGTCCTTGATGAGAGTCTCCTTTTTTTCTTCCTTGGTGATTGATTCACCAATTTCCTTGCATGAGATCAGGTCCTCCTGCTTCATTTCTTTGTTCTTGACTTCATATTTGAATCCCAAACCAGCTCTATCACTTGATATGTTTATGATAGCTTAAGATCTTATCAAGAGCTCTTAATACTTTCTTCAAATTTTTGAAAATACATAGTTTTATTACCAACCTATAGCAACCTCATCCCTTAGGATGATCTATATATTCTTGATATTTTAAGCACAAACCATCTTTATCTTGTAAAATTAAAGAAAGATACTTTACCTTATCTTCCAATAATCTGATTGACTCACTTTGCTTGCTTGATTCAAATTAGTACATTTCTTCTAGACTTTTGCATATGACTTTCATACTCTTCAACATGAAGTCTCATCTTCTTGTTCTCTTTCTCATCATGTTTTAGTTCTCTTTTAATTCCTTCAAGATCATCTTTTTCATTCTCATCATTTTAATTAGAATAATATAATAACTTGAAATAAAATCTCCTAACACGGAAGAGTCTTCACTAGAAGACTTCATAGTATAATTAGTCATGAACAAAGCCTCATTTCCTATGTACTCATGATGTGATTTGGATTCAAAATCTAATACACCACTACTTACATATGATAATTCATCATCTTTATTTGTATAAAACTTTTTTTTTCCATCTTATTATAATCAATATTTTTTTTTAAAAATTCCTTATCTTATCATACTTATGGTCCATATTTACTATCATACGTATGTTCATTATGATCTTCCTTCTTGTGTTTATGAGGACAATTAACAGAAAAATGTCCTATCTTACCATATTTGAAGAATTTATAATCAAGCCTACCTTTGTACTTACCAGATCTCATGCTTTAATCTTATAGCCATCATAGAAAATGAGATATTCATCTTCAATTTCAGGCAGTACCATTATCATCCTTCATTTCCTTGCATTTAGTCTTAATTTCAGATTTTAATTTAACTTATTTCTTGGCTGGTTTAGAATCACCTATTCTCTTCTCATAATTAGTCAAGGTACCATGGTAAATCATCCATCTTCAAAGTAGTAAAATATTTTGCTTCTTCTATGGTAGATACTTTGAAATCAAATTTTAGAGTAAGTAACCTTATAAATTTTTGAACAACTTCTTATGGTTTTACTTCTTCTCCTAATTGTTTCATGTTATTGACAATTTTGTTCAACCCTAAGTATATATGCAACAATGGAATCTTCATCATTCATCATGAAGATATTCAAACTGATTTCTAAAGGTTTGAAGTTTAGCAATTGTTACCTTTGAGTCACCTTCATATAGAACTTACAATTTATCCCATGCTTCATTTGCTGATTTATATTACATTACCTTTTACAACTCAGATTCTCCAAGACCCTGAATGATAGCATTAAACGCCTTAGAATTGTGTTCATATGCATCCTTTTCTGCTTGATCTGAAATAGGGGTGGCAAGAGAAGTATAACCATCTACCACAGTCTTCCAAACATAAAATCCTTGTGACATAATGTAGGTCTTAATCCTTATACTCCAAAATGCATAATTTTTTCCATCAAACATATGTGCCTTGCCTTTAACTCTAACATTCCCCATTTTGTGCTTTAGGATCTACTTTCAAGCTATCAAACTTCTCCAAAAGGAGCCTCTCTGATACCAATTCTTAGAAGCATGATGTAATGAGAAGGGGAGGGTGAATCGGTCTTTAAAAAAATTCAAATTAGATTTCAGATTACTTATTCAAAACACATAATCACTTAACCATCCATTAATGTGTGCACATAATCAAATACCATACATGTTATAAACCATGAGGAAGAGAATCAACACAAGACATAAGTGGGAAAACCTCAAGGGGAAGAAAACCCACTAATTTATTTTTTTGATATTACACACAACAAAGAATCAAGTGAATATTACACATCAAACGACATTTATTTAGTGAGGCACCCCCACAAGGAGCACCAACCCATAAACCCTTGTTGATATTACACACAACAAGAGAATTACATGAATATTACACACCACACAAGATTTTGATGAAGTATTAATAATAAAAATATGTTGATACCACAACTGATAGTGATCCAAATATTCATATCCAGATTCTTCCAAATCCTTGCTCAAACCCTAGGTCTTCAACTTACACAATCTAGCTCTTTCTTCACTTCTCAATGCTTCAAAATCTTGCACACGTGCTTTCTGATATTCCTCAACCTTTAAATCACTTGATATGACTTAAATTCATGCTTCAACACCTACAAATATCACCCACCTAGGTCACACTTCTCACACACACCATGCACACACTCAACTAGCTCCAAAAGGCACCCAAAAACATGCTTTAATATGCTCCTTATCATTTAAAACTCAGGAACAACCTTTTTCCCTCATTTGGTTCAACCCATACATGAAGGAAACAATTAAAATTTAAAATACAATAGTCACAATTGACCCAATTAGGTTATCCTAACTAAAACCCTCATTACAAGTGCAAAAAATGGCTCAAAACCCCATAGACACATTCTTAAAAACTCCCTTACATTAAATGTTTACATATTCATGACCCAAAAACCATTACACATGATTAAATTATCATTTAAAACTCATAAATGGTCGTAATTTTTCTCAACCAATCAAATTATTTCATTTAATGGGCCCAATAAACTTTGCAAACCTCAAAACAATTGTTTCATACACCCTTCAACACCTTAGAAACTTCATTTTATCACCAAATCACTTCAACAAGATAACACTATGCTATGTAACCATGTGATGGAAATGGAATAACATGTAGAATACTTCTAAGAAATTTATAAGTCTTGAATAAACTTTCTGCTCAAACCACATCTACTTTTTCCTTCACCAAAACAACCTACCAAAACATTTGTTTCCAAATGTTAGCTCATAAAAACATTTATAAATACATTAAATACATCCAAATGGATTAATTTTATGCAAAATTCATCCCTCTTCACATTACAGGTGATAGCAAGTATCACCCAATCCATCTCATGCCTCAAATAACTCCAAATTTGCACCAAAACACATCCTATCTTCCATTGCCAAAAATATTCCTATCCAAAGAATAACCTGGAAACCCTATCAAATAACCTAATCATGAGAAAAACCTCATATAACTGAAAATATATCTGAATTTTATTTCCAACACAACTTGAACCATCTTCAAAGTCCACCTGTAGCTCAAGTTATGGCCGTTTTACTGAACCATGTTATTTGAGACCCCAAAACTACCCTTTGACTAGTCAACATGTATGGACCTCAAATGAATATGTACCTACATGAACATGTCCTTAAACCTTCACGTAAATCAACATCATCTCACATTAATAATGCACCATTAATTTTGCATGTTACTCCTTTGGAAAACCTTGTCCCAAAACCTTCTTTAGAAACTGACCTGTTTGAGTGGGGCCCACTCATCATCATGACCTCAAACATACATTTATGGAAATAAAGTAGATTCCTCTACAATTTAAAATCATAATTTTTGATGAAACAATAAAAAATGGGTCACTATACTTCTCTTTCTACAAATTGCTCCTAGCTAGGGTTTAACTAGGGTTTTAGACCACTTTATCTTCTTAACAACCGTTCATAAAAACGTGAGGATAAACTAACTTTTTTTTCAAACCTTCTAAACTAACCATAGAATCATCCCTAAAATCCACAAGGTCCCATTGCAAATAACAATATTCACAACAAGCATTAGAAGTTCAACTTCGAATTGGAATTCCACTTGTTCTTCACCCTGTCTCACTTAAACTATCATAACTTGCAAAATTATCATCATGGAAACCTGAATTTTTTTTCTCAAAGCACTATAAAACCTCCCTCTAATATCTCAAATCATCATAATGTCAAATTCATACCTCAATATCTCCATCCATTAAGACTTACATATGTTTGCATGTCTGATCCTCACTGTAGAATCTAGGGTCAGCAAAATTAATGCAATAAATGATCATAAAACATCTGTAAATGACCCAAACATACCTAATATGCCATGATATACCTGAATTCATGCTTCCATGAGCTCATATGGCTCCAAACCACACTATCACACCTCTAAGCAACCATACCTGCTCCTAATGAGCACATGTAACATAGCAAGTTACCTGTATATGCACCATGAAATTGTTGTGAGTACCCAAGCACCCTAAAAACATACTATCCATCATGTCAACATGATTCCCAATAATCCAAGAATCTCTTGTTGTCATGTTGCATATCCTAGGCACCTGAATAGGCTTATAAGAGCAAGTACACCTCACTAAATCTCACTGTACCAACACAAACACATCTGAACCATCATGTTAGCATCATGTAAATCATCAAATGACATTAATCCAACATCCAATTTGTCATTAATTTGGTTTTTCATCAATTAAAATGCCTATTATGACCACATACCAGTACTGAAAAGCATATAAGACCAATCCACAGATAAATATCCACTAATTTTTACAGTGAAGTCCTTAAAGAGACATAGAGTGAACAATGGAGGAAAATAAATTATGAAAATATCTTGAGGGATCGAGAAATTAGTGAGGTTTAGACCCCTAATAACCCCAACAGTTCCTATTGTTATTCCATCCAGTTGAACACACACCCTTAGATAGGGATTCATAATTGAGACCCAACTAGTTCATAATATGTTTGTGCATGACGTAACTGCTTACTTCAGAATCAATCATACAATTATGGACTAAATGATTTTGTGATGATCAAATATACATAAAAGGGTGGAGGTTTGACATCCTTACTTGGCAAACTTGTTGGGTTGAGGTGTATTAGTGAACACAACCTTGACTGGTTCCTTGGATGATTCATCGGTGTATGATATAGTGGACATAGCTTCTTACAGAAGGTATCTCTATCCTAGGATAGTTAATGATTCCCACATTGATATATTCACATTGGTCTTCTTCATTTGTTCAAGGATGTTGAAAGGAGTGGAACTATCCTTATGTTGCACCTTAGTTGTAACAACCTTATCTTGTGTTTGGGATGATGTGGAAGGACCCTTGGGCTCGGCCTTGCAAATTTGGAGCTATATTTAAATTTCCACCTCTTTGGAGTGTATAATAAGGTTAGGAAGGACTTAAATTTTCTGACTACCCCTCTTCCATATCTCTTATCTCATATCTAGTGCTAGCAGCCACACCTTGCATAGGGGTTTGATTTATTCCACAAAATTCATCAATTTTCTAGTTAAAAGTGAAGCATCACATGGTGGCATCTCTTGAATAATTCCCTATTGCTAGCTTTCTTCTCTAAGTGCATCTTGAAGAACAAATGCATTTTTCACCATCAAATATTGGTTCAAAATTTCATTGGGGCAGGTTCATATGTTCTGTGGAAGATGAAAAGGGATACACCATTCATAATCTTGCACCAAATTATTTTTAATGGGAACCAAGGCTTTGGATGAAATATCCACATTTGGATTATATGGCTAAAATGGTCTTGCAAGGGAAATATGATTTTGAACTTGGAAGTTTTCTTGGTATGGAATTTTGTTTGGATGATAAGGGGACTTTTTGGGTTGATATGGAGGCCGGTAAGGTCTAAAAATTTGAGATTGTTGCCTCTTTAAGGATACCAACTCAGTGGAAGTGCTTGAGGAAGTAGATACTTTATTTGAATGTTTTCTTCTTGAAGATGGGATGAGAGTTAATTTAGGAGATTAATGAGGATCAAATGTCTCTACCTATGGGAATATGGGCATCAGAGGACTAGGAGCAAGTTTTTTGGCTTGAATGAGACTGTTTTTTGCTCTAATGGCAATAACATAGGCATTTGGTAAGGTTCTACCTCCCATAGACTAAATCATGACAGATATATCACTATTCAAATCTCTCAAGTAATGGAGGAAAGCATACTGGGTTGTAGGCCTTACCACTTGTGGGATTCTGTCCCAAGTGTTTTGAAATCTGATATTGAAATCAATCATTAGATCATTAGAGGCTCTCTTCATTGTTGTTAATTGTTCCACCGAAGATAGGTGATCTGAATTATATTCAAAAAGGTCACAAAGAGTCTATCCCAATTCGTAATAAAATTAACTGCCAAATCCTTGTACCATTGCATGGATTTCCTTGTGAAAGAAGTGGCCAATAACCTGACTGCAACATTTTTTGAGTGACATGGTATACTAAACATATGTTTACAACATATTTAATATGATCAATGGGAGTTTTAGTGTTCTCTCTAGTGAAGAAAGGAACAATCTTCAAAGTTGCAACCAAAATGTCATCATATTGGTCTAAAAGTAAAGGACTTCCTCCATTGAATGTAACAAATGCCTGATTTATTTGATGATCCATGAATACAACAGACCTTAAAACCCTAGAGGAAAACATGAAGAGCATGTTGGGAGGAGGAGTAAAGAGGAATATGTTTGGTGGTGATGGTGATCTCTGATATGATCTGCCTCTTCTTCCTCTTGGTGACAATTACAATTAGTCAAAGGGCTCTTTGATTGCTATCCTTTGTCTTGTTTGTATTCTTCTTATGAACTAAGGCACTAAACCACTTAAACTAATATATATGTAGTTAGGAGTCGCCAGATGTTTTCTACAGAGCCTTCAAAGGTTGAAAATTTTACCAAGAACCCATCAAACTTGGAAAAATGGAGAGGTTAACTTGTAAACTATCCCACCATGTGTTCCAGAACTTTTGAAGCTTAAAATTGCATCCTTCCCTGAATCAAGAAGATTTAGGAATTTGAGTACACATGGGATTGTCTCAAAGTTGTGGGACTTACTACTTGAGACAGATCTGCAGAGAAGGTCGACTTCCTCTACCTATTCCTAATGCTAAAACTACTCCTACAACTAAAAACAAAACTATCTAATCCTAATCTAAGAATCCAAGGGACCGTGGTTAGAAATAGATGCATGAAAGGGAAATCCTAAGCGAAAGGGAGGTGATAGCGACAAGAAAAGGGGGAAAAACACTCTCAATGAGGGAAAATGGGAAAAAATGGGCAGCGAGAGGGTAGACATGAGTACCACAACCCAAAAAAATAGTTAACCTTCAATTTTCATTCAAAACACAACAGAAATAAATCTTGCAAAGTGAAGAAACATACATAACATACCTGTAATGAATGAAGAGGCAAGAAAATTCAATAGAACACAAGCTAGGGTGGAGAATAAACACAAAACATGAATTTTATTTCCTTATAAGGATGTACAATCCATTGTAATGAAGGAAGAAGGTGTAAACACATTGTAGAAGTCTAAATATGAGGCCTGCAACTCAAAAAAACTTTTGCAACACTTGATGTGATGCCCTTGTATTATGAGAGGGTCCAACCTTTACAAAAGGTCATCAATGCCAAATATATATATATATATATATATATATATATATATATATATATATATATATATATATATATATGAGAGAGAGAAAGAGGAGGGAAAAGATAGAGAAATTCATATTTATGACTTCAACCAATAAAAACATGCATTAAATTTCTGATAATAGGCATGGACACCCTTACAAGACCATTCCTCCATGTTATTTTTCTTCCAAGAAAAGATATGGGCACCATACTTCATCAATTCTAGTGGTTTAGATACCTGGAAATGCAATTTCAATTTTATACTCATCTTCCCCCTTTTCTCCCATCAAACTCCATTAATGCATATGTTTCTTGTTGTAAAATTAAAGTGCTTAATAAGACCTTTCCAAAAAGATCAATTTTATCAAATTTGGAGTTCCAGGGATGAAGTTACGGTCATGCGGATATTTGGTGTGCAGGAGGACAAGGGCTGAGTACCTCATGGGTTATGACAGACTGTTTAAAAAATAAATTGAACTGGGTAAGATGAATCAACTAGGAAAAAATGGAAGGGCATAATGGTTCTTATTGTTCTCGTGGGCCCTGAATTTTCTGCATTGTATTTTCCAAGTGGAGAATGGAGGGAAGGAATTGAATGGGGGAAATGTTCCCTTAGTGTTGGTTGTGCCCACCTGAACTGATTCACCGGACTACCACTCTATCCTGTCACCTGTATCGGTCTGCCGTGGAACTGAAGGCCCTAAGGAACCATTCCATCCCTACCAAAAATACCTAACTCGACTAAATACAATTCCACCCAAGCCCTTATGTGGCCAATGCAGCAATGTAAAGAACAAGAGGAACAATTTCTCTTGTTCTCCAAAAGTCAATTTAGCTGATTTACTTGTGTCTTGCCCCATTTTGTTAAAAAATTGGCTAAGTGTTTAATGGTGGGGATTGGAAGGAGGGAAAGGAATCCCCTGAATCATTAAGCTTGTCCCAAAATGTGAATTTTACCTTGTTTTTGTAGTTCCTTCTCTAAAGCTCAATGATATTTCCCAAGTACAAAAACTTGACAAGTCATCCATATTTGTAAGGGGTGCAAATTTGGATAACTTGTTCACTTGGGATAATGTAAGGGCA
Organism: Taxus chinensis; assembly: GCA_019776745.2. Taxonomy (NCBI): domain Eukaryota; kingdom Viridiplantae; phylum Streptophyta; class Pinopsida; order Cupressales; family Taxaceae; genus Taxus; species Taxus chinensis. The sequence continues at coordinate 889,170,521 of CM034147.1, read as the reverse complement.
TCCTACCTCACCTACCTTATTTCTTCTTCCAATTAGCCAATCTTATCACTAAATTTAGAGGGTTGTGATTTTTATTGTTTCAATTCTTGGTTAGAGGGTTAAGATAGTTTCATCCCCATCTTTGAGAAGTTTATTTAAAGAATAAATTTCTTACTTTTACCGATGTAAATAAAATTCATCTTTAGATAAATATAATGCATGGAGGGTTTGTGTTTATTTCACATTGAAATTTCCAGGATGTTGTATTTATCTGTCTTGTTCACTCTATATGGGAGCCTTACCATTATCTAATCTGATTGATCATTGTTAATGATGCAGGAGCATCACTCCTGAGGATAGTTTAGTTGTATCTAGTTCAATTTTGATTTTATAAGGTCTTTAGAGGTGTTTTAGGATTCATTCATGTTGTCTTGTTGTGCTCCAGAGGTCAAGAATTCAAACTATGGAGCTTCCCTCCATTTTGGAAATTTGAGTGTTTTAATCTTCTTGAGCCAATTTTGGATTTTTCGGTAGGTGTAGTGGCTTTAGAAGTGTCTTCTAGCATGATTTAGTTTGTTGTAGGTATTTTGAGTCATTGGAGACTCCTCTTGAGGTTTAATGTGTCATTTAGCCTATAAAATATTGATTAGCTCTTTTCTTACAAGGCTAAGCCCCATATGATCATGTATGGTGACCCTAATTGGTGGTTACAAGAAAAAATCGAACATGGAGGTATAAAGCATGATTGTAACTATTTCTAAAGATTATCATTTGAATGACAAAGTAAAAAAGGGATTTTGGAGATCCAAGAAAGCTTGTGTAACTTGTTTGCTAGCAAACAGTGAGTAGTTATTCATAAATATGTGTGTGTAAGGAATAGATGAAATTTACCTTGTTATATCTCTTTGTAGAGGCTCATGCATGTGAATAATGAGTATATCTTCTTATTTTTGTATCTTGAAAGGTGTAATGTGGGTCATTTGTAGAGTATATTGGCTAAGACAGAGAAGGAAGCTCAAAAACCATTGAGAACTCTAATTTATTCACATAAGTTGGATACTTGATAGATCAATAAGACCAAAATAAGGGAGTTTAAGTTGGTTAAGGAATTTTAAGTTATGTGAAGATTTTACTACATATGATAGAATCTCTACAGTCATCATATAAAGTTATTTATTGACAAGACTTCAAACAAATTTGAGTAACCCTATTTCTAAAGATTGTGACATTAGAGAATTTGAGTTCATTATTTGTATTTTTTAAACAAGAAGCCTCATCGTCAATTCCAAAGGCTTAGGAATGTTGTAACATAGTTTCGGGAAGTGATTTGGAGCAATAAAGGTAAGTTAAAATGTTTCTGCACAATAAAATAACCCTTCTCAGGCCTATAAAGAAACCCTCCTAGGGTTTACGAGCCAATGATTATTTGAGAGACTTAAACACCTTCACAAAGGATAAAAAATTCAAGAAACCATCTTCACAACTGTATAACCAATATTAAATGGGAAATTTCCAAATAAATCATCTAAATCAAGATAATTAGTTGACAATCTTCCAACAACAATGTAGCAAAACAATGGAGGCCTAATTTGAAGATAGAATTGGGATTTTGAAGCATTTGTAACAAATGATGCTATGGTGAAGCTTTGCACACTAAATTTTTGCCCAAATGGTGATGGGTTTGTAACTAGAGACCTTGAATCAAGAGTTAAGCTTGAATTTCACTTAAAACAGGTATGGTAGAAAGAAGTAACCCTGGGAGGAGGGTTGTGAAGGAAGAGGGATTTGTATTAGGAGTTGAACCAAATTTTTTACCCCACACCTAGACATTGGAAAAGTGTGTTAAAAAATGGCCTTAGTTTATTTAGGTGACTTTTATATTGTTCCAACCTATAACTCACCAAACACCTTGTTCTTGAGTAACTTAAGGGGTAGTTTTGCACAAAGGTGATAAAATTACTAATTATTACAATTCCAATCAATTTGATGATTTAGTATTATTAGAGGTTAATGAACATGTTTCAAGCATTGAATAAGCTAATTTGAGAATTTAGAGCAAATTTTCATGTTTGAAGGCCTTCCTAACATTGAGAAAAAAATCAATTTTTGCAAACTAAGACTAATTTGAAGTTGTTTGTCTAATTTAACTTATTGTGGGAGTGATTGTGTATTGTATTCTCTACATCATTTGGTATTAGAGTAGAGAATAAAAATAAATTGATAAATAAGAATACAAAGAAGAGGAAAAAGTAGTGAAGAGAAGAGAAGTGAAGAAGATTGTCAAGATGCCACCCAAAAGAGTGGTTAGAGGAGGAAATGGAGAGCAACCTAGAGATACTGAGTTGGTTGTTGTGTTGAGAAAAATACAAGACATATTGGGAGTATTGGAAGTTTCTCAGAGAAGAGGGAAGGCATTTGATGTAGAAAATGATGAAGAAGAGAGAGAGAGAGAGAGAGAGAGAGAGAGAGAGAGAGAGAGAGAGAGATAGAGAGAGAGAGAGAGAGAGAGAGAGAGAGAGAGAGAGAGAGGTCGCAACAAAAAGAGCACCAGAGGAAGGACCAAAGGTAAAGATCATATAGATAGTCATGGGAGAAGGTACTAAGCCAAGGATGAAGGTATCAGATTATGGTAGAAGTATGCATCTCTAAGAGTTGATAGAATGGATAGAAAAAATGGATAAGTACTTTGATTTTGATAACATTGCAAAGGATAAGAAGGTAAAATTTGCATATACAAAAATTATAGGGCATGTTGTTATTTTTTAGGATTTTGTGTAAAAGGAAAGATTGAGTAGAGGCAAGGAAAAGATGGTTGCAAAACTAAAAGGTAAGTTTATTCCTTCATATTACCAAACTAGTTTGTTTAAAAAGTTACAAAATTTAAGACAAAGGGAAATGAATGTAGCTAACTATGCTGAATAATTTAATAAATTGGCTATGAGATATGGTCACATAGAGAATGATGCTAAAGAAGTGGCTAGATATGTGAATGGTTTGAGCATAAACCTATAGGATGGAATCGATTTTTTCAATTTGAGGAAAATGGAGGAAACATACCAAACAACCTTTAAGGTAGAAGAGAAATTGTCAATAAAGCAAACACAATACTTAAGAGGTAGAGGAAGGGGAATGCGAGGAAGAGGACAACAATCTAATAGAAGACAACAACAACAACAACAAACTAATGAGGAAGAAGCAAGCAACTCACAAACACATAATACATTTAGAGGTGGATATTCATACAGAGGAAGAGGTGGATTTTGAAGAGGATGAGGTGATTTCACTGGTAGGTGCTTCAAATGTAATAAGTTTACTAGTCATGGGTCATTTGAATGTCCTAAACATCCACAAGAAAGAAGAAGTAGAGTTAATGAGGCAAGAAAACATATTACACATGTTGATGAGGAAGAAAGTGCGGCATCACCATCACTAGTGGAGAAACTAGAAGTAGGTTAAGCATTGATGATGAGGAGAACCTTAATGAATGCAAGCAGAAGGAGTGAATAACCATGACAAAGGAGGACCTTGTTCAAAACCATATGCAAAGAAAAAGGTAAATGTTGAAAACTCATTATTGATAATGTTAGTATTTATAACTTAGTTTCTTCTGAGATGGTTGAGAAGTTAAACTTGAAAATAATGAGACATCCTAATCCATACAAGGTGTTGGTGATTCATCAATGTTTAATTGATTTTAAAGTTATTAGATATCATGATCAAGTTTTATGTGATATATTTCTCATGGATGCATGTTATCTTCTGTTGGGTGGACCCTGGAAATTTGATAGAAAATCCATTCATGATGGATGGGAAAATACTTATACATTTGTGAAGGATGGAGTTAGGCATACATTGAATCCACTAAAGGCTAAGAAAGAATGACATGAAGATCATCCTAGAGTGATGCTAATGGGTTTTAAAAAACTCTTTCAACAGAGAGAGAAGGATGAAGTGATGGAGAACACATTTGGCGTGTCAAGAGAATGTGGAAGTGGTTGAATGGAGAACAAGAATATCAAAGTAATATGCGGAGGAGAGTGAGTAAGAAGGATGAAGAAGGTGTATTTACACATCATGCTAAGAGTGAGGACAGTGATCAATTCTTAGAGGTAATAAAGAATGGATATACTCAGAACATGAAGAAATCGGACCAAGTAGAGAAAGAAAAAAGTCTTGAAAAGTGTGTCACACCAGCTCAAAAATATAAGACAATGCAAGAACAAGAAAATAACAAGTATGCGGAAGAAATGGAGGTCAAGAATGAAGAAGAAACTCACATTTTCCAATATAATATTTCCTTGGATGTTGTGTATATAGGTTTGTCACTTGGGAAGGTGAAGGAATAGTCATATTAAGATGACTACTTCGAGAAAAGACTAAAAAATTTCAGTTTTGAAGATGAAGCGATCCAAAGAAAGGAAAAAAAAGATGTCAAAGACCATGTAACAATCAAAGAACATGAAGAACCATCACAAATGAGCATGGATCAGGCATGTAAACTCAATGAAGAGGTGGAAAGGACAACATATAGTCCAAATATAGTCATTTTTCTCATGAAGATAACTGATCCAAGGATGGAGAATATTGTAAGAAGCATGTTACAACTATTAAATACAAATAGAGAAAGGAAATCAATCAAGGACTACTTGCAGAGGCTCGTGATCAACTGGAAGGAAAGAAAGAAGAAGAAGAACACGAATCTAGCAAGAAAAACCATTTTGAGAAGACTTCTCTTTTCCTTGGGAGTATGATGCAAGAGCATCACTCTTGAGGATAGTTTAGTTGTATCTATTCCAATTTTGGGTTTTCAAGGTCTTTAGAGGTGTTTTAGGAGTCATTCATGTTGTCTTGTTGTGCTCTAGAGATAAAGAATTCAAACTATGGAGTATCCCTCCATTTTTTGAAATTTGAATGTTTTAATCTTCTTGAACCAATCTTGGATTTTTAAGTAGGTGTAGGGGTTTTAGAAGTGTATTATAACATGATTCAGGTTGTTGTAGGCATTTTGAGTCACTAGAGACTCCTCTTGAGGTTTAATGTGTCATTTAGCCTTTAAAATCTTGAGTAGATCTTTTCTTACAAGGTTAAGTCCCATATGACCATGTATGGTGACCCTAGTTGGTGGTTACAAGAAAAATTAGAATATGGAGGTATAAAGCATGATTGTAATTGTTTCTCAAGATTATCATTTGAATGACAAAGTGGAAAAGGGATTTTGAAGCTCCAAGAAAGCTTTTGTAAATTGTTTGTTAGCAAACTGTGAGTAGTTATTCAGAAATCTCTATGTGTAAGGCACTGATGAAATTTACTCTGTTATATCTCTTTGTAAAGGCTCATGTATGTAAAGAATGAGTATATTTTCTTTGTTTTTTAGTTTAAAAGGTGTAATGTAGGTCCATTTGAAGAGTATATTGGCTAAGACACACAAGAAAGCTTAGAAGCCATTGAGAACTTTGAGTTATTCACATGATTTGGATACTTGATAGATAAATAAGACCAAAATAAGGGAGTTTAAGTTGGTTAAGGAATTTTAAGGTATGTGTAGATTTTATTACATCTTCTATAATGTCTACGGTTAGCATATAAAGTTATTTATTGACAAGATTTCAAACAAATTTGAGTAACCATGTTTCTAGAGACTGTGACATTAGAGAATTTGAGTTCATTCTTTGTCTTTGTTAAACAATAAGCCTTAGTGCCGATTCCAAATGCTTAGGAACGTTGTAACAGAGTTGTGGGAAGTGATTTGGAGAAATAAAGGTAATTTTTAAAGTTTTGGTGGTACAATAACCCTTCTCAGGCATGTAGAGAAACCCTCATAGGGTTTATGAGCCAATGATTGTTTGAGAGACTTTAACACCTTCACAAAGGATAAAACCTTCAAGAAACCCTCTTCACAACTGTATAACCAAGATTTAAAGGTAAATTTTCAAATAAATCAGGGCAATCATGAGAATTAGTTGACAGTCTTCCAACAACACTGTAGCAAAACAGTGGAGGCCTACTTTGAAGCTAGAATTGGGATTTTGAAGCATTTATAACAAAGGATGCTATGGTGAAACTTTACACACTAATTTTTTTTCCCAAATGGGTGCTAAAAATGGTGATGAGTTTGTAACTAGAGACCTTGAATCAAGAGTTAAGCTTGATTTTCACTTAAAACAAGGATGGTAGAAAGATGTAAGCCTAGGAAGAGGGTTATGAAGGAAGAGGCATTTATGGTAGGAGGTTGAACCAAAATTTTTACCCCAAACCTATACATTGGAAAAGGGTGTTCAAAAATGGTCTTAGTTTATTTAGGTGACTTATATATTGTTCCAACCTATAACTCACTAGACACCTTGTTCTTGAGTAACTTAAGGGGCAGTTTTGCACAAAGGTGGTAAAATTACTAACTATTGTAATTCTAATCAATTTGATGATTAAGTTACTATGATTAGAGGTTAGTGAACATGTTTCAAGCATTGAATAAGATAATTTGAGCATTTAGAGAAAAATTTCATGTTTGAAGGCCTTCCTAGCATTGAGAAAAAGAATCATTTTGTTTTAAACTAAGACTAATTTGAATTTGTTTGTCTAATCTAAATTGTTGTGGGAGTGATTTTGTATTGTATGCTCTACACCATCTGAGATATTTTAGTGACTAAACTTTCCCATGCATCCCCTATTTTTAGGTAAACGGTGTTCATGGTTCCATAGGGTCAAAAATTATTTGGTTCATGGTTTCTACTACAATGTGCTCTTCCTCGTAGCTTTCATGGGATTAAATAATGGGTATCCTTACACCTAAAAATTCTTAGGAGAGAATATTATGATCCTATGACTCATTGGTCTCCTTTTTCATAATTCTCTAGAATCAATATTAAGGATCTTCAGATTTGTGGCTTTGGCTCGTATCTTGTGCTCTAGGCCATGATTCATAGTAGGTGTTCCTTATGAGGATGTTATTTTTTCATATTTCGTTCTAGTTCTTATCTCTTCTTCTTCATTTGTATCATCATGTAATTATCTTCCATATTTTATGTTTGTAGATATAGAACTAACAACTCTTCCCCATATGCTAGCGTTGGCCAATATCCCTCTAACCAAGTCCATGTTGATACTTTGCTTATTAGTAAGAGTTATTATCCTTACCCTTCTTTCCACATGGTTGATATACCTCTTACTTATGTGGATATAGACTCTGAAGCCATTATTTTTTAGTTCTTGGTTCCCTCCACACTTCATCAATGACTTTGTGGATCCAAATGTTAATGTTGTCACCAAACATTGCACTAATAGTCCTTGCGACTAAGCCAATTCCACCTTTTAAGAAGTATGACCTATTAGAAAAACTTAATAATAATCCTTATAAGATATCTCTCTTGGATCTTGTTGTCCTGCAAATTTGTAACATGAAAATTATAGACTTTCAAGCATGATAACTTAGCCAAAATTGATAATTCCCCCCCGAGTCTTCCCGAAACCCTCCTAAGAACTTCTCTAGATCAGTTTTAAATTTGTTTCAGGCCTATCTCAATCCCACAATTATTCATGTGTTGTGATAAAATTTCCCAAGTGTTTGAAATATGAAAAACAAGTTCATGAAGTTTTTCTGATGGAGTATTTCTTAAGGCAGTTTTCTCATTGAACCTAGAAAGATTATTTTTAGCCTTTCTGGGACAAGTGGCATTCTTTGGAAGAGAGTTGAAGGTCAAAATTCATTGGGAATTGGTATTGAGGAGTTATGAAATTTTTACAAGTGATTTATCAAGATTAAGGAATATTTGAAGGTTTAGGAACAATTTCAGTGAAAGCATGTTTTTGAAGGTGAAGGAGCTTACAGTTGAAAAAGCACCTAAGCTTCGGAAGATGATTCCGAGAGCTCTGGAATGAATTGGAGACCAAACCATTGGAAAGATAATTCAATTCTCTATATGAGAGTTCTTTCATATTTTCCCCCTTTTGGTCCCTCTTCCAATGGGACAAGGGGGACAAATAAATGCGCCTCTCCCCAATGAAGAAAGCAAAATCCAAAAGTACGTTTTTCTAGAGCTTCTCCTCCATATGCTCGAAAAACCCCAGAGATGCTGCCGAAATTTCTCCTGAAATATTTCTTCCATTTTTCTTCCTCACATTTTTCCTCCTTGTTCTCATGATTGCAACAACAAAATATTCAAGAAATCTGCATTTTTCAAAACTCCATTCTCATGTTTTTTCTGAATGACTCCGTACACGAGATAGTAAAAAATTCATATCTCACAATCTGGTAAACGGATCGGAATGAGTTTTTTTGCAATCTTCCTCTTTTCCAAATGCCTTCAATAAGAAATTGAAAACATATTAAATGATGCCCTAGATTTTGTTTCTTCATTTTCCCATCAATCCGACAGATGGATCAAGCTAAAAAATTGAACACAAACCTATTCTGGTGAAACTGATTTCATCGCAATCTGAGGTGGGAAATAATACTTTATAAAAAATCTCAAGGACTCCATTAATGGCTATCATGACACATTAGTGAAAGGGTAGCGAGACACCTCTTCACTTCCCACAGTTCCAGTGGGTGGAATCACACGAAAATTGGAGCAGAGCTTCAAAATGAATTATGTAAACTTCTACAAGTGGTTTCATTTGAACCCAACACTGGGAATACCAGTTTCTATTTTTAGTAAGTCTCTATGAGAGAACCTACTAAAAATAGTAAGTCTGAGAAAAATGTGCATTCTTACTCCCCATCACATTCCCTCATGACCAAGACAGTTAAAATTGGCAAGATTGACAAAAATGGCAAAAATTGGCTAAATGGGATAATAATGGTGGATATTCTAAAAATGGTAAATGGGTGAAATGAGAAAAAAGTGGTCACATTTCAGTCCGTCACACATTCTAAGATGATCTCGAAACTCACGGGAGCTCCTAACTTTATTTGTAATTCAATTCCCACATTCCCCGATGCGGCGAGCGAATAATGTCAAAATGAGAAAATTGCCAATTTTGTATCAAATGCCATTTCAATTTATTTCATGTAGGGTACATGATCAAAAGGTGGGAGGAATTTGTTTTTATTTCATTCTACTTTCCTTGATCCATGATTGGAAGGTTTTTGTCTCATGTTTCACTCATTGTCAGTGCTCCCACAATGGCGGAATTAAGATCATGATTGTGTGAACAAAGTGCATCCAATTTTTCTTGTGTGATTGATTAATCATGAAGTCGTGATAGTATCTCAAGGATCATGAGGATTTTCTCAGTGAGGGGAGTTATCTTCCAGTTCTCTCAGTGGTCTACTTCTCAGGAGCTCATCACTCCTCTCCACTGTGTGTTCAAGAAGTATGGTGAAGTTTCATCATTTCAAGAATTTTCAAAAGGAGGCAAGGTATTCAAAGTGGTCTTCATAAGATATTTTCATCAATGCATTACTATAGAGGGTCATCACGGGTCAGGAATTTGTCGTCAAAACCATCGGATTTGATTTTCATTGAAATACGTGCTTTGGAGCATTCCTTCTCTTCTCTCCTCATTCTCCTCTTCTCTACCTCCTTTCTAATTCTTTGTTGAGCGTAATCATTGTATTTTGTCCTATTGACTTAAGTGACATATGTGTAAATTATAAAATTATTTTCTCAAAATTATAAGAGAAATAATTAAATTGTCTCTTCTTGGGGCAATTGAAAGGTCATAAGTGGAATAGGAACATCAAGAGTCATGTGGTGGTAGATGAGACGTCAATTCACTTTCTCTAAATTGAAATGGATTCTCTGTTTCAAAGGATCCTGAATGTTAGTATTTTTGGTAACAATTGTGGATTGTGACCTGGATGTTGAACTTTGTATCACCAACACATGAAATAAAACTACATTTCTTTCTTTTACAGTTTCCCTTGTATTCCTCTATTTTTTTGCTTGTATGTACTTTGTAATCATAGTGATTAAAAACATATTTGTATCTTCGATGAATGGACCTCAGATAACTGTGTGTTTGTGTGGGTTTTGTTTGTCTCACTAGTAGGCTTCACTATTTCTTTCCTCTATATTAAATGATGAACTAGTCCAGTTATTGGGTGTGAACTCTGCAAATGGCCAAATCACAACAATAACATTCATTTCCTAATTTATCTCATTCACTCCTTGTCGCTGTAATTTCCTCCCTTGAATCCCGTATAAGCACTTTTCCACAGGTTCAGTGGAGTGTTCATGTGTGATCCCCAACTTATTTGGCCAACTAACATCATTTAGATAGGAATAGATTAGTTTACATTCAATAATGGGAGCTGCACCATTCAATGCAAAGGTGTGTAGCCCCGTGAACATTGGCAGAAACATCGAATTTTCCGTATCGAAATTTTTTCTCACCAATAGTTTTTGGACACTCAGCTGGGGAGATATCTGCCCTGGTGCACCCGAATAGATCTATGGAAAATACAAAAAAAGAATCAAAAAAATCAAAAAATACAAAAAAAATACTTGAATGATCGAAAAGCATTTTTACAAACCTCTTGAGAAAACTTGGCTGAAAGAAGATATACCAGATTGAATAAGTTAAGAGGAATCATCGATCTTGCTTTTAAAGTTTTGAAAAATCAAGATCGAGTAAGAGACAACCCATACTACTTCTCTTAAGCTCCATTCCCTTCTGATTCATCGAACTATACCCCTAGTAACCCTATTCAAACTCCTGAAAATTCTCCTATCTTCCCCCCACTGTTAAATTTTAAAGTCCCAAGAGAAGAAGAAGAAATAGAGGAAGAACTGGAAGAAGAAAGAGAGGAGGAAGAAATGGCAGCACAAACACCTGCACCGTGGGGATAGAACACTTGTCTGTTGGCTTTGACTTCACCATTTCATGAGCTTCCACAAAGATCAAGATATAATTTTCCGAAGTTCTATGGATACGATAATCGACATCATGATGATCAAATCGTAACCTTTATCACAGCCTACGACATCCTCAAAGTACAACACAAGGATGTTGTTGTGCAGTTGTTCGTGGAAACTTTGCAAGATACGGCGGAATATTGGTTCTACTACTTTCCATCACGCTCAATCTCCAATTGGGGTGATATCAAGAAGTTGTTCAAAGAGATATTCAAGAATTTCGAAGATGCTCATGCCCTCATTACTCAACTCACTCAGATAAAGAAAGAGCCACAAGAGTCTATGAGAGACTTTGTGGAAAACTTCAAAAAGTTGGTCAACAAAAATTCCCGCCTCTGCTCTTCCCACTACAGATAACCTAAAGAAGTTCTTTGTGAACGCTCAATTTCCTGAAGTGAGTTTCTTTTTGTGGAGAGTACAACCAAGAGATTTGGACAATGCTCAAGAAATTGTTGCTGATGTGGAAGATGACCTCATCTTTTCAAGTAAGATCAAGAATCCTTCGATGAAAGATAAACCCAAAGTTTCAAAAAGGAGAGAACTGATTTGGTGTTGTAGAATTTGGAAAATGAGTTGATAATACTAAAAGGGAAGTTGTTCAACAAACATCTCTTCCAAACCAGAATAGAAATCAGATTACAGGAGCACCCCGAAGGTAAAAGAAATGATAAATAGATCATACCGCCACGAAGAACTCAGATGTTGATTAAACACCACGCTCAATAAGATGAAATTAATTTGCCAGAATAAATTTACATAAACCTTTGCAAACAAATTAGAACCAATTTCATATATTAGATGGAACTCAATGAAATACAATGAGAATGGGAATTACTTATATAGGCAAGGAATATCAATCTAAGAATTAGTCAAGGTCGTAAATCAAACCATAAATCAAGGAAAGAACTAGCATCAAATATCTAGTCAATACCATAGATCAAGGAAAGAACTATACCTAATAAATAGATAATATCCTCCTAAAATCTAGATAAAATAAATGAAATATCCACACACATAAGTGGGTGAGGATAAATACAATAAATATAAATAAAGTACCTAGGTAAACATGAGCTAAGGTAAATACCTATTCTAACACCCCCACTCAAGTGAAGCCAGGGGCCCAAAATAAAAGTGGAAAATCCACAATATGAGTCTCGACAACTAGGCATGATCAAGTACTCATGTACAATATATCCATGAAGAAATCTCGAACCAAAAGTAGGAAAGAGAAAAAAGAAGAAGGAAGATGTTCTCACGAACACCCCCCAAGAATAACTTCTGAAAGTCCAAGCATGCCACACAACTCAAGGTAGCGAGGTGATGCAAAAGGCTTCGTAAAGATGTCTGCAACCTCTTGTTGAGTTGGAATGTACTCCAAGAAAAGAACTTCATCCTGAATGTGCTGACGAATGAAGTGTATGTGTATCTTAATATGCTTGGTCCGCTAGTGCTCAACAGGGTTGCGAGAAATGTGAATTGCACTTTGGTTGTCACACCAAAGTATAGTTGGTGAATCCTGTGGGAATCCAAACTCTGTCAATAATTGTCGAAGCCAAAGAATCTGCTGACTCGTTGTAACTGCTGCTTTGTTCTCTGCCTCTGAAGATGAAAGTGCAATATAGTTTGTTGCTTTTTGCACACCTAAGCAACTGGAGAATAACCAAGACAAAAAAGTTAGTCAGAAGTGGAACACCTATCATCAATAGAACCAACCCAATCTGAATCTGTATATCCAACTAATTGAGTAGAACCCCTGGTGTAGTGTAGTCCAAAGTGGGAAGTGCCCTGCAAATAGCGCAAAATCATTTTAGTAGCTTCAAGTCCCCATTGTGAGAACTGCCAAAGTTCTTGAGCCGGCTGTAAGGGCTGACTAGGAATATAGATAAGATTGGAATGTTGTTGGCTTTTGACGCATTTCTTAACATAATCACAACAATCTTGATTAAGAGAGGGACAATAATAACCCATTTGAAAGATGCGTTTAACGACAAACAAACCACTAAAAGGACCACCACAGATACCATTGTGGACTTCTTGGATAGCGCAGACAGATTCATGAGATTTAAGGCAATGAAGAAAGATGTCATCGAAGCTGCGCTTGTAGAGGATGCCACAAATGATGACATAATAAGCTCGAGGAAATTGGGGCTTATAATCACCAAATCCAGGAATAGAACTCTCTCTTGAGAGCGATGTATTACTCCTTAGAAGAGGAGAATGCTCGACTGAAAAATATTCATATGTAAATAAAGCATCTTCACACTCAAGCATAACAATTTTCTTCATTGGAATACTCAAAAAGAGACTCTTGACTTAGGTTCAAAAACCTTTCCATCAACAACACTTTGTTCCTCATCTATGTGCAGCTCTTTTGCTTGGAGATGATTTTCAACTTCATCTAAGTTGTTGTGGTCTTCTAAAAAATGGTGAGCCCCTTAAATGTTTGAATAGTGTCATCCTCTATGGGTCTGACAAGGATGTCTTGCCACAATTGTTCCTCAAAAGGATCCAATGTGTCATCTTTTGTGATGAATATTTGGAAACTTTCCATTGCATCCATCAATATCTTTGGCCTTTATCATTCTTATATATTGAGATCTTTATTGCTCTATGAGTGACTAATTTGGACAACATGGTCCATGTCATCTTTGCGCATCTCGTAATTCCCAATTTGAAGAGAAACAAACTCGTCATCAACGTAGATTTATCATGTAAGACATATTTTAACCATTGATTCTTCATGATTGTGGGAGTGTTTTTCTACTGGAACTTTTGGAGGCATAATATCATCTTCTTCAACACCATTGTCTACACCAAATCAACATGACACACAATCATCATGTGTTTAATCATTCCCTATAGGAGACCTCTAATTTTCCATCATTTGTTGATATACGGCCTCAAACACCTCATGGAATTAGAGGGAAACATAGTTATTGTTGAAAGAAGAAGTTTCCCTTGCATGTGCTTGACAAGTTTGAGGACATTGTTGTAGCACATTGGGTAGATAGACCTAATTGGTTACTTGACAAGGCTTTGGGGTGTTTGGAGCAACAAACAAAAAATGGAAATCATTATGGACATACTTACCTTTGAACAATTTGGACAACAAGCTAACTTTTAAAGGCAATGAACCCATTTGAAAACTCTCCTGCAAGGTTCTTTATCTCAGCTATTAGATTAGGATCAAAGGATGTAATGGATGGTGTGTTGGGCGAGCTTATGATTTGCATATGGCCATATGGGGGAGCTTGAGGTAGCCCAAAATGCTGAGAAAATAAAGATACTACAGGTATAGGGGAAATTTTCCTAGCTTGTATGTGATTGTTTTCAGCTGATACACTAAGATTATATGCTTGTGAGAGAATTATGCCTCCTAATGCTTGTATCATTACAGATAAATTGAAATAAAGAGCTTTCAAATAATGCAAATAAACCAATCCTAGTTACTACAATAAGATTATATGCTTGCAAGAGAATTATACCTCTTAATGCTTGTATCATTACAACTAAATTGAAATAAAAATCTTTCAAATAATCCAAACAAATCAATCCTAATAGTGGACAGACCTCTGCAAGTTTTCTTTCCCATGTCCTTTTCAATTGGGGGTTGAAATCAACAATGCTCTTGATTGTAGCCAAATGCTTGATTAGAGATAAAGTATCCACCCTCCCGGAATTGGTTATGCAACAGAGCACCAAACTCATCCCAACTTGAGATTGATATTGGAGTGAAACTTTTGAATCATCCCAAAGCCCTTCTTTTAAGAAATGATGCAAGCAACCAAAGGACTACATCAGGGTTTGTGACATGGTGTATTGTGCACAAGTTTACCACGTCATGGATGTGGTCTACGGAAGACACAAAGTCATCTCCATTAAAATATGGGAGTGCTACGAGAGATGATTTTGGAATAAGATTCCACTGCTACAATTTCAAGGTCATATGAAGTCCCAAGCAATAAAAAACCAGCTCTATAATTTTTCGTTGTATCTGTATGTGCTATCTGAGTTTATACATTGGTGACGTATTGCCAAATGGGTCAAAAACTGAAATTTTAAAATCAAGTTCAAGGTCTACTAGACTCCCATCAGTGGAGTCGCCATGTAAGCATTGATTCTACTAATTGTCCACCATAATAAAAAAATATGAAAAACCATGGTTGTGTTAATGCCCAAAAATAAAAGGTGCAAGATTGATTCTTAATAAAAATGACAAAATACCAAGACCAAGTGTGTAATTTTTGTTCTACTCCTAATGAGAAAAAATTTCAAGATTTCACCTCTAAAACTTGAAAACATACAAATTAAACAACAATTCAGAAAGGAGTTATCACAAACACGAGCCAAAGGTTTGCATTTGGGTTCTATCAGCGTGTTCAAAAAACTATTGATGCTCATATTTGCACCATGCTATGTGCTCATTGTGTTAGCCCACTCATGATAAGTTTCAACATGTGGGACTTGACACTAAAACAAACTCAGGATTGAGAGGTCGACTCCTCTTACCCTTAATACTAATCTAAACATATTGGGGGTGAAATGGGGGAGAGAAACTAGAATATAATAACTAAATGGGGGGTGATGTGCCAAAGTAATAGATCTGCTACCCATACAAAGGAATGTCAGTGCAAAACGATTGTTGAGACCCAATCTAGGATTAAACAATGCAACTAAACATGAGGTATAAGACTCAATACTACAAAAATCTAACTTGAGGGCGGAAAATAGCAAGCAAAAATCTAAATTGAGGACCAAAAATAACCACAAAATCCTTAGTGTGAGAAAATACACAACTACATACAACTGTTTGAAAACAAAATCACACTAAGCTAGGAACAATTATTGAGGTTTCCTGATTTCACAATGAAAAGACCTTATGGAGAACCTAGACAAGTCAATGCGCCAAAAGGAACCGAAAAAAATAGAGGGAGACCCTCTATTAAATTTCAATCATATGAGAGGAGAGGGAAATGAAATTTGATACCCATACACACAGAAGACAGAATTGCCACCTTTCATCCAAAGATGGAAGAGTTGGAATTGGTAGGTTGGGGATTATGGTACCACTGAGTGTTCAGCTGCCGCATTAGGACGGATGGATGATCAACCCCTGTTGATGAGCCTCACACACTCAGCTTCTTTCCAAGAGATGATCCACCACCACCTCCAAGTGCTGCTGCTCCATGTTTCCTTCTGGCTGGTTTTACTTTGCCCTCTGGGCCGTTCTTTGATGCCCTCGTGGCTTGTTTTTTGTTTCCTTCATGGCTCTTGTTGTATTGCCCTCTAGGCCTAGTTCTTTTTTGGGCCGTGTTCTCTATTGGCCACCCTTTTACTATGTAACTCTTTGTATTATTATGTTTATAATATAAAGGCGGTTCCAATAGTAAATCTGATACCCATCGATGTTGCATCTTCTCTCACAGAGAACCACCATTCCATGAATGTCTACAATAATAAATCTATGTTCCTCTTGTAAATAAATTTTGTGAGCTTTTTAAAAAGTTTTGAAATTAATCACGATTATTCTCATAACAGCTAGAATAGAATTTACGTCAAATATAAATAAAATATTTTATACATAAATCCCCTATAAATAAAAGATAAAAGTTTAATTTTAAATCTTTTTCCATGGAACTCTACTCCACGTGATTTTACTTGCAACTTTTTTTAATTAATAGTAGGCTGTTATATTGATGCTCGTATATTTCAAATAAAGGATTTTATTCCATTTATAAATATATAGGCATATAACAATTAAAAGCAACCCACTATTACCATTAATTTTAGATGGATACCTATTGTTGAAAACTTTGAAAACTTCTGCTGTTTGGGTTATCAGCAGGATAGGTTGGATGGGGTTTTAAAACTTTAAGATTTTACTTTCTTTGTTATGTTTTAGTTGCTGTTGGTGTACACAAGCTGCTTTGGTTTATGTACAAAAAAAAATCTGGTGCTAACACATTATAGGATTTCCTTTCTTCATAAACCATTTCTTCATAAACCATGGATGGAGGTAGAGAATCGGACTGAGTAAAGCACGGATATTGCTGAGAGTATTTTGAATAGTCACAGATGTACAGGACATGTTGGTTTTATAAAATTTAAGAGATAATCTTAAGAACATAAATAGAAACAAGGATCAAATTCTAAAGGTGAGAGTGAGACCTTGCTAGGATTGAAAGAGTTGTTTGGGTGTGCAGCATGGTTACCAAATCCGGCCAGATCTGCATAAAATCTGGCTAGATCCGGACTTTTCAGCTGACCCAAATAAATTCGGTTAAGGAAAAAAATATTTTTTATTTTTAAATTTTTCTGTGGTTTTATGGGAAAAACAGTCATCAACCTTATATATTAAAAATATAACATTTTACATTACATTATTGAAGTTTTTCATTGTATTTGTCAAATTTTCATATTTGTAAAATTCAACTCATATATATTTCGGTCTGAATTTTTCCGAACCTTTTTAAAAATTCCAGATTTTTGGATTTTTTTGCCCTTCCGAACAGATCCGGATTTCCGAACTCGGTAACTATGGTGTGTAGACTTTTTGACAGAGCTAGTCAAATAAAGTATGAGGCAACCATATCTAACAAACAATACAACTTTAACAAACAAAACATTTTCTTGTAATATAAATACTCAAGTTTTTCATTGTATTTGTCAAATTTTCATATTTATAAAATTCAACTCATATATTTCGGACCAGATTTTTTTGAACCTTTTAAAGAATTTCGGATTCTTGGATTTTTTTGCCCTCCCTAACAGATCTAGATTTCTGGACTCGGTAACTATGGTGTGTAGACTATTTGACAGAGCTAGTCAAATAAAGTATGAAGCAACCATATCTAACAAACGATACGACTTTAACAAACAAAACCTTTTCCTTATAATATAAATACTCAAGTTGACCCCTTAAGCAAGCCCAATAAGACATTACAAGATTATACTGAAACTAGCCCAAAGAACCATGAAGCAAACAATCTAACAAACAATACACCTTTGACAAGCAAAACCTTTTCCTTATAATATAAATACTCAAGTTGATCCCTAAGCAAGCCCAATAAAACATTACAAGATTATACTGAATATGGCCAAAAGAACTATAAATACAAAAAAAGATCACAAACTAGACAATACCATACGGTATATGGTAAGATCTTCAAAAGATAATCTACGATTTAAGTCTCAATTTATTGCTTCACATTGTTTTGGAGAGAGTTAATTTTAAATTTCATTAGCATTAGCCAATTAAAGCAACCCAGCCAGAAAATTGTATTAATTGGCAATTAAGCCCGTGTTGTTTAAAGCATCTTGAATTTTAATTTAAGACTCCATCCAATGCCATTGAATCTTGACTTCCGTGTTTTCACAGTTTCCGTTTTAAGGCACTTAAGTTTTCATCAACTGTTTCCTCTACTCAAGCACTTGGCACAAACAAAATCTATACACCAAACTCAGCTATATTATAAAAGTTTCTCTCAATAATTGTTCATGTATAACACACAACATTTTGTGTCCGGAATCCCCTATAAATTGGATCATTAAATTCATAACAAGGTCCAGAGAGTGAAGGTAAATGAATCTGAACATGCTATTGTTGAATGAGAGATTTTCAGGTTAGATTTGAATACACCCTTTCTTGGAAGGTACGTAGCCATGCAACCTTGTAGTTGCAGCCTCATGCTGATATGTTAAGACAAGTCTTGTACGATGCTCTATGTATCAAATAAGGGATTTCACTACCCTGATACCAAGCTTATGAATGTATCGCTTATTTCAAATTGTAGCATGGCGCGCAATAAATGCCTCAACCAATGGATTAACGAGGTGAGGTGCTTCATCCTGCAGTGAAGTAAATGTCACAACTCAAGAAAAAAACAACAATCGACAAAATTTCAAGAGATTAAAAGAGGATTGTGTGTTAGCTTGGTTCCTACCTGTGGACAGTGACCAACATTTGGCAGGGCAACAAAATCTTCTACATTTTTGTAGGTGCCATATGCCCTTCCTAATTCAATAGGCTCCCATGGATCCTTATCTCCCCACAAAATTAGCACTGGACACTACATTCAAATAGATGAGTCATTGTAACAATAATCATATTATTTAAAATTGAATTAAAAATATTAAAAATCCTTGTGGACAAACTAGGGAGTATCTACTAACCTTCACTTTAGGTATCAATTCTTCTGGAAGAGGACCATCTGAATAACAAATGAATGAGAGAAATACATCCACAGCACCGGGTTCAAGACCAGGTAACAATATCTTTTCAACTAATTCATCTGTGACCTCATCGTGATTATGATAACACTGCAAAAAATTGCTAGCTATGCATCAAATTTCAGTGCTCAATAAAATGGAACAGAATTAAGAGAGCGATATAAAACAAATTTTGAATTACTTTCAATTGATGTATCCTCTAGGCCTTTAAATCAACAAATGAACTGCTTTATATTTCAAAGAAATGAGCCTCAGAATTGTTAGGTAATCTTGCTCAGTGATCTGTAATTCCTAAGTTAGGCATTGAATAGAGATTCCCATTCCATATATTTGACTCCTAATAACTTCCACACATCAAATAATTTTTATTGCTCCATTGAGTGCCTAGGGCGGCTGGGTCCAATAACTAGTGTAAAGGTGGATGAGAGAATTCTTAGTGTCTCATACACTGGCCCTCAAAGACCACAACATTGAAGGCACATTTAGTGAAGCACAGCAATACGCATAGAATGTTCCACGATGCATGCAATGGATATGCGACCACACACTCACCTAAGTGCTTAGGCTATGGGTAGCATGATGTAGGAGCATCCAGGTTCCCAAGCAATATTGCATCACCCAAAAACACTTAGAGCTAGTAAAATAAAGACTAGTGCTATGTCACGCCACTCCTAAACATGACGCATAGAAACTATTGTCTTAGCCATTTTTTGCAAAAGCCCATTCAAGCTGCGAAGGCTTAGCCAAGCCGCGCAACACTATCTTGGTCACGCAAAACTATGAACACCATGCAACACCATCTTTGCCACCCAAAGCTATAATTAGCTGCCCGAAGCTTTCCACACTACGTGCGCCACATAAACCTTGGTGCATTGTTCCCCTACAGCAGAACACTATTCTTGCACACTGCAGTCGTCAAGCCTTGCATACGCCCCCAATGCCTTGTTGGAGTCTTGCATTTCTATGGGGCCGCTTCCATTTGCTACAACAATGATCGGATTTACAGCTAATAAGATCTCTATTCAACATCGATACAGTTAGAGGGAGGTACATGTGGGCCTTGATGAAGGTTTCCACACTACGCACATCGCACCAACCTTGGTGCATTGTTCCCCTGTCACAGAATGCTATTCGTGCGCACTAAAGTCGTCAAGCCTTGCACACGCCCCCGATGCCTTGTTGGAGTCTTGCATTTCTACGGGACCACTTCCATTTGCTACAATGATCAGATTTGCACCTAATAAGATCTCTTGTTGACATTGATACAATTAGAGGGAGACACGCATGGGCATTGATCCGTTTTTCATGGCCAAGGACCAACAAAATGATCTGATTGAGCTTGATCCAATGGAGAAAATCTTCAAGAGTAGATCAATGGTGATTTGAGGCAACCTGAGGAATATTTGCAAGGTATCCTTACTTGCAAATGTATCTTTTGTTCTCCTGCCAGAACCACTATGAATTCTATAAATAGAAGCGCATTATCAGCATGTATGGCACCTACCTATTATCCGATTGAGAAAAACATCTAGTGTAAAGCTTCCAAATTGAGTCATAAGTGGTTTTGTAGAAGCTTTGTAGAGTTTACAAGCTTAAGGTAGGTCATAGGATTAAAATTCTTAGAAGATTTCTTGCAGTCTTGTCATAAGGTAGTCATTGGAGTGTAATGCCATTGTTCCAAGTGGTAATCCTTGCTTAGGTTAATAAAAGAAGCTTATGTTGTTAATTGTTAGGAGTTGTGTCTGTGATCTTGCTTTGGTGAGATCAAACTCTGATAAGGGCTCATTGGGACCTGCAACCATGACTGCATCAAATTTTGGTATCAGAGTAAGGTCCTCCATGTCCTGCTGAAGAGGTTGGTATAGACATCATTTGATTAGTGTGTGACTGATCTTTAGATTTGTTGCTTTTTATATTAAGGGTGTGTATAGAAAGTAGTTACAAACATTTTCCAGCATTTTGGTTGGTTGGGTAGAAGGTGTAGGTCACAAAATCTTGTTGAAAGGATTGCAAGGATAGTAGAGATGGCATGTAGACTGGAGATTTCTGCTAGAGAAAACAAAGAACCCAAATTAGCAAATTTGGCGGAGATAATGAGAGGAGTTCAAGCCCATTTGGAGGCTATGGAAACTGCGCAATGTAGAGGAGTTGTAGAGGAGTGATGATGAATGTGAGGAGAGAGCACTTGAAGGCTAGGAGGTTGAAGTAGAGGGCATCAAAGAGCAAGAGGACTGAATCTTGGGTGCTATCACAACGATTGGGAGAAAGGAAAAGTTGGGCATTCCAAGTTATTCTAGAAGTCTAGATCTGGAAGAGCTCATTGACTGGATCATTGAAATAGAGAAATATTTCAAGTATAAAAATGTACAAGACCCCAAGAAGGTAAAATTTACTTGTGTTGAGTTAAAAGGGCGTGCATCTTTATGGTGGGAACATGTGCAAACCAAAAGAGGCGTAAAGGGAAGGATAAGATAAAGAATTAGGGTAGGCTGGTCGCAAAGTTGAAGGTTGTAGACTACCAATTGCAATTATTTAAGAAGTTGCAAAACTTGCACCAAAAGGAGTTTAGTGTTAAAAATTAAACTAAAGAGGACGATTAGGGGGGTCTCGAGATATGTTAATGGATTGTGTATTTCCATTCAAGACGAGTTTAGTATGAGTAGATCGAGATCTTTGGAGGTGGCCTGTCAATTTGCACTGAAGGTAGAAAAGAAGTCTCGAAGGCAACAGAGCAATGCTCGAGGTAAAAGCAAGTTCCCACATAGAGGGAGTGTCGCATGGTACTCAATACCATGAACAAAAAAGTGAAGCATGCCAATCGCATGAACAGACTCATGCCCAAAGAGGAGGTAGATCTTTTTTTGAAGGAAGAGAATGCAGAACTGGTAGATAAGATAAGAGAAGATAGATTAATGTCCAACAAATGACCACAAAAGTAGGTCAACGAGACTGTAGAGTACACATGTGTCAATACAAAACGGGAGAACCAAACGGTTCCCAAAAGAAGTACAATGCAAAAGAGGAGTGATGCAAAGGAAGAAATGCGAGAGAAGACAAAAGTAGAAAGAAGGAATGGACACGCCGCGAACCCAAAACGGAACCTAGTTTCATTGTGGAGAAACTAGACATCACATGTTTGAGTGTACACAAGCCGTGCAAAGTAGTGGCCGAAGGAGAAACGATGCTAGCAATCATATTGCTCAATACATAGATGTGGAAAGCAACGTGTCTTAGTGCAGCGCAAAAGAACCAAAACGCAGAGAATCTCTCATGATGAAGAGGATGTTGTCAAAACCTACAAAGGAAGGAAATGTGCCCATGTAGAGAAAGGATCTATTTAGAACCGTTTGCAAATTCGGAAGTAATTTTTGTGAAATCGTTATTGATAGTGGTAGCATTGATAACCTTGTTTCTAATGAGATGGTTGAGAAGCTTGATCTAAAGAGAATTGCGCACTCGAACCTTGATCAAAAGAGAAGCTTGTGTCATGGTTGTTGAGGGGCATCATTTAATTCTGAATGAGCAATGCAGAGTGCATATCAAGATTGGCACATATGAAGATGAAGTCCTATGCAATATAATGCCCATGGACATAGGCCATGTGTTACTTGGTAAACCTTGGCAGTATAATAGAAAGGTGGTACATGACGGCTGCACAAATACCTACATATTGATAACAAAAAGAGACGGAAGAACACTTTGAATCCTTTGAAGGAAACAAGTGTAGGGGTGGAGAGGAGTCCATAGATATTGTTGATTTCAAGAAAGGAATTCTTAAATGTTGTGAAAGGGTAGTGAATGTTTTGCATGCATTCCAAGGCTCACATATATAATAGGGGAAGGCAAAGCTGTGCAAAGAGAGATCCCTTGAAAGATGAAGGAGATCCTAAGTGAGTATGAGAATATCATGTCAAAAGATATTTTGGATGGTTTACCACCTACGCGCAATATCAATCATTAGATGGGATTCATACCAGGGTCTAGTTTACTAAGCAAGGTGACGTACATGTTGAGATTTATAGAGAATGAGGAAAAGAGAAAGAAAGTATAGAAGTTATCTAAGAAGGGGTTGATTAGAGAGTTTGAGCCCGTGCATAGTACCTACAGTATTGGCACCAAAGAAAGGAGGAGAGTGGAAAATGTGCACTAATTCCATATCCATCAACCAATTTACTCAAGTACAGATTTCCATTGCCACGCATGGATAATTTGATGGATTGTTTGAGTGAAGCAAGGTACTTCACAAAGATTGATCTGAAGAGTAGATACCACCAATATCAGAATCAAAGAAGGAGATGAGTGGAAGATTATTTTCAAAATGCATGATGGATTGTATGAATGGTTGGTCATATCATTTGGGATAGCCAACATGTCGAGTACATTCATACAATTGATGAACGAAGTGATGGAGCCTTTCTTGAATAAGTTTTTCATTGTCTATTTAGATGACATTTTGATTTTCAGCAAGACCTAGGATAAACAATTTGTCCACTTGCAGAAAGTGTTGGAGCGCTTGCAAGAGAAGTTGTTGGTGAATCTAAAGAAATGCATTTGCATGGAGTTGGTGTACTTGGGATTTGTGATATCTCAAGAAGGATTTAAGATGGATCCTAAGAATGTGTGAGCTATAGTGGATTGGTCGTCACCCAAAAATGTCATGCAGGCTGAAGTGCCCACAAACTTGCGAGCTTCTACAAGAAGTTCATTAAAGGATTCAACAAGATTTGCACACCGATCATAGTCATGATACAAGGAGACAAAAAGTTCGCATGGACCACTAATGCAAAATATGGCTTTCAAAAGTTGAAGAAGAATGTCACAGAGCAACCAATGTTGTCCTTGCCTAATTTCAATAAGGAATTTCAAGTTGATTGTGATGCGAGTGGAGTAGCCATTGGAGCTATGTTGAGTCAAGAGGGGAGACCCATTGCATATTTTACTATAAAACTGAATGATGCAAGGAGAAGATATTCAGTTTATGATCAAGATTTTTATAGTGCAAGCTCTAAAGAAGTGGAGGTACTACTTGTTGGCCAAGGAGTTCGTGTTGTATATGAACCATAGTTCAAAAAATTGTTATCGGCGATTAATCGGCAGGCCAAATTTTGAATCGGAAAATCGGGAATCGGCATTAATCGGCAACTTTATCACTACTTTTAAAAACATTTAAATTCATAAAATATACTTAAATTAAATGTAAAAACAATGTTAAATGATGCGAGAAGTGACTCTATAGACAATTTATCTTTATTATTACTATTATAAATGATTTATAAACATTGTTAAACTTAAATTAACTATTATAAACGATTTATCTTTATTATTTATGTATGCGCAAGTAATTATTGTATAACGTATACAGTATATAATATTATATATCAAATATTGTCTACGGCATATAGTTTATTACAAACTATTATAAACTAACTACATACTAAATAAACTATTATAAGCTAACTATATACTAATTAAACTATTATAAACTAACTATACACTAACTATATACTAAACAATCTATTATAAACTAATTATATACTAAATGAACTATTATAAACTAACTATATCGTCTAGGGCATATACTTATACTATTATAAACTTAAACTAATTATACACTAAATAAAAAACTCAAAAATCTAGGGCCACGAATAGATTATCAAATAACTATGAAAATAAATAAAAAACAAATTTTTAGGAGGCCACGAAAATGGTTGTAGGAGGCCACAAAAATGATTGGGAGGCCACAAAACCAAGCATGAAGCCACAAATTGCTAGAAAACAGGTTGCACGAATCGCAGGGGAAAATACGAGTCACCCAAGACAAAATGCGAGTTGTTTTGGTCATTTTTTGTATTTAATCCCTAAGCCAAACGATTTTCAGTGATTTTCAGGCGATTTTCCACGATTTATCACGGTATTTATCGCCGGAAAAATCGCGTTTTATCGGCTCTGCAAAAATTGCGATTTTTTGAAAGTTTAATCGTTTTGCTTAGGGTAAACGATAAATCGTGATTATTAGGTGGTTTATCACGAGTTTTAAAACAGAGATACTAACCACCAACCATTGCAATTCATCAATAGCCAAGGGAAGCTAAATCAAAAACAAATGAAATAGGTTGAATTCTTGCAAAATTACTCATTTTCTCTTGAAGCATAGAAGCGGGAAATCAAACAGAGTTGGAGATGCACCGAGTAGAAGATGCGTCTTATTGAGTGAGATGCAAGTGGGGGTATGATGAATGAGCTTCACAGAAAAGATGAAGATTTTGGGGAATCATGGAGAGCATGCGCAAAACCAATGGGCATCGATTGCATGCCATGGTTAGACTACTACTTACAAGAAGGGTTGTTATTCAAAGGCACACAATATGAGTACTACGAGGATCAATGAGGGAGAATTTGATTCAGGAGAAACATTATGGAGGATTGTCGGGTCACTTTGGAATAGATAAGACGTCGGCATAGTTGAGTGAAAGATATTTCTGGTAGTTGGTTGCTACAAATATGTGCAAAGATGGAGAGTGTGTCAGTGAAAGGAACAAATCAAAACACAAGGTTATATCAACCACTACCAGTACCTGAGAAACCTTGGGAGCATCTGAGTATGGCTATTTTTTTGGGATTGCCAAAAATGTAGAAGGATCATGATTCTATCTTTGTTTTCATTGATAGATTCTCAAAAATGGCTCGTTATTGCTTGCAAGAAAACCAGTGATGCTACGCATATTGCTAACTTGATTTTCAGGAAGTTGTGTGGCTACATGGATTACCAACATTGTATCCGATAGAGATACAAAGTTTGTTGGCAACTTTTAGCGAAAATTGTGGAAGAAACTAAACACAAAGTTGCATTTTAGTTCTACATATCACCCATAGACAGATAGCCAAACAAACGCTGTCAATAGGAGCCTTGGAAATTCACTTAGATGTTTGGTAGGAGAGAGCACGAATATGGGATTCAGTTCTTGTGCAGACGGAGTTTGCTTATAATAACTTTGTAAACAGAAAAACTGCAAAGTCAATTTTCTAGATCATTTATGGGAGAAGTCACGGTGTTGTGGAGCTGTGAGAGTTTTTGCAAGAAGAAAGATGTTCAAAAGCTTAAGACTTTGCGTAGTACATGAAGGACAGGCTTGTGCAAGTGCGCAAATAGTTAGAGCAAAGAAATGCACAATATAAGGAGCGCGCAAACTTGAGGATAAGACAATTTGATTTTGATGTTGGAGACTTAATTCTCATACACCTACGAGAAAAGAGGTCATCATGATGAACATATGATAAACTCAAGTGGAAGAAGATTGGACCTTGCAGAGTCTTAAATATATTTGCGAGGAACACATATGAGATAGAGCTTCCAAAAGGGATAGACATGTGGACTATATTCAATATAGAGGATCTATACTTGTATTTTGAGGGGTAGATACTAGAAAAGTGGAGAAATAGATTGCGCAGAAGTAGATTGGAGACACCAACTACCAGAGTAGAGCCGTGAAGAAATTGAATATATTTTGGATGACAACGTAGTGAAGGCAACATGTAGGAACGAGCTTAAAGTATATCGGGTGAAATAAAAGGCAAAGAAGTCAAGTATGCGTCTTGGCTTAATGAAGTAAAATTGCTAGACTTGATCGTTCCATTGTAGACCTTTAGAGATACGTTTGAGCAAGGGCTCAAGTTTCTTCTTACCTAGGGTGTTTTTGTAATGAAATTACTTCAATATAAATAGAAAATAGCAAAATATTGAATATATAATAAGGCCTTTGAGGGGGAAATCTCCACAATATTACAATAAGATAAGAATTCACAATATGATCTATATGGAAGAGATTTACTCATCCATATATATAGGTTTATCATATAGGGTCACACCCCTTCATCATAACTAGGTTGGCCTAAAGTAATGAATAACTAATGAATGTAAATATAAATGTTAAGTGTGTCATAGGTCGGCACGAGAACTCTTCATCCTCCTATGTTATATCTTCATTGCTCAGATGCTTCCACTTGATCAGATATGTGTGCTTGAAGTATTTTCTCAGGTTCCAAAAGGATTTGGCCTTCATCACCAAGCTCAAGTAGCCCCATCGGAGCTGAAACATTTTGTCCAATGACCTTCAAGTAGGAAACGTGACTAGTTTGCGACATTGGAAATTTCTCGCTAAGACAAGAGAGTACTTCCTGATGGTGTTGGTTGTGTTCATTGACTACTTGAACCTTTGGTTGGATCCTCAAGGGAGAAATGAGGTATGATGGTAGATACTCAGGGGAATATTTGGAACAAGTGTCTCTTGTTGGTGGCTTCGCTACTAGCATATCCTCAATAATAATTAAATACTGTTCCACCCTTTCCTACAAATCTGATGGTATGTGTGCAAGTGACTGTTTTTTTCCACTAAAAACAATTGTGTTGCAGGACCCTCAGATTTTTTTTTAAAAAAACAGTGTCGTTGATGAGAGCTTACCATCTAAGGTGATGTAGTACGCAAACCTCCATCCCAATGGAGCTTCTCTGGTTCTAAATGCAAAGATACCATGACCACTTTTATTGCTTAAGGGAGCTGAAGTAAATCAAGGAAATTGTGCATTTGAGTGATCCATGTGACAGGGTTTTTCCCATCCAAACTGCACATCTCCACTTTGGGTAGCATGTTCCGACCCCACGTATTGGAGTAAGGCAAGTGTTGAGGTTGCACTGAATTTGAATTAGGGTTGCTTGGAGACCTTGCCTAACTAGGTTGAGAATTGTAGGATTGTGGTTGTGGTTACAAACTAGCCAAGGTTGTCATGAGTTTTGTTTTCAGTGTGTTGAAGCTATCACTAAGTTTGACTCTGACCACATCCAGAGTGTCTTTTGTCAGCAACTTTTATCGTATGTTGTGTAGATCGTACTAAAGCTAACTAAGTTAGTGATCTGTTGAATAAAACACTAGGGCCACAAATCTAGTGAGTCTTGCGTCTAAATCCATTTACTTTTTTTGAGGAAATTTTCATGGGGTGACAAGTCCTTTGCCCCTGCCTCTAGCCTTGCAACAACTTGATTGTGAATGATAAGATTTTCACCTTGACCAAACTTTGCCCTGACAATTTTGGGGCAATGCCCGCCGTATAGATTAAAACACAAAGAATAAACCCTAGCTAAATTTTTGTGAGATTTCCAAAAAATGTAAAAAAAATCTTTAAATTTCCAAAATTTACGGCTTATAGAGGGAATTTATGAAAAACACTAAAACAACAATAAGTCTCATAAAACATATCACAAAGAGCTGAAGTTTGGAGGGCAGATTTCTGAAATAATTTAAGCACTTATATAAAAAATATTGTAGAATAATTCTCTCTTTTGTTCGAGATATAGGCGATTCTTAAAAAAACTAGTATTTTACCCACACTACTACCCAAATCAAAGCTCTAATACCACTTGTAATGGAATTAATTCAATATAAATGGAAAATAGCAGAATATTGAATATATAACAAGGCCACTTCAAGGGCGCAACCTCCACAATATTACAATACGATAAGAATTCACAATATGATCTATACGGAAGCGATTTACTCATCCATAATGTATCACGTAGGGTCACACCCTGTCATCTTAACTAGCTTGCCCAATGTAATGACTCACCAGTGAATGTAAATATAAATGTTAACTGTGTCATAGATCGGCCCACACATCTCAATATATGTTATAGGCT
The DNA here is from genome assembly GCA_019776745.2 of Taxus chinensis. Taxonomy (NCBI): domain Eukaryota; kingdom Viridiplantae; phylum Streptophyta; class Pinopsida; order Cupressales; family Taxaceae; genus Taxus; species Taxus chinensis. The sequence continues at coordinate 889,141,769 of CM034147.1, read as the reverse complement.
AAGGGCTTAGTAGTTTGATACAAGAGCATATGGGTTCGTAAGCAATCTGGCATCACCCAAAAACATTTAGAGCTAGTAAAATTATGAATTTTGCGCTATGCCACGCCATTCATAACCATGCCACGCAAAAACCAAAGCCTTAGCCATTTTCTTGTGGAAGACATAGAAGCCTATCCAAGCCATGTCGCACAATACTACCTTGGGCACGTAAAACTATGAACGCCGCACAACACCACAGTTCCCGTGCAAAGCTGTACTTAGCCGTGTGAAGCTTTTCACACTGTGCGGCTTGCTAATCTATATGGGAGAGATTTACTAATCCATAGTGTATCTGTAATCTCCCCTTTTACGGACATTATTAAACAGGTACTAAAGACCTTTAATTCACTTTTCCCCATGGCCTAAAGGATCAATTTGGGGACTTTATTTTATTAATTAATTAAGATTACCTGAATAGTGATTTTCATCATTTATCCACATAAGACAATTTTAATTATTTAATAGAATAGAAATTATAAAAGTGGTTTTAATCACTAAGGTACTTAAAATGTATTTTTAATTATGTCCCCAAGTGATTTAATCACTCTCATGAGTGGGTGAATTAATTAATTATTTATTTCATGTATCTATTAAATTATTGCCTTAACAGTAATTTTAATTACTAATTGTATTTGGCAATTAATTTAATATAAAAAGATGTAATGTCGGCTACTGGAACAAGACAAAAGATTAACAACAAGATAAGATAATTCAAATTGTATTTTCCCTCCCTAAGTGATTCGCTCCACTTGGGAGGGTCTTTGAGCACAAGCAAGGCTCATTTGAAAGGATGTTGAACAATATATTTGATAGTTCTTTATGCTTGAAGAAAGGGATGGATGCCCATTAGTGTTGCTGCTACTTGGAGACTTTGTATTACTAAATTTGAAGGTTTTGTGTTGCTAGTTGAGTTGTTGTTTTGGAGCTATTTTAGTTATTGTTCATAAACTTTGATTGTTGAAGTATTTCACTTGTATCTTGTTGTTTTTCCCTCCTCTAAGGAAGCAACTGGAATTGGCTTTTTCGTGTAGTGTTTGATGGTGATTTTGCCATCCAAAATTGTGATTCATAGCTCATTTGAAAGTTGTTGTTTGGTAGATGAAATTGATATTTGATTCACTGGAAAATTCCAAGTCTTGAGCAAGTTATTGAATTTACAAGTTTCAATTGTCCTCCACGAATTATAAATCATACTGTAAACTCTTGTGTGATTCCTGACCATTTTCATTCTGTTTAGCATTTCAAGGGTTCAGTTCACATTTCAGGTTTCATAGTGTTATGGATAAGTCCTAAGGGCTCAAATACGATCTTCTACTCTCAGTCGCCTACAAACTGAAGCAAACATTTCCACTGTTGTATTTATTCTGTGATAGTACTCATTCATTCCATCTACCTCGGCATAAGTCCTAAACCCATAATGAGACGGAAATCCTGGATGAGCAAGTTGGATGTTTTCTGGGTATATTCAAGACCCTTAAGTATTTTTGTTCATCTAGTTCTCTCAGTTTTAAAAGTTGTTTCCTGCTCTTATATTTGGGGGATATTCCAGACTCTTTGAATAAAAAGCACAGTTTTGGTGTACTTTCTCTGCCCTTGATACCCAGATGTAAATATTGGAATGCAATCTGAAATTGAACTTATTTTCAATCATTATCTTATGCTTGAAAGTTTTCTCCATTCGCCTAGATCAAGGGTTCACTTCGGATCAAGTGAAGTTTTTTGCAAGAGTTGCTTATTTCAGTCAAGGATCTATTGAGCCACAAGGCAATCTGCATTACATTATAAGTCCATCATGTTGTCCAGCTATGGTGAAAGATGGCACACTTGGACATTCTATTTATTTATACATACGTACTCCTGGAGAGGGACAGTTTGACATTGTTGTTATATGAGGGAAATTGTCTACCCACCCTGAAATGACTCTGCTTAATCCCTTGTCAATGGCTTGGTTATTACATAGTGACATCTCTAGGACTTGCATTATGTTAGGATGCTATCCCATTTCGCCCCTTAATTAGTATGATGATCATCCACAAGAGTACTCCTCCCTAGATTCTTCACTAGCTACAGGCAATACTCGAATTGCCCTCTTTTTGACATTCTTGTCCAACTTGAAAACACTTACATACTCCTAAAACCAAGGAGACCATTGTATGCATCCCTATAGAGATTTACAACAGAAATTGGGTAAGGTTAATCCCTTCTAGTTTTTGATGGCACCAATAGAATTCCGGTGAGATCTTGGTTGCAGAAAATGGAGACTTATTTTTCACTCAACCCTATGTTTGAGGATGAAGCTCTTAAGTCCATCACGTTTCAATTGTTGGTTTTACATGGCTCGTGAGTGCTATCCCATGGTTTCATGACATGATTCTTCCTAGCTAAGGCCATGGATCTATTACATACTCCTAAAGACAGTTAGCATTGTTGTTATATGAGGGAAATTGATCGGAACTGAAATGACTCTGCTTAGATCCACTTGTCATTGAGTTGGTTTTACATCACAGCATCAACTAGGACTGTGCATCATGTTATGATGCTATCCCATTTTGCCCCCTAAAAAAATCATGTGATCATCAGATCTTAGTGACTCTAGATTGGTTGTCACTTTTCGCTACAAGGGCTTGACTGATTGCCCTCTGAGAGGTTTGGTAAGATCCTTTCCACCCTACTTGATTACAACACTTCTATTACTAAAGCCTTGGAGTTTTGGATGTTCAGCATATAAAGGCAATGTGTGGCAGAAAGGACTAATGGGAAACCACTAATTCCCTGTCAAAAGTGGGAAATATGGACAGCCAAGGTCTAATTTTAGCAGACAGCCAAGGGCAGCACCCAATGAGCCCTCAAAGAAGCCATTCCAGGCCTACGTACCACCTCACAAAGCGCTGCCTAACAGCATTCTAGCTATACAAATCCAATCAATTATCAACCCTCTGCATTCTCTGCGTTTAAATTTCATTGAGATGAGTCAAGGAGGAAGGGTTTGTGCTTTGATTGCAGAGATCTGATGGGCTAGAGGCCATAATTGCAATGGCAAGAAGCAAATCTCAAGACATTCAAAAAAATGATGAATATTCAGACTTTGGTTTTGACGATACTGATATTGTGCCAAATGTGGATGTATACCATAATGACCCTTTCAAGGGTTTAGACCAAAAACAAAAGAATTTCCAAACACCAAAATTATTCAGATCTGATTTTAGTTGCAGCAGACTGAAAATGCAAAATCAGCTAACTATTCTCTTCACAAATAAACACCAAACACCATGAAATACTTCAAATTAACTTGCCACATTTTTTATAAATATTTCATGTAACCACAAGAGCCAAAATCAATGAAAATACTGAAGAAATACACTGCTGGAAATTAATTTAGGTGACCAGTTGAAGTGTGCTATGGTTTTGAAGTTAATTGCAGCCATGGAGATCTAGGGGCTAGACAACCCCAAAAATCATGAAACTTGAGATTCCGGCCTTAGAAAATATGATAAATCAGATTATCAATCAAAATTGTAACATATAGTTCACCAAAAGTCCTTCAAAAACCTACTCAAGGTGGGTCGCTCCACATGAAGGAAGCCAAATAAAATTTGAAAATGAAAGACATCTCTCCAAATCAGGCTTATACTTCGATCCCAAGTCAAGATGAAGGGTTTTTGTCCTTCACTCAAACTCTAGAAGGGTTTTCGTCCTCCTAAGCAAGACACACACGAGGGTTTTTGTCCCCAAGTGCAAGAATAAGGAGCTCCTAGCTCGTTATGCTCAAGTAAGATAACATGCGCCAAATCTAGATCTCAAATGACAAGGGATTAAGCAGAGTCATTTTGGCACTAAGGTTTGGAATAGAAAGAACGACCTCTTAAGGATGTTCTTTTTCCTTCATTAATTCCATTAATTAATTAAAACCATAGTTCAAAAAATCGTAAATCGGGATTAATCAGCAGGCCAAATTTTGAATCGGAAATCGGAAATCGGCATTAATCGGCAACTTTATCGCTACTTTTAAAAACATTTAAATTCATAAAATATACTTAAATTAAATGTAAAAACAATGTTAAATGATGCGAAAAGTGACTCTATAGAATGCCATAGGCCCATATGCATATTTTCAATTAAGTTTTGACCAAAAAAGAGAGTACAAAGTTTGCAAACAAAAAAATAAAAAATATTGTTTTATGAAAATAAGAAAAATATTGCCATCAATGCATAGAGCTCGAGAAAATATACACTTTTAGAGAAAACAACACCTGAAACGGAGCCACATAATGAAAGTTATAGCACATGCAAGTTTTTGCTGCTACATCTTCCCAGACCCTTTCCAAAAATGGCAATTTTTTTTCTTTTCTTGTGTTTTTTCCACCAAAAATCCACAAAAGGAAATAAATGCCAAAAAGGGAAAAAAATGATTCAAGTAGAAGAAAACAGGCCAAAAAAATGAATTTCCGCGATTTTTGTAGGTTTTTCAGCACCGAAAATCGCGATTTATCGCCATTAAACAAATTGCGATTTATGGAAAGATAAATCGTTTTGCATGGGAAAAATGATTTATCGCGATTATCGCCCAATAAATTGCGATTTTTAGAACTATGCTTAGTATGTCAAAGGAATAAGAGTGAACATGCATTTCCAGCTGGACTCTTGTAGCCCCTCCCTATTCCATCTCAAAAATGGGAGAGCATCTCCATGGACTTCATCACCGGTTTGCTTATGGTACAAGGTAAAAATTGTTTGTATGTTGTAGTGGATAGACTCACAAAATATGCACATTTTTATCCATTCCCAGCCAAGTACAATACTCCTATGGTTGCTCATGTGTTTTTTAAAGAAGTATTTAAATTGCATGAGCTACCCAAAAACATTGTGAGTGACAGGGACATTAGGTTCATGAGTAATTTTTGGCAAGAAATCTTCCGTCTAACTGAGACAAACCTCACACCAAGCACTAGTTATCACCCACAAACCGATGGGCAAACTGAAATTGTAAATAAATGGGTGGAAGGATACTTAAGGATCTATGTTTCAAGGCAGCAATCAACATGGATTAAGTGGCTGTGTAATATTAATTAATTATTATTAATCTACTTCCAAAAAGAAGCAAACTTAAAAGAGAAACTCTTCTAGATTCACCTCAACTAACCCAGTGTTGGCTTCAATACAACCCAAATGGGGTTGGAGTGAGCCAAGGTAAGGGTTCAGATAGGCTATCTAGTTGGAATTTGCACTGCTTTAACCAATAAAATTGTAGAAGTAGAAAAATAAATTTAATATGCCAGAAAACAGCTGAAAATAACTGCAAACTTTAAAAATTATTATCTCCCACAATATTAACTCTTTTTGCCTGAAATAAAATGCAGTAGGAAGATAAAATTAAAATCTTTCAAATGCATCCAAAATCAGAATTTTTAATCAACTGAAACCCATTCAAAACAGCCCCCGAATGTGCAGTTCAAGTAACTAGGGTTAGGGAAAAATATGTAAACTTATTCCAACACTTTCCCTTCACTCTTCAACCCAATAAATGCAATTTTTCAAATCTGCAATTAATTAATTTATAACAGCAACTTATAAATATTAGAAAACTCATTTCACTGATTGCCAAAATCCTCTACACAAATCGATTTCGCAAAGGTAATTACTAACCACATTAATAAGCACTAAAATGGTCAAATCATGGCCATATCGATTAAATAAACAAGTTGGAAATGATCAGATTTGAACTTGCTTCAAATACCACCAACTTGCACTACAAACATCACCCACACAAGTCGACTTTGATGTGCAATAATCAACTGTAAAAATCAGATTGAAACTCTCACACAATCCCTCAAAAACCTTCATCAACAAGCTCATGCACTCTCCCAAAAATGACGACTTACATATAGAGAAGAAAAGATGCAATTAACTTATCAATTCAAGCTCAAAGGACATACACACTTCACTCAAAGGTGGTGTTGAAGAACACCTTGGTGTCCCCAGATTTCATCCTGAAATCTGTGACTACTCTATCCGAAAAAATTTCGTACTTTAAAATAATGGGTCGTTTTGTGTTTTTATTGCCTGAAAGTTCTTGTATTGTGTCAGGATATTCCCAAAGAGCCATATTAGCCATTTTCGCCAAATACCCATATGCCCAAAATTGTTATATTTTGTTGTTGGGATTTGTCTGCGGGAAATTTGTATTTAATTATTTTGAGCCCCGTTTGAGGTTATTTGCGCTCCGATTTAACCCTGTTGTGATTGAACATATCATTATTCCTATATACCAGAAGGATTTTAACTAGGAATGAGTTCTGCACTTTATTTGTGAATTTTAGAAACTTTGTGTTTTTGTGTTTTCCTGTTTCGTTTTCTGTGAAATTTCTCTAGATCATTTCCTTTGCCGGTTTGGCCTGATTCTTGGCCTGGAGTAGCTGGAGAACATATACGCACATTATGCCCGAAGGAAGTCACCATCGGAGGTTCGGTTCATTGGGAAAAGGCTAAGTCGTGCACCAAAAAGCCTTTTCTGGGCTGGCCGCGTTTTTGGAAAACAAAGAATTGAAGTGGATAATGGGAATATTAGAAGCAGCAGGTAGGTGAGAATTTTGTACCTACCTAACAAGTTACTTTTTCCCATGATAAAAATTTCACTTAAGTTGTAGTGGGAAAATTAGAGGAAAAGATGCAATTAACTTATCAATTCAAGCTCAAAGGACATACACAGTTCACTCAAAAGTGGTGTTGAAGAACACCTTGGTGTCCCCAGATTTCATCTTGAAATCTGTGACTACCCTATTCGAAAAAATTTCGTACTTTAAAATAATGGGTCATTTTGTGTTTTTATTGCCTGAAAGTTCTTGTATTGTGTCAGGATATTCCCAAAGAGCCATATTAGCCATTTTCGCCAAATACCCATATGCCCAAAATTGTTATATCCTGTTGTCGGGATTTGTCTGCGGAAAATTTGTATTTAATTATTTTGAGCCCCGTTTGAGGCTATTTGCGCTCCGATTTAACCCTGTTGTGATTGAACATATCATTATTCCTATATACCAGAAGGATTTTAACTAGGAATGAGTTCTGCACTTTATTTGTGAATTTTAGAAACTTTGTGTTTTTGTGTTTTCCTGTTTCGTTTTTCTGTGAAATTTCTCTAGATCATTTCCTTTGCCGGTTTGGCCTGATTCTTGGCCTGGAGTAGCTGGAGAACATATACGCAATTATGCCCGAAGGAAGTCACCATCGGAGGTTCGGTTCATTGGGAAAAGGCTAAGTCGTGCACCAAAAGCCTTTTCTGGGCTGGCCGCGTTTTTGGAAAACAAAGAATTGAAGTGGATAATGGGAATATTAGAAGCAGCAGGTAGGTGAGAATTTTGTACCTACCTAACAAGTTACTTTTTCCCATGATAAAAATTTCACTTAAGTTGTAGTGGGAAAATTAGAGGAAAAGATGCAATTAACTTATCAATTCAAGCTCAAAGGACATACACAGTTCACTCAAAAGTGTGTTGAAGAACACCTTGGTGTCCCCAGATTTCATCTTGAAATCTGTGACTACCCTATTCGAAAAAATTTCGTACTTTAAAATAATGGGTCATTTTGTGTTTTTATTGCCTGAAAGTTCTTGTATTGTGTCAGGATATTCCCAAAGAGCCATATTAGCCATTTTCGCCAAATACCCATATGCCCAAAATTGTTATATCCTGTTGTCGGGATTTGTCTGCGGAAAATTTGTATTTAATTATTTTGAGCCCCGTTTGAGGCTATTTGCGCTCCGATTTAACCCTGTTGTGATCAAACATATCATTATTCCTATATACCAGAAGGATTTTAACTAGGAATGAGTTCTGCACTTTATTTGTGACTTTTGGAAACTGTGTTTTTGTGTTTTCCCGTTTCGTTTTCTGTGAAATTTCTCTAGATCATTTCCTTTGTCGGTTTGGCCTAATTCTTGGCCTGGAGTAGCTGGAGAACATATACGCACGTTATGCCCGAAGGAAGTCACCATCGGAGGTTCGGTTCATTGGGAAAAGGCGAAGTCATGCACCAAAAAGCCTTTTCTGGGCTGGCCGCGTTTTTGGAAAATAAAGAATTGAAGTGGATAATGGGAATATTAGAAACAACAGGCAGGTGAGAATTTTGTACCTACTTAACAGGTTACTTTTTCTCATAATAAAAAATTCACTTAAGCTGCAGTGGGAAAATTAGAGGCAGCAGGCAGACAGGAATTTTTTACCTGCCTTGCAGGGTAAACATTCTCATTGTGGAATAAAAGAAAAGTCACTTAAGTGAATCATGGGATTTTATTACCTGCCTTGCAAGGTAAATAATCTCATTGTCATGTGATTCTTAAAAATAGAATTCTTTATGTCAAAAAGTGCGCCCCCTTTGGAGAAGTAAAGGCAGCCTTTAAATTGATTAATTTAATTAATTATTCACCCAAAATAGGCGCCCAGGCTTGTGGAAAAGTCAACAAAGGCAAAGGACAAAAAGGTGGTTGAAATAGACTGTTCTAAAATTAAATAAATTAATTTATTTAATGGCAACCCCTTCATGAAGAAAAGTGCGCCCCTTTTGGGAAATATTTAATGCTTTTTGAAATATTAAATGATTAAATTAATTCCTATTTTCAGTGGGTAAGGTTAATGCACACTGTGAAGCTTAAGTGGATGATTAAATTGAATAAATTTAATTTATTGAATGACTGTCCTTAAACAGACAATTTTAGCACATCAGTTAAAAAGAAAAACATGATTTTTAATTAATTAATTACCAGGAATAGATGGGACAATTATTAATTATAGAATTATGAGGGTTATATAAGCATGGACTGCCATAAGGATGAATTAATTAATTCATAGGTAAAGAACTGCAGCCCAGAGGAAAAGTGTGCCCCATTTGAAGAGGTTTTTTGCTCAAAAGAAGGTGAAATCAAGGCTAAAAGTTTTCAATTTTGGCGCATGCATTGAAGGAGGTTGATTTGTCTTTGCATAAGTGATACAGGGGCTCAGGGGAAGTTGGAAAAATTCATGCTCACTTTGCATGCAAATAAAACATCAATTTTTGGGGCAATAGGCTTGAATAGTGCAGATTTTTATGATTAAAATTCACTGTTCATGTTCCGGTTGCCTTCTTTGTCTGAATTAATTGCAGGAATTTGTTACAGATGCTTTACAAAAGAAAATGAGCTTTAATCAATGTCCAATACATTGAATATATCCTCCGAATCTGAAGAATTATCCAGATCTGCACCAGTTTTGAAGAATTCCGGCCGAGTAAGAAGAAAAAGAGTCATTTAGACAAAGATAGACACAGCCATGGCAAAGAAGGATGAAAAAGAGAGCACAGTGGAGTCATGCATCACTTCTAAATTTGCAGACATTGGAAACACAGATTTAGGTCCAGAACCTCTTTCTGAATTGATTGACAGATTCAGAGCTGGAAAGACTTCCCTCATGTGTGTAGTCAAAAGCAGTGGAATCATTTGAGCTGCAGCATTTCCATTCACATCCCAGCTGCCAGAATTCGTTATGGAGTGTGTTAGATCTAGATCCAGATTCAGATCCATAATTGCAAAGGCTCCATCCTCTTGTTTCAAATGCAGCCCGTGAAAAAGTCAGTGCATGGAAAATTCCTTCCAGGATCTTGTGCATGTGCTCCCAATCTTCCAGTTGAAGCCTTCATTGAAGTTGCATTCACCTAGAGTGCTTTCCAGAATTTTTAATTATTCATATGCAATTAAAAATAAAGAGTTATGGCAAATGCATGTACTGGAGAAGAACTGCAAAAGCTTCAAGGATAAAAGAGAAGACAAGGCGAAGGCAAAATTCCAGCTCGCTTCTAAATCCAGCTCGCTTCCAAATCCAGCTCGCTTCCAGATCCAGCTCGCTTCCAAATCCAGCTTGTTTCCAGATCCAGCTTGTTGTTTCTAGATCCAGCAGTTTCCAATTCCAGCTTGTTTCCAAATCTAGCTTGCTTTTAGATCCAGCTACTCCCACATCCAGTTTGGTGAGAATCAAAGGCAAAAGAATCAGTTGCATGTAGACATAAAAAATGACAAAACTGCAGCTTTCCTCTTCCTTCTTCTTTACTCCGACAAAGTAATTGAGCGATCAATTAAATTATACAACTTAAGTGATTGATTTAAAAGCCATTACTTGAAGAAGTCAATTACTTGGAGATAGGTGGCAGACGTGCAAAATAGAAGGTTCTATTTTCAGTTGCAAATTATACATGTCATGCAAAGAGGAATTCCAGGAGGAAGATTGCCAGTTGTTTCCTTTTCCACTTCCACATGTGCCAGTTCAACTAAAAGCTTCCAACTTGTACTTTCCCTTCTACATTCTATAAGTAGGAGAAGAACCTCCGGGTTAAGGATCAGAATTTGTAAGCAGCAACGTTGTGTTTCAGACTTTGTGCTGGAACCCTTGAGAGCCACTTGAAGCAAATGAATATACAGGAGCAGATTTCCGGAGAACTTTGTGTCATGGTGTATTGTGTTTCTTGCTTTTTATCTTAGATCTTTTAATAAACTTTGTGTTATTTCAGATCTAGATCTAGAGCTACCTTTGTTTAGAATTTTGTGTTTATATCTATTGGTTTCTTCTATGTGCATGCAATCAACTCTGCTCTATATTGATTGGGATGCACATCTTCTCCATTTCTTCTCTGGGTTTATATAATTCCTTTTCCCTTCTTCTATAAATATTTCCTTTCCTTAAACAGCTGCTTACTTGCTGCCGAACTGTTCAGTTTTGGTTCATGAACTGAGTAGTTAAAGTAAAACCCCATTTAGATATTAGCATACTTTAATTGACAAATCTAACACGAAAGCCTCACCGGTAAATGAGGGAGATTCATCTCATGACTGCCTAGGTTTTGTGCTATGCAAAAAATCTAGCCAACACACCTTTTGTTTTAGATCATTAGTGGGCATACATTGCTTCTTTAAACATGAAAATAAGTTTCATAAACCGTCAACATGCGAAAAAGGAGTGCCCACATCTTCTTTTATATCTTTTCCTTGCACATCCTCCAAAGTTTTGTCTCCATCTTTGGTGCCAAAAGCTAGGAGGGAATATCATTTTAAAAAGTGTCCGGAGATTACACTCAAATCAAATATTAAATGCATAGGGAATTTAAATCAAATGGGGCCCATATAGATTGACCCGTGCCTAGAAGAAATTAATTTATTTTAAATATCAAACATTAAATCGTTTCCAGAAAAATGCAACTTGCTTAGTTACTTAATTCACCTTTAAAATAAGAAATTATTATCTCAAGGTGAAATCGAATTTTTATTTTATTTTTGATTTGCACAATAAAAACATATTTTATTTTAAATTTACCTGTGTAAATCGATTTTTTTTTCTTTTTAATTTTTAATTAAAAAAGGGGACATTGCAGGCTGCATATGGTTGAGTATTTCTACAACAAAACTCATCACATGTCTGTAGGTATGACTCCTTTCAAGGCACACTATAGTTATGAAGCAAATTCTTTCATGGACTACACCAAGCACTAGTTATCACCCACAAACCGATGAACAAACTGAAATTGTGAATAAATGGGTGGAAGGATACTTAAGGATCTATGTTTCAGGGCAGCAATCAACATGGATTAAGTGGCTGCATATGGCTGAGTATTCTGAGTATTTCTACAACAAAACTCATCACATGTCTATAGGTATGACTCCTTTCAAGGCACTCTATGGTTATGAAGAAAATTCTTTCATGGACTTAATTATGATGGATAGTAGAGTACCAAGTGGTAAGGAATTGGTGCAGCAAAGCTATGATATCATGAAAGCATTGAAGGACAATCTACAACAAGCACAAAATAGACAAAAAATGTATGCAAAGCAGCATAGAGTTGAGAGGTCTTTTGAGATAGGAGATTGGGTTTTCTTAAGGTTGCAACCCTATAGGCAGTCTTTCCTCAAACAAAGAGGTGCTGAGAAGTTGAAGCCACGCTTCTATGGACCCTACAAGGTGAAGAGAAAAGTGGGGGAAGTGACATACGAATTGGAACTTCCAAAAAATGGTAAGCTTCACAATGTATTCCATGTTTCTTGCATTAAAAAGGTTCTTGGGCAACATGCCACTCCTCCTTTAGAGCTGCCCCCTCTAGATGAAAAAGGTAGATTGGTATTGATTCCGAAAACCGTCATTGAGATGCATGAAAGGAAATTAAGAAACCACAACATCAAAGAGTATTTGGTGAAATGGAAAGATTTGCCACTTTGAGGATTCTACATGGGAAGGTGACTCAATTTTGGAGCATCCAAGCTTACAATTGCTTGAGGGAAAACAATTTTGGGAGGAGAGGATTGTAATGTCCCCTTTTCCGGGACATTATTAAACAGGTACTGAAGACCTTTAGTTCACTTTTTCCCATTGACTAAAGGATCAATTTGGGGACATTATTTTATTAATTAATTAAGATTGCCCGAATTGTTTATCATTTATCCACATAAGGCAAGAATACTAATTATAAAAGTGGTTTAACCACTAAGGTACTTAAAATGTATTTTTAATTAATTATTTGCCCAAGTGATTTAATCACTCTCATGAGTGGGTGAAATAATTAATTAATTATTTCATGTGTTTATTAAATTATTGCCTTGAGTAATTTTAATTACTAATTGTATTTGGCAATTAATTTAATATTAAAAGATGTAATGTCAGCTATTGGAACAAGACAAGATTAAAAAGCAAGATAAACCAGAAGAGGGGGAATTCAGATTGTATTTTCCCTCCCTAAGTGATTCACCCCACTTGGGAGGGTATTTGAGCGCAAGCAAGGCTCATTTGAAAGGATGTTGAACAATATATTTGATATTTCTTCATGCTTGAAGAAAGGGATGGATGCCCATTGATGTTGTTTCTGATTGGAGATTTTGTGTCACTGAATTCGAAGGTTTTGTGTTGCTAGTTGAGTTGTTGTTTTTAGAGCCATTGTAGTTGTTCGTAGACTTCCATTCTTGAAGTATTTCACTTGTATCTCGTTGTTTTTCCCTCTAGGGCAGCGACAGGAATCGGTTTTTCAGTGTGGTGTTTGATGGTGATTTTGCCATCCAAAAATTGTGATTCATAGCTCATTTGAAAGTAGTTGTTTGGTAGATGAAATTAATCTTTGATTCACTGGAAAATTCCATGTCTTGAGCAAGTTATTGAATTTACAAATTACAGTTGTCCTTCACGAATTAAAAATTATATTTCCAGTATTTTGTGATTCCGCAAGTTCCATTATGTTTGATAATTCAAGGGTTGTTCACATTTCAAGTTTCATAATTTTTGGAAAAATTCTAACGGCTCAAATACAATTTTACCCTAGTCGCCTAGGGTTTGAAGGAGAGATTTTACTGCTATTTTTATTCTGTGATTTTTCCTGATTCGTTCCATTTACCTCGGCTCTTTCCTAACCCCATTTGGGTTGGAAATAACAGGCATTGGAACTTCTCATGGTATTTAAAATCAAGGGTTTTGATAAATACTTGTAGAATATTGATTTGTCCAAGTTGGGGACATTACAGTATCATGTAGGGTCACACCCCATCATCTTTAACTAGGTCCCCCAATGTAATGACTCGCCAAGGAATGTAAATATAATTGTTAAGTGTCTCAGAGGTCAGCCCACACATCTCAACATATGTTATAGGCTAATGGCTTAGTAGTTTGATCCCGGAGCATCCAAATTCGCAAGTAATATTGCATCACACAAAAACACTTAAAGCTAGTAAAATTAATATTTTGGCACTATGTTATGCCATTCCTAACCATGCCGCGCAAAAACCAGAGCCTTAGCCATTTTCTAGCGAAAGAAACAAAAGTCTATCCAAGCTATGTCACACAATACTATCTTGGTTGTATAAAACTATGAACGTTGCGCAACACCATCGTGCCCGTGCAAAGCTATACTTAGCCATGCGAAGCTTTCCACACCGTGCGCGCCAGCTGAAGCCACACAAACCTTGGTGGATCGTTCCCTCGCCACTAAACATTATTCTTACGCATTGAAGCCACATAAGGCTTGCGTACACCGCCAATCCCTTATTGATGTCGCGGTACATTCTTGATGTCACTATACATTGTCAATGCCACCAAGTCTTGCATTTCTGTGGGACCACCTCCATTTGCTACAATAATCAGATCTACACCAGACAATATCTCCAACCAACATCAATACAGTTGGAGGTAGGCAAATGTGAGCCTTGATCTGTTTTTCATGGTCAAGGGCCAGCCAAACGATCTAATTGAGCTTTTTGATCCAATAGAGAAAAACTTCATGAGATCAATGGCGATTTGAGGCATCTTAAGGAATATTTACAAGGGATATTTACTTGCAAAGGTATCTTTTGTTCTCCTGCCACAACCATTATAAATTCTATAAATAGAAGGGAGTTGTGAGCATGTAAAGCACCTGCTTATCTATTCACCTCCTATCTGATTAGAAAAAACATCTAGCGTAAAGTTGTCAAAATGAGTCGTGAATGAATTTGTAGAAGCTTTGAAGAATCTACAAGCTTAAGGTTGTCATTGGAGTGTAATGCTATTGTGCAAAGTCGGTTATCTTTCCTTACTTTAATAAAAAGAATCTTTTGTTATTTCTTGTTAAGAGTTGTGTCTATGATCTTGCTTCGACGAGATCGAAATCTAACAAGGGTTGTGTGGTCTAGGTCTAAGGCATCCCTTCATTAGGATCCCTGACCACGAGTGCATCATTGTAGAAACCCTATCCTCCTCCAAATTCAAATCAGTGGCTCCAGGATGCAAACAGAGAAAATTACTTTGATATTATCTTCCTAGTTCCTGACTTTTGTTTGAAAATGTTGCATCTAGTTACTTCACTATGAATGCACTTGAGCGTTACTTCAATTTACTTTTTGGCCTCATAGACATGTTTTTGGAAGATATGTTTTTGAAATTTAGTCGAATCAACGGCTCTAGGATGCAAAAAAAAGAAATTTATTTTGATATTGTCTTCCTTACCCCAAAATTTTACTTGGTAATGATGCATGTAGTTACTTCATGTATGAATGCACTTGAGTGTCACTTATATTTAATTTTTGGCCTACGAGAAGATATGTTATTGGAATTTGGACCAATTGTATTGGCTAACCAAATCAAAAATTACTTTTAATTGTCTTAGTTACTATATATGTGCATCAAAATGCATTCGTGCTCGAGGGATTATATACTAAACAACTTTGGGATTTGATCTACTTTACACTTAAGACTCCATTCCTCTTGTGAAAATGCATACCCATCAACTATGTCGCATTCTAACCATGTCCATTTGTAATGCCCTACTATGTTGACCCATTGATATTTGTGATACCGAATGTGGATAATATTAAACTATTTTTAGATAATATTTGTTAGAATGAGTTTTAAATAAAATATAAAATACGAATTATTTTTTTAATAAAAAAAACACCACATTTATATTAATATAAGTACAAATTACAATGCCAAGCAATTATACTCATACTAGAGGAAATATCCTTAGATTTCCAGTAACAAATAAGAGAAGTGAAATAGCATATCTGCAAATTATCCATTATGCGATTTCAAACAAAGGATCTGCTCAATCTATTGTCGTTCCTCCAGAGATGTTGGCTAGATTTTCTGCATAGCATCAAACCTAGGCAGTAATGAGATAAATCTCCCTCATTTAACCGGTGAGGCTCCCGTGTCAGATTTGTCAATATAAATATGTTTTTATCTATCAGGGGTTTTACTTTAATCTATCAGGGATTTAAGTTTGATTGTTCGTTTCTCTTTTCTGGAAAGTTGATCTGAGCATTCTCCATACGTCAGAAAGTAAGCAATGTTACTGTACCACTCCTCTACCAGATCTATAAAAAGTATTGCAGGTAAATCTTCATCTATCGCATCCTGATCTGCTTCAGGTACTGATGTTTTCATCTCCGTCATTAATTCACAAAGACCTCTTCCTCGGACTAGCTTTGTTGGTTTAATATCCAGGTCATATTCTTGAACTTTTGTCACCCATGTGCCTCTCAATAATCCTAACTCTTGCTGAGTAAGAATGGATTTAACTGCAGTATCTGAAACCAAAACCACAGTGTGTGAGGAAAGAATATAATACCTGAATGCTTTGCACGCCTTCACCACTGCATATGCGTGCTTTTCCATTGGAGTGTATTTCAACTCATAGGCTTTAAGAGGCGTACTCATGAAAGCAATAGGAGCTTCTGCATCCTCTTGATTTTTCTGCATCAGAATTGCTGACATGGTGTGTTCGGAAGAATAACAATAAAGAATAAATTCTTTACTGAAGTCAGGTGAAACCAAGACTGGAGCTTTCGACAGGGCTTCTTTGATTTTCTCGAAAGCTTCCTTCCCTTCACTGCTCCATTTAAAATCTTGTGTCTTCTTCATCATATTCGAAATATGACGGGTTAGCTCAGCAAAGTCAGGAATGAATCTTCTGAGAAAATTCACTTTTCCAAAGAAAGAGTGAACTCCTTTTTTGGATGTGGGCAAAGGCAATGTCTGAATGGATTTGACACGCTCTGGATCTATCTTTGTTCCTTCTTTGGAAACAATGTGCCCAAGCATCTTTCCTTCGGTTACAGCAAAGATGGATTTCTTAGGATTCAAAGAAATACCATGCTTGCCGCATTGTATGAAGACCTCTTCCAAGTTTAAAATATGCGTGCTTCTATCTTTGGAAAAGACTGTCAAATCATCCAGGTACACAACTATGCTTATATCTTTGAGATGAGCAAAGGATAGATCCATAGCTCTTTGAAATGTAGCACCGGCATTAATCTGGCCAAACGGCATCTTCTGGTATGTGAAGGTTCCCCAAGGTGTGATAAACGCCATTTTGTATTGATCTTCCTTGGCCACCTTGACTTGATTATAGCCTGAGAAGCCACCAAGCATGGAAAGCATCTCAGATCTAGTGACCACTTGCAGAGTGTGATCCATGATAGGGATGGGGTAGTTGTCCTTCAATGAAGCTTGATTAAGGTTGCGGAAATCCACGCACAACCCTAATCTCGCCACTCTTCTTCCTAACAGGAACTATGTTGGCCAACCATTCCGAATGGTGTATGGGATAGATAATCTTTGTATCTAACAACTTCCGGATTTCTGCAAAGATGGTTCCCGAAATGGTAGGGTTGTGCCGCCGCAGCTTCTGCTTGAAAGGCTTCTGTTCTGGTTTAAGTGGGATGTAGTGTTGAACTTCCGTAGGCTGATATGTTTTTAAATCCTGGTAAAGACCAGGCAAAAACATCCATGTATTTCTTAAGAAGCTTAGTGAAAGCTTCCTTTTCAGCTTCTGAACAACACTTACCCAGATTTACTAATTTGGGATCATTGCCGACTCCCAAATTTAGTACTTGTGTGTTGGAGGAAGAGCCTTCCTCATTTTCTTCATTTTTCTTAAGCATCTGATCATGCTTATCAAACATTTCCTCAAGAGATACCAAGCCTTTGGGAATTTTATTTCCCTTTAGCTGGATAATCTCCTGACCTCTTGAGATGTCATTATCCATTTCTCCGATAGTGGTCTGCCTAGGAGGTGAATTGCTTCCCTCATAGTAGATTTCTTCAAAGTTGTCCTTCTGTTGGAGAAACCCAGCAATCTGTGTGTCATCATTGAAAACCTGCCATTGCTAGACATTGTCAGGAACCTTTGGGCGAAAAACCATTTCCAATTTGTAGTCTCCCTGTCTAAAGAATGTAGGGGGCTGATTCGGATTCAACAAGGCTGCAGTCACTGCGAGCGAATCAACTCTTGAATTTTGTTCTCTCAAAATGTAAGATACCGAGAAATCTGAAAAATCCAGGATAACAGAGTAGACCCGATCTCTGTAGTGCCACAGTTTATCTTTTTTGACTTGATAGAGGCCCCTTATCTACTTCACAATCAACTCAGCATCTCCTCTTGCGTGTAATAATTTAATTTCCATTGTTCTTGCCTGCTCCATGCCTAACAACAATGCTTCATACTCAGCCGTATTGTTAGTATTTTCGAACATTAATTTGAAGGAGTGTGCATGCACCTTCCCTTCAGGAGAGATAAGAACAGCGCCTGCGCCGGATCCAAATGAACAGCAACTTGCCATCAAATTCCAGAGTCCAAATCTTGTTATCAATTTGATGTGATTCTCGAATCATTGGTTGAATTTCTTCTTTATCCATTTCAAGATAATAGACTCCGTGATCCAATTCCTGAAACAAGATCTAAGATCTAGGATCCTTAGATTTTAATACTGTGTACTTGGATTTCTTCTCAAGTTCCAGCTTCTGATTTACTCCTTTGATTGGTATGTGCGCACAAGACCAATCCATCTTGACTTCTCCACCCAGCTCTTTGCAGAAATTTCTACTCAACAGCATGCCATAAGAGACTGGAATGTCTGCTACAAGGATAGTCATTTTCAGTCTTTTATCTGGAAAGGAAGCAAGTACTGCCTATGCATCTTTGATTTGCCCCACAAGAGGGACTTGCCTTTCCATGGAATAACATCTTCCAATGGTTTTTGTCAATGTAAGACCCAAGGCATCAACAACTTTGGCAGGCATGACGTTGTCGGAAGCTCCAGAATCCAAGATGCAATTGCTTAGCTTATGTCCGTTGATGAGCAAAGACACATAGAATGGCTCAATCCTTTCTGATGTAGCAGGAGAAGGGGTGGAAGGAGAAGAACTTGCAGCAGCATTATTTGAAGGTGAAGTAATCTTTGGACTTGACAAGATACCCCGTGAATTATTGTTTGTTGGGCTGGGACCATTACTTTGCACATATTTGACCAATCTATTCAGCTGATCAGGAAATGCCCTCAAATACTCAGCTTCTGACATTTGGACCTTGTTTCTCTTGATGTGATCAATTATGTCAAAAGCTTGACTTGCTTCAGCAGGATGTGCGTTGGTTCTTTGCTGCGAATTGAAGGAATTTGAATATTTATCCTTGGGCGCTAATGAAGAAGGAAGAGTGCTACCTCTTTTCAAGATAGTAACATCCGGGCCAGGATCTTCTCTCTCTTTCTGGCCGCTTGTGGATGCTTCGGCATTTTGGCGCGTCAGAGACCTTGTAAACACCGCAAAAGTGTGACCATCAGAATCTTCAAAAGATTCATAATAGCCATCATCAGATTCGTAGTCCAGGTAACCAATATTGGAGTCACCAGCGGGATCTATAAAGTCTTCATCATCGAATGATTCATCAATGCCGAGATCCTCTTCATTAGTTTCCAAGTTATTCCTTGGAGCAGCTTCTATTGCCAAACGCTGTGGTGCAGCAGCAAGTCTGTTTCGATTTTGATTTTGATTTTGACCATTGAAGGTCCTAGTAGGAGCTAATCTTGAGGGGGTTGCATTCCCTGCTTGAGAGATTTGCTTCTTGATCTGCAGCATGTCATTAGCCAATTTCTGCAACAAAGGATCAGAAGTACTTGCAGAAGCGCCATCACCTTTGTGAGATGGTTGTTTCAGTTTTCCATCCATGATCAAGTCATCCTCAACCTCCACGGCAGCATTTTGTGCTTCCAGCAGATTTACAGGTCTTGCCCTTCTTAGCTGATATCCAACTTCAGGCAATAGAGCGTTTATAAAAAACGTCTTTTGATTTTCGTCGCTCAATGCGGCAGAAGTGGGGATTTTATACAAAATCCTTTGGAACCTTGCAATAAAGTCCCGCATGTTCTCGTTTGGCTCTTTCTTCAACTGCGTCAGTTGGGTGATCAACGTGCTAGCGTCCTCTGCAGGCTTGAATCTTTTCAGAAATTGCTCACGCATAGTCGTCCAGTTGGTTATGGTGCCAGGAGCCAGCCGATAGAACCATTCTCCAGCCAAGTCGTGTAGAGTCTCAATGAATAGCCTAACTGAGACATCTTCATGCTCCACTGCAAGCACACCACAAGATATGAAGAAGGCTGCCAAATGATCATCCGGGTTTTGCTTTCCATCTCCAAAGAATTTTGGAAAATTCTTTCTGGATCCCTTTGGCAGCTCGTGCATAGGTGGAGCCAAGTTGAGAGGTCCAAAAGCCGCTCCCCATGGAACAGGTACAATTTGGTGCGCCATGTTAACTTGAGCACGTCTCCTCCTTGTGTAGACTTGATAGACTTGATGGATAATTCCAGCCGCCGGATTATGCTGAATACGATCCGGATCTGGATGGGTGTGTACTCTCCTTCCTGGTGAGAGACTAGATCTGCGGCTTCTAACTTGAGGAGGATGATTGAAATTGAATTGCTCTTGCAGTCGGAAGAAATGATCAGTCCTTCCTTGCGCCTTCACGGATCGGGTGAATGGACGTTCAGCCAGGTTGAGATTTGTATGGAAAACACTCTGATCTTCAATAGAAAAGCTTTGATCTGCAAAGATAGTTGTTCCCCAGCAGAGTCGCCAAAAACTGTTGGCTAGATTTTCTGCATAGCATCAAACCTAGGCAGTCATGAGATAAATCTCCCTCATTTAACCGGTGAGGCTCCCGTGTCAGATTTGTCAATATAAATGTGTTTTTATCTATCAGGGGTTTTACTTTAACCACTTAGTTCATGAACCATAACTAAGAAGTTTTGCAGCAAGTAAGCAGCTGTTTAAGAAAGGAAGTATTTTATAGAAGGAAGTAAAGGAAATACAGAGAAGAAATGGGGAAGATGTGCATCCCAATTAGTAGATAGCAGAGCTAATTGCATGCACATAGAAGAAACTTAATAGATTTGAACACACATAATTATAAAGCAAAGGCAGCTCTAGATCCAGATCTAAAATAACACAAAGTTTACTTAAAAGATCTAAGATTTAAAAGCAAGAAACACAGTACACCGTGACACAAAGTTCTCCGGAAACCTGCTTCTTTGTATTCCTCTGCTACAAGTGGCTCTCAGGGGTTCAGCACAAAGTCTAGAACACAAGATTGCTCCTTACAAATTCTGATCCATTAACCCGGAGGTTCTTCTCCTACTTATAGAATGTAGGAGGGAAAGTACAAATAGAAGACTCAAACTGAACTAAAGTATGAACAACAAGTAAAGATGACATTTGGCAATCATCCTCAACTAACTTCTTCTTAAGTGACACATGTATCACTTAACTAATAGAATGGTTCCACATGACTTCAAGTAATGGTTGCAAAACCAATAACTTAGAAGTTTTACAATTTCATCCGGGAACATAGAAAATAGAAGAAGAAAGAATAGAAGAAGTCATGCCAGCTGTAATGTTTACATCTTCTTCTTGTTCTGATATCTGATATACTTGTCGAACATATAATTCAGCATCCTTCCATCTGTTTTAGCCACTGCTTCCTTCTCTGTCCTGAATTGCAGCAACCTTCATTCAACACTTTGCTGCATGCTTCCACCTCTTCCAAACTTGGCCCAAATCTCGCAATGTCTGCCTGCAGCGCCACCAGTCTACTGATAGAGTTCATCGTGAAAGGCTTGGTAGCTTTATCAATTCTCTTTTGTACCATCAGAAGAGAACTTTCCAAGGAATCATGCACCTCGTTAGAAACAATCCGCACGTATGAAGTAACACCTCCATCCACTCTTTCCTCAGTGAAAGAAATGATACTGTCTGGTAAATCTGATGTTCTACTCTCAAGCGCCTGCATCCTTTTCAGCAAAACTCTGCAGATCTCCAAACGGAAAGATACTGCAAACTCTAGCTGCTTCCCCTTCTCGACTGATCCATCCGGTACAATTTGTTCTGCAACCAATACATCTCCCGGCAGCTTGTTGATCTCGGCCAAAATACTCAGGTTACTCTCTGCAACTGTATTCATGCCTTCTATGCTTTCCATCAGTTGCTTTAGTTGATTTGCTGCATCGTTCATAACCTTTAGGTGGGCTGGCACTTCCCCAAGTTGCACAGAAGCTTGACGAATAATCAGATCCTTCCATTCGTCAATAGCCTTTACTTGATTGCTTGCATCTTCCATTTCCTGCATAAGATGATCACTCACCTGCTCTGAAATGGGCTGAATGGAAGGTTTAGCAACCTTGGCTATGATCTCACATAATTGAGATATTTGCTTCTGCAGCTCTTCTTTCTCCGCCTTTTCACTGTCAAGCCTAAGGAACAAAGCATCCAACAACGTCTGCGTGTCCTGCTTCAATCCTTCAGTGGTAGCTTGACCGAGTGGTATTTTGGTCACCGTCACATCTTCTGCCGTGAGCTCCTCTTCTATCTTTCCTTCCGCCGGAATTGATATCTCAGCAAACTTCTCTCCCGAATCCTTGATGATCAACCTAGAAGTTGCTTTAGCAACTTTAGGCCTTCTGTCTCTTCTGCTCAGATCCTGAAGTAGCTGCAAGTCATGCTCCTCTAAGTTCATCTCTACTCTTGCTTCCGGAACCAACTGCAAAGCTAACCATTCCGAGAAGTTACTTCTCGGGGAGTAAGAAGTCGCTGAGTGCACTACCATCTCCCGCTCCGCATCCTCTCCGTCAGAAAGTGCCACGGTGTTATGGCTGCCATCTTCTGAAACATCCAAGGACAAAGCTCTTTCGAACTCCGTCATCTGCAGCTTCAACATCTCCTCTGGAACGGGTGATGAACGAAGTGGCTGCGGAGAGAAAACAAACGTCGCCGGTTTCAATGAAGGCATGGAAGCATCCTGCTGCTGTGGTGCAATAGTTGGTGATCTTCTGGGTACTGGAGAAGTCGGAGTCAAAGCTATGGTCGTAGAAGTGGTCTTCTCTTTCTCTTGAGATCTTCTGTGTACTTTCAACTTCTCGGACCTTCTGCTGCTTTCTCCTTCATGCTTTCATTTGAGGGAATCTCCTGCGCCGAAGTTGCCCGTGATTTGTTTCATCAATACTTCATCAAGGCAGTATCCCTTCGTCAGCAGCCAGTTCGAAGTATTCACCAACACAACTCCAGATCTTTCTTCAATTGAATGGCAGCCTCCAATGTTATCCTGCAGTATAGCTTTATCTCCTCCCATTTGATGGTAAGTGTCAAGTACCACGTTCCCATCATCTTTAAGATCCGCAGGTATCCGCGCTAGTCCAAAGTCGAACACTTGCTTTGCTGATAGCCTGCTGAAATCTTTCTTTCTAACCTCGTACTCACTTTTGCACTTCATCCAGAAATCTTCTAACGAAGGCACATGTGCGTACTCCTGGGAGATTGTCTTCCTGGCTACTCCAAATGGATCGAAGTTAAGCCGTGCAGGGAAGAACTCTTGCTCATACTCAGATAACATTTGCGCTTCCATCCCTCGAGCTCTGTGAATGCTGATGCAACTGTAATATCCCACAGTGATTGGGAAGAAGCCCGTAGACTTGTGCCGTTTCGACTGAAGGTCGTGTAACTCCACAAGTTGCCTGCTCAGCTCCATGGCGATCAATCTATCACTCGGATACCTGGGCATCTTTATAGGTTCTCCAGAAAAGCCCGTAACCCTGAGGTATGTGAAATCTGCAAACTGGATGAATAAACTGCCAATCTTGGACACTGCTTCCCACGCTTCCTTGCTTACCCTGTGAGTCTTCAAGTCTTTGTCTAGCCTGCAGATGAAATCGTAGAAGAAGTCATCGTTGATCACTTTGAAGTCCTTCTCGCACGCAGGTACAGTAAGCTGTGGGTAGCACTCGAAAATGGGGTCCTTGGAAAGAACACCACATCTATCCAGCTTGGAAAAGACACCCTGTGAAGCTGCAGCATACACCAAGTATGAAGTCATCTTGAAGCTGAAAGTACGCTTCACGTTCCGAAGTTGCTCACCGATGTTGCTGCTAATAATTTCCGACCAATTGATTATAGAATCAACCTTGTTGATTTCAATGGTCCTGATGAAAGCATACATCCATGTACGGAAAGTGTAGGCATTCGCTTCGCCATTCAACCTGCATAGCAATTTGACGACATCATCTGCCTCCTGCACCAAATTGGACCGTGGAAGAGTTCTCGGGAACTTTGAAGGGGATCTAGGCTTCTTCATGAACTGGCTATGTTCATTATGCTCACGCAATCAGCTCTATGTTTCTCCCATCTACTGTCAGCATCCTGAATGCTAATAGAAGTCACCACCTTTCGCACTGGAATCTTCAGACAATAATTGATGAACTCCGCATCCAAACGAATTATTGTCTTTCCCGCAACATCACGCACTGATCTGGATGAAGGATGATAAGATCTAGCACACTCCATCACGAACTCTGGCAATTGGGCTGTATATGGGAAAGCTGCAGCTCGGATAATTCCGCTACTTTTGACCGCACGCATGAGTGAAGTCTTTCCCACTCTGGATCTATCAATCAAATCAGAAAGAGGTTCTGGGCCTAGATCCGTGTCTCCTATGTCTGTAAGTTTGGAAGCAATGCATGAATCCATCGTGCTCTCTTTTTCATCTCCTTTCGCCGATGGCTTTGTCTATCTTCGTCTGAATAATTCTTTTTCTTCTAACTTGGCCGGATTTCTTCAATACTGGTGCAGATCTGGACAATTCTTCAGATTCGGAGGATATTTGCAATGTATTGGACATTGATAAAAACTCCTTTTCTTTTATAAAGCACCTGTAATGAGTTCCTGCAATTTATTCAGACAAAAATGGCCACCGGAGCATGAATAGTGAATTTAAATTATAAAAATCTGCACTTTTCAAGCCTGCTGCCCCAAAAATTGGTGTTTAATTTGCACATAAAGAGAGCATGAATCCTTTCAATCAACACCTGAGCTCCTGTAACACCTGTGAAAACAACTATGCAAACAAAGATCAACCTCCTCCAAAGCATGCGCCAAATCTGGAAGCTTTTAGCCTTGTTAGCACTTTGTCTGAACAAAATCCTTCCTCTAATGGGGGCGCACTTTTCCTCCTGGCTGCAATTCTTTACCTGTGAATTAAATTATTCACCCATATGGCTGCCCATGCTTATATAACCTTCACAATTCTATAATTAATAATTGCCCTAACAATTAAAGGCAATTAATTAATTAAAAATCATGCTTTTCTCTTTTAAAAATAACATGTTTAAGGACAGCCATCCAATAAATTAAATTAATCCAATTTAATCCTTCACACAGCACTTCACTCAAGCTCCACAGTGTGCTTTGACCATAGCCACTGAAAATAGAAATTAATTTAATGTTTTAATGCCTTAAAAAACATTAAATAATACCCAAATGGGGCACACTTTTTGAGAGGAAGAGGGCAGCCATTAAATAAATTAAATTTAATGCATTTAACTCCTTTCTTTTATTCCATCTTTGACTTGTTGACCTCCTCCAAGCTTGGGCGCACTTTTTGAGAAGAAAGATTAATAAAAATAATCAAATTTAATCCTTTTAATCTCTCACCAAAGGGGGCGCACTTTTTTGCACATGTAATTCTATTTTTAAGAATTTTTTCATAATGGGATTCTTTACCCTGCAAGGCAGGCACCAAAATCCCATGATCCACTTAAGTGATTTGACTTTGACAATGGGATTCTTTACCCTGCAAGGCAGGCACTAAAATCCCATGATTTCACTTAAGTCACTTTCCTTTTATTATATCATGGGAATTTTTACCCTGCAAGGCAGACAATAAATTCCCACCTGCCTGCAGCCTCTATTTTTCCCACTGCAGCTTAAGTGACTTTTATAACACGGGAAAAAGTACCCTGCCAGGCAGGTATAAAATTCCCACCCTGCCTGCGGCTTATATTTTTCCCATCGCAGCTTAAATCCTTTGTTTTCCAAAAATGCGCCCATTCCCGCAGGGGCTTTTCTGTGCACGACTTCGCTTTTTCCCAGTGATCCAGACCTCCGATGGCGACTTCCTCCGGGCATAATGTGCGTGTATGTTTTCCAACTGCTCCAGGCCAAAAATCAGGCTTACCCGGCAAAGGAATTGCTCCAGAGAAATTTCACAGAAAACAAAACGGGACACCACAAAAACACGAAAAATTGCCAAAAGTTACAAATAAAGCCCAAAACTTAAAATAAGTTAAAATCCTTCTGGCACATAGGAATAATAACATATTCGCTCATAATAGAGTTAAAACAGAGCGCAAATAGCCTCATACGGGGCTCAAAATAATTAAATACAAATTTCCCGTAGACAAATCCCGACGACAGAATAAAACAATTTTGGGCATCTGGGTATTTGGCGAAAAAGGCTAATATGGCTCTTTGGGATTATCTTGACGCAATACAAGAACTTTTAGGCAATAAAAACAACAAACGACCCGTTATTTTAAAAGTACGAAAAAATTTCGGATAGGGTAGTCACAGATTTCAGGGTGAAATCTGAGTGACACCAAGAGACCAGGTCAACGGTACAGGGTCAAAGTTGATTAGATTAGAATGATCTAACACCCAATTGGCCAAAGTGTCTGCCATCTTGTTTTGACCCTTAGGCACATGATGATATGTGATTGTTTGAAATTGTCTGGCTATGACATTAATATTATCCTGAATTCTGGCAATAATCCAATTATTGGATGGATGTTACTCTAAAGCTTGTAGAAGGTTAACAATAACCTTGGAGTCAGATTCCACTATAATACTAGGACACCCCTATTTAGTTTCCTCCAAAAGAGCACATTGGATAGCCATGATTTCAACCACATTTTTGGTGCAATGTCCCAATTGATGAGCGAAGAAAATGAGGGGAGTTCCCAAAGAGTCACGGGCTATCCCTCCCATACTAGCTGGACTCGGGTTACCTCTAGCTGCTCAATCTGTATTTAATTTTACGAATCCGAATGGGGATGGTTTCCATGTTCTGCGACCAAAAGGCATCCTCTGTTTGATAGACTGCTTTGTCTGTAATTTCCTATTGCCCAAATTGAGTTTTTGTAACAGAACTTTCCACTTCCCAGATGATGGGGAGGTAATTTCAGATTGTGCACTATAGTTTCTCTAATATTACTTCTAATCAGTTCCATAACATACCAACTATCTCTACTTTCTGATTTGAAAATGCGTTTGTTTCTTTCTTTCCATACATTCCACAACATAAGAGAGGTAGCGATCCAAATTCCTTTGGTAAAGTCCTAGGTGTCCTTAATTGAATGTTTCCAGCATCTAATAGTATCCACTAGATTCATAGAGGAGTTCCAAGTAACAAATAGACAATCAGCCAGTGTATACCACAAAGAAGAAGTGAAAGGGCATTGCAAAAAGAGATGACTCAGGGTCTCCTCTGCATCTTTGCATAAAGGACACCAAAAGGGTCCAACCATCCCTCTTTTCATCAAATTATCTCCGGTAAGAACCCTTTTATATTATAGATTAAAAGCCAGATAAAGAATCTCACCTTAGGCTACAGGGAAGGTTGCCAAAGATCCACGAAAATATCCTTGTAAGGATGTGGCTGAGGAGCTACCAAAGCTCGATAGCCATCAGCTATTGAGTACTTTCTGTCTAACGCTTTTCCCCATGCTAGGGTATTTGGTTCACAAGTGATAAGAAGTATCTTGTTCTTTAGGAGTGTTGGAAAAAAATGAATTTGATCATTAGTCAAGTTGATCTGCCACAAAGATGGAGAAATCCATTCACTCCCTTAATATGCTGGCTTTATATAATGACTTATCTTTTGCTTTCCTTGTCCCTAAAGAGTATTCATAATATTTCTAAGATCCGGATACTATTCAATCAAAGGTGGGTGACCATCCCACAAATTAGTCCACAAATTTCCTAGATCTCCTTTCCCAATTTTCCAAAACAAGCGTTTTTTGATGATTTCTTCACCTATTCTGAGAACTAAGAGAACGGGGCAGCCTCAAGAAGGTAAAGAATGTCAAACTAGTTCGTGAGGCCTCATACCTTGTGTATATTTTTCTCTAATATTGATACATAGCTGATCCAGATTTTGCAACAATCTCCAATATAAGTTTGCTGACAGGGATTTATTATTCGAAACACTCGATCTGAAACCCAATTCCCCCTCTATTTTTGGCAAACATAAGGTTTTTTGTTTCACGAGATGTCATTTCCGAACATGTTGAGTGCCTGACCACGAGAATTTTTGACTAATAGAATCTAACTGGTGCAAAACTTTTGCAGGAATGTACAAGAAAGAATAAATAAATGGGAATAGCTTGCAACACATCTTTAATCAAATTTATTCTTCCCCCTGAGGATAACCATCTATTAGTCCAATTACTAAATTTCTGATGAATCTTTGCAGATCGCCATCTCCAATAAGTTAATCTTTTAGAGTCCAATGGGATACCCAAGTATTTAAGAGGTAGTGTGCCCTTCTGAAATCCAAGTTTCATCAGAATGTCCTATTCCAACCAGGGAGAGCAATGGAAGAAAACAATTTTTTAATTTTCCCTGTTGATATCCTGACCAGTAGCCTTTGAAAAGAGCTCCAAATTTCTATGGATTTGATTAGATTCTCTCAAAGACTCTTCCCCCATGATAGAAGAATCATCAAAAAGCTGCAAGAGGGACAGCGGGTACACCTGTGTAGCCAGTTTAATACCCCTCAACTTCTTCTGGACTCTTGTTGTGGAGAACAATCTACCAAAAGCTTCTGCAATTATAATGAATAGAAATAAAGATAAAGAATCTCCCTGTCTTATACCTCAGGTTGCAAAAAATCTAGTTGTAGGAATTCCATTGACCAAAATTGAGTAAGAAACCAATGAAATGCATGCTTGTATCCACTGAACCCAGAGGGGGGGGAAACCCAAAGCACAGAAGGATGTCCATAAGGAGAGACCAGCTTACGTTATCATAAGCTTTAGAAAAATCAAGACTTAAAAACATAGCTGGTTTCTTTTGAATGTCCATGGAATGGAGGGCTTCCTGAGCCAAAACAATATCATCAAAAATTTGTCTACAGGGTACAAATCTGCCTTGTTCTGGAGATATTACTTTGTCAATGATAGATTTCAGCCTTTCAGCTATAAATTTAGTAATTATTTTATAGAGCGCATTACATAGAGCTATGGGGCAATATTCCATAAGGGTAGAAGCCTCCTCTTTTTTAGGAACCAAAGCAATATAGGTGTGGTTTATAACCTTAAGAACAGTCTTCACTTGTTTGCATTCTTCCACCACTTCCAGAAGATATTTTTTAATAATGTCCCAAAATTTGTGATAGAATTCTATCGGAAATCCATCAGGTTCTGGTGTTTTCCCCTTTTTCATGGCCCATACAACAGTTTGAAGTTCCTTTTCTGAAACCGGCTTCAAAAGGAACGTATTGTCTGCCTCACTAACCAGAGTCGAAATAATTTTAAGTAATTGTTGTTGGGCATACCTATCCAGATTAGTTGCAGTCAAGATCCCAGAAAAGTACTGTATGGCTAAGTACTGGATTTCTACTTGTGTATTAGCCCGGGTACCATCTTCTTTATCAAGGTAAGCAATGTGATTATAAGAACGATGAGCTAAGAGAGATTTATGGAAGGAGGTGTTTTTATCTCCCTCTTTCAACCACTTAATTTTGTCTTTCTATTTCCAGAATATTTCTTCTCTTAATTCTTGCTTGAGTTGGATTTCCTTAGTTTGCAGTTCCTTGGAGTACCCTTGCAGTCTTACTTGATGGGACACCTCCTGTAAGGCTTCCAAAACTTCCCATTTTTTCCTACGGACATTTCCAAAGAGGCATTCCACTTTTTGAGTTGGTTAGTGAGATGTTGCATTATTCTAGTAAAGCAAAACATTTTGGTGCCATGCTTGGGTTGGCCCTCCTTCCACCATTTCTCAATTAAGGAAGGGAGATGTTCATCTCTCAACCATATCAATTGAAATCTAAATGGAGCTCTGAATGGTTGTGATTTGCCCAATTCCAACAACACTGGCCCGTGATCAGATCCTGAGTTGTCCAGAACATTAACAGTCGGTATAATGTTGCTTTCTAACCATTCTTCAGAAATCAGAAATCTATCCAACCATTCCAGTATACAATTCTGCCCTACACTTCTATTGGACCATGTCATTAGTCTGTTTTGGGTTTGAATATCAGCCAAATTCATCCTTTGTATAAAGTCCAACATATTAACAACAGAGGCATCCATGGTAGAGTTCACTCCCTGTTTCTCACGAGAGAAGAGGACTGTACTGAAGTCTCCCCCTATAATGATAGGTATTCCAGGATATGCTGCTATAATATTCTGAATAATCTTCCACTGGGCTTTTTTTGCTTCCACCTGTAGCAGGGCATAAATGTTCAAGATTACAGTAATTTGGTTTTGAGGAACGTATCTAACCACCATGTAGAGAACACCATGGTGTCCTCCACTATCTAAATAGTGAACTTTCTGAGGATCCCATATGCATGCCATGCCTCCAAATGTTCCCTGTGAGCTTGAAGAGACAACTTGGAGTTTTTTATGAATGTTTGGGATCACTGCTGCCATAAAATCTATAGATGCTTTAGTCTCCTGAAGAAATAGCATATGAGGGTGGTGCTGCTTCAAAATAAGCTTAACCTCATTAAATTTAGAAGGGCTTCCTTTTAGCCCTCAAACATTCCAAGTGATCAAGTTCATTGTGGGGTTTGTTCAAAGATTGTAGCCAAATCCCCAACTTTACCACTTCCCATTAATCACTGCCCCACTTTTTGGATACGAAGTTGATTAGTTTTCCTTCTTGCTCTTAGAGTAGAATCCATTCGCATTTATTTTTTTCTTTTCTTGTTGAATTCCCGAGGGGGTATTCTCCAGAAGGTGGTTCACAATAGGGGGTGTATCTGCCCAGGAAGGCAGTAACGGTAAGATATGACTCAGATCATTTCCCCCTTCTTTCTTCCTCTACTTCTATAAGCTTATGTTTCCTTTGATAACTTTTCATTTCTCCTGTATATGCTTGGTGCACCACCAATGCTTTAGATATTGATTAGAGCTGAAGATTCTCTTGAACCTGTTGGGGTGGCTAAGCATTTTGAGTTTTTGAGACTTGGGTTTCCTGCACTTCTTCCATATCTTCCTTTGCTTCTTCCGATTGTAGAGCTACAAATCTATTTGTATCATTCGGATGAACCTTTCCTATGGTTTTTTCTTTAATTATCTTTCTTTTTGGTAGGGTCACAAAGTCCTCAGAACTATGTGTCTCCTTAATTTGTTCTTTGATCCGCATCGAGCAATCTTTAATCAGGTGACTATATTCATAACAAAGACAACATCTGAAAGGAATATTCTCATAATCAATTTGTTGTTCCCATTTTTCCTCCCCAACTTCCAGTAGAATTTTTGCAGGCAGAGGTTGATTCATATCGATATATACACACATCCGAGCATAGACCATTTTATCCATTCTCGTTGAAGAATCCTCTGCTCTTACAAATTTGCCTATAGAATTACCAATATCCTAGAAAACCACAGGATTCCAAAATACCGTGGGTAATACGAACAACTAGATCCAAAGTGGAACCACAGATGGGAGTTCCTCTTCAGCTTTGAATAGAGGTTGTCATGGTTTCATGAACAAACCTACTCTCCCAAAACACCATGGGCCCCCTTGGAAGATGTATTCCTTTTCAGCATTGTTCGCAAACACAACCAAGAAGTAACTATTAGGATAGATAGAGACGGTGTACTCATCTCAGATATTCCATGTTATCCGGGCCCATTCCTTGAACGCAAACAGTGACAGTTTAAACCCCAAAAAATGAACAATGAAGGCTTTGTCTTCCAATTCTCAAATATTAGCTTGAACATCGGATGCCGCAATTTTTATAACTGGGGTACCATCCGCAACTTTCATGCATCCTGTTGGAGTTTTCCTAGGATCTTTTACGATGCGGAATGGACAATTCATACTAGTAGTGGATGAAAAAGGTTGGTCATGGGACCCACGTATTGCATCTCAAAATGACATGCGAGAGGATTCCCCTTTCTCAAAAGTGCGGGTTTTAGAGGGCTCCATTTATAAGAATCTCAATTCTTTGGCCACGAAGGCCAATAGAGGGTGTCGAGTCACCAAAGAAATACAAAACCCAAAGGTCTCGGCAGGACACTGATATCCCATAATGGAACCGTAGCAGCAGGGAGAGAATGAAAATGCGAAACCACTAAGGGCAGAGAACACAAGGTCATAATTTACAGTCTCGAAGGGACAAAATCCCAGAGATTAGCAAGACAGTGAATCGGGAATGGGTCTAAAGCAACAACAGAATCTCCAAAAAACACGAACTCGCTAAACAAGGAACAACACAGAACCCAATCTCGATCCCTAGGCATCGAGATATGGGAGAAAAACCAATAAAGGAGACCTAAGATATTAAGTGCGAAAGGAAGAAAAACGAAATAGGGAGAATCAATTTAGTTCGGGTTGAAAAACCCTAAGTCGATACATACAAAAATATTCCTCAGACTTTGTTCGTTAGTAATCTTTATCTATTCTCTTGTGTTGTTTTCTTACTCCCAAAGATTAATATGAATAATTAAATAAAACAAAAACAATTAGAAAAAAACTAAAATTTTCAAAAAAAATTGATTTTGAATGTGGTTGGTGGGAGGGTGGGGACATGTGGGGAAAGGAACTTGATTTGTGTCGGGATTGCAGGTTATGCCCAAATGGTCTGTTGAAAGGCTGTAGAAACTTTTAAGAAAATTCTTTGGCTGGTGTAAAGCCAGATCTCCACAAAATTTCCCAGCGTCCTCCTAACCGACGCCATAATGGGAGCTTTTATCAGGGTATGGACGTCCATCAAATTAGAATGGAGGGGAGTTTTTGTCTTTTGTTGTGGTTGCAGTGCCTGTTGGGCGCATACAACAAGGTTTACATTGTGGTTGAGGCGCATACGCCCATCCAATGCTAAAAATCAAAGCTTTGAAACAGAAATGGATGTCCACCAAGCATAGTAGATAAGGGTTTTTTGTTTCAATGTTGTTTTTGCAAGTGTTCGAGTGGTTTTGTATGCAGAATAGGCGCGCCCAGCAAGGCGCATGGACTATTTGACAAAATGCCTAAAAGGAATGGGGTCTCATGGAATGTCCTGGCCGTGTCAGCTTCGTTCTTGTTTTATTAGCAAGCATTCACGCTAGTTCAGTGGACGTGAATTGTCAATACTTCAATGGTGTTAGGGCCTCTTATAGAACCCTGCTTGAATTAATAATTATGCCTATGTTTGACCATTATGGTTGCGCTTGTTGTCTTGAGGAAACTCTAAACTTTGGCATCATTGTGCCAATGTTAACCTGAAGCGGCTGTGCGGATGTGTTTTCCTGGTACTTGAAGAGAATATATATATATAACCATTATGGTTGCGCTTGTTGTCTTGAGGAAACTCTAAACTTTGGCATCATTGTGCCAATGTTAACCTGAAGCGGCTGTGCGGATGTTTTTCCGTGGTACTCGAAGAGAATACTTCAATGGCGTTAGGGCCTCTTATAGAACCCTGCTTGAATTAATAATTATGCCTATGTTTGACCATTATGGTTGCGCTTGTTGTCTTGAGGAAACTCTAAACTTTGGTATCATTGTGCCAATGTTAACCTGAAGCGGCTGTGCGGATGTGTTTTCCTGGTACTTGAAGAGAATATATATATATATACACGGAGGCAATGTTATTCACAAAAAAACGTCTTTTGAGTCACTTTGTTGCCCTTGGCATTACCAATAATCTCTACAAGAACTTTGTTTTGTGGGAATGATGGAGTTGATTTGCATCCCTCAATCTTGGTGGTGAACTTTCTTCCGTGGGAAACGAACAGTGGGCATGGATTGTCAATACTTCAATGGCGTTAGGGTCTCTTATAGAACCCTGCTTGAATTAATAATTATGCCTATGTTTGACCATTATGGTTGCGCTTGTTGTCTTGAGGAAACTCTAAAATTTGACATCAATGTGCCAATGTTACCTTGAAGCGGCTGTGTGGATGTGTTTGCCTAGTGCTTGATATATATATATGGAAGCAATGTTATTCACAACTCGTCTTTTGAGCAACTTTGTTGCCCTTGGCATTACCAATAATCTCTACAAGAACTTTGTCTTGTGGGAATGATGGAGTTGATTTGCATCTCTCAATCTGGGAGGCGAACTTGCTTTCCATGGGCAACGAACACATACCCAAAGGTTTTTGGTGACTCCAATAGTTGTTCAGGAAGCGTATTCAAGGCACGTGAACTGTTCAATCGAATGTCTCAAAGAGACATGCCCTCATGAACCACAATGGTTGCAAGTCATTCTCAAACTGGGTTGGATGAAAAGACCTTGGAACCCCACAAGCAAATGCAACTGGCACGTGTAATGTTGAACTCTGCAACTCTCACTCAATGGTTAGATACAATCATGATCTCTACAAGAACTTTGTCTTGTGGGAATGATGGGGTTGATTTGCATCTCTCAATCTGGGAGGCGAACTTATTTTCCGTGGGCAACGAACACATACCCAAAGGTTTTTAATGACTCCAATAGTTGTTCGGGAAGCATATTCAAGGCACATGAACTGTTCAATCGAATGTCTCAAAGAGACATGCCCTCATGAACCACAATGGTTGCAAATCATTCTCAAATTGGGTTGGATGAAAAGACCATGGAACCCCACAAGCAAATGCAACTGGCACGTGTAATGTTGAACTCCGCAACTCTTGCTCGTTGGTTCGATACAAGCATGGATACTCTCTCTCCCTTCTCAACTTGTTTTCAGGTGCTTGCAATTTTAATTTAAGGGGAAGAAAAAAACATTAAATGTGGTTTAATACGAACAAATATTGCTTGTTATTAAACTAGACATTTGTACCTCTTTAAAGTAACTATTGCGCAGAGTTTAACCAACCATGGATGAGCCGCTCTGAGTTGTGTGCTAAATCGGGCAACCTTGAAATCCCCTAAACCATAGTAGGAATACTCGCCAAAAACTCGTCGAGTTTTGAAAAACTCGCCAAAAAACAAGCAAAACAAATAAACCGCATAAATACTCACCAAAACAAGTAGAGAAAACTCGCTGAGTTTTGGAGAATACTCGCCGAGTTAACTCGGCAAGTACTTGCCAAAACTCGGCAAGTTCGTGCATTTAGCTCTCCCAACACGATTTTCACATGCAAAAACCACTTTTTTATACGGATTTGGCTCTTTAAAAAGCCCTCTACTCCCTCATTGTCACTCAGACAACCATTTGAGCTTGAATTGCTTGTGTTGAGTGGATTTTGGAGCGAATTCGAGGAGAGAATTTGGAGATTTGCATTTGGAGGTAGGATTTTTTTTTTAATTCTTTGAAGTTTTTTCAAATTTTGTGTATGTTATTTAGGTTTTATAGATTCATATTGTGATTTTAAATACATGTAATGTAAAATCGAATGCTTGTAATTTTTTTATACTCATTTGCAGCCAGAGGTATGTATTTTTTTTTAACGCAAATTCATTGTAAATTAGTTAAATTTTATGTAAGTGTATTGTAATCGATTCGTTTTGTAATTCTAAATACATGTAATGTAAAATCGAATACTTGTAATTTTTTTATACTCATTTGTAGCTAGAGGTATGTATATATATATTTTTACACAAATTCATTGTAAACTAGTTAAATTTTATGTATGTGTCATTGTGTATTGTAATTGATTCGTTTTGTAATTCTAAATACATGTAATGTAAAATTGAATGCTTGTAATGTATTTTTTTTATTTATGCAAATTTGTTATTCAAGGACGTTTTGTTGTTTAAATTAAATTAAGTTTACGTTTTCTAATTTTTTAAATGTGCATTGTGTTGCAGATTAGAGCTTAACAATGGCATCAGGCTCGACATCAGGTTCGGCATCTGAATCACTAGCAGGGACCGTTCCTCCGAATGCCCGTTCCAAAGCATGGAAGTATGGTGTATGTGGAGCTAGTGAGAGAGAATTTTTTTGCAATTTCTATAACAAAAAAATGAATGGAGGCATCAATCGTTTGAAATATCACCTTTCAAGTATTGTTTGCCGAGATGTTATGGTTTGCCCCAATGTGTCGGAAGAGGCAAAGCGAGAGATGAGAGCAGAGCTGGTAGAGTTAGAGGAGAAGAAATTAGAGAAGGCAAGGCTAAAGACAGCCATAGCACAAACTATTAGACCTGGGGCTGCAATGGCAGAGGATTTAGATGATGATGCGGCAATAATTGTGGGCTCTACTCGTGGTCCACACATACGAAGAGGAAGAGCCGGAAGAGGCGCATCTTCATCGAGTTCGAGCAAAGGCATACCGAGTTTTTTTGTGCCAAGGAACACCTCTGAAGCACAACCTTCATTGGAAGGTACAGCCTGAAACAAAGATATGCACGAGGAAGTGGATAAAGCTTGTGCAAATTTTTGGTACTACAACAACCTGTCGTTCAATGTGGCAAAGAGCTCATACTGGAAGTACTTGGTGACAACGTTGACAGTTGCAGGGAAAGGGTACAAAGCACCCTCTCCAAAAGATTTGAGTAGGAAATTACTTGAGGGTGCAATTGCAGATGCCACTACCATGCTAGAAGAGCACAAGAAACAATGGAAAAAATTCGGATGCACCATTCTTTCAGATGGGTGGACGAATGGAAGGAACCGCACCCTTGTTAATTTTTTAGCAGCTTCAAACGGTGAGATGGTGTTTTTTAAGTCTATTGATGCCTCTAACATAATAAAAAATGCAAAGAATTTGAGTGTTATGTTAGAGACAGTTGTATTAGAGGTTGGTGTACAGAATATTGTGCAAGTTGTCACAGCCAATGCAGCAGCATATGTGGCGGCTGGGAGACTACTGTAGGAGAAACATCCATCACTCTTTTGGACTCCTTATGCAGCTCATTGCCTTGACCTTCTTTTGGAGGACATGCAAAATTGTTTGGGTGAGGCCGGTTGTAGAAGATGCAAGATCCATAACGAAGTACATATACAATCACCCTTGGGTTCTGAGCTTGATGAGAGAACACACAAAGGGGAAAGAGCTTGTTCGCGCTAGTGTCACGAGGTTTGCAACTAACTTCTTGACGTTGCAAAGTATTTTTAGTTTCTTGACACCTTTGAAACAAATGTTTGTGAGTCAAGCATGGCTAGACTCACAATATTCAAAGAAAGCTGACGGAGAGAGGGTTGCAAAGATAGTTTTTGATTATATCTTTGCAAAGAGAGCTATAGAGATCATCAAGGTAATTTCAAACTTTGATTTATATTTCATTCATTTATTTTAATTTGTTAAATTATAAATATATTGTTCTATTTTTCACTTTTTTATTTCATTTCTAATATGTATTGTAAGTTTGCAATCTTACATTTTAATTTCTGTGTAGGTGTCAGAGTCGTTGTTGAGAGTTTTGCGTTTGGTTGATGGGGAGCAAAACCCCATGGGGTGTATATATGAGGCCATGGATAGGGCCAAACAGTCTATCCAAAAGTATTATAGGGGGGATATCATCAGATATGGTCCTTTTTGGGAGATTATTGATTGGAGGTGGAACAATCAACTCCACCAACCTATTCATGCAGCGGGGTACTACCTCAACCCCAAGTATTTCTAATCCAACAACTTTACAGATATGAACGAAGAGGTTATGGAGGGCCTTTCAACATGTATTGAAAGGATGATACCGGATGTTGAGACGAGGGACCTCGTCATTTTAGAGCTGCAGAGTTACAAACATGCTAAGGGGAGACTCTTTTCTTCGGTGCTAGCTATTCGAGGGAGATCCACACAGTCACTAGGTAATAAAAATTAGAATGTTTACCAAGTTACTTATTAGTTACAAATTTGATTTTATTAATTAATTATAAATTTTTGATTATCTTGTTTGTAGGTCCTTGGTGGGAGGATTGGGAAGGGAATACCCCAAATCTTCAAAAGTTAGCCCTCAAAATTCTATCTCAACCTTGTAGCGCTTCTGGATGTGAACGCAACTGGAGTTTATTTGAGGCCATTCACACGAAAAAGCACAACAAGTTGACTCAAAAAAGGCTCAACAACTTGGTTTTTGTGCAATACAATCTTTGGCTTCGCACAAAAAGTTGAAGCCACATCAGAGGAACTCATTGATTTGGATGAGATAGATCCATACAATGAGTGGACAAGGCAAGAAGAGGAAAACCTTGCGTTCACAGCGGACGAGATTGCTTCTTTTGAGAGGAAGGCTATGGAGGGAGAAGCACTAGCAGGACTCTGAGGAGATATTGGATTGGATGACATCTTTGGAGGTGATCTCCAACATGCAGCAGAGGAGCTACCAGCACCACCATCTAGTTCCAGGATCGAGCCAGATTCACAGCCTTCTAGGAGGAGCGTGGAGACGCAACCGAGTGCGGGGACTAGTAGAGGCACTAGACCCTCTCCCCAATATTTCTCTAGATTGGGGAAGAGGAAAATGTAATTTATTGTATATTGTAACTTACATAGATATGAAATTTATAATGCTATTTTTAAATGTCAATCATCATAAATTCATATTACTTATCAGCCGGTTGTTGTATTCGCATGATGATGCGATTTTGTATTGTATTTGTATTCAAATTTAATAGAAAACACTTCTCCAACATTTTATGGGCTCATTTGATACATTTTGTAGCTACGTTGCTTAAAATTTATGTTTTTTAAAGAAATTGAGTATCTTTTAAGTTGCCAAGTATTGGCCGAATATTGCCAAGTTTTTGCTGAGTTTTTTTTTTTGGGGTTTGCCGAGTATTTGGATTTGGCGAGTATTCCAACTATGCCCTAACTTACATAGATATGAAATTTATGATGCTATTTTTCAATGTCAATCATCATAAATTCATATTACTTATCAGCCGGTTGTTGTATTCGCATGATGATGCGATTTTGTATTGTATTTGTATTCAAATTTAATAGAAAACACTTCTCCAACATTTTATGGGCTCATTTGATACATTTTGTAGCTGTGTTGCTTAAAATTTATGTTTTTTAAAGAAATTTGAGTATCTTTTAAGTTGCCGAGTATTGGCCGAATATTGCCGAGTTTTTGCTGAGTTTTTTTTTTGGGGTCTGCCGAGTATTTGGATTTGGCGAGTATTCCAACTATGCCCTAAACAAACTGAAAACATGTCCAACAAGGCTTACATTCAGTAAGAAGACAAACCAGAGTGTAAAACGTGTTCCAAACTGCAAACTGACAATTGTAAACAACTTCTAATTAAGCTAAACACCTCTCAAAACATACTTGCAAGAAGTATCTCTAAACCCTCATTTTGCTTTTAAACTACTGTAACCTCTTCCTTGTCGTATGACGATCTCATTTCAACCAAGAAACATCATTAAAACCATTGGCAAACAGGTTTACGAAGTGGGTTTCTGGCCTACTTTGGAAAACCGGTTGCTAAAAGCAACTGCTTACCACAACCTAACCCTCCCGGAATCACCTCAAATTTTGCGTCTATGGATTCCAAAGGCAAAATTTGATCCTATAAACCTCTTCATTGCTATATAGTGAATAGCGTAGCATTTTTCGTCCGGCCCATTTCCTCCAAAAAGTGCATTTTGCGCACCCCGTTTCGAAGCCAACTTCGCTTAGCTGAAGGGCAAATAACTGAAATCAGCCAACTGGCTCCGGAATGTCATTTCCAGTTTGAGCCTTGGTTACTCGTTTTAGACCCTATCAGTTTCACGTGATTCTCTATATAGCATAGAATGGGGTAAGACCGTTAAACATTCCATCAAGATGTTTCTCCCCCTTCTTGCAGGCCCACTCCATGGCCACTTTGGCCAATTGCACAGCAGCACAACAAAGACTCGTGGACCCGTGTTGACCCTCCAAAGTTCTTTCGATGGGTAAAAACCAGTGTGATGCTTGCAAGCATGTATGATGACCGTAAATACATTGTCCAGTACACTTAAACAAGATGCTTAATGAAAAGTTAGAATCGTGTAAATTTGGCACATTTACCTAGATCTTTGTGGCATTAACAGGAACGAGAACTGTGTTAGAGATCGTCGAACTTTTTGTTATTCTAAAAAGATTTTGGAAATTGAACGTTATGAATCATATTGATTGTTTCATCTCTCACCCTCTCTGATTTTGGAAATGTATTGGTTTACTCGTGTAAAAGAAAATGAGTGTTTTCTCTTTCTAATCTCTCTCTAATTCCTAAAAAGTTGTCTTGGTTTGAGAAGTATGGAAATTAAATAGATGTTATATCTTTCTAACTTTGAATTGATGTTGTAAGTCTTGATAGCATGATAGATAGGAGAGGTGGGCCCATGTCAGTGTTCTCACTGACCATGATTACATGACTTTGTAGGTTGTAGGTAGCACGTCGGTAATAAAAGATTGATAAGATTGCGTGTTAAAGATGTATATGGTTTTCTACTAAATTGGGAAAGTGTACTATTTTCATATTTAGTTGTACTCCTGTATGTTTAGC
This sequence comes from Taxus chinensis, assembly GCA_019776745.2. Lineage (NCBI taxonomy): Eukaryota > Viridiplantae > Streptophyta > Pinopsida > Cupressales > Taxaceae > Taxus > Taxus chinensis. The sequence continues at coordinate 889,101,547 of CM034147.1, read as the reverse complement.
TATCTTCACATTTACTTGTAGTTTTGTATGTTTAATTAAGTAAAAAAAGATTACTGTATTATGTTTCCTAGAAAACTAATGCAAGAGAATTCTATAGATATGATATGAATCATTATTGGAGGATGAATTTGAAATCTTATTATCAAAAGTATTTGTACCATCATAATTTGGATGGTGATTGTACTAGTTAGAATTGAAAATAACAATTTGAAATGGCAGATTTTATCTATTTGCTAGCAATGTGTTGACCTAGAAAATCACTTCGTCCTCAAAAGAAAAATAACAACTAATATGTGTGTTTCTGATTTGGGTGGAAAGCGAAAATCAAGTTTATAGTATGAAATAATAACTCTTTTTCTAAGGAATGGTCCTGTAATGAAATTACTTAGATATATATGAATATCAACAGTAATATAACACCAAATAACACCAAAATGTAGAAAAATGATCACAAGATGCAAGAAGAATAAGTTAGCCACTTCAAGGGGGCAACCTCCAAACCATACAATAAAACTCAAGTGCTCAATATGATGTTAATATCCTATTCTCTAACTCCTATATATACCCTACTATAGTATCCAAAGCCATAAGGCCGACCCCCTACGCATATGAAAGCATAAATAAATATTATATGACATGTGCCATAGGTCAGCTATCCATATCCCGATCTATGACCTACAATTTAGGGTGTAACATGACCCTCCCCTTTAAAGCAATATTGTCTCCAATGTTTACAATTTTTGGAGGCTTTTTCACACAAATGTAGTCCTCAATGTCAATGACCTCTAGATGTTGGTACAATAAATATTCCTCCTCCCATGTTGCCACTACATTGTCTCAATTCTTCCACTTGATTAGATACTCAATAATTACTCTCCTCTTCACTCTCTTAATGTGCATTTGAAGAATTTCCTCATGTTCCAAACTGATTTGGCCTTCTTTATCCAACACAAGTAACTCTATCTGGGTTGAAACATTTTATGCAATGACATTCCAAAATCCAAAAAATGTGCTAGGTACGTGAAAGTGGAAAAATCTCTTTGAAACGAGAGCTTCAATTCCACAAAAAATATTGATCTCACCATCCACTTGAACTTCCTTTATAGTATTTTTTTGATGGGTGCACACTTCAAATGAAAATATTGAAGCTTCCCTCTTTAGAGCCACATTATCTGAACTCTTATCCTGTATTTTTTCTTCTACTTGATCCTCTTCCTCTCCTTCTCCTTCTTCTTCCTCCTCTTTGTTTTCCACTTCTCCTTTTTTTCTTCTTCTTCTCTGAAATGCCCCTCCTAAAATAACCAAGGCAAAAACCTTTGGCCTATTTGTCCACCCATCAACCAAAGGGGAACATAAGGGTGACTTAAATTATCTATTATTATTATAAACTGTCATTAATAAAATAAAATTATGTAAGCACTTGTAATATCCCCTTTCGGGATATTAATTAATTTTGATTAAACTACTTGTAATGGAAGTAAACTTAGAAGAGAAACCCTTCTACGTTCACCTCAACTAACCCAGTGTCGACTTCAATACAACCCCAACCGGGGTTGAAGTGAGCCAAACTAAGGGTTTAGATGGGCTAATTAGTCAGAATTAACACTTCTTTAACCAAATAAATTGCAGCAGTAGTAAAATAAATTAAAATATGCTAGAAATGACTGCAAACTTCAAAAATTAATGTCTCCTTCAATATTTGCTCTTTTTGTATGAAATAAATTGCAAATGGAAGATAAAATTATGAGTTTTCAAATGAACTAACAATCTGAATTTTTAACACACAGAAATCCACTCAAATCTGCCCCCAAATCTCTGATAAAACAAGTCGCTAAAGGGTTAAGGGAGAAATATTAAATTAATTCCAGCTTTATTTGACTTCCCAACACTCAAAATCACCACTTTCAGATCTGCAATAATTAATTTATGACAGAAAATTGGAAACCCTTCAAAACCCTTCCAAATAATGGTGAAAAACTCTCCAAACCAGTCGCTTTACTAAGAAAAAGTTCCAGCAACATTAGCAACCCAAAATATCATGAAATAAATGGTATTTGCAACAGAATAATGAGCAAGAACAATTTAGATTTTTCCCTTGCCAAAAACCATTTTAAAACACCATAAACCTCCTCCAAACAAGTCGATTTATACCATGAAAAACCAGCAATAATATCCTTATTTTTTATTGATCAAAAGATGGCTCAAAAACCTCTAAAGAAGTTCTCACACTCTCTCAACAATGGCGACTTCACATATGCAAATAAACTCAAGCAAAACTTATCATTTCATAGCTCAAGAAGGAACACACTTCACAATGGGTGGTGTTAATAAACACCTGTTTTTTTATCACTATTGGGCAATCATCCCTTTTCAAGCATGAAGATAAGTTATAATAACCGTCAACATGCGAAATGGGGTGCACATCATCTTCTTTTATATCTTTTCTTTTCTCAATCTCCAAAGTTCCTTCTCCATTTTTGGCGCCCCATAGTCTAGAGATGAGAACCTTTAATTTGGAATAATCTAAAAGTCAAACTCCAATATAAAAGTTAATTCACCAAGGCAAGATTTAGAAATAAAACATAAAGGAGAATTTAATATTTAAACTTGATGCCCAAAAGGAATCGACCCATGCCAAAAATATAGATAAATGCGCCCAAAGAAATAATAAACCATCCTCCAAAAAATGCGACTTGCCTTTATAAATTTATTTACCTCCAAAAAATATTAATTATCCCAAAGTAAATCGATCTCTCTCTTATTTTTTATTTGCACAAATAAAATATATTTTGATTTTTAAATCCATATGTGCAAATCAAATTTTCTTTATTTTAATTTTTATTTGAAAAAGGGGACATTATAGTCCTCCCTTCCCAAAATTGCTTTCCCTCAAGCAAATTGTAAATTTGGATGCACTAAAATTGAAGCATTTTCCCATGTAGCATCCTCCATTGATAAATCTTTCCACTTCACCAAATATTCCTTGATAACACATCTCCTTAAATTTCTTTCTCTCGTATCAATGATGGATTCCAGAATTAAAAACAATTTTTTCTCTTCATCTAAAAACAATTGTAAATTTGGATGCTCTAAAATTGAAGCATTTTCCCATGTAGCATCCTCCATTGGTAAATCTTTCCACTTCACCAAATATTCCTTGATAACACATCTCCTTAAATTTCATTCTCTTGTATCAATGATGGATTCCAGAATTAAAAACATTTTTTTCTCTTCATCTAAAGGGGGCAATTCTAAAGAAGGAACAACATTTTTCCCAAGTGCCTTCTTAATACAAGAAACATGAAAAACATTATGAATCTTACCATCTTCGGGAAGATACAATTCATAAGCCATCTTACCAATTCTCGTAGTAACCTTGTAGGGCCCATAAAATCGTGGCTTCAACTTTTCCTTGTCACTTCACTTGAGTGTAGATTGCCTATAGGGTTGCAATCTAAGAAACACCCAACAATCTACCTCAAAAGATCTTTCACTCCTTTTCTTATCCGCATACAACTTTTGCCCATTTTGAGCATGGTGCAAATTTTTCTTGAGAGCCTTCATGATATCCACACTTTGTTGCACCAAATCTTGTGCATTAGGCACTCTACTATCTGTCATCATTATAATCCATGAAAGAGTTAGCATCATAACCATACAAATCCTTAAAAGGAGTCATACCAATGGACATATGATATGTAGTATTATAACAAAACTCAGCTAGATGTAACCACTTAACCCAAAAAAAATTGCAGCCCTGAAACATAAAATCTTAAGTACCTTTCAACCCATTTATTTACTATTTCAGTTTACCCATTTGTTTGTGGGTGATAGCTAGTACTTGGGGCGAGTTCTGTCCCAAACAACCGAAATAATTCTTGCCAAAAGAGACTCATAAATTTATTTTTCCCTATCACTCACAATATTATTAGGCACTCCATGTAATTTAAAGATTTCTTTGAAATGCAAATCAACAATCATAGGACCATCAAATTTTGTAGGAAGTGGATGAAAATGAGCATACTTAGCGAGTCTATTGACTGCTACATACATACAAGTCTTATAATAAACATTTGGCAATCCGGTAAAAAAATTAATGGACACGCTTTCCCCATTTTTGAGAGGGAATAGGTAGGGGCTACAAAAGACCAGCTGGAAAAGTATGTTCATTTTTATTTTTTTTCGCAAAAAACACATTCTCTAAAATGTTTAAGAACATCTTTTTTCATACCTTTCCAAGTAAACTTTTCGCTCACCAACTTGTAGGTCTTGAAGTACCCTTGGTGTCCACTTGTAGGAGCATTATGTGCAAATTTTAAAATCAGATTTTTTTTACTTCTGATTTTGGGGTCAAATACATCCTCCCTTTCTAGAGTATGAGGCCATCTACCACCCTGTACCTTTCATCAACAATTGCCCCTTCCATCATGTCATTAGAAAACTGATTTTTTGCATACTCAAGAGTGATTAAATCTTTCTAATCTGCTGATCTAAAAGACACGGAACAGATTTCTACTTCCCTTGGAGGATGATTACAAAGACTGGAATTCCTTGTCATACCTTGGAAAATGATGCTCTTACCTCCTTCCACTAATTTTAGCAACAAGTCCTAATAATTGAGGGTGAAATCCCCCAAAGAATACAACCATTGCACTCCTAACACAAGATCCATATCCTCCATGTTAATCATATAGAAATCATCAATACGTTAGTAGTCCCCTATAGGAATAGAAAGCTTGGAATTTCTTCTAGTGCATGATAACATAAACCCATCAGCTATGATAACATTAAAATTTTGAAATACATCATCACATAAACCAAGCCAACTTTTCGCTCATCAACTTGTAGGTCTTGAAGTACCCTTGGTGTCCACTTGTAGGAGCATCATGTGCAGATTTTAAAATAAAATTTTTTACTTCTGATTTTGGGGTCAAATACATCCTCCCTTTGTAGAGTATGAGGCCATCTACCACCTTGTACCTTTCATCAACAACTGCCCATTCCATCACGTCATTAGAAAACTGATTTTTTGCATACTCAAGAGTGATTAAATCTTTCTAATCTGCTGATATAAAAGACACGGAACACATTTCTACTTCCCTTGGAGGATGATTACAAAGACTGGAATTCCTTGTCATACCTTGGAAAATGCTGCTCTTACCTCCTTCCACGAATTTTAGAAACAAGTCCTGATAATTGAGGGTGAAATCCCCCAAAGAATGCAACCATTGCACTCCTAACACAAGATCCATATCCTCCATGTTAATCATATACAAATCATCAATAAGTTTGTAGTCCCCTATCAAAATAAAAAGCTTGGAAATTCTTCTAGTGCATGATAACATAAACCCATCAGCTATGGTAACATTAAACATTTGAAAAACCTCATCACATAAACCAAGCCAACTTTTCGCTCACCAACTTGTAGGTCTTGAAGTACCCTTGGTGTCCACTTGTAGGAGCATCATGTGCAGATTTTAAAATCAGATTTTTTACTTCTGATTTTGGGGTCAAATAAATCCTCCCTTTGTAGAGTATGAGGCCATCTACCACCTTGTACCTTTCATCAACAACTGCCCCTTCCATCACGTCATTAGAAAACTGATTTTTTGCGTACTCAAGAGTGATTAAATATTTCTAATCTGCTGATATAAAAGACACAGAGCAGATTTCTACTTCCCTTGGAGGATGATTACATAGGGTGGAATTACTTGTCATACCTTGGAAAATGATGCTCTTACCTCCTTCCACGAATTTTAGCAACAAATCCTGATAATTGAGGGTGAAATCCCCAAAAGAATGCAACCATTGCACTCCTAACACAAGATCCATATCCTCCATCTTAATCATATAGAAATCATCAATAAGTTCGTAGTCCCCTATAGAAATAGAAAGCTTGGAAATTCTTCTAGTGCATGATAACATAAACCCATTAGCTATGGTAACATTAAATTTTTGAAAAACCTCATCACATAAACCAAGCCAACTTTTCGCTCACCAACTTGTAGGTCTTTAACTACCCTTGGTGTCCACTTGTAGGAGCATCATGTGCAGATTTTAAAATCAGATTTTTTACTTCTAATTTTGGGGTCAAATACATTCTCCCTTTGTAGAATATGAGGCCACCTACCAACTTGTACCTTTCATCAACAATTGCCCCTTCCATCACGTCATTAGAAAACTGATTTTTTGCATACTCAAGAGTGATTAAATCTTTCTAATCTGTTGATATAAAAGACACGGAACAGATTTCTACTTCCCTTGGAGGATGAATACAAAGAGTGAAAATTCTTGTCATACCTTGGAAAATGATGCTCTTACCTCCTTCCACGAATTTTAGCAACAAGTCTTGATAATTGAGGGTGAAATCCCCCAAAGAATGCAACCATTGCACTCCTAACACAAGATCCATATCCTCCATGTTAATCATATAGAAATCATCAATAAGTTAGTAGTCCCCTATAGGAATAGAAAGCTTGGAATTTCTTCTAGTGCATGATAACATAAACCCATAAGCTATGGTAACATTAAAATTTTGAAAAACCTCATCACATAAACCAAGCCAACTTTTCCCTCACCAAATTGTAGGTCTTGAAGTACCCTTGGTGTCCACTTGTAGGAGCATCATGTGAAGATTTTAAAATCAGATTTTTTACTTCTGATTTTGGGGTCAAATACATCCTCCCTTTGTAGAGTATGAGGCCATCTACCACCTTGTACCTTTCGTCAACAACTGCCCCTTCCATCACGTCATTAGAAAACTGATTTTTTGCATACTCAAGAGTGATTAAATATTTTTAATCTGCTGATATAAAAGACACGGAACAGATTTCTACTTCCCTTGGAAGATGATTACAAAGAGTGAAATTCCTTGTCATACCTTGGAAAATGATGCTCTTACCTCCTTGCACGAATTTTAGCAACAAGTCCTGATAATTGAGGGTGAAATCCCCCAAAGAAAGCAACCATTGCACTCCTAACACAAGATCCATATCCTCTATGTTAATCATATAGGAATCATCAATAAGTTCGTAGTCCCCGATAGAAATAAAAAGCTTGGAAATTCTTCTAGTGCATGATAACATAAACCCATCAGCTATGGTAACATTAAATTTTTGAAAAACCTCATCACATAAACCAAGCCAACTTTTCGCTCATCAACTTATAGGTCTTGAAGTACCCTTGGTGTCCACTTGTAGGAGTATCATGTGCAGATTTTAAAATCAGATTTTTTACTTCTGATTTTGGGGTCAAATACATCCTCCCTTTGTAGAGTATGAGGCCATCTACCACCTTGCACCTTTCATCAACTGCCCTTTCCATCACGTCATTAGAAAACTGATTTTTTGTGTACTCAAGAGTGATTAAATCTTTCTAATCTGCTGATATAAAATAGACAGAACAGATTTCTACTTCCCTTGGAGGATGATTACATAGAGTGGAATTCCTTGTCATACCTTGGAAAATGATACTCTCACCTCCTTCCACGAATTTTTAGCAACAAGTCCTGATAATTGAGGGTGAAATCCCCCAAAGAATGCAACCATTACACTCCTAACACAAGATCCATATCCTCCATGTTAATCATATAGAAATCATCAATAAGTTCGTAGTCCCCTATAGAAATAGAAAGCTTGGAAATTCTTCTAGTGCATGATAACATAAACCCATTAGATATGGTAACATTAAATTTTTGAAAAACCTCATCACATAAACCAAACCACCTTTTCGCTCACCAACTTGTAGATCTTGAAGTACCCTTGGCGTCCACTTGTAGGAGCATCATGTGCAGATTTTAAAATCAGATTTTTTACTTTTGATTTTGGGGTCAAATACATCCTCCCTTTGTAGAGTATGAGGCCATCTACCAACTTGTACCTTTCATCAACAATTGCCCCTTCCATCGCGTCATTAGAAAACTGATTTTTTGCATGCTCAAGAGTGATTAAATATTTCTAATCTGCTGATATAAAAGACACGGAACAGATTTCTAATTCCCTTGGAGGATGAATACAAAGAGTGAAATTTCTTGTCATACCTTGGAAAATGATGCTCTTACCTCCTTCCACGAATTTTAGCAACAAGTCCTTATAATTGAGGGTGAAATCCCCCAAAGAATGCAACCATTGCACTCCTAACACAAGATCCATATCCTCCATGTTAATCATATAGAAATCATCAATAAGTTCGTAATCCCCTGTAGGAATAGAAAGCTTGGAATTTCATTTTGTGCATGAGAACATAAACCCATCAGCTATGGTAACATTGAAATTTTGAAAAAAATCATCACATAAACCAAGCCAACTTTTCACTCACCAACTTGTAGGTCTTGAAGTACCCTTGGTGTCCACTTGAAGGAGCATCATGTGCAGATTTTAAAATCAGATTTTTTACTTCTGATTTTGGGGTCAAATACATCCTCCCTTTGTAAAATATGAGGCCATCTACCACCTTGTACCTTTCATCAACAATTGCCCCTTCCATCACGTCATTAGAAAACAGATTTTTTGCATACTCAAGAGTGATTAAATCTTTCTAATCTGCTGATATAAAAGACACGGAACAGATTTCTACTTCCCTTAGAGGATGATTACAAAAAGTGGAAATCCTTGTCATACCTTGGAAAATGATGCTCTTACCTCCTTCCACGAAATTTAGCAACAAGTCCTGATAATTGAGCGTGAAACACCCCAAAGAATGCAACCATTGCACTCCTAACACAAGATCCATATCCTCCATGTTAATCATATAGAAATCAACAATAAGTTCGTAGTCCCCTATAGGAATAGAAAGCTTGGAATTTCTTCTTGTGCATGATAACATAAAACCCATCCGCTATGGTAACAATAAAATTTTGAAAAACGTCATCACATAAACCAAGCCAACTTTTCGCTCACCAACTTGTAGGTCTTGAAGTACCCTTGGTGTCCACTTGTAGAAACATCATTTGCAGATTATAAAATCAGATTTTTTACTTGTAATTTTGGGGTCAAATACATCCTCCCTTTGTAGAGTATGAGGCCATCTACCACCTTGTACCTTTTATCAACAACTGCCCCTTCCATCACGTCACTAGAAAACTGATTTTTTGCATATTCAAGAGTGATTAAATCTTTCTAATCTGCTGATATAAAAGACAAATAATAGATTTCTACTTCCCTTGGAAGATGATTACATAGAGTGCAATTCCTTGTCATACATTGGAAAATGATACTCTTACCTCCATCCACGAATTTTACCAACCAGTCCTGATAATTGAGGGTGAAATCCCCCAAAGAATGCAACCATTGCAATCCTAACATGATCCATATCCTCCATGTTAATCATATAGAAATCAACAATAAGTTCGTAGTCCCCTATATAAATAGAACGCTTGGAAATTCTTCTATTGCATGATAACATAAACGCATCAGCTATGGTAACATTAAATTTTTGAAAAACCTCATAGCATAACCCAAGCCAACTTTTCGCTCACCAACTTGTAGGTCTTGAAGTACCCTTGGTGTCCACTTGTAGGAGCATCATGTGCAGATTTTAAAAATCAGATTTTTTACTTCTGATTTTGGGGTCAAATGCATCCTCCCTTTGTAGAGTCTGAGGCCATCTACCACCTTGTACCTTTCATCAACAATTGCCCCTTCCATCACATCATTAGAAAACTAAGTTTTTGCATACTCAAGAGTGATTAAATCTTTCTAATCTGCTGACATAAAAGATACAGAACAGATTTCTACTTCCCTTGGAGGATGATTACAAAGAGTGGAATTCCTTGTCATACCTTGTAAAATGATGCTCTTACCTCCTTCCACGAATTTTAGCAACAAGTCCTGATAATTGAGGGTGAAATCCCCCAAGGAATGCAACCATTGCACTCCTAACACAAGATCCATATCCTCCATGTTAATCATATATAAATCATAAATAAGTTAATCATATAGAAATCAACAATAAGTTCGTAGTGCCCTATAGAAATAGAAAGCTTGGAAATTCTTCTAGTGCATGATAACATAAACCCATCAGCTATGGTAACATTAAATATTTGAAAAACCTCATAGCATAAACCAAGCCAACTTTTCACTGACCAACTTGTAGGTCTTGATGTACCCTTGTTGTCCACTTGTAGGAGCATCATGTGGAGATTTTAAAATCAGATTCTTTACTTCTGATTTTGGGGTCAAATAATCCTCCCTTTGTAGAGTATGAGGCCATCTACCACCTTGTACCTTTCATCAACAATTGCCCCTTCAATCACGTCATTAGAAAACTGATTTTTTGCATACTCAAGATTGATTAAATCTTTCTAATCTGCTGATATAAAAGACAAGGAAAAGATTTCTACTTCCCTTGGAGGATAATTACAAAGAGTGGAATTCCTTGTCATACCTTAGAAAATGATGCTCTTACCTCCTTCCACGAATTTTAGCAACAAGTCCTGATAATTGAGGGTGAAATCCCCCAAAGAATGCAACCATTGCACTCCTAACACAAGATCCATATCCTCCATGTTAATCATATAGAAATCATCAATAAGTTCGTAGTCCCCTATACGATAAGAAAGCTAGGAAATTCTTCTAGTGCATGACAACATAAACCCATCAGCTATGGTAGCATTAAATTTTTTAAAAACCTCATCACATAAACCAAGCCAACTTTTCGCTCACCAACTTGTAGGTCTTGAATTACCCTTGGTGTCCACTTGTAGGAGCATCATGGCGAGATTTTAAAATCAGATTTTTTACTTCTGATTTTGGGGTAATATACATCCTCCCTTTGTAGAGTATGAGGCCATCTACCACCTTGTACCTTTCACCAACAATTGCCCCTTACATCACATCATTAGAAAACTGATTTTTTGCATATTCAAGTGTGATTAAATCTTTCTAATCTGCTGATATAAAAGACACGGAACAGATTTCTACTTCCCTTGGAGGATGATTACAAAGAGTGGAATTCCTTGTCATACCTTGCAAAATGATGCTCTTACCTCCTTCCACGAATTTTAGCAACAAGCCCTAATTATAGAGGGTGAAATCCCCCAAAGAATGCAACCATTGCACTCCTAACACAAGATACATATCCTCCATGTTAATCATATAGAAATCATCAATAAGTTCGTAGTCCCCTATAGAAATAGAAAGCTTGGAAATTCTTCTAGTGCATGATAGCATAAATCCATCAGCTATGGTAACATTAAATTTTTGAAAAACCTTGTCACATAAACCAAGCCAACTTTTCGCTCATCAACTTGTAGGTCTTGAAGTACCGTTGGTGTCCAGTTGTAGGAGCATCATGTGCAGGTTTTAAAATCATATTTTTTACTTCTGATTTTGGGGTCAAATACATCCTCCATTTGTAGAGTATGAGGCCATGTACCACCTTGTACCTTTTATCAACAATTGCCCCTTCCATCACATCATTAGAAAACTCATTTCTTGCATTTTCAAGAGTGATTAAATCTTTCTAATCTGCTGATATAAAAGACACGGAAAAGATTTATACTTCCCTTGGTGGATGATTACAAAGAGTGGAATTTCTTGTCATACCTTGGAAAATGATACTCTGACCTCCTTCCACGAATTTTAGCAACAAGTCCTGATAATTGAGGGTGAAATGCCCCAACGAATACAACCATTGCACTCCTAAAACAAGATCCATATCCTCCATTTGTAGAGTATGAGGCCATCTACCACCTTGTACATTTTATCAACAATTGCCCCTTCCATCACGTCATTAGAAAACTCATTTCTTGCATATTCAAGAGTGATTAAATCTTTCTAATTTGCTGATATGAAAGACACGGAACAGATTTCTACTTCCCTTGGTGGATGATTACAAAGAGTGGAATTCCTTGTCATACCTTGGAAAATGATGCTCTGACCTCCTTCCATGAATTTTAGCAACAAGACCTAATGATTGAGGGTGAAATCCCCCAACGAATGCAACCATTACACTCCTAAAACAAGATCCATATCCTCCATGTTAATCATATACAAATCATCAATAAGTTCGTAGTCCCCTATAGAAATAGAAAGCTTGGAAATTCTACTAGTGCATGATAACATAAACCCATCAGCTATGGTAACATTAAAATTTTGAAAAACCTCATCACATAAACCAAGCCAACTTTTCGCTCATCAACTTGTAGGTCTTGATGTACCCTTGGTGTCCACTTGTAGGAGCATCATGTGCAGATTTTAAAATAAAATTTTTTACTTCTGATTTTGGGGTCAAATACATCCTCCCTTTGAAGAGTATGAGGCCATCTACCACCTTGTACCTTTCAACAATTGCCCCTTCCATCACGTCATTAGAAAACTGATTTTTTGCATACTCAAGAGTGATTAAATCTTTCTAATCTTCTAATATAAAAGGCACGGAACAGATTTCTACTTCCCTTGGAGGATGATTACAAAGAGTGGAATTCCTTGTCATACCTTGGAAAATGATGCTCTTACCTCCTTCCACGAAATTTAGCAACAAGTCCTAATAATTGAGGGTGAAATCCACCAAAGAATACAACCATTGCACTACTAACACAAGATCCATATCCTCCATGTTAATCATATAGAAATCATCAATAAGTTCGGAGTCCCCTATAGACATAGAAAGCTTGAAAATTCTTCTAGTGCATGATAACATAAACGCATCAGCTATGGTAACATTAAAATTTTGAAAAACCTCATCACATAAACCAAGCCAACTTTTCGCTTACCAACTTGTAGGTCTTGAAGTACACTTGGTGTCCACTTGTAGGAGCATCATGTGCAGATTTTAAAATCAGATTTTTTACTTCTGATTTTGGGGTCAAATACATCCTCCATTTGTAGAGTATGAGGCCATCTACCACATTGTACCTTTTATCAACAATTGCCCCTTCCATCATGTTATTAGAAAACTCATTTCTTTCATACTCAAGAGTGATTAAATCTTTCTAATCTGCTGATATAAAAGACACGGAACAGATTTCTACTTCCCTTGGTGGATGATTACAAAGAGTGGAATTTCTTGTCATACATTGGAAAATAATGCTCTGACCTCCTTCCATGAATTTTAGCAACAAGTCCTGATAATTGAGGGTGAAATCCCCCAAATAATGCAACGATTGCACTCCTAAAACAAGATCCATTTCCTCCATGTTAATCATATAGAAATCATAAATAAGTTCATAGTCCCCTATAGGAATAGAAAGCTTGGAAATTCTGTTAGTGCGTGATAACATAAACCCATCAGCTATGGTAACATTAAATTTTTGAAAAACCTCATCACATACACCAAGCCAACTTTTCGCTCACCAACATGTAGGTCTTGAAGTACCATTGGTTTCCACTTGTAGAAGCATCATGTGCAGATTTTAAAATCAGATTTTTTACTTTTGATTTTGGGGTCAAATACATCCTCCCTTTGTGGAGTATGACGCCATCTACCACCTTGTACCTTTCATCAACAATTGCCCCTTCCATCACGTCATTAGAAACTTGATTTTTTGCATACTCAAGAGTGATTAAATCTTTCTAATCTGCTGATATAAAAGACACGGAACAGATTTCTAATTCCCTTAGAGGATGATTACAAAGAGTGGAATTCCTTGTCATACCTTGGAAAATGATGCTCTTACCTCCTTCCACGAATTTTAGCAACAAGTCCTGAAAATTGAGGGTGAAATGCCCCAAAGAATGCAACCATTGCACTCCTAACACAAGATCCATATCCTCCATGTTAATCATATATAAATCATCGATAAGTTAATCAGATAGAAATCAACAATAAGTTCGTACTCCCCTGTAGAAATAGAAAGCTTGGAAATTCTTCTAATGCATGATAACATAAACCCATCAGCTATGGTAACATTAAATATTTGAAAAACCTCATAGCATAACTTGAAGTACCCTTGGTGTCCACTTGTAGGAGCATCATGTGCAGATTTTGGGGTCAAATACATCCTCCCTTTGTAGAGTATGAGGCCAACTACAACCTTGTACCTTTCATCAACAATTGCCCCTTCCATCACGTCATTAGAAAACTGATTTTTTGCATACGTAAGAGGGATTAAATCTTTCTAATCTGCTGATATAAAAGACACGGAACAGATTTCTACTTCCCTTGTCATACCTTGGAAAATGATGCTCTTACCTCCTTCCACGAATTTTAGCAACATGTCCTGATAATTGAGGGTAAAACCCCCAAAGAATGCAACCATTGCACTCCTAACACAAGATCCATATCCTTGATATTAATCATATAGAAATCATCAATAAGTTCGTAGTCCCCTATAGGAATAGAAAGCTTGGAATTTCTTCTAGTGCATGATAAACCCATCAGCTATGGTAACATTAAAATTTTGAAAAACCTCATCACATAAACAAAGCCAACTTTTCGCTCACCAACTTGTAGGTCTTGAAGTACCCTTGGTGTCCACTTGTAGGAGCATCATCTGCAGATTTTAAAATCAGATTTTTTACTTCTGATTTTGGGGTCAAATACATCCGTTGTAGAGTATGAGGCCATCTACCACCTTGTACCTTTTATTAACAACTGCCCCTTCCATCACGTCATTAGAAAACTGATTTTTTGCGTACTCAAGAGTGATTAAATCTTTCTAATCTGCTGATATAAAAGACACCGAACATATTTCTACTTCATTTGGAAGATGATTACATAGACTGGAATTCCTTGTCATACCTTGGAAAATGATGCTCTTTCCTCCTTCCACGAATTTTAGCAACAAGTCCTAATAATTGAGGGTGAAATCCCCCAAAGAAAGCAACCATTGCACTCCTAACACAAGATCCATATCCTCCATGTTAATCATATAAAAATCATCAATAAGTTCGTAGTCCCCTATAGAAATAGAAAGCTTGGAAATTCTTCTAGTGCATGATAACATAAACCGATCAGCTATGGTAACATTAAATTTTTGAAAAACCTCATCACATAAACCAAGTCAACTTTTTGCTCACAAACTTGTAGGTCATGAAGTACCCTTGGTGTCCACTTGTAGGATCATCATCTACAGATTTTAAAATCAAATTTTTTACTTCTGATTTTGGGGTCAAATACATCCTCGCTTTGTACAGTATGAGGCCATCTACCACCTTGTACCTTTCCTCAACAACTACCCCTTCCATCACGTCATTAGAAAACTGATTTTTTGTGTACTCAAGAGTGATTAAATCTTTCTAATCTGCTGATATAAAAGACACATAACAGATTTCTACTTCCCTTGGAGGATGATTACAAAGAGTGGAATTCCTTGTCATACCTTGGAAAATGATGCTCTTACCTCCTTCCACGAATTTTAGCAACAAGTCCTAATAATTGAGGGTGAAATCCCCCAAAGAATGCAACCATTGTACTCCTAACACAAGATCCATATCCTCCATGTTAATCATATACAAATCATCAATAAGTTCGTAGTCCCCTATAGAAATAGAAAGCTTGAAAATTCTTCTAGTTCATGATAACATAAACCCATCAGCTATGGTAACATTAAATTTTTGAAAAACCTCATCAAATAACCCAAACCAACTTTTCGCTCACCAACTTGTAGGTCTTGAAGTACCCTTTGTGTCCACTTATGGAGCATCATGTGCAGATTTTAAAATCAGATTTTTTACTTCTGATTTTGGAGTCAAATAAATCCTCCCTTTGTAGAGTATGAGGCCATCCACCACCTTGTACCTTTCATCAACAATTGCCCCTTCCATCACGTCATTAGAAAACTGATTTTTTGCGTACTCAAGAGTGATTAAATCTTTTTAATCTGCTGATATAAAAGACACGGAACAGATTTCTACTTCCTTTGGAGGATGATTACAAAGAGTGGAATTCCTTCTCATACCTTGGAAAATGATGCTCTTACCTCCTCCCACAAATTTTAGCAACATGTCCTAATAATCGAGGGTGAAATCCCCCAAAGAATGCAACCATTGCACTCCTAACACAAGATCCATATCCTCCATGTTAATCATATAGAAATCATCAATAAGTTCGTAGTCCCCTATAGAAATAGAAAGCTTGGAAATTCTTCTAGTGCATGATAACATAAACCCATCAGCTATGGTAACATTAAATTTTTGAAAAACCTCATCACATAAACCAAGCCAACTTTTCGCGCACCAACTTTTAGGTCTTGAAGTAACCTTGGTGTCCACTTGTAGGAGCATCATGTGCAGATTTTAAAATCAGATTTTTTACTTCTGATTTTGGGGTCAAATACATCCTCCCTTTGTAGAGTATCAGGCCATCCACCATCTTGTACCTTTCATCAACAACTGCCTTTTCCATCACGTCAAAAGAAAATTGTTTTTTTGCTTAGTCAAGAGTGATTAAATCTTTCTAATCTGCTGATATAAAAGACACAAAACAGATTTCTACTTCCCTTGGAGGATGATTACAAAGAGTGGAATTCCTTGTCATACCTTGGAAAATGATGCTCTTACCTACTTCCATGAATTTTAGCAACATGTCCTAATAATTGAGGGTGAAATCCCCTAAAGAATGCAACCATTGCACTCCTAACACAAGAACCATATCCTCCATGTTAATCATATAGAAATCATCAATAAGTTCCTAGTCCCCTATAGAAATAGAAAGCTTGGAAATTCTTCTAGTGCATGATAACATAAACCCATCAGCTATGTTAACATTAAATTTTTCAAAAACCTCATCACATAACCCAAACCAACTTTTCGCTCACCAACTTGTAGGTCTTGAAGTACCCTTTGTGTCCACTTATGGAGCATCATGTGCAGATTTTAAAATCAGATTTTTTACTTCTGATTTTGGAGTCAAATAAATCCTCCCTTTGTAGAGTATGAGGCCATCCACGACCTTGTACCTTTCATCAACAATTGCCCCTTCCATCACGTCATTAGAAAACTGATTTTTTGCGTACTCAAGAGTGATTAAACTTTTTAATCTGCTCATATAAAAGACACGGAACAGATTTCTACTTCCCTTGGAGGATGATTAGAAAGAGTGGAATTCCTTGTCATACCTTGGAAAATGATGCTCTTACCTCCTTCCACGAATTTTAGCAACATGTCCTGATAATTGAGGGTGAAATCCCCCAAAGAATGCAACCATTGCACTCCTAACACAAGATCCATATCCTCCATGTTAATCATATAAAAATCATCAATAAGTTCGTAGTCCCCTATAGAAATAGAAAGCTTGGAAATTCTTCTAGTGCATGATAACATAAACCCATCAGCTATGGTAACATTAAATTTTTGAAAAACCTCATCACATAAACCAAGCCAACTTTTCGCTCACCAACTTGTAGGTCTTGAAGTACCCTTGGTGTCCACTTGTAGGAGCATCATGTGTAGATTTTAAAATCAGATTTTTTACTTCTGATTTTGGGGTCAAATACATCTTCCCTTTGCAGAGTATGAGGCCATCTACCACCTTGTACCTTTCATCAACAACTGCCCTTTTCATTACGTCGAAAGAAAATTGTTTTTTTGCTTACTCAAGAGTGATTAAATCTTTCTAATCTGCTGATATAAAGGACACAAAACAGATTTCTACTTCCCTTGGAGGATGATTACAAAGAGTGGAATTCCTTGTCATACCTTGGAAAATGATGCTCTTACCTCCTTCCACGAATTTTAGCAACATGTCCTGATAATTGAGGGTGAAATCCCCCAAAGAATGCAACCATTGCACTCCTAACATAAGATCCATATCCTCCATGTTAATCATATAGAAATCATCAATAAGTTCCTAGTTCCCTATAGAAATAGAAAGCTTGGAAATTCTTCTAGTGCATGATGACATAAACCCATCAGCTATGTTAACATTAAATTTTTGAAAAACCTCATCACATAAACCAAGCCAACTTTTCGCTCACCAACTTGTAGGTCGTGAAGTACCCTTGTTGTCCACTTGTAGGAGCATCATGTGCAGATTTTAAAATCAGATTTTTCTCTTCTGATTTTGGGGTCAAATACATCCTCCCTTTGTAGAGTATGAGGCCATCTCCCACCTTGTACCTTTCATCAACAATTGCCCCTTCCATCACGTTATTAGAAAACTGATTTTTTTCATACTCAAGAGTGATTAAATCTTTCTAATCTGCTGATATAAAAGACACGGAATAGATTTCTACTTCCCTTGGAGGATGATTACAAAGAGTGGAATTCCTTGTCATACCTTGGAAAATGATGCTCTTACCTCCTTCCACGATTTTTAGCAACAAGTCCTTATAATTGAGGGTGAAATCCCCCAAAGAATGCAACCATTGCACTCCTAACACAAGATCCATATCCTCCATGTTAATCATATAGAAATCATCAATAAGTTCGTAGTCCCCTATAGAAATAGAAAGCTTGAAAATTCTTCTAGTGCATGATAACATAAACCCATCAGCTATAGTAACATTAAAATTTTGAAAAACCTCATCACATAAACCAAGCCAACTTTTCGCTCACCAACTTGTAGGTCTTGAAGTACCCTTGGTGTCCACTTGTAGGAGCATCATGTGCAGATTTTAAAATCAGATTTTTGACTTGTAATTTTGGGGTCAAATACATCCTCCCTTTGTAGAGTATCAGGCCATCTACCACCTTGTACCTTTCATCAACAATTGCCCCTTCTGTCACTTCATTAGAAAACTGATTTTTTTATACTCAAGAGTGATTAAATCTTTCTAATCTGCTGATATAAAAGACACGGAACATATTTCTACTTCCCTTGGAGGATGATTACAAAGAGTGGAATTCCTTGTCATACCTTGGAAAATGATGCTCTTACCTCCTTCGGCGAATTTTAGCAACATGTCCTGATAATTGAGGGTGAAATCCCCCAAGAATGCAACCAGTGCACTCCTAACACAAGATCCATATCCTCCATGTTAATCATATAGAAATCATCAATAAGTTCGTAGTCCCCCATAGAAATAGAAAGCTTGGAAATTCTTCTAGTGCATGATAACATAAACCCATCAGCTATGGTAACATTAAATTTTTGAAAAATCTCATCGCATAAACCTAGCCTTGTTACCAACCTTTCACTAATAAAGTTATTAGTGGCCCACTATCAATTAGAATGATTTCCTTTTGCTTATATAGCCTACCTTCCACCCGGAAAGGAAAATACTTAGGAGTGTTGGAAAGAGCTGCAAATGTACCTTCAATTTCTTCTTCTTTTTCCTCTTGCACATGTCCATCATCAATCTCATTTACCAAATCATTAGTATAATCAAAATTTGAATCTACCACTTCAATAAAATAGACTATCCCTTTACCTTTGCAACTATGACCTCTTACCCATGGAGTCTTGCAATCAAAACACAAATCTCTTCTTCTTAATTCATCTCTTCCATCTGTTTGTGCGCTATTTTTGAGCCGATTCCTATGTGGTAGCACATAGGGCTGATTGGACCTCTTTGAGGCCTCTTTTGATGACCCAAAGGGCTTCCCTCCTTGCACTTTTGTGGGCTGTTGTAAATCAGACCTTGGCTGTTTGGGCAGCGGTTGTAAAGCACTAAAACGTTGCCCTTTGGGCCTATAATCCCCTCTATAAGCGGCACATTCTAAATCTAGAGATTTAGTAATACATTCTTACAAAGACATAGGGGTTAAAAGCTCTAACCAAACCTTTTAGAGGTTCCATTAAACCTTCAGTAAAGAGGACTGTCAACCTTTTCTCACTAACATCCGACACCATCATCGCAATCCTTTGAAAATCCGCCACATACTCCTCAACAGTACTCAATTGTTTTAGTTGAGCCAACTCTCGAAAATGAATCTTCGGATCCTTCCTATCAAACCTAGCCATGATCCCTTGGCTAAATTCTTCCAGTGTATGGATCATGCCATGACCTTGAGTGTGCATACCATGGAACCACCACTCATGTGCCATGTCTTCAAGGTGAAGAGTAACAAATTTGATAGTATCTTCTTCTTGCATGGGGTTGAGGGAGAAAGAGGTCTCCATCTTTTGCAACCATGCGCTAACTGTTATCTTGTTAGTTCCATCAAAGCTTGGGATAGAGGCCTTGCCCAATCTTTGTTGAACATCCATATGAGGGTTGCTTGTGGGCTCTCTTGGTCTTGTTTCCCATCTTCAAATCACAAAATTCATCAAAAGTGAGTATGGCCCTTGTGGCCGGATGCAAAGTACCATATTCCTTGTTATATGCCTCAATGGTCTCTACCATTGACGGTTCTTCAACTCCTCTAATGATTCCCCTAGGAAGGAATGTGCCCTTGAAGAACTTGGGAGTGCGTCGTGATGAATTCTTTTCCCCACTATGGGAACTCCCTTCTTCATTGGAGTTTGGCATTTTTCCATTCCCCAAAGCTTCTGTGATGAACTTTGTCGTTTGTTCACTCATGGTTTTTTTAAGCTCCAAACCACAACCTTGCATTCGTTCTTGCAAGAACCTTACTTAATCCACCGTGAATGCCCCATCATCCATACAACCCTTATTCCTCCTTTTGTAATACTGAAACTCCTTATCACCCTGCATCCACAAATCACCCACACAAAAAGAGGAAAGAATTCTCTGCTACCATTGTAATATCCCCTTTTGGGATATTAATTAATTTTGATTAAATTACTTTCAATGGAGGTAAACTTAGAAGAGAAACTCTTCTAGGTTCACCTCAACTAACCTAGTGTCAGCTTCAATACAACCTCAAACGAGGTTGGAGTGAGCCAAGATAAGGGTTTAGATGAACTAACTAGTCAGAATTAACACTTCTTTAACCAAATAAATTGCAGCAATAGTAAAATAAGTTAAAATATGTTGAAAATGACTGCAAACTTCAAAAATTAATCTCTCCTTTAATATTTGCTCTTTTTGCCTGAAATAAATTGCAAATGGAAGATAAAATTGAGTTTTCAAATGAATTAACAATCTGAATTTTTAACCCACAGAAACCCACTAAAATCTTCCCCCAAATTTGCAAAACAAGTCGTTAGAGGGTTAAGGGAGAAATATTAAATTAATTCCAGCTTTATTTTTGACTTCCCAACACTCAAAATCACCACTTTCAGATCTGCAATAATTAATTTATAACAACAGATTGAAAACCCTTCAAAACCCTTCCAAATAATGGGGAAAAACTCTCTAAACCAATCGCTTTACTAAGAAAACGTTCCAGCAACATTAGCAACCTAAAATATCATGAAATAAATATTATTTGCAACAAAATAATGAGCAAGAACAATTTAGATTTTTCCCTTGCCAAAAACCATTTTAAAACACCATAAACCTCCTCCAAACAAGTCGATTTATACCATGAAAAACCAGCAGTAATATCCATATTTTTTATTGATCAAAAGATAGCTCAAAAACCCTTCAAACAAGCTCTCACTCTCTCAACAATGGCGACTTCACATATGCAAATAAACTCAAGAAAAACTTATCATTTCATAGCTCAAGAAGGAACACACTTCACAATGGGTGGTGTTAATAAACACCTTTTATTTTTTGATCACTACCAGGCATTCATCTCTCTTCAAGCATGAAAATAAGTTATAATAATCATCAACATGTAAAAAGAGGTGCCCATCATCTTTTTTTATATCTTTTCCTTGCTTAATCTTCAAAGTTCCTTCTTCATTTTTGGCGCCATAGTCTAGAGATGAGAGCCTTTAATTAACTTGAAAGTCAAACTCCAATGTGAAAGTTAATTCCCCAAGGCGAGATTTAGAAATAAAACACAAAGGAGAATTTAATATTTAAACTTGATGCCCAAAAGGAAAAGACCCATGCCAAAAATATAGATAAATGTGCCCAAACAAATAATAAATCATCCTCTAAAATGCAACTTGTCTATTAATTTATTTACTTCCAAAAATTATTAATTATCCCAAGTTAAATCATTTTCTCTCTCTTATTTTTGATTTGCACAAATAAAATATATTTTGATTTTTAAATCCATATGTACAAATCGAATTTCCCTTATTTTAATTTTTATTTGAAAAGGGGGACATTACAACACTTATAATAAAATTAGTAACTTAATATTATGTCAAGACCAAGTCATAAAGGGGGGTGCTAACACATATTTTAATGTCCCTAGGGGAGAAATGCAACTTGGGTTACCATGTAAAGGGGGACTTTGAATTATTAAAAGGGCTTTTATATTTTTTATATGCCCCCATGAGAAAATGCGACTTGGTCTAGGAAGACCTTAGGGGAGCAAATGATGTTAAAAAAAGTTGCATGGTGATCAGATTGTTTGGAAGGTGTTCTTTGGGTCACATATTTCCCTTAAGGTGCAAATCGACTGGTCTTAGGCTTCATTCTACCTCGTGCATGAGAGCTTGAAGTTGCTGCTGCGATTTTCTAGGGACGAAAACCATCACAAAATCAGGTTTAGAAAGAACGAAACCTCTTCCTAAAATCACTATTTTGTTGGAGAAGATTCAAAAATAAAAATCAGGTTTTGGGAGCCATTATTCTTCAGCTGGAGCGTCCCATTTTCGAACTATTTACAGGATTTTGAGGAACTAAAAAATACTATATTTCAAATCAGATTTGTAAGGAGCATTTCTGGAAATTTATTCAGTGTTTTTAGACTATATTTGTGGGGTTTCAAACCCTTATTCTGTTGCTGCAATATCTAGGTCAGATCTGAAATATTTTGTGAATGTAAACAATTTCTGGGACTCCCATTTTGGTACTTATTCATGCCATTGTTCTTTATCAATATATTTCTATTGCAAAAATATAAAAAGAATTTTTTTTTCTTAGTTCGTGGTGTTTATATCTACTTCTGCAAATCGCATTTCTTGATTATATTGTTATTGCAGCATATATATTTCAATTTTGGGTCCCACTTTCAGCTGGGTGTTAGATCTTTTCATTGTTTTTTCCATTGGGTACATTTGGGGACATTACAGTGGTATCAGAGCAAGTTTTCCTCCCAGCTTGTAGAAGAAAAGTTTAGATTTCAGATTTGTATGGATAGAGACGAAGACCTTTTTAGGAACCAATATCAGAGGAGAACACCAAGAAGAGGAGGGATGGATGAGGAAGAAAGGCCACCTCCTAATGATGGGCTATCTTTACTAAGGGCAACAGAGAAATATAGAACAAGTTATTGGACCTACTAAGGGATCTTAAAGATTCCATAGTTGGAGCCATTGCAGATTTGGGAAGGGCTCTACAAAGAACAAATTTCAGCAGGCAAAACCCTCAACGGGGTCATGACAATCACGGTGAGGGCAACTCTTCTACACTACACATGGAAAGAGATTCATACAAGAGTTCTTCAAGGTATTTTTGAGCAAGTTTACTTTGGAGAGAGGAGGCACAAGAAGAGAGCAGCCATAGGTTCAAGGATTTGCATAGGAAATTAATTTGTATGGAGATGAGTACGCATCTTTGAACCCACACACAAGAGACCTTTCATTTAGAGATTTTTGCCAACTAAGAAAGAACGAAGGACCAAGAAAGAGGGTGAACCAACAACCGGAACCAATGAGAGACATCCAACACCGTTTGGGAAAAATTACTCTTCCGACATATGATGGGACCGACAAACGCTCAGCAAGGGCATGGCTGTAAAAAGTAGATACTTACCTTTCATTGAACCCCATGTACGAAAAGGAAGCTCTCAAGTTTGTCACTCTTCACTTGGATAGTGTAGCTCACAAATGGTGGTATCATGGTATTGTGACCCTAGGGCATGGTTCCATCACTACACTTGAGGAGTACAGTCAAAAGTTGGTTGAAAGGTTTGATAGAAATGATCCAGAAGTACACTTTCATGAACTAGCACAGTTGAAACAAGAGTCTGCCGTTGAGCAATATGTGGCTGATTTCCAGAAGTTGGCGGTCATGGTTACCGATGTGAGTGAGCGGAGACTTGTTATGTTATTCATAGAAGGATTAACCGATCCTTTTAAGGGGTTGGTGAAGGCTTTTGAACCTTCTTCTCTTCAGGATGCAATAAAAAGATCTCTAAATATGGAATCTACAGTGGTTAGGGGTAAAAACCAGCCCCTTGGACAATCAAAACCAAGCTATATGGGGCATTCAAGAACAGCCACGATTAATCAAGCAAAGAAGCCATTCCATGAGCATACAAGTAACCTAAGAGAGCCTCCTAGGGGCAAGGAAGGGGAGAATTCAAGAAATGAGTTGAGAAGGAAGAATCTTTGTTTCCATTGCAAACAACCATGGGCTCCAGGACACCCTTGTTTAGGCAAGGGCCAAGTGCATTACATTGAAGTTGTTTCTGATGGAAAGGAAGAAGAAATAGATAAGGAAGAAAATCACGAAAATAAAGAGCAAGAAGGCAAAGAAGAAGACAATCAACTGGATAGTACTCTTGCTACGCTATCCGGGGCTCCAAGGTAAAAGAGTCACCGTTTTAATTGATAGTGGTGCTACACATAATTTTATTGATGCTGATTTGGTTGCAAAAATGGGGCTGCCATCAGAAGATTTTATGGGATTTAATGTTACGGTAGCAGATGGTTTCACAATTCCTTGCACTATGGTGATGGATGACTTCTATGTGGTTGGTATAGGTGAAACAAATGCAGTTTTGGGGGTATAGTGGTTACATTCACTTGGGGAAATTTACTCAAAACTACCAAACGATGGAGCTGAAATTCAGATCAGCAAGGAAGGAGATAGTGTTATGTGGCATGGCAAATGGTGCTCCTACGATAGTGACCACTAAGAGGATGGAAAGGGCCTTTCATAGAGGGCAGGTTTCTTGGGCAGCAGAGTGTTTTATTACATCTGCAGATCAGATTTTGGAGCAGCAACAATACCATAAAGATATTCAAGCAATACGTGACAAGCATGCTAAGGTATTTGATGATCTTCCCCATGGATTGCCTCCAGATAGAGGTTTTGAGCACACTATTGAATTAGAACCGGGTACTAAGATTGTTATTACCACTCCTTACCGACATCCTAGAGCATACAAAGAGGAGATTGAAAAAACTATTAAGGAATTGTTGGAAATGGGGCACATAAGGCCAAGCTCAAGCCCCTTTACATCTTCAATGGTTCTTGTGAAAAAGAAAGATAGGACCATGAGGATGTGTATTGATTACCGCTTGTTGAATAAGAGAACCATCAAAAATAGGTACCCCATACCTATAATTGATGAGTTAATTGATGAGCTACATAGGACAATCTACTTTTCCAAGATAGACTTGAGATCCGGGTACCATCAAATCCAGGTAAGGAAGGAGGATGTCTACAAGACTGCATTTAGATGTCATTTTGGTCACTTTGAATTTCTTGTGATGCCTTTTGGATTGACAAATGCTCCAGCTACATTTCAATATTGCATGAATCATGTTTTTAGGGAGCACTTGAGGAAGTTCGTATTGGTCTTCTTTGATGACATTTTGGTATATAGCAAATCATGGGGTGATCACCATCAACACTTGGATATTGTGTTGGGTATTTTGGGACAGTAATCACTCTTTGCAAAAGAATCAAAATGTGAACTTGGAGTGATTGAAATTCTCTACTTGGGACACATCATCATTGCTCAAGGTGTCCATGTGGACCAACAGAAGATTGTGGCTATTGTGGATTGGCCTCCACCCACCACTATGACGCATTTGAGAGGATTTATGGGATTATGTAGCTATTATAGGAGGTTTGTTAAGGGGTTTCTCTCAACTTGTAGCCCCTTTAACGAATTTGACAAAGAAGGGAGCTTTCAACTGGTCTAGGACAGCCCAAGAGGCCTATGATAACTTAAAAAAAGTGATGCGTACATGCCCTGGACTCGCTGTTCCAGATTTCAGTATTCCTTTCGTGGAGTGCGATGCATCCGGTGAAGGAATTGGGGTTGTTTTAATGCAGAACAACCATCCTATTGTTTTTGAGAGCAGGAAACTAAGAGAGGGTGAGAAGAAATACTCCATCTATGATAAGGAAATGCTAGCCATCATGTACGCTTTGGTAAAGTTCCGGCAATATCTTGTTTGTGGCAAATTCGTGGTGAAGACGGATCACAATAGTCTATGGTATTTTCTCAGCCAATTTGATTTGAACGACAAATAATAAAAATGGGTAAGCAAAATTTGGCCCTTTGACTTTGAAATTGAATTTGTTAAAGGCAAAAATAATATAGTAGCGGATGTTTTATCTAGGAAGCCATATTGTTGCTCTATGTCAGAAATTGCAGCGGATTGGAGGGCTGTTATAACAACTAAATATGCAAAAAATCAGTTTGCTAGCAATGTACTTGAAGGTGAAATTGAAGATGAAAAGTACAAGGTAGTGGATGGCTTGATTTTATATAACAGGGTCTTTTTAGTGTCGGAATCCAAGGTAAAGCATAAGATATTGCAAGCAATACATGATTCACCTTTGGCTAGTCATCCAAGTTATTTTAAAATGTACAAACAAATTAGAGAAAAATTTGTTTGGAAAGGTCTCAAAGGGGAGGTGCTCAAACACATGAGTGTCTCACATGTCAACGGTGTAAGGTGGAGCATGAATTTCCAGCAGGTCTTTTGCAGCCCCTACCTATTCCAACTCAGAAATGTTTCCATGGACTTCATTGTAGGACTTCCACCGATGCAAGGTAAAAGCGTTCTTTATGTTGCAACGGATAGATTAACCAAGTATGCACATTTCTTTCCACTACCAACTAAATTTGATGGTCCCTTGGTGATTGAAATTTTTTTTTAGAGAAGTCTTCAAACTTCATGGGCTACCTAAGAATATTGTGACAGGGATAACAGATTTCAGAGTTCTTTTTGGCAAGAACTCTTCCACCTTGCAGGCACAGAATTAACCCCTAGCACTAGCTACCATCCACAAACGGATAGGCAAACCGAGATTGTTAATAAGTGGATAGAGGGGTACCTAAGGAGCTATGTTACAGAGCAGCAAACTACATGGATAAAATGGTTGTATTTGGGGGAGTTTTGTTACAATACGACCTACCACATGTCTATTGGTATGTCTCCATTCAAAGCTTTATATGGTTACGATGCATATTCCTTTGTGGATGTTGTTCTACCTGATAGTAGAGTGTCAGGTGCTAAGGACTTGGTGCAGCAAAGCCAAAATATATTAAAAGCACTCAAAGATAACCTCTCACATGCGCAAAATCAACAGAAATTATATGCAGACCAACGAAGGGTAGAGAGGACATTTGAGGTGGGGGACATGGTTTTCTTGAGGCTACAACCATATAGGCAATCTTCCCTCAAAGGGATAGGATCGGAAAAATTGAAGCCAAGGTTTAATGGCCCTTATAAGGTTGTAAGAAAGGTTGGGAATGTTGCCTAAGAGCTTGAATAGCCGGCTCAAAGCAAAATTCAGAATGTGTTTCATGTCTCTTGTTTAAAAAAGGCTTTGGGGCAGCATATCGCTCCCTCCATGGAGTTGCCTCCTCTTGATGATGAAGGTAAGCTAGTGTTGGAACCAGAGGCCATTATAGAAGAGTAGGAAAGGAAGCTACGGAATAGAACTATTAAAGAGTACTTAGTGCAATGGAAGGGGCTTCCCTTTGAGGATGCAACATGGGAAGGTGCAGAAATTTTAAAGCACCTAAATCTGAAATTGCTTGTGGGCAAGCAATTCGAGAAAGGGAGGACTGAAATGTCCCTCCTAAAATAACCATGGCAAAGACCCTTGGCCTATTTTGTCCACCCGACGGCCAAAGGGGAACATAAGGGTGACTTAAGTTATCTATTATTATTATAAAGTGTCATTAATAAAATAAAATTATGTAAGCACTTATAATAATATTAGTAACTTAATATTATGTCAAGACCAAGTCATAAAGGGGGGTGCTAGCACATATTTTAATGTCCCTAGGGGAGAAATGCGTCTTGGGTTACCATGTAAAGGGGGACTTTGATTTATCAAAAGGACTTTTATATTTTTTATATGCCCCCATGAGAAAATGCGACTTGGTCTAGGAAGACCTTAGGGGAGCAAATGATGTTAAAAAATGTTGCAAGGTGATTGGATGGTTTGGGAGGTATTCTTTGGGTCACATCTTTCCCTTAAGGTGCAAATCGACCTGTCTTGGGCTTCATTCTACCATTTCACATTTTCTATCTTGTGCATGAGAGCTTGGAGCTATTACTGCAATTTTCTAGGGACGAAAACCCTTAGAAAATCAGGTTTAGGAAGAACGAAAACTCTTCCTAAAATCACTATTTTGTTGGAGAAGATTCAGAAATAAAAATATTGTTTTGGGAGCCATTGTTCTTCAGCTGGAGTGACCCATTTTGGGACTATTTGCAGGGTTTTGAGGAGCTAAAAAATATATTTCAAATCAAATTTGTAAGGAACATTTCTAGAAATTTATTTAGTGTTTTTAGAGTATTTTTGTGGGGTTTCAAACCCTTATTCTACTGCTGCAATATCCAGGTCAGATCTGAAATATTTTGTGAATGTAACCAATTTCTGGGACTCCCATTTTGGTACGTATTCATGCCATTGTTCTTTATCAATATATTTCTATTGCAAAAATACAAAAAGAAAAATTGTTTTGCTTGGTTCGTGGTGTTTACATCTACTTGTGCAAGTCGCATTTCTTGGTTATATTATTATTGCAACATATATATTTCAGTTTTGGGTCTCACTTTCAACTGGGTGTTAAATCTTTTCATTGTTCTTTCCATTGGGTCCATTTGGGGACATTACATTCTCCCTCTTATTTTCTCTTTTCTTCTTCTCCTCCTTCCTCTCCTCCTTTTTTATTCCACCTAGCCAAGAAAAATTGTTCCATTTCCTCCCAAGACCAATTTGAACACTCTTGATTCAATTGAGATACTAACCTCTTTGTTGGACCATCATGACAAAATAAAAACCAAAATTATGTCCATGTAGATGAAAAATAAATCTTCTTAGATTTGACCCACCATTCTCTAACATCCACCTCACCAGTTCCATAGAAAATCATCCCCATGATGCACAAAAATTAAGGTTTCAAGAATAAACTACGTTAATCAATATTTAGGTGTCCAATTTATGAATTATTTCGGCCTTAATTTAGAAAATACAGAGAATAAACCCCTTTTCATTTTATTAGAGCTTTTCGAAAATGTAAATAAATTTGAAAATTTCCAAAATTTGTGGCTTATGGAGCGAACTTAGGAAAAATCCTAAAATGGTGATAAATTTTGAAAAATGGATCAAAAAATCTTGAAATTTTTCGAGAATCTTACTTGATATGTGTCTCCACTTTTGTAAAACATTGGCTAAGAAATTCACGTTCACAAGATATGGCTGAACCAAAAAATTAGGGTTTTTGACATATTTTAGGCCGAGATCATAACTCTGATACCACTTGTAATGAAATTATATAGATAGATCTTAATTTCAACAACAATATAAAACACCCAAATGTAGAGAAATGATCACAAGATGCAAGAAGAATAAATTAGCTACTTTGAGGGGGCAACCTTCAAACCATACAATAAGACTCAAGTGCTCAATATGATGCTAATATCCTACTCTCTAACTCCTATATATACCCTAGTATACCATCCAAAGCCCTAAGGTCGATCCTCTCAACATATGAAAGCATAAATAAATATTATATGACATGCTAAGATATTATGTTGGCCATAGGTCGGCTATTCATATCCCGATATATGGCGTACGGTTAAGGGCATAACAGGTCCCTTGAACTTACCCTCATGCCCTTGTTTCCATAGTGAGACTGAACTCCTTAGTCAACTCTTAACCATGTTACCACTTGTCGCTACTTTGCAATTTAGCTGCTTATATCGAGCAAATGGGGAATCTTACTTTTTCCATGACCATCTCATGGAAGTGTTGGCTAGATTTTCTGCACAGCTGAAAACCTTGGCAGTCATGAGATAAATATCCCTCATTTACCGATGAGGCTCCCGTGTAAGATTTTGTCAATTTATATTTCCTAGTATCTATCTGTTGGTATTACTTTAACTGCGTAGCTCATGAACCATAGCTAGACAGTTTTGCAGCAAGTAAATAGCTGTAAAAGAAAGAAAAAAATCTGCAGAAGACGAAAATAATAGGAAACGGGGAAAGGAGAGAGGATGTGCAACCTAAGCAATAGTTTACAAAGTTGATTGCATGCACATAGAGTAAAACAAATAGATCATTAAACATAGAATTCAAAGCAAATGAAACTTTCAGATCTAGATCTATAATAACACAAAGTTTATGAATAGATCTAGAAAGAAAAAGAAGCAAAATGCACCGTTGACACAAAGTTCTCCGGAAATCTATTCTCTATTCCTTTGCTTGCAGAAATATCAGGGGTTTCAGTTCAAAGTCTGGAACACAAGAATGTTGATTACAAATTATGATCCTTTAACCCATAGGTTCTTCCTCTACTTATAGTGTGTAGAGGGGAAATTACAAATGGGAAACTGCAACTGAACTAGAACATGAAGAAGTAGTAAAGGGAACATTTGGCAGTTATCTTCCTAGAATTCCTCTCTTAGTGACATGCATCAGGAGTTTGAGCAAAAATTGTGCACATCTGCCACCTATCTTAAAGAATCTTTCCAAATAACTTAAAGTAATGGTTTTTACCAATAACTTTAATTTTACATTTTCATCGAGAACAGAAATAAGAGAAGGAAGAAGAGAAAAAAGAAGATCTGCCAGCTGTAACACTTATACTTTCTTTTTGTTCTGATATTGAATATACTTGTCAAACATGTAACTCAACATCTTCCCATCTGTTTTAACAATAGCATCTCTCTCGGTTCTGAACTGTAACAACCCTCTAGACAAAGCAGCAGTGTTAGCCTTCACTCTCTCTAAACCAGGCCCATATCCCTCAACATCTGCCTGAAGCTTTATGAGTCTACCAATTGAATCCATTGTGAAAGGTATGGTGGCTTCATCAACTTCTTTCCGCACAACAGCATAAATTCCTCATGGGAAGCAGGTAATTCATCTGGGATGCTCACCGGCACTTCTCCCATCTTACTCTCCAGCAACTACATCCTCTTCAGCATGAGTTTGAGGATCTCTACGCAGAAGGAAACTGAAATCTCTAACTACTTCCCCTTTTCTACCAATCCGCCAGGCACGATCTGCTCTGCAATCAACACATCCTTCGGCAGAGTTATCTTAGCCAAAGTATCCAGATGACTTTCAGCAACTATGTTCTCATCTTCTATTTGTGTCATCAGTTCCTTCAGCTGAGATGTTGCCCTGTGCATGTTCTCCAATTCAATCAGTATTGGTTTGAATTGTTCTGAAGCTTGGTGAATGATTTGTTCCTTCTAGTGGGCAATAGCTTTGACTTGGTCCCCTGCATCTTCTACCTCCTGCATTAGATGATCACTCACCTACTCATGTGTTAGAATGGGCTGAGAGGAAGGTTTAGCAACCTTAGCAATGATCTCGCATAGCTGGAACACCTGCTTTTGAAGCTTGGATCTCTCAACCTTCTCTTTGTCAAGCTTAAGGAATAAAGCATTCATTAGTGTCTGTGTATCCTGCTTTAATCCTTTTGTGGTAGTTTGACCTATTGGCACTTTGGTTACTACTATATCAGCTACTGTGAGCTCTCCCTTGTGCTTTCCTTCTGCTGGAATAGATAACTCAGCGAACTTCTATCCCAATTCCTCAATAATCAACCTAGAAGTCGTTTTGGCAACTTTAGGTCTTCTATCTCTTCCTCCCAAACTCAGGAGCATCTGAAAGTCGTGTTCTTCCAGGTTGATCTCTCTCTGGCTTGTGGGATCGTCTGCAAAGCTAACCATGATGAAAAGTTGCTTCTTGGGGAATGAGAAGTCACCGAGTGCACCACCATCTCATGCTCTGACTCTACTCTATCAGAATTTGCCACCCTGTTATGACTGCCACCCTGTGAATTGTCCAAAGATAATGCTTTTTCAAACTTCGCCATCTGTGCTTTCAACTTCTCCGCATGGATAGGTGAAGACCTGAGTGGTCGAGGAGAAAACTAAAAATGACGTTGGATTCAAAGGAGGAACAATAAGATCTCTCTGAGGTTCTGGGGCTGTTGAAGTGCTATGAGTTGATGTTGGAGAAGTTGGAACTGGCATGATAGCTATAGATTTGGCCTTCTCCTGTATGTGAGACTTCTTGTGAACTTTAAGCTTTTCCCGGCCTTATGCTGCTTTCACCTTCGTGCTTTCTTTTGCTGGAATCTCCCGTGATAAATTTGTCTGTGATCTAATTCATCAATGCTTCATCCAGGCAATACCCCTTTGTCAGCAACCAGTTCGAAGTGTTTACCAGAACTGCGGAAGATCTTTCTTAAATCGTCTGGCAGCCACCAATGTTTTCCTGAAGAGCGGCTCTATCTCCTCCCATCTGATGATACGAGTCAAGTATCACATGCCCATCATCTGCAAGATCTGCAGGTATCCATGCCAAACCATAATCAGACACCTGTTGCGCCGATAACCTACTGAAGTCTTTCTTTCTGACTTCATACTCGTTCCTGCACTTCATCCAAAAGTCCTCCAACAAAGGCACATGTGAGTATTCCTGGGAGATTGTCTTCCTCGCTACTCCATATGGGTCAAAGTTTAGCCATGCTGGGAAGAAATCAGGCTCATACTCAGAAAACATTTCAGCTTCGACTCCTCTAGCTTTGTGGATGCTCTAGCAGCTGTAGTAACCCACTGTGACTAGAAAGAAACCTGTAGACTTGTGCCGCTTTGATTGTAAGTCATGCATCTCCACGAGTTGTCTGCACAACTCCATGATGACCCACTTGTCGTTTGGATACTTCGGCAACTTTACTGGTTCTCCCGAAAAGCCAGTTACCCTGAGATAGGTGAAGTCTGCAAACTGGATGAAAATGCAACCATGTTGAGATACAGCTTCCCAAGCTTTTTTGCTCACCCTGTTGGTCTTTAGATCACCATTTAGTTTGCAAATGAATTCATAAAAGAACCCATCGTTGACTGCTTTGTAATCTTTGTGGCACTCAGGAACTGTCAACTGTGGATAGCAATCAAAGATAGGATCTTTCGCCAGTACACCTCGCCTATCCCAGCTTGGAAAATATGCCCTGCGAGGCTGCTGCATATACCAGGTATGAAGTCATTTTGAAGCTGTAAGTCCGTCTCACATTCCGAAGTTGCTCACTGATGTTGTCACTGATGATCTCTACTCAATTGATTATCGAATCAGCTCTGTTGATCTCGATAGTCCTCACGAAAACATACATCCATGAGCGTAAGTTGTGAGTATTGGCTTCTCCACTTATCCTGCAAAGCAATTTAGTGATATCATCCACCTCCTGCACCAAGTTGGATCGTGGAAGAGTTCTCGGGAACTTTGATGGAGACCTGGGCTTCTTCATATATCAGCTGTTCATTATGCTCACGCAATCTGCTTTGTGTTTCTCCCATCTGTTACCTGCATCCAGCATGCTATATTGCAATCACCGTCGTTCGTGTCAGAATCTTCAGACAATAATTGATAAACTGTGCATCCAGCCTAATAATTGTCTTTCCCACAGCATCCCGGATTGTTCTGGAAAGAGGATGATATGATCTCGCACACTCCATGAAAAATTCGGGCAACTGAGATGTGACTGGGAATGCTGATGCTGGAATAATTCCACTGTTTTTCATTGCCCGCATGAGAAATGTCTTTCCAGCCCTGAATCTGTTAATTATTTCGGAGATGGGTTCTGGGCCCATGTCTGTGTCATTGATACCAGCAAATCTGGAAGCTATGCATGATTCTGTTGATCCCTCTCTATCATCACGCTTCATCATGGCTGGAGCAATCTTTGTCTGTGTTCTTTTTCTTTTAATCCTGTCAGAATTCTTTATAACTGGATCAATTCGTGCAGATCTATCAATTTCTTCAAATTCAAAAGATATATTCAATGTACATGACATTGATTTGAACTTCCTTTCACCTGTATGAACACCTGTAATGAATACCTGCAATTATTTAAGACAAAGATGAAGTCCAGAGCATGAATACTTGATTTCTGTCATCAAAAATTTGCATATGAAGCCCGCTACCCTAAAATTTGAGGCTTTGCTTGCATGCAAAGCAAACATAAATATTTTTAAATTCACCTGGGCACTTATAACAACATGCAGATAATTATCATAGCATAAATCAAGCTATTCCAACCCTACACACCAAACCTTGAAGCTTCCCGGCAATGAAAAACACCTCCAGATGCAAAAATCCTCCTTTCTTTGGCGCCAAAACTGTCTGGGCTGCAATCCTTAGCAAAAATAATTAATTGCCTCTTCATTATAGCAGCCCATGCTTATATAACCCTCAACATTCTATTTCTAATAATTGCCCATCCTATTTCTGGCAATTAATTAATAAACATGTTTATTCACCCAAATTGGGCGCCTATTTTTGCATGTTGTTGGCTGCTATTAAATAAATTTAATTTATTTATTTTTAGCATGCTTCCTTCAGTTCTCTTTGGTTTATCTTCATGCATTGACTTTTCCTCCATCCAGGGCGCCAAAATTAGGCAAAACAGCTATTAATAAATATAATTAAAAGCTTTATTTAATGCCCAAATGGGTTGCACTTTTTGGCATGGGTGAATTCTAAAATTAAGAAGTCAACTTCTGGTGGGAATTTTCACCCTGCACCTCAACTCTAAAAATCCCTTCTTCCACTTAAGTTATTTGACTTTTATAATGGGAATTTTTACCCTGCAAGGCAGGTAATAAATTCCCGCCTCTCTGCCACTTCCAATTTTCCCACTGTAATTTAAGTGACTTTCTAAAAAGTGTGACTTGTATTGAAAATAGCTTCTTTTGGAAAAGTGTGACTTGTATGGGTGAATAAAACCTTTGATGGGAAAAGTTAGCCTGCTAGGCAGGCAAAAAATTCCCACTGGTGCTTTAAGTGATTTTTCTTTATTTTATAATGGGAATTTTCACCCTACAAGGCAAGTAAGAAATTCTCGCCTACCTGCCGCCTCTTATTTTCTCATTGCAACTTAAGTGACTTTGACTTCATAGGAAAAAGTATCCTGCAAGGCAGGTAAGAAATGTCCCGCCTACCTGCAGCTACCAAAAATCCCATTGCAGCTTACACTCATTAATTCCAAAAAATGCGACTTTGCCTGGGAGAGGCTTTTTGTGCATGACTTCATCTTTTTTGGTCAGAAGTTTGCATTTTGAGGTTGATTCCTTCTGGTGCCGTGTCGGTAGATGATCTCCAGATGCTTTAGGCAATTAAACAGACTATACTAAGGAATTGACCTTAGGGGAATTTCGCAAAGAAACAAACGGGGAAAACCAGAGAAAAACAAAAGAAATAAATAAAAGTGAAAAACATTGCCAGAAGTTGCAGATAATGCCCTGAATTCATTTCTGGTGAAAACCCTAATGAGATGAGTGAATACTGGCATGCAAAACTTCAACAGGATTCAACCGGAGCACAATTTACTTTAAACAGGGCATTATTTATTCAATAAATAATTAAATAAAAATTTCCCACAAACAAACACTTGGCGGAGGAATAAAATGAGTTTGGGCATCTGGGTATTTGTCGAAATTGGCTCATATGATTCACTGGGAATATCCTAACATAATACAGACATCTTTTGACAATAAAAACACAAAAAGACCCGTTATTTTAAAAGAACGATTTTTTTTTTAAATGGGCGGTCCTAGATTTCAGGGCGAAATCTGGGGACACCAGGAAGGTAAACATTATACCTTGTGCATCTTTCACACATGACCCATGTGAATGTCCCTTCACTGCCCTCACGGGCCAATTTGTCTTCTTCACAAGAAACTAAAAGACTTGTTAATAGTGCCAAGCTCACGTTGTGATAGAACCCCATTGTGACATTACTAAGCCTTGCGGATCGAAGTGTTATCTTGGCAAGTAACAACGGAATACTTTGGGCTTTTATGAAGGTTCTGTGAGATAAGAATGTTTGAATACTCTAGTATTTACTTGTAGTAGGGTGTAGATCCCTTGAGTGCAAATGGGAATAAATCAGACCTAGTCCTCTTAAGAGGTTCATTTCGAATAATACCTTGTAATTAACTCCAACTATTGAATTGTGTGTAACAAGATGTTGTGGAAAGAGTTAATAAAAAACTTGATGCCGTACACTTAACTTGGCATTTAAGCCCCTTGTTACCAATAAAAGTATAATGAATGTTTCATGTGGGAGCAAGTATCTTGCTAAACCAAACCCCAACTAATAATTGAATAACGTTAGTTAATTGTGGTATGGAACCAAGAATTATGAGGTATGCTAATTAGGAGTCAATGTTTTACTGGAACGAGAAATATGCAAATGTGAAACAAGAACATGTAACCTTGGTGTATGTCAATTGTCATATGATCAAATATGAAAATCATGTAGTCTCTTTACCACTATCAAATGGTGCCTAACAAGATGTTTTAGCAACGTAAAGGGAACTTTTCCTTGTCTCTTTTAACAGATGGTTAACATTACTTTGTTTATAACAGCTAAATGGGCTCATTCCCATGTTGGGACGTGTTTCTTGGGAACATGGATTCCCTATTTGGAAACGATTATTATATAAAACGTATGCACCTTAATTTATATCAAAGCGACTAAAGCACCTAACATGATTGTAATATAAACGAAAGTAATGGAGTGCATCCTTGGTGACCAAACATTTTAATAAAATGGGAAACTTGCAATTTTGAGACACAAGCATATGTTTCATGAACGTAAACGTTGTTTAATCAATGATGTTAAATGAAGAAAGTTAATAAAAGGGGAATGTGAACTAACCTATGTACATTGTGGTCATTTATTGCATTGTGTTGCGCTCATTTGAGCGAGTGTGGTATTGTGATTGTTTTCTCTTTCATGAGAATATATGTGCTTATGAATATTGTTTATCATTAACCAATGCTTAATACAAAAGGAGTAAATTGAATAAGATGTAAAACGTGAAATATGTGTGTATGGTGGATAAAGTCCTTATCCTACCTCTCCTTTATGGTTTATGCTTACTGTTTTGTTTGTTCATTTGGAGCCAATGTGAAATTGTTTTAAGGTCGTTTTGCTTGTGTGGATGCATGAAAGTATGGGGGTGAGGTATATCACTGTGTATGGACGGATAAGTGTGATGTTAGTGAAAGGAGGAATAAGAAGTTTGTTCATATGGAGGAACCACGGGGATTCGTGGCTAGCCTTAGTGGAGCAATAAGTGTTGTCTCAAGTGGGGGGATAAGTGTATAATTGTTATTTTATATTGTAGGAACAAAAGGCTAGCCAGGGTTTCCTAGTGGCATGATAAGTGGTAGTTGTAATGATGATCCCTCCCCTTCTCAAGTCTCGTAAGAAGGCTTGATATTAGATAATGTGACTCATGTTATTGATGAAATGTCGTTTTCACTATCGTTATTCTTAATCTTTTGTTGCTTATTAGCTGCTTGTTGGAGCACGTGTTCACTTATTTGATGGTTGTGTTATCTTGCATGCATGTGTATGTTTATCTATGTGTGTATGTTGGGGACTTGTATTGCCATGGTGGAGGGATAAGTGTCATTATGGTGTATGGGTTTGCTTATTTTTGGGAGAAAACAAAGGTTGGAGAGATTAGCCTTAGTGGAGGGATGAGTCCAGAGAGACAAGTGTGTTTTCATGCACGGTTACATGATTGTTTGGAGGAACCAAAGGCTAGTCTTCCTTCCTTAGTGGAGGGATAAGTGGAAGTAATGATACCATTTCCCCCTGACAAGCTAATGAATGGCTTGGCTGTGTTATACATTTTCATTTGTGTTGATGTGTTGGCATCACCTTCTCCTTGTCTTGGAGATGCATCCAAAGTGATGCATGTCGTGTATGGTTCAGGCATCGTGTGACTGTTATGTGGGCCCACATGCTATTGTAAGTGTTGTTGATAAACCAAAAAAAATATGTGCTTTGGCCGTGTTACTAGTGTGGGCATTACACCTTTAGTCCTACATATGATGTATCTTCTCCCAAGAGACCACAACAAATCTTCATGTTTCACATCCTAGCTGCTTAGAACTGGGCCTGGTGTTATTAATAGTTTCCAGAATGCTTCGATATCTAGGATTACTGATTTACTAATTTTTGGCCTCATATATGTGTTATCAATTGATATGTTATTGTAAATTTAAAATTAGACCAATTGCATCGGCTAACCAATTCAAGGGTTACTTTTACTTGTCTTAGTTTATGTACCAGTCCATCAAAATTCATTCATGTTGGAGGATTACATATCAAACAACTTTGGGATTTGTGCCACTTTACACTAAAACTCCATCCTTTTTGTTAAAATGCATACCCATCAAATGTGTTGCGTTCTAACCATGTCCTTAAGTGGTACGAAAAAAAAAAAAAAAAAAACTTAGGGATTTGTGCCACTTTACACTAAAACTCCATCCTTTTTGGGAAAATGCATACCCATCAAATGTGCTGCATTCTAACAATGTCCTTAAGTTGTACAAAAGATGTATCTTCTCCCAAGACACCTCAGTGAATATTCATGTTTCACAAACTAGCTAATTAGAACTGGGCCTGATATTATTAATAGTTTCTTCAATATCTATGATTAATGAATTACTATATTTTGCATTCAACTCGTGACTGAAATCTTTTACATGATGTCATAATACCCTTTTGTATAGTTCATGCATGTATAGTTTCCATACAAGAGCACAACACTGTATATCTGTCTTGTTTATTAGGCATAAAGCTTCAACTACATAATGTGAGTGCCAGATAAAACCATTTATATAATTTTGCATTTGAATGAGCAAATACTTACAGATGAAAAGGACAATTTTATGTTTTATAAGGCATTCTTCTACAAATTATTTACCGTGTTAACTAACCTGGCGGAGGATGCTTTTTACAGCTTTTGGTGTTGCAACTGACTTAAAGAATATCTTCCCCAAATCAGTTTCTCTGCAATAATGACCCCAAGTTATTGTCAATACAAGGTGCAGCATCCAAAATATTCAGCCCAATATATTTCCACCATGTCTACTGTAAACAAAACATACCTCAATATATTCTGAAATATTTTAACAAAAGGCCTTTTGTACCGAGATTGTTTCTTTATATGAAGCATACGCAGAGAAATATTTACAAGAACTAAGCCTCTACATATATTCCTATCCATAAGAGCAGCTTGAAGGCCCACAACTCCTGGAAATGAATAAACAAGTTAATCGCTATACTTTTTCCAAGACGTTTTCCAAGCATATGCTTCGTTTCTATCAACAAAATTATATTATCTCACATTGCTCCACTCTGCCAGCCCCAGGGATAAATATCTGAATAAAACTGAACATGTACACAATAAAACCTATGAATTGCCTAAATAGCAAAAAGAAAACTAATGCATCAAATATCATTAGTAAAATGCTAATGGACAAATGAGGAGCAGGTTCGATAAACTTACCAAGGGAGATGAAAACTACAGAAGATGGTAACTAAGATGTAGAGCTAGGTATCAAAGACAGCTTAATAGATTTGCACGGTAAAACAATACTAATTCACATTACATCTTCATGATGGATTAGGCTGCTTTCACAGTTGATTTTGAAAGATTAAAAATACAATGCTGGATAGAATTGTGAGAGAATATTCGATACAAATGTATACAAGAGAATTGCCCAATATATATCAAATCAGCTAAGGTAAAAAACACAAGCTTCTATATCACTAGTCAAAAACAGCATCTACAAATGTTACCAGTTCATCATATATCTTAAGTCTAAATGCATCATGTTTTAACCAAGGATCTGCATTCAGTGTAAACTGACATAGAACACTGGGAAGTGGCTGCTGAATAGGTAGGTATGTTTGTGGCCATTTCTACAGGTCCAAGAAAGATAAAGTTTATACAAGAAACTACAAATACTTGGAAGGGCAGGAAAATTTATCGATAAAGAAATAAAGTACATGGAAACTAGTTAGTTCTAATTCTGGAAATCAACAAGTTTTGATACATAAGCAGAATTGTTTGGGACAGAAATAGATCATGCAGACCAAACCAAATGCTAAGAAACGTAAGAAAGCAGTTATATTAATTTCCGTGAATGACCAAAAGTTGGTCAATGGGACTTGAGAATGCATCCAAGTACAATAGAAAATGCTTGGGTAAAAGGACCCTAGGATCAAAGATTAACTTAAGCGCTGAAAATAAAGAACGGAGGGGTAAACCCCAACCAGTAAAGCCACAACCCATGTAGTTAACCAATACAAACAGCCATGTGGGGGGAGCAACAACCCCCAATGAGTATGAGGTGATGAAAGTCAGAAAGACTGAATGGTAGTCCTGTCAAACATCTCTGACCATGCCCGGGACAGAGAAACCATCTGTGTCATCGTCTATCACTGTGAAAGAATAAAATGTTCTTCTAGACTTGATAGAATTCTCCAAATGAAACACTGAATAAAAATTAGAATGGCATTCAATTCCTAGACTTGTCTTATAAAAACATTCACTACGGCCATTTTAAGTCTGAAGTTTTAGAATTTCCACTGGGGCTTGATTAGCAATGATGCCATCAAAAGTGCTAGAGGCTGCAACTTCCTCCTCTGACTAGTGCCTGTGTTACGAGAAATAAAGAAATTATATAACGGTCTATGTGAGAGCCAGAGACAAAAGACTACAAGCTACAAGCTAAGAGGTCATAAAAGAGATTCAAACTAACTAAGGTGGATACATCCAAATCGGTTAAACCTTTAAAATGCCAGTACAGATAATGTCAGGCATTCCAAACATGAGAGCAATATCCATTGCCAAAGAAGAAGACATCATTGATGGTGACTGAAACAGGGTATGAAAGCTGGTACTACTTCGTATAAAACAGACCGAAATCTCCATCAACCACTGTGAAAGATCTGATAATTTCCATAAAAGACTGGCCTGAACTAAGTGGACCTGGCTGGGTGACCTTATGCGGCGCAAATAACTTCTCCTAATAACTCTCCTAACATATAATATTTGTCTACCAAAATCAAATAGAATGTCAACAAGTACTAATACACTCTATACCAAGGACCCGATCAATCACAACCAGAATGAGAAGAGGAGGAATGAAGGAGTCACTGCTCATGTAGGGAAGGGCATGGCCCCACTGATCTAATATCATCTGCATAGGTAACTGCAGCATCTGAAGGACGTTTAAACCCACCAACTACTATCGGTTGTCTGCACCTCAAAAGTGTATCACAATACTCGAACAATTTTTTTCCATTTCTAAATAGAACCTGCCTGCCCATAAAACCGCATGAATAAAAATCAAGTGATAAAAATAGACATCAACACATATATTAGAGCTTTATATTTGTAATGTCCCTTTTCAGAGGCTAGTTCATGAAGACATTAACCCATTTTCTCCCCGTGGGTTTAAGGAGAAAGCAAGGGGAAGATATGAACTTTGTCATTGCATCATTATTTTAATAGTTTTTTCCTTTGTATTTATGTATTCCTATTGGGCGATTAGTGCTCCAAGAGGTGGCTATGTAATCAAGAAATAAAATAAGTATTTGTGGCATGTAGGCCCAAAATACTTAATGAACTTTTAAAATATCCTCTCTTAAGGGGTCGGCCTTTTCGGATAGCATTGCAATAAGCACCCTTATGTCTATAAAAGGAGGTCGCTTAGTCATTTGTAGGCATGTTGTTTTGGTGAATCTAACTTGTTGGTGAAGGCTTGCTTGTTGAAGCACTTTCTCCACCTCATTCAAGGATGAAAACCCTTGAATTGAGTACCTTCCAAGGACAAAACCCCTTGAGGAGAGGGTAGTGTGGACGAAAACCCACATTATCTCATTTGTATTGATCTTCATTGTTGATTATAATTAATTACAACCGTAAGCGACTTGGTTGAGGAGGAAATCTTGGTATTTGGGCTCTTTCTTCCAAGTGTGAATTCCATGGACATGTTCTCTCTATTTTTCTAAGGTGCAATCTACATTTTAATCATCATTTGGAAGCATTGTGGATGTTATTCTCAGATCTGAAGTATTTATTTATTCCAGCTATGTAAGCGTTCATTAATAAATTCATAATTAAAATTGTGGGCTTCTAAAAATCAGATTCCTTGCATATTAATGTTGTTGGTTATCAACTATAATTTTCTGAGCAATTAGCAATTATTTTTTATTGTTTGTGCCCTTGAATGGGTGTTTTGCTTCCCCAATCAAGTCGCCATTTCTGGAAAATGATTACAATTGTATCAAGGGTTCTTGTAAGGGTTTTTACATCAGCTACAGGTCTGATTTTCTAAGTTTTAAATCATTTCAGGTCATTTTCAGTTTTATCCCCAAAAGGGATCCTATAGTGGTATTAGAGAACGGATTCTCAATACCCAGGGTTTCAATGGAAGATTCCAACTTTCAAGAGTATATGGCACGACAAGAGAGATTGATGGCACGACTGAACAATATCACACGAAGACGAAGCAACAACGGTGCATGGAAGGGCAAGATATCTATTTTTTATGGTACTAACAAACTTTCAGTGAGATCATGGTTGTCAGAATTAGAAGCATACTTGCAATCAAACCCTATGCGTGGGGAGGATGCCCTCAAATGCATCCCTTGTCATTTGGAAAGGATAGCAAGACATTGGTGGTACCATTTGATAAAAACCTAAGGAGAAGAATCGATTTGCTTCTTCGATGATTTCAATCAAAGTATCATAGAAAGGTTCGATGTGCAAGCTTGCAAGGATGAGCAAGGTAAGAAAATTTCATTGGTGGAAGATGTTCATATGTCTTCTAATGATTGCTCGCATGACAATAAAGTAAAAGGTGATGGATTCAAGGAGTTTGAACCAAAGGAAGAAGAAAAATCAGATCTACAAGTTGGGAGAGAGAGCTTGGTGGTTGGAAACCTTTCTCCAAGGAAGCATGACCACAATCAACTTGCTGGTCTGTTTAGGACAACATCTCCTAAGAGGAAAATTGAAGGTGTTCGTGGCTCAGGAAAGGACCACAAAGAGACCCCATGCATGTGCCAACAAGGCATAAAGAAATCAAGTGGGAAGAAGAAGAAGGAAACCTGTCCTAATAGATGTAAGAACAACAAGCTTGCTGGAATTTTTATAACAGCAGTAAAAAGGTGGTCATTTGAGGAAACTCTCAGCCCTATGGAAGCTCAAGGACATGGAAAAATTGTCAAGCAAGCATCAAGCAAAGAAGAAGGTAAAAGGCTTTTGGTTGTTCATGATATTCCTTTGCTTTTTAATAGTTGCACTTGCATGGGGCAAGGTACAAAAGGATTTTGGAGGCATAAGCAAGAAGATGGAAAGAAGCATGAGGAGTTAGAGAATGAAGAGGATGTTGAAAGGGTTCTATGCATAAATACCATTGCT
This sequence comes from Taxus chinensis, assembly GCA_019776745.2. Lineage (NCBI taxonomy): Eukaryota > Viridiplantae > Streptophyta > Pinopsida > Cupressales > Taxaceae > Taxus > Taxus chinensis. The sequence continues at coordinate 889,058,305 of CM034147.1, read as the reverse complement.
AGCGTGAAGAGGCTAAAAGATATAGTGAAGGTAAGCAGCCCTGGACCTAGAAACAACTCAGATTTATTATCGAGCATGTCGCTACACCAAAATGATGGACCTCATAAACAAAGGGGAAGAAAGGAGGATTATGTACTCTTTCTTAGGTGGTTGCCACATTTTTCACCTTTATCATCCATAAGGCCAATCTGTTTTGCTAAGAAGCTTCAAGAATGGACACCCGGACACTAAATGACCATGAAGGTAAGGTGTTATTGAAATATTTTTTTTGAATGTTGATTTAAACTCAAAATTTCAAAGTGTTATGGGCAGCCCCACGGCATGAAGGTATTTCAGTTTTTGTGTATGCATCATTTCAGATTTTTTACCATGAATGGAGTACTCATGTTTCATGTATGTTGCATCCTCTTTTGTCACCGTTGATTGAACACCTTTATGCACATCATACTTTGTGGGCTACTCATGTATTGCCGTTGGGCAGCCCACGACATGAAGGTATTTCAGTTTTTGTGTATGCATCATTTCACATTTTTTACCATGAATGGAGTACTCATGTTTCATGTATGTTGCATCCTCTTTTGTCACCGTGGATTGGACACCTTTATGCACATCATACTTCGTGGGGTACAAAGGTGAGAAGGGTTGTTTTTTGCAAAGAACATATAGACACTTGGGTTCGATCTCTATAGTGTTTTCACAAGTGGCATATAAGTGTTATGATGAGTCCTTCAAAAGAAAGAATATTCAAATAAGCATGAAAGGGAACTCTATCATGAAGTGTCGGGGCATAAAGATGGTCCTAAATTTTCATAGCTAACCCTTGGATCCATAAACATGGAAGAATTGGGAGGGTTGGGCAGCTCATGGCTCAAAGGGGTTTCAAATTCATTTCTCCCCAACATGTCAGAACAGTTCGCAACTTTAAGAAACTATGATAACTATATTTCATTTCTCTACTCCATGTTCTTGTTGGGTATTTATTCTAATGATCAACCTATGCCAAGAAGAAGGAAAATAAAAAGTGAAGAGTGAAGCCACAGGTGCAAGGCATCTGATGCTTTCCTTAGAATGAAGCCAACCGAAGTTACATTTGTTCATGGGATGCAATGGATTCGGTTTTTGGGGAAATCCGTGATAGCAAAGCAAGGGATACTACATGTTCAAAATCGCCATGTTGGGCACTCTAAGGTATGGAAACCAAATGTTTTTCCACTTTCTACAAAGATAATCAGATCTAATTTTGTGATGTTTATATCTGATCTCATGAAAAATAGGGACAACTCAAAGTTGTCTATGACAAGTATAAGTATTGGCAACTCAGATTTAACATTAGAAGACCCAAAAGTAAAAAGGAAAAGTACTTTCCAATGTGCTAATGGTGATTTGCTGATTGGGAAACTTGTTATCATAGCCATTGAAAGTGAGTTCATTAAAAGGTTCCATGTTTCTAGCTAGAATGAAATGATGACATCGTGTATATGGTTGGGAAAAGAGATTATATGTTATGGCATGCATACCAATGGTATGAGGGAGATCCAATGCTCACCATCTATGGAGCACTCTTGGAAGTCAAGTCATACACTTGAGAGCAAGCTTAAAAGGGCAATGTTCACGATTGGGACAGCTTGGTGTTGGTTGTATAAAGTGGGTAAGCTATATAATTTCTTTGTTGATATTGGCTTTTGAATTTTTCTATACAATATTGCTTGGCACCTAATGAAATTATTCAAGGATCACCAGTGCATAGTAGTGTACATCTTGCCACAAAATTGATCCATGATCATCTGTTGGCTAGATTTTTTGCATAGCGTCAAACCTAGGCAGTCAAGAGATAAATCTCCCTCATTTAACCAGTGAGGCTCCCATGTCAGATTTGTCAATAAAAATGTGTTATTATCTATCAGGGGTTTTACTTTAACTACTTAGTTCATGAACCATAACCAAGAAGTTTTGCAGTAAGTAAGCAGCTGTTTAAGAAAGGAAAGTTATAGAAGAAGGAAATAAAGGAAATATAGAGAAGAAATAGGGAAGATGTGCATCCCCATTAGTAGATAGCAGAGATAATTGCATGCACATAGAAGAAACTTAATAGATATGAACACACAAAATTATAAACAAAGGCAGCTCTAGATCCAGATCTAAAATAACACAAATTTTACTTAAGAGATCTAAGATTTAAAAGAAAGAAACACAGTACACCGTGACACAAAGTTCTCTGGAAACCCGCTCCTTTGTATTCCTTTGCTCCAAGTTGCTCTCAGGGGTTCAACACAAAGTCTAGAACACAAGATTGCTGCTTACAAATTCTAATCGATCATTAACCCAAAGGTTCTTCCTTTACTTATAGAATGTAGAGGGGCAATTACAAGTTGGAAGCTTTTAGTTGAACTAGCACATGTGGAAGTTGGGAAAGAACCAACTGGAAATCTTCCTCTTGGAATTCCTCTTTGTGTGACATGTATGATTTGCAACTGAAAATAGAACCTTCTATTTTGCACATCTGCCACCTATCTCCAAGTAGTTGACTTCTTCAAGTAATGGATTTTAAACCAATCACTTAAGTTGTATAATTTAATTGATCACTCAATTACTTTGTCGAAGGAAAGAAGAAGGAAGAGGAAAGTTGACTTTGTCCTTTTTCAGAAGAAGGAAGAGGAAAGATAACTTTGTCATTTTTCTTGTCTGTATACAGCTCATTCAAACTGGATCTGGAAGTAGCTGGATATGGAAACAAGCTAAAATTGCAAGCAGTTGTAATTAGAAGCAAGCTGGAACTTTGCCTTCGCATTGTCTTCTCTTTTATCCTTGAAGCTTTTGTAGTTCTTTTGTCTGTACATGCATCAGTGCAAGGTTGGCCGTAGATAACTCATCATCCTTATTTTTAATTAAATATGAGCAATTAAAATTTTTGGAAAGCACTCAGGGTGAATGAAAATTCAATGAAGGCTTCAACTGGAAGATGAGAGCACATGCACAAGGATCTTGGAAGGAATTTTCTACATAGTGACTTCTTCACGGGCTGCATTTGAAACAAGAGGATGAAGCCTTTGTGCTGGAAGCTTTTGCAACTATGAGATCTGGATCTGGATCTGCATATGGATTTGCATCCACATCTACATCTGCATCTGGATATGGATCTGCACCTGCATAACAAATTCTGGCAACTGGGCTATGGATGGAAAAGATGCAACTCGAATAATTCCACTGCTTTTAATCTGCACGCATGAGTGAAGTCTTTCCTTCTCTGGATCTATCTATCAATTTAGTAAAAGGTTCCGAGCCTAGATCCGTGTATCCAATATCTACAAATTTAGAAGTGATGCATGAATTCATTGTGCTTTCTTTTTCATCTTTCTTTGCCATAGCTTTGTCTATCTTTGTCTGAATAATTCTTTTTCTTCTTATTTAACTGTAATTCTTCAAAATTGGTGCAGATCTGAACAATTCTTCAGATTTGGAGGATATATGCAATGTATTGGACATTGATAAAAGCTCTTTTTCCTTTGTAAAGCACCTGTAACACATATGCAAACAATTATGTAGAAAAAGATCAACCTCCTTCAAAGCATGCGCCAAATTTGGAAGCTTTTAGCCTTGTTGCCACCTTGCCTGAGCAAAATCCTTCTTCAAATGCCTTGTTTCCACCTTGCCTAAGAAAAATCCTTCTTCAAATGGGGGCGCACTTTTCCTCTTGGCTGCAATTCTTTACCTGTGAATTAAATAATTCACCCATATGGCTGCCCATGCTTATATAACCTTCACAATTCTATAATTAATAATTGCCCTAACAATTAAAGGCAATTAATTAATTAAAAATCATGCTCTTCTCTTTTAAAAATAGCATGTTTAAGGACAGCCATCCAATAAATTAAATTAATCCAATTTAATCCTCCACACTTCACTTCACTTAAGCTTCACAATGTGCTTTGACCATAGCCATTGAAAATAGGAATTAATATAATCATTTAATACTTTAAAAAGTATTAATTCCTTCTCAAAAGGGGCTGCATTAAATAAATTAAATTTATTTAATTTTGGAATTCTATTTTTAAATGATTTATTCCCCTTTGCTTTTGTTGACTTTTCCACAAGCCTGGGTGCCAAAATTGGGTGAATAAATATTAACAAATATTTATTTAATGCATTATTATTCACCCAAGGTGGGTCGCACTTTTTGGAATAATAGAATTCTATTTTTAAGAATTTATGACAATGGGAATTTTTACCCTGCAAGGCAGGCACTAAAATCCCACAATCCATTTAAGTGATTTGACTTTGACAATGGGATTATTTACCCTGCAAGGCAAGCACTAAAATCCCATGATTTCACTTAAGTCACTTTCCTTTTATTTTATCATGGGAATTTTTACCTTGCAAGGCAGGCAATAAATTCCAACTTGCCTGCAGCCTCTAACTTTCCCATTGCAGCTTAAGTGATTTTTCCATCACAGGAAAAAGTACCCTGTAAGGCAGGCAATAAAATCCCACCTGCCTGCTGCTTCTATTTTTCCCACTGCAGCTTAAGTGAATTTTCTATCACGGGAAAAAGTACCCTACAAGGAAGGCAATAAAATCCCACCTGCCTGCTGCTCCTATTTTTCCCACTGCATCTTAAGTGAATTTGATAACACGGGAAAAAGTACCCTGCTAGGAAGGTATAAAATTCCCATCATGCCTGCGGCTTCTATTTTTCCCATTGTAGCTTAAATCCTTTGTTTTCCAAAAATGTGCCCATCCTCGCAGGGGCTTTTCCGTGCATGACTTCACTTTTTCCCAGTGATCTAGACCTCTGATGGTAACTTCCTCCAAAAATAATGTGCGTATATGTTTTCCAGCTGCTCCAAGCCTAAAATCGGGCTTACTCGAAAAAGGAATTGTTCTAGAGAAATTTCACAGAAAACGAAACGGGACAACACAAAAACATGAAAAATTACCAAAAGTCACAAATAAAGCCCAAAATTTATTCCAAGTTAAAACCCTTTTGGTACATAAGAGTAATGACATATTCGATCATAACAACTTTAAAATGGAGCACAAATAGCCCCATATGGGGCTCAAAATAATTAAATACAAATTTCCCGCAGACAAATCCTGACGACAGAATATTACAATTTTGGGCATCTAGGTATTTGGCGAAAAAGGCTAATATGACTCTTTGGGAATATCTTGACACAATACAAGAACTTTTAGGCAATAAAAACACAAAACGACCCATTATTTTAAAAGTACAAATTTTTTTCGGATAGGGTAGTCATAGATTTCAGGATGAAATCTAAGGACACCAATTGGCTCTATCTGTGGACATCTTTTTCTCTGTCAGAATGACAAGGGAAAAGATGAGATCCCAGTATCTCTAGTTTCGTATCTTGTCTTTTGGGCACGGGGTCAGGAAAACAAACACAACACAAAAAAAACAAAACAAGAAAAAACAAAAACAAACAAAGTTTTATTTATATACATACAAGTTTTACCCTACTTCTTCAGTTCCTGAACAACTTCAGATGCTGCCCATTGAAAGGAAATGGTAACTCAATTCCATCCTGGTAGGCAAGGAAGAAAGTATCCATCCCTACAGCTCTTTTGATCATGAAGGGCCCTTTACAGAGTGGATCGAATTTGTCATGTATGCCCTTCATTTCATGTCTCTTGTCCCACCAGAGTACCCAGTCTCCGATCTCGAACTTCCTTTCTTTGGCCTTCTTGTCAAATACTCTAGGCAAGTCCTTATCAACTTCATCTGGTGGTGGCGCATCCTTTCTTCTTTCTGTGGTGGGTAAGTCTGCATCAATTTCTCTCGTTCCCAAATTTATTTGCTACATTTTTGAGGAAGAACTATCACCATATCCTTTGTTCTTCTTCAGGTACTGATCATGCTTGTTGAAAGTCTCCACTAAGGAAACTAAACCCTTGGGGATTTTGTTACCATTTGGTTGTATCATTCCACTGCTATCACCATAACCTGGATCAATTTTGCCCATGACTGTTTGTCGTGGTGGTGATTTACTCCTTTCAACATGCAGACATGTAGATGTTTGTTTAGGGACTCTGGGGTGGTAGACCATCTCCACTTTATAGTTTCCTTGTATGAATATGGATGGTGGTCTATCTGGATTCAATAGTACAGATGTGACTACCAAAGAATCTACCTTGGAGTTTTGATTTACTGGAATGAAGTCAATAGAGAAGGCTGTAAAATCAAATGTGGCAGAAAGAACTTTATCTCTGTAATGCTCTAGCTTATCTCTTTTGACTTGACTTTGCCCTCGAACCTGCTTTACTAGAAGTTCAGCATCTCCTTGGGCTTTGAGGAGTTTTACTCCTTTCTTTTTAGCTTGCTCCATTCCTAGTAGCAATGCTTCATACTCTGCCATATGATTGGTGTTCTCGAACATCAGCTAGTGGGAGTATGGAAATACCTCATGATCTGGAGATATCAGTAGAGCGCCAGCACCTGATCCAAAAGAACAACAAGTGCCTTTAAATTCTAGTGTCCAAGCTTTTTCTTCTTCTTTTGTTGACTCTGGCTCTAGTTGAAATTCTTGTTCTAGTACAATCTTTATTCGTTTCCAAGAAATAGAGCCCATGGTCAAATTCCTGAAAAAGAATATGAGATCTAGGATCCTCAAATTTTGTAACCGTGTACCTGTACCTATCTTTTTCGGCTCTAGCTTATGGTTAAGCCCTTTGATAGGAATATGTGCGCACAGTGATCAATCCATCTGTACTTCTCCTCCCAACTCTTTGCAAAAGTTTCTACTCAGCGACATCCCATAGGAGATAGGAATATATACAACTAGAGATTGTGATCTTTAATCTCTTATCAGGAAAAGCTGCCAGAACAGCTTGAGCATCTTTGATTTTTCTGATTAAAGGGACTTGTCTCTCCAAGGAGTATCACCTTTTTATGGTCTTCGTCACGGTAAGCCCAAGAACATCTGTAACTTTAGCTGAAATAATATTATCAGAAGCACCCGAATCTAAAACGTAATTGCTTAACTTGAAACCATTAAGCAATAGAGAAACATAGAATGGTTCCACTCTTTCAGAAGATGGTGAGGATTTAACAACTGCTATGTTGTTCTAGGGAGGAGTATCCTTGGGCTTAGGCAAAAGGCCTTTTGATGTACTGGATTGTCCTGGTGATTGCACATATTTGACTAGCATATTTAACTACTCAGGAAAAGCTCTCAGGTATTCGGCTTCTGACATTTGAACTTTAGTTTTCTTGGCATGATCAACAATGTCGAGGGAAAGAATAGATTCAGATACCTGAGCCACTTTCTGTGGTTGAGATGAAGAACTTACATTCTTATCTCTAGGAGCTAAAGAAGAAGGTAAAGGGCCTGCCCCTTCTTTGTTCGTCAGCTAATGCCTCAGCTTGGAAAATTTTTGATTTTATAAGCATTGCATATGCATGACCATGACCATCTTCATGAAGTTTCTCGTCGTCATGTTCAAATTTGTAGTTCAGGTAATTTATGTTGGAGTCGCCAGTAGGTCCTATAAAATCATCATCCTTGAAGCTGATCATCGTCAGCTTCTTGGTCTTCTTCATTCATCTCCACATTGTTTCTGGGAGCATCTTCAATTGCTAATCTTTGGGAACCAACAATGCGGTTCCAGTTGTTGTTGAAATTCCAAGCAGGGGGCCAGTATTATTACCTTGAGCCATTTGAGCCATTTTTTTCTTCATCTGCATCATCTCATTTGCTAACTTTTGCAATAGTGAATCGGATGTAGTAGCAGAGGATGAAATTTTAGCTCTAGAAGTGTTGCTCTTTATCTTTCCAACCATGATGAGGTCATCTTTAATTTCAAAAGCCATGTTTTGAGCTGTTAACAAGTCAGCAGGACGTTCTCTTCGCAGTTGATAGCTTACTTCAGGAAGTAAAGCATTGATGAAGAATACTTTTTGATTCTCGTAATTTAGAGAAGCAAAAGCTAGAATTTTGTACAGTAATATTTGGAATTTTGCAATAAAATCCCGCATGTGCTCATGTGGTTCCTTCTTCAACTTAGTGAGCTAAGTAATCAATGTACTGGAATCTTCAGCTAGGTTTGAATCTTTTCAGGAACGCATCCCGCATGGTAGCCCAATTGGTTAAGGTGCTAGGAGCTAGTTAGTAGAACCATTCTCTAACCAAGTCGTGTAGAGTCTCTATGAAGAGTCAGACAGATACATCTTAATGTTCAACTGTAAGCACTCCACATGATATGAAAAATGTAGCCAAGAGGTCATCTGGATTCTGCTTGCCATCTCCAAAGAATTCTTGGAAAAATCTTTCTCATCCCTTTAGGTAGATCATGCATAGGAGGAGTCAGATTAATAGGTCCAAAATCTGCACCCCATGGAATAGGTGCTACAGGGGCAAGTGGTTTTCGATTCAGCATGAAGAATGGGGCACGTCCTCTCCAAGAGTAGACTTGATGAATAATTTCAACTACTGAATTATGCTGAAAGATGATCCGGATCAGGATGTGTTTGCACTCTTCTTCCTGGTGAAAGAATAGATCTGCGGCTTTTAGCTTGAGAAGGATGATTGAAATTGAATTGCTCCTGTAGTCTAAAGAAATGATCAGTTCTTCCTTGTGCCTTCACAGATCGGGTGAACGGGCGTTCAGCCAGGTTGAGAGTCAAATGGGGAAAACACTCTGATCTTCAGATGGATAAACTTTGATCTGCAAATATAGTTGTTCCCCAACGGAGTCGCAAAAAACTGTTGGCTATATTTTTTGCATAACATCAAACCTAGACAGTCATGAGATAAATCTTCCTCATTTAACCAGTGAGGCTCCTGTGCCAGATTTGTCAATAAAAATGAATTATTATCTATCAGGGATTTTACTTTAACCACTTAGTTCATGAACCATAACTAAGAAGTTTTGCAGCAAGTAAGCAGCTGTTTAAGAAAGGAAAGTTATAGAAGAAAGAAGTAAAGGAAATACAGAGAAGAAATGGGAAAGATGTGCATCCCAATTAGTAGATAGCTGAGCTAATTGCATGCACATAGAAGAAACTTAATAGATATGAACACACAGAATTATAAAACAAAGGCAGCTCTAGATCCAGATCTAAAATAACACAAAGTCTATTAAGAGATCTAAGATTAAAAGCAAGAAACACAATACACCGTGACACAAAGTTCTCCAAAAACCTGCTCCTTTGTATTCCTTTGCTCCAAGTTGCTCTCAAGGGTTCAACACAAAGTCTAGAACACAAGATTGCTTCTCACAAATTCTGATCGATTAACCCGAAGGTTCTTCCTCTACTTATAGAATGTAGAGGGGCAATTACAAGTTGGAAGCTTTTAGTTGAACTGGCACATGTGGAAGTCGGAGAAGAAACAACTGGCAATCTTCCTCCTGGAATTCCTCTTTGCGTGACATGTATGATTTGCAACTGAAAATAGAACTTTCTATTTTGCACGCCTGCCACCTATCTCCAAGTAGTTGACTTCTTCAAGTAATGGCTTTTAAACCAATCACTTTAAGTTGTATAATTTAATTGATCACTCAATTACTTTGTCGAAGGAAAGAAGAAGGAAGAGGAAAGCTAACTTTGTCTTTTTTCATGTCTGCATGCAAGCTAATTTGTGCAAACTGGATCTAGAAACAGAGCTGGAATTAGTTGGATCTTGAAGCGGCTGGATCTGGAAACAAGCTGGAATTGCAAGCAGTTGGAATTGGAAGCAAGCTGGAATTTTTCCTTTCGCATTGTCTTCTCTTTTATCCTTGAAGCTTTTGCAGTTCTTCTGTTGTACATGCATCAGTGCAAGGTTGGTCGTAGATAACTCATCATCCTTATTTTTAATTGCATATGGGCAATTAAAAATTCTGGAAAGCACTCAGGATGAATGAAAATTCAATTAAGGCTTCAACTGGAAGATGAGAGCACATGCACAAGATCTTGGAAGGAATTTTCCACGCACTGTCTTCTTCATGGGCTGCATTCGAAACAAGAGGATGAAGCCTTTGTGCCAGAAGCTTTTACAACTATGAGACCTGGATCTGGATCTGCATATGGATTTGCATCAACATTTGCATCTGGATATGGATCTGCACCTGCATAACAAATTATGGCAACTGGGCTGTGGATGGAAAAGCTGCAGCTCGAATAATTCCACTGCTTTTAATCTGCACGCATGAGTGAAGTTTCCCCTGCACGCATGAGTGAAGTCTTTCCTACTCTGGATCTGTCTATCAATTTAGCAAGAGGTTCCGAGCCTAGATCCGTGTTTCCAATATCTGTAAATTTAGAAGTGATGCATGACTCCGTTGTGCTTTCTTTTTTGTTTTTCTTTGCCGTAGCTTTGTATATCTTTGTCTGAATATGTCTTTTTCTTCTTATTTGACTGGAATTCTTCAAAACTGGTGCAGGTCTGGACAATTCTTCAGATTTGGAGGATATATGCAATGTATTGGACATTGATAAAAGCTCTTTTTCCTTTGTAAAACACCTGTAATGAATTCCTGCAATTTATTCAGACAAAAATGGCAAACGGAGCATGAATAGTGCAGATTTTAATTGTATCAACCTACACTTTTCAAGCCTGCATACACCCAAAAAATGGTATTTAATTTGCACATAAAGAGAGCATGAATCCTTTCAGCAACACCTGAGCTCCTGTAACACTTGTGCAAACAATTATGCAGACAAAGATCAACTTCCTTCAAAGCATGCGCCAAATTTGGAAGCTTTTAGCCTTGTTTCCACCTTGCCTGAGCAAAATCCTTCTTCAAATGGGGGCGCACTTTTCCTCTTGGCTGCAATTCTTTACCTGTGAAAAAAATCATTCACCCATATGGCTGCCCATGCTTATATAACCCTCACAATTCTATAATTAATAATTGCCCTAACAATTAAAGGCAATTAATTAATTAAAAATCAAGCTCTTCTCTTTTAAATATAGCATGTTTAAGGACAGCCATCCAATCAATTAAATTAATTCAATTTAATCATCCACACTTCACTTCACTTAAGCTTCACAGTGTGTGCTTTGACCATAGCCACTGAAAATAGGAAATAATATAATCATTTAATACTTTAAAAAGTATTAATTCCTTCTCAAAAGGGGCTGCATTAAATAAATTAAATTTATTTAATTTTGGAGTTCTATTTTTAAATGATTTATTCCCCTTTGCTTTTGTTGACTTTTCCACAAGCCTGGGTGCCAAAATTGGGTGAATAAATATTAACAAATATTTATTTAATGCATTATTATTCACCCAAGGTGGGTCGCACTTTTTGGAATAATAGAATTCTATTTTTAAGAATTTATGACAATGGGAATTTTTACCCTGCAAGGCAGGCACTAGAAATCCCATGATCCACTTAAGTGATTTGACTTTGACAATGAGATTATTTACCCTACAAGGCAAGCACTAAAATCCCATGATTTTACTTAAGTCACTTTTCTTTTATTTTATCATGGGAATTTTTACCCTGCAAGGCAAGCAATAATTTCCCGCCTACCTGCAACCTCTAACTTTCCCATTGCAGCTTAAGTGACTTTTATATCACCGGAAAAAGTACCCTGCTAAGGCAGGTATAAAATTCCCACCTGCCTACATTGCTTCTATTTTTCCCACTGTAGCTTAAGTGAATTTTCTATCACGGGAAAAAGTACCCTGCAAGGCAGGCAATAGAATCCCACCTGCCTGCTGCTTCTATTTTTCCCACTGCAGCTTAAGTGAATTTTATAACACGGGAAAAAGTACCCTGCTAAGCAAGTATAAAATTCACATCATGCTTGCAGCTTCTATTTTTCCCATTGCAGCTTAAATCCTTTGTTTTCCAAAAATGCACCCATCCCCGCAGGGGCTTTTCTGTGCACGACTTTGCTTTTTCCCAATGATCCAGACCTCCGATGGTGACTTCCTCTGGGCATAATGTGCGTATATGTTTTCCAACTGCTCCAAGCCAAAAATCGGGCTACCCGATAAAGGAATTGTTCCAGAGAAATTTCACAGAAAACGAAACGGGACACCACAAAAACACAAAAAATTGTCAAAAGTTACAAATAAAGCCCAAAATTTATTCCAAGTTAAAACCCCTTCTGGCACATAGGAATAATGACATATTCGCTCATAATAGAGTTAAAATGGAGCGCAAATAGCCTCATATAGGGCTCAAAATAATTAAATACAAATTTCCCGCAGACAAATCCCGACGACAGAATATAACTTTGGGCATCTGGGTATTTGGCGAAAAAGGCTAATATGGCTCTTTCGGATTATCTTGACGCAATACAAGAACTTTCAAGCAATAAAAATACAAAACGACCCATTATTTTAAAAGTACGAAATTTTTTCGGATAGGGTAGTCACAGATTTCATCACACCAGACCTAAAGCATTAAACGTATGTGACTGGAAGTTCGTGAAAAGACCATTCAAGCATTTGGTTTCAGTGCTCTGAATTCATTGCTTGGATCAACAGTTGCATTTGTACTCCAACATTTTCCATTTCCTTAAATGGTAAATTGGATACCCCCCGTTCTTTCTTTTAGGGGTCACAGAAAATTGATCCGCTATGCCCATATTTATTTATAATTATGGGCAAAAGCTTATGCAGGGTCACTGAAAATGCCAAGCGATCTAGAGCAATCCATGATCTTCCAGTTATCAACAATGAAAGTTATCAATAATGGGAAGTACACAAATTTTCATTTTGCCAATGATATTTGCTATTCTCTACTACCATTCTTTTTGTTCTTGGTCCATATGAATATTTTCCTCCACTACTTTTGTTGATTCTCCATAATCATTTATAGCTGTTTGCATGTGAACTGAATCATGTGGCCCCTTTTGGGGGTCTTACATTTGTGACCCTTGGACCAAAACTCTTTGCAACTAAAGCAAAGTGCTTTCAAGTGTAAGTCAGCAATAGTGGAACTATTGATTTTGTTTCCGACCGGTTGGAATGCCCTACACCACAAGCACCCCAGTTAGGTGTTTTGGTGTGGACTTACATTAAAAGTGAATTGACCCGAGATCAAATCCTACTGGGAAAATGGCATGCGTATGCCATGCAAGCATAGATATCTTCTTGGGAGAGGCTTCAATAAGCCAAAAGTAGTAGGTGCCTTGCCAACCACCCCGGTTTGGTGCCTTGGTGTGGACATACATTCTACAAGTAATTGAGCGAGCTCCTTTACATTATATCAGAGCTAGAATTTTACATATCTATATATGTATATACTTTTATACAATAAATATTAAATAAATAATAAGAATATATATGGGATAGATGATAAATATAAAAATAATAATACATATAATGTTATTCGGGGAAGGGTGGAGATATGAATTTCAACAAAACCCTTGTCTGCGGCATTACTTTAAAAATTCACAACCCAACTTAGAAAACTCCAAAATTCATGAAACTCAAGATATTGGCCTGTTGGCTAGATTTTTTGCACAGCTGAAAACCTAGGCAGTCATGAGATAAATCTCCCTCATTTATCGGTGACGCTGACGTGTAAAATTTTATCAGTTATATTTTCTAATATCTATCTGTTGGTTTTACTTTAGCTGCGTAGCTCATGTACCATAGCCAGACAATTTTGCAGCAAGTAAGCAGCTGTAAGAAATATGTGCAGAAGAGGGGAAATAATTAAATACGTGAAGAAAGGAAAGAAGATGTGCAACCTAACCAATAGTTTGCAGAGTTGGTCACATGCACATAGATAAACACAGAATAGATCTTGACAACGATTCAGAATTTGAAGCAAATGAAACAACTTTTCAATCTAGATCTAAGATAACACAAAGTTTATGCTAAAGATCTTATACAGAAATAATGAAACAAATGCACCGTTGACACAAAGTTCTCTGGAAATCTGTCTCCTATTCAATTCCTTAACTTTCAGAAAAATCACACCAAGGATTTCAACTCAAAGTCTGGAAACACAAGAATGTCTGATCACCAAATTCTAAACAAATTGTGATCCTTAACCCGAAGGCTCTTCCTCTATTTATAGTGTATAGAGGGCAATTACAAATAGGAAGCTTTTCAAATGAATTGCCACATGTGGAAGCTATGAAAAAGGGAAGCAACTGGCAATCTTTCTCCTGTAATTCCTCTTTGCATGACATGTTTGATTTATAACTGAAGACTAGATTTTATGTCTTGCATTTCTACCACCTATTCTCCAAGTAATTGACCTTCTTCCAGTAACTTGAAGTAACGACTTTTAAACCAATTACTTAACTTTTACAATTTAATTGATTATTCAATTACTTTGTCGCAGAAAATAAGAGAAAAAAGAAGAAAGAGGGAAAGAAATTAGAAGAAATCCGCAATACTCCCAATCTTGTTGATTTTTCCATAATTCGTTGCATAGACGGTTGACTCCACATATGCCTTTGATTAACTTCACCAAATTGGATTTGGACAGCAATTGACTGTGATTTGCCTACGGGTGCTAACCTCTGTAATTACTGTCTTCCCCTTTTATCCTTGAAGCTTTTGCTGAGACTTCTTTTCCAGTATATGCACTGAAGCTTTTGCAATGTTGTGAGAGTAAATAATTCAAACAAAAGCTGCAATCATGCTTCCCTTGATTTTTAATTGCGTATGAGCAATGTATTAAATGTCTAGAAAGCACTCCGGGCGAAGGATTTTCACAAGTAAATTCAATGAAGGAATTGTCAACGGAGAAGAATTGGGAGCAAACATGCAACTCAGCCTCCGAAAAGGAATTTTCCATTGTAATGACTTCCACGTGGGCTACATTAGAAACAAGATGCAATGAATTTTTGCCAGAAGTGGTTTGCAATTATGAGGGATTTGGATGCTATTCCTATCCTGGCTGATTCTGAAGATATATTCAATGTATCAAGACATTGCACTTCAGCAAGACGATTCTTCACCAATATGGGCATAAATGACCCACGTAATTCCTGCAAATAATTCAGACAAGTATGCAGTCCATAACATTAATATCTAATTTCTTCACTGGAGATCTAGATTATAAATCATGTTGCCTTCTATTTTACCAGACATGGATTGCTTTGCAAAGCCAAGACAAGATGCTAAAAATCAATTATTTGGATTGCAATTTCTTGCACTCACATCAACATGTGTGGATGCTCTGAATAATAAAAAGTAAGCTTCTTCAACCCTAGGCACCAAAACTGGATGTTTCCCGACAATTAATAAAAAAAGTCATCTTTTAGGCATTTAGCTATACCAGAATGGGTCACACTTTTTGGCTAGAAGTCATGTTAAAAGTAAGAAGTCAAAGCAATGGGAATTTTACTCTACAAGGCAACTAAAAAATTCCCGCTTTTCACTTAAGTGACTTGTCTTTCATAATGGGAATTTTTACCCTACAAGGCTGCTAAGAAATTCTCGCTTTTCACTTAAGTGAATTGACTTTCAATAATGGGAAAAAGTAGACCTGGGCTAGCTCTATTTCCCGACTTTTCACTTAAGTGACTTTGACTTTCATAATGGGAATTGCGTGGACTCTGCTAGGCAGGTCAAGAAATATTTGCAAAAGAAGCCAAGCCACCTCTAGAATTCCGCAATTGGCAACTTAAGTGACTTTGCATTGGCTCCTTAAAATAATTGTGATTTGAAACATGAAAAATAGGATCTTTTCCAAAGAGAAGAATGACGATTTGCATTAAGTGACTTCTGCCTTCCGACAAACCACGACTTGCACTTGAAAATTCGTCACTTAAGGCATGGCGTGGAAATTGGACGCAGAAGGCAACCTTGAAAATTGTGCAAAAACAAGAACGTGAAGACAACATTTCTTTCTTTTTTTGGATTTTTGCACTGAAGAAAACACAAGCACAGAATCCTAAGAATTTGCCTCAGTGATTTTGGGAAGGTTCCGGGAATGAACCTAGCAGCAAAACTTGCATGTGCCATAACTTTCATTCCGTGGCTCTATTTTAGGCTGTCGTTTTCTGCTAAAAGAAGACATATTCTTCTTGAGCTCTACGCATTGATGTATTTTTCTTATTTTCATAAAATTCATTTTTGTACCTTTTTGGACACAAGGCGAAAATCTTAAGCAATCTTCTTGTTTGAATCCTGTTAGCTTCTGATACAAGCTTTGACAGACAGATTGAGTGGCAATTAAAAATACTGGATAGCTTTTCAAAACCCTAGGCCCAGGAGAAACATCTGGCAGGAAGAATGAATAGGCTACAAGTATTGTCGGATGAAAAACGGAGAAAGACAAAGCACCAAAACACAAGAAATAAAATAAAAACAAAACCCGAAAGAAGTTGCAGGCAATTGCTCGAAAAATTTCTCCAATTAGCTTAGTCTGTACAAAAATTCTCCCCCCCCAAGTGAATGTTCTGTGGTAATAATGATGGGGTGAAGTGCTTTATATAACCTAAATCTCTTCAATTTTAGCTCAATCTATTTTTAAAAGAACTTTATTTATTTAATATAAAAATAAATAAAACGCTTTTAGAAAAAGTCTAGTGATGGAATTGAGTGAGCTTTTGCATGTGGGTATTTGACGAACTTGGCTTATAAACTCCCTAGGGATACCTTTGAGCAACGCGAGCAACCGTGAGCAACGCGAGCAACCGTGAGCAAAACAAAACACAAATATGACCCATTACTTAAAAAGAACAGGAAATTTAAAAAGGGGTAGGCGCAGATTTCAAGATGAAATCTTGGGAACACCAAGATCTAAACTTTTTCATTGCATCATTATTTTAATAGTTACTTCTTTTGTATTTATGTAATCCTATTGGGTGATTAGCACTCCAATAGATGGCTATGTAATCAGGAAATAAAATAAGTATTTGTGGCATGTAGACCCAAAATACTTAATGAAATTTTAAAAGATACTCTCTTAAGGGGTCATCGTTTTTTGATTACATTGTAATAAGAACCCTTTGTCTATAAAAGGAGGTCGCTTAATCACTTGTAAGCATGTTGTTTTGGTGAATCTATCTTTGTTGGTGAAGGCTTGCTTGTTGAAGCACTTTCTCCACCTCATTCAAGGACGAAAACCCTTGAATTGAGTACCTCCCAAGGACGAAACCCCTTGAGAAGAGGGTGGTGTGGACGAAAACCCAAACTATCTCATTTGCATTGATCTTCATTGCTGATTATAATTAATTACAACCCTAAGCGACTTGGTTGAGGAGAAAATCTTGGTGTTTGGACTCTTTCTTCCAAGTACGAATTGCATGGACATGTTCTCTCTATTTTTCTAAGGCGCAATCTACATTTTTATCATCATTTGGAAGCATTGTGGATGTTATTTTCAGATCTGAAGTATTTATTTATTCCAGTTGTGTAAGAGTTCATTAATAAATTCATAATTGCAATTGTGGGCTTCTAAAAATTATATTCCTTGCATATTAATGTTGTTAGTTATTAACTATAATTTTCTGAGCAATTAGTAAATATTTTTTAATGTGTTTGTGCCCTAGAACGGGTGTTTTGCTTCTCCAAGCAAGTCGCCATTTCTAGGAAATGATTACACCTGTATCCTTGAGCTTATTTAAAACTCAGAAAATCAGACCTGTAGTTGATGTAGAAACCCTTGCAAGAACCCTTGATATAAATCCAATTTACTATCCAAAAATGGCCACTTGCTTGAGGAAGCAAAACACTCGTTCTAGGCCATACACACTCAAAACAACTTGTTAATTGCTCAAAAAATTATGATTAATAACCAGCAACATTAATATGCAAGAATTCTGATTTTTAGAAGCCCACAATTGCAAATATGAATTTATTGATAAATCCTTACATAGTTGGAATAAATAAATACTTCATATCTGAAAATAGCATATACAATGCTTCCAAATGATGATAAAAATGTAGGTTGCACCTTAGAAAATAGATAAAACATGTCCATCCAAGATAGATTGCATTCACACTTGGAAGAAAGAGCCCAAACACCAAGATTTCATCCTTAACCAAGTCGCTTAGGGCTATAATTAATTATAATCATCAATGAAGATCAACACAAATGAGATAATTGGGTTTTCGCCCAGACTACCCTTTACTCAAAAGTTTCATCCTTGGGAGGTACTCATTTCAAGGGTTTTCATCCTTGAATGAGGTGGAGAAAGTGCTTCAACAAGCAAGTCTTCACCAACAAGATAGATTCACCCAAACAACATGCCCACAAATGACTAAGCGACCTCTTTTTATAGACATAAGGGGTGTTTATTACAATGCAATCCAAAAAAGTTGCCCCCTTAAAAGATGATCTTTTAAAAGGTCATTAAGTATTTTGGGCCTACATGCCACAAATATTTATTTTATTTGAGTGAAGTGTTATGGCCAATTTTGAGAGATCAAAGATGAAAAATGAGAAAGAGAAAATACAGGGAATGAAATCTAGCAAAAACTATCAACCATATAAGTTTTAATTAATTTGTTGAATTTTAATACAAAAATGGAAAAAATGACCTAGAAAGGAAGTGGATGTTAAAGAGACAGTCCAAACCTATGTCACAAGGTTCCCAATTTTTTGACTTAGAACTCAAAATTTGCCGTATCTTTTAGGTGTTAGAAAAGTTCGGCTAATTTTGCTAAGTTCACCCAAGAAAACAAAGCTAAAAATGCCCCCTATGAAGTGAACATACTTGGGCAATTCTTCTTCATCCACTTATGCCTTCTGGAAATGGTGACCAATGTCCTAACAAAGTTCTAGGAAGTGCAAGGACATGCAACATACGATCCTTTGATACAAGGGGTAGGTAGCATCACATCGTTTCAATCAAGAAAGGAAAGTGGCTGGCATTTGATTGAGCGTCTAAAGATTCTCCCTCCATTCTCAATTGTGATGGCAACATGCATGAAATGGAACTTGCATCAAATGAAACGAATCATGTGTTCGATGTTTGACTCGATGAACTGTATGCATTGGGGGCCACCCTTAGATGAACTAGGCAGGTTTTAATTTTTATGTTGTGTTTGATTTGTATTTGTTTTGTTTTTTAAATTTATTTTAATTTGTTTTGTTTGTTAAAGTTAGTTTATTTAATTTTTTGAGTTTACTTATATACATTTTAAATTTGTAGTTTATATTTTATTTTGAATGTATATTTTAATATTTTTATGTGTTTACTTTTTAATCTTTTTTAATTATAATTTTTAAATTTATAACTTCGTGGCTTATATTTTAATTTTGAATGTATATTTTAATAATAAAAAGATTCTATTGGTCAAATTTAATGGCGATTTTTTTTTCTTGAACTTCATTCGTCAATGAACTTGAACCTTGTGACGTAGGTCAAAACCATTCGATTCACACTATTTATTCCACTTTGTGCTTGAACCTATAAATATGTAATATAAATTCAAATATGAATATAAAATACACAACAAAATGTGATGTACACTAATAGATTATTCCTATTTATCACACGTTTTTTCTCAAAATCAAGGAAAATTTAGCTTGGTGTTTTTTGGGAAAAATGTGCATGGATGTCATCACTTCATGGTATGGTTAACACATGGTTGTGTCAAATTGAACTTGACCTTCCATGGTTTTTGAGCGACAAAAATTCGGAGAACTTGGTATTTTGGTCCAACACAAATTAGCATCTTGGAGAGTGCTTTCATTGGCTTTTTAAGTTCTTCTGGATATGTCAAATTTGACATTGCCAATGGGATTCATGCTTTCCATCGGCAACTTTGAGTCAAATTAAATAATTTTTTTGAGACTTTAAATTGACTTTCATTTGACAATTAATTCAAATTTGATACCCTAATAATCGTGAAGAAACACTAGAATTTTTTTACCTTAGAGAGCCCAACATAGTGACTAATTGAACATGTAGCATTATTGTTATAGTTGTCACGGTTTACAAAGCAACTGGATGATGGGAGTTGGTTGCGATGACTGTTGAATCAATGTAATTGGGTGGGGAGGGTGCAATCTGATGAAGTCATCACATACTTTTTTCCTGATTCTAAACATATGGTTCTTAGACTTCAATTTGGACTTGAATAGGTTGGAAGGAGAAGAGGAGGAAATATACAATATGTTGTGAAGGTAGAGCAAATTGTAGAGATAGTTGTCTAAAGTAAGCCGAACTTGTCATTTAGTCCCCCTGGGGATCAATGAGTTTGAAAACCTTTGTGCAGCCATAAGACCTTGCACTTTGTGGATCCTGAAAGAGCTGAAGCCATTTTGAGGGGAAGCTTTGTGCGGTTAGCCACATCAAGAAATGACAAGGGAGACATGCACATGATTTTTTAGACTAAAACCATATGCTTGTAATTCTCAATAACAACAATGATTTTAAAATCAGCTTCTTTAGTTATGAGAGAACACAAAAGGTTGTGGGACTCATCTTCGATCTTGCATAATTTCATATGAATTTAGTGAAGAAAGAAGTGACAACTCATCAGTTCTTTGTAATAAACCACACTTTTTGGTCGAAGGCCCTTAGCCCATTCATTGTTTGACTGATGGCATAAGGATAATGAATTAACGGTGATAAAGAGGATGCATCATACAAAACATTATTATAAGCACTTTTATTACCATTTATTAATGGCAAAGTTAAGAAAATCTGAAAAGATAATAGTGACAAAATGAAATTAGAAAAAGAAAGCGTCACTTTATTTTATTTCCCTCAAGGAAAAATGTGACCCATGTGTAGGAGAAAAACAGGTCAAAGAAATATATTCAAATGCGGGGAAAGAAATTCATGATTAGTGGTTGTGGGTGGCTTCTTGAGGCCAAAACTTGTTATAAAAACAAGTCGACTTGCAAGGATGATAAAGGATATCTTTTTTACATCATATCAATTCATAATCCTTTGGTCTAAGCTTGTATGCTTTCCATGAGTTCAACTCCATTTGGACGAAAACCCCTTGAGAGGACAAATCTGAGTTGTTTCTTTAAGCTCAGGGAGAAGAAGAAGAGTGTAGCTGATTTTTGGCATGTATTTCCAGCTAGATCTAGGGTTATGCTAAGACCCTTGTGAGTGGAGTTTGACACATTCTAGGGCACAACTGATCCGGATCTCATCTCCATCTTCATTGCCATATATTTAGAGGTCATTTTGTAACTTGCCCCATGCATCTGATTTGGACTTTGGAAACATTTTTTCTAGTCTTTGTCTATAAGCTGATTTTTTACGGACTTTGAATAAAATTTGTTTGACAACTCTTCTTCCATTTCTTAAGGTTCTGAAAATTATATTCAAATGGTTCTTTTTGCATCTTATAATAAATTCCAGCAAGCTTGTTTGGTTAAAGATCTATTAGGATGAAGGTTTTCTTATTCCCAGTTGATTGAGTATCAATCATCTTCAAGACAAGAATGCATTCTCCTTGTAGAAATTCCCGATCCATGAACACCTTCAATTTGTTTGTCACCTTGTATAAAGTTGCTGTTATAGATCGGATTTGCAACAAGTTCAGTTTGGGGGCATAATTTGTTCAATTGGGGACATTTCCACAAGGGAGACATAACTTGTACATGATTTTTCAGACTAAAACCTTATGCTTGTAATTTCGATAACAATGTTTTGTCGGCTTCTTTGGTTATGCAGAGCAACACAAAAGGTTGTGGAACTCATCTTCGGCCTCACA
Organism: Taxus chinensis; assembly: GCA_019776745.2. Taxonomy (NCBI): domain Eukaryota; kingdom Viridiplantae; phylum Streptophyta; class Pinopsida; order Cupressales; family Taxaceae; genus Taxus; species Taxus chinensis. The sequence goes on along the minus strand of CM034147.1, from coordinate 889,036,759 downwards.
TAATGTAATGTCCCTCTTTCTTGAATAGTTCGGTCAAAGACCTTTGGTCTATTTTGTCTACCCGATGGCCAAAGGGGTGTTTTAAAGGGTGACTTCGGTTTATTAATTTTAATATATGGTGCTCAAAATAAAGTAAAATATCATTAAAGCACATATAATGAATTAATAGACTGTTTGAGTGACTTTGACTTAGGAAAGTGTATTTAAATAAATTAATAAATTATTTAACGTGCCTTCCTAGCCAAAAATACAACTTGCCTTAGGGTAATGATCAAATAAACCAAAAATGTGACTTGCTTGTGAAGCAAAATAATTAATTAAATATTAATTATTCTGGTTTTAGCCAAAAAGTACGACTTGCATCTTTGGAAGGGTTTTTTGGCTATAGGGGAAAAATGCGACTTGGGGAAAAGGCATTCAGAACATTATTATTTTCTCCTGGCAGTTAGCTCTAGAGCTTTGCAGACAAAATCCAAGGACGGAAAACCCTCTAGATTATTCCTCCTTGCGGACGGAAACCCCAGGAGCAGTGAGAGAAGTTTCCACTCAGGGATCTTCATTGTTTACACAGGTTATTTATCATTTCAAAAGTTTCAGAACAAGGAATAAATTGCAGCAGTGAGCATTTATACAGCTTCCAGAGTGGGGCGACTTATTCTACAGTTGATTTATGCAGTGTTTGAGGTATTTTTCATGCTAGCTAATTGTTGTAATTTCTAGCACCAATTATATATCAAATCGATTTGGTTTGAATCATTTACAGTGGGTTTTGGACAATCTTTATTATTAATGTATCTGCAGATTTATAATTGTATTGCCGTAATATTTAGCATCAGAAATCATTATTAAATACACTGTTGAATTGCTTATGAAGAAATCTGTTTGTTAAACCCTAGGCACCTTTGCTGTATTCACCTGGTTTGCGATGTTTGTTTTATTTAATCTATGTAGTTTTAGTATGGTATTCTACGGATCCTTTTGATGTTATCAGTTCAAATTTGGGCCAGAGCAATATCTATTAAAAAAAAAATTATTCAGGCAAAAAGGGGTTTGGGATCTTTGAGTGGTATCAAAGCGAAGGTCTCAAGGTCGAGACTTGCGGAGCGTGGTGGGTTGTGATGTCTCGTGGACATCCGCCAGTCCCAACGCAAGGTAGGGAGATGTGCCCCATAATTCCCTTGGTCATGCTGCCCCGACTCGAGCGGTCCTTCGGTGGACGGAAGGTCCCAAATCAGTATAATTAATTTTTAATTAATTATTCCCTTCACCAAGCAAGTCGCATTTTTGGCTTATTTGACCCTTCCCCAAGGCAAGTCACATTTTTTGCCTAGGATGGCACATTAAATAATTTATTAATTTATTTAAATGCACTTTCCTAATTCAAAGTCACTTAAACAGTCTAGCATTAAAAGTACAATAATTATCTAGCATGAAAAATACCTCAAACACTACATAAATCAACTGCAAAATAAGTCGCCCCACTCTAGAAGATGTATAAATGCTCACTGCAGCAATTTATTCCTTCTTCTGAAACTACTGAAATGATAAATAACCTGTGTAAACAATGAAGATCCTTGAGTGGAAACTTCTCTCACTACTCTTGGGTTTTCCGTCCACAAGAGGAATAATTCAGAGGGTTTCCGTCCTTGGATTTTGTCTGCAAAGGCTCAAAGCTAACTGCCGAGAGAAAATAATAATAATCTGAATACCTTTTCCCCAAGTCACATTTTTCCCTTATAGCCAAAAACTCTCCAAAGATGCAAGTCACACTTTTTTCCAAATGAGCACAATTAATTTTTAATTAATTATTCCCTTCACCAAGCAAGTCGCATTTTTGGCTTATTTGACCCTTCCCTAAGGCAAGTCGCATTTTTTGCCTAGGAAGGCACATTAAATAATTTATTAATTTATTTAAATGCACTTTCCTAAATCAAAGTCACTTAAACAATCTATTAATTCATTATATGTGTTTTAATGATATTTTACTTTATTTTGAGCACAATATAATAAAATTAATAAACCAAAGTCACCCTTGAAAACACCTTTTGGCCATCGGGTAGACAAAACGGGCCAAAGGTCTTCGACCGAACTATTCGAGAAAGAGGGACATTACAGAAAATTTCTGATCTTGCTCATCCTTGCAAGTTTACACATCGAACCTTTCTATGATCCTTTGACTGAAATCATCAAAGAAGAAAACCAAATTCTTCTCCTTGGGTTTCTATCGAATGGTACCACCAATCTCTTGCTATCCCTTCCAAATGACAAGGGATGAATTAGAGGGCATCCTCCCGACACATAGAGTTTGATTGCAAATATGCTTCCAATTCTGACAACCATGATCTCACTGAAAGTTTGTTAGTACTATCAAAAATAGAGATCTTACCCTTCCATGCACCGTTGTTGCTTCCTCTTCCTGTGATATGGTTCAATCGTGCCATCAACTCTTCAAACTTGGAAGCTTCCATTGAAACCCTGAGTATTGAGAATTCGTGCTCTGATACCACTGCAGTATCCATTTTGTGGATAAAACTAAAAATGTCCTAGGCTGATTTAAAACTTAGAAAATCGGACTTGTAGCTAATGTAGAAACCCTTGCGAGAACCCTTGATATGGCTGCAATTAATTATCCACAAATGGTGACTTGCTTAGGGAAGCAAAACACACATTCTAAGGCACAAACACACTCAAAATAACTTAATAATTGCTCAAAAAATTATGATTAATATCCAGCAACATTAATATGCAAGAATTCTGATTTTTAGAAGCCCACAAATGCAAATATGAATTTATCGATAAACCCTTACACATCTGAAATAAATAAATACTTCAGATCTGAAAATAATATCCACAAAGCTTCCAAATGATAAAAAATATAGATTTCACCTTAGAAAAATAGAGAAAACATGTCCATGCAATTTGCACTTGGAAGAAAGAGCCCAAACACCAAGATTTCCTCCTCAACCAAATCGTTTAGGGCTATAATTAATTATAATCAACAATGAAGACCATCACAAATGAGATAATGTGGGTTTTTCGTCCACACCACCCTCTCCTCAAGGGGTTTTTTCGTCCACACTACCCTCTCCTCAAGGGGTTTCGTCCTTGGAAGGTACTCAATTCAAGGGTTTTCGTCCTTGAATGAGGTGGAGAAAGTGTTTCAACAAGTAATCCTTCACCAACAAGATAGATTCACCCGACCAAAATGCCCACAAATGACTATGCGACCTCCTTTTATAGACATAAAGTGTGCTTATTACAATGCAATCCAAAAAGGCCGACCTCTTAAGAGAGGATCTTTTAAAAGTTCATCAAGTATTTTGAGCCTACATGCCACAAATACTTATTTTATTTCCTAATTACATAGCCATATATTAAAAATAATGAAATAAATACAAATGAAATAACTGCTGAAAATAATGATGCAATTAAAAAGTTCATATATTTCCCTTGTTTTCTCCTTAAACCCACGGGGAGAAAATGGGCTGAGGTCTTCAAGAACTAGCCTCTAAAAAGGGACATTACAGTCCCCACTGCCCAAAATTGCTTGTCTTCAAACAATTGCGAGAACCCGGATCCCAAATGAATCTTACCTGATTCTTCTTCGACATACCTACACATGGAGCAACCATATTAGAGAAAAAAAGTGCTTCCTTCTTCATCCACTTATGCCTTGTGGAAATGGTGACCAATTCCCCTTTTTTGTTTGCACAACTCTCATACATACATTGGTTGTCCCAAAATATCATAATGTTGCCCCAAACACTGCAGTAGTCATGCATTTTCAACTCAAAATTCAGAATTAAAGTGGCTAGAATCCACCACCAAACAACCTTGCATAAATCAACATCAAGTGTCAACAACCCTTTCAATAGTATGGTTGAAAGCTCATCTGTGGACGTGATAAGGGGGGGCTGGAAAAGTTTATGACCACGGTGAAAATAAAATGGCAGCAGCTGTCATATTTCAAAATTCTTACCAAATCAAGAAATGATAGCAATCTAGGGGTTCGAAATGACCTTATAATGATTGTGGCTTCACCACCAACTTCAACAAACTGAAAATAACTCAAATGCACAGCCACAAAATTATGTATGTAGCTCAATCCCCAATCCATTCTTGGTGAATGATGATCATGGATCAACTTTGTGGCATGATGTACACCACAATGCACTAGTGATCCTTGAATAAATTTATTGAGTGTCAAACAATGTTGGATAGGAAACATTTGAAAGCCAACATCAGCAAGGAAATCATATGGTTTACCTACTTTATACAATAAACACAAAGCTGCCCATTACCGTGAAGATTGACCTTATAAACTTGTTCTCAAGTGTACAACTTGACTTCCAAGAGTGCTCCATAGATGGTGAGCATTAGTTCTCCCTCATACCATTGGTATGCATGACATGACATATAATCTCTTTTCTTAACCATATACATGATGTCATCATTTCATTGCACCTAGAAACATGGAACCTTTCAATGAACTCACCTTCAGTGGCTATGATAAGAAGTTTCCCAATCCACAAATCACCATTAGCACATTGGAAGGTACTTTTCCTTTTTACTTTTAGGTCTTCTAATGCCAAATCTGAGTTGTCAATACTCATACTTTCCATAGACAACTTTGATTTGTCCCTATTTTTCATGAGATCAAATGTAAACATCACAAAATCAGATCTGATTATTTTTGTAAAAAGTGGAAAAACATTTGGTTTCCATACCTTAGAGTGCCCAACATGGTGATTTTGAACATGTAGTATCCCTTGTTTTACTATCACGGATTTCCTCCAAAACTGAATCCATTGCATCCCATGAACAAATGTAACTTTAGCTAGCTTCATTCTAAGGAAGGCATCACATACCTTGCACCTTTGGCTACACCATTCACTTCTGATTTTCTCTCTACTTGGCATAGGTTGAACATTAGAGTAAAAACACAACAATAACATGGAGTAGAGCATTGAAATATAATCATCATACCTCTCTAAAATTGCAAACTGTTTTGGCATGTTGGGGAGCAATGAATTTGAAACCTTCTTGAGCCATGAGCTGCCCAATCCTCCCAACTCTTCCATTTTTATGTGTCCATGGGTTAGCCACATAAGAAATGAAAAGTTAAGATCACCATTATGACCCCCACACTTCATGATAGAGTTCTCTTTCATATTGATTTTTAAATCAGATATTCTTCCCTTTGAAGACCTCGTCATAGCACCCATGCCATTTGTGAGAACACCATAGAAATTGAGCCCAAGTGTCTACATGTTCTTTGCAAAAAACCACCCTTCATACCTCCTTACCCCATGAAGTATGATGTGCACAGAGGTGTTCAATCATTGGTGACAAAAAAGGATACAACATAAATGAAACATGAGTACTCCTAACCATCCATTCATGGTAAAAAATCTGAAATGATGCATAGACAAAAACTAAAATACCTTCATGTCGTGGGCTACCCATAACACTCAGAAATAGAAAAATTTCTAACATTATCTGCTTTGATACCACTGTAATATCCCTTTTGGGGATAAAATCTGAAAATGACCTGAGCTGATTTAAAACTCAGGAAATCAAACCTATAGCTGATGTAGAAATCCTTGCAAGAACCCTTGATATAGTTGTAATAATTTCTCGGAAATGGCAACTTGCTTGGGGAAGTAAAACACCCGTTCTAGCGCACAAACACGCTCAAAAAATACTTGTTAATTGCTCAAAAAATTAAGATTAATAACCAACAACATTAATATGCAAGAAATCTAAGTTTTAGAAGCCCACAATTGCAAATATGAATTTATTGATAAACCCTTACACAGCTAGAATAAATAAATACTTCAGATATAAAAATAACATCCACAAGCTTCCAAATTAATGATGGAAATGTAGATTGCATCTTAGAAAAATAGAGAGAACATGTCCATGCAATTCACACTTAGAAGAAAGAGCCCAAACACCAAGATTTCCTCTTTTAACCTAGTCGTTTAGGGCTGTAATTTAATATAACCAACAATGAAAATCAATACAAATGAGATAATGTGGGTTTTCATCCACATTATCCTCTCCTCAAGGGGTTTTGTCCTTGGGAGATACTCAATTCAAGGGTCTTCGTCCTTGACTGAGGTGGGGAAAGTGCTTCAACAAGCAAGCCTTCACCAACAAGGTAGATTCACCAAAACACCGTGCTTACAAATGACTAAGTGACCTCCTTTTATAGACATAAGGGGTGCTTATTACAATGCAATCCAAAAAGGCCGACCCCTTAAGAGAGGATCTTTTTAAAGTTCATTAAGTATTTTGGGCCTACATGCCACAAATACTTATTTTATTTCCTAATTATATAGCTATATATAGGCAGCACTAATCTCCCAATAGGAATACATAAATAGAAATGAAATAACTATTAAAAATAATGATACAATGACAAAGTTAAAATCTTCCCCTTGCTTTCTCCTTAAACCCACGGGGAGAGAATGGGTTAAGGTCTTCGAAAACTCAGCCTTCAAAAAGGGACATGACATTTTATTAATATCTGACCAAGTAACTTGAAGCCTTCAAGGAGCCCTCAGGGCATAATTGTGAAGCGGATCCCGATGGGTTCTTTCAAATGAATCGTAATCTGATCTCCTTCTGTTGACATGCTCAACATTCTTGAATTCCAATCATATGCGTAGTGACCTATTTGGGGAATTCCTTCCTCCTATGTACTAGGGGGTATGGTATTGTGGTGATGCTGACTCGAATGTAGACTTGCTCACCGGTTATGTGATTGCCTGGCTACTTATGTTGCTAAGTCATGTAATTACCACTTGAAGTTAATAACTCATCTATCAATGTGTAAGTTCTGGAATCCACTACAAGATTCAACCTTGGAGCAAAGCATTACTCTCAAATGTCAACTCCCTTACTTGTACTCATGCTTTTAGATCATGGTCCCCAAGACTCATCATCTGTGGTAGGGTGATAAGCACTCCAGTATTTCTTACTGACTATTATGTTGATAGATAAGAGTTGGATAGAAAGGCTGTGTTACATTAAAGATTCTTGTGTTGTTGGTAATGTGATCATGTAATGTAGAGGCATGGGATTCAGGAACAGATAAGTAGACTGTAAATTTACCCCTAACTTAAGCACACTGAGATATAGTTCAAGTGCACAATAATGCTAATACTCTAGAATGTAAACTCAGGTACTCTCTAAAAGTGCGATTCTTGGTAAATGATGATCATGGTTCAACTTCGCGGCAAGATGTTACACAACAATAAGAGGACTGGTTGATCCTATGGATAATTGTTCATTGGGTGTCGAGCTTATGATTGGTATGTATGCAAACAATGGAAATGTATTACGTGGAACAAACGTGCTTTATTCTATGCTGATCTGTAGCTTGCTATGGAATGTGTCATAAATGTTACCCCTAGCCGTGAAGATTGTAAAGAATAGCAGATCTATTCTCAAGTGTATGACTTGTAATCTGTCAAACAGGTGGTTGATAAATGGTGGGCATATGATGATTATTGCTCATACCATTGGAATGTCACTTGGTTATCATAACAGTTTGGTATTTGCTTTCCTTGCCAGTCTTACATGATGTCAAAATATAAAATTCAGATGATAGCACGTTTAGATGAACTGTGAAAAGTTCAATGGATATGATAACATGCTTACTTGGTGTATTCAGCCTTTTAACATGCTCAAATCTTGGACTACCCATTTAAAAAAAAATCATTCTTTTAAAAAGAGCCTTGTCTTTTTGTGTTTTTTGATTGCCAGAGGATGTCTGTATCATGTTAGGATATTCCGGGTGAGATTAGATGAGCCAATTTCGACAAATACCCAAATGCCCAAACTCGCCTACTATCCCTCCGCCAAGTTTTGTCAAACGGGAAATTTTTATTTAATTATGTATTGAATAAATAATGCCCCTTTGAAGTAAATTGTGCTCCGGTCTGAATCTCTGTTGGAGTTTTGTATGCTAGTATTCACTCATCTCATTAGGGTTTTCACCAGGAATGAATTCAGGGCATTGGGATCTGCAACTTTCTGGCAACGTTTTTCGCTTTTATTTATTTCTTTTGCATTTTTCTTCGTGCTTTCTCCATTGTTTCTCTGTGAAATTCCCCTAGGTCAATTCTTCGCTAGTATAGTCTGTTTAATTGCCTAAAGCATCTGGAGATCATCTAGCCGACATAGCACCAGAAGGAATCAGCCTCAAAATGCAAGCTTCTGCACCAAAAAGGATGAAGTCATGCACAAAAAGCCTCTCCCAGGCAAGTTGACATTTTATGGAATTAATAAGTGCAAGCTGCAATGGGATTTTTAGTAGCTGCAGGCAGAAGGGAATTTCTTAACTGCCTTGCAGGTACTTTTTCCCATGAAGTCAAAGTCACTTAAGCTGCAATGGGAAAATTAGAGGCGGCAGGCAAGTGGGAATATTTCTTACCTGCCTTGCAGGGTAAAAATTCTCATTATACAATAAAGAAAGCAATCACTTAAAGCAGCCTAATGGGAATTTTCTGTCTGAGTAGCAGGCTGAACTTTTTCCATCAATAGGTTTTATTCACCCATACAAGTCGCACTTTTACAAAAGAAGAATATTTTCAATACAAGTTGTTTAGAAAGTCACTTAAGCTATCGTGGAATTATTGAACAGGTGGCAGGCAGGTGGGAATTTATTACCTGCCTTATAGGATAAAAATTCTCATTATAAAAGTCAAATAACTTAAGTGGAAGAAGGGATTTTTAGAGCTGCGGTGCAAGGGAATAATTCCCATCAGAAGTTGACTTCTAAATTTTCCTAGAATTCACCCCTTGCCAAAAAGTGCGACCCATTTAGGCATTAAACAATGTTTTCAATGATATTTATTAATAGTTATTTTGCCTAATACTTGGCGCCATCATGGAGGCACAAAGTCAATGCATGAAGGCTAGCCAAAGAGAATGAAAGAAGCATGCTAAAAAATAAATCTTATTTAAATGGCAGTCAGCAACATGGGAAAATTGGGCGCCCAATTTGGGTGAATAAACATGTTTGTTTATTAATTAATTGCCAGGAATAGGATGAACAATTATTCAAGCAAATAGAGTGTTGAGGGTTATATAAGCATGGGCTTACCATAATGAAGAAGCAATTAATTCTTTTTGCTAAGGTTGCAACCCAGACAGATTTGGCGCCAAGGAAAGGATCATTTGTGCATCTGGAGGTGCTTTTCATTGTTCCACTAAGCTTCAAGCTTTGGAGCCTAGGGTTGGAATGGTCACATTTATGTAATGATAATCTATTTGCATGTTGCTAAAAGTGCCCAAGTGAATTTTAAACTATTTATGCTTGCTTTGCAACTGCAAGCAAAGCCTCAAATTTTATGGGCAGCGGGTTTCATATACAGATTTTTGGTGACAAAAATCAAGTCTTCATGCTCTCCGACTTCCGGTCTTTGTCTTAAAAATAATTGCAAGATTTGTTACAGTGTTCATATAGGAGAAAGGAAGTTCAAATCAATGTCAGGTACCCCATTGAATATATCTTCTTCTGAAGAAATTGATAGATTTGCACGAATTGATCCAGTTCTACGGAATTCCCAGCGGGATCAAAAGAAAAAGAACCCCAGACAAAGATTGCCCAGACAAAGATTGCTCCAGGGCATGATGAAGCGAGTTGAAACCAGAAGGGTCAAACAGAATTTCATTCTTTGTCCCCAGATTTCACCAAAAAATTGTCAAAACTACAATATTCTTCAAAAATTTAGTAACTTTTAAAATGACCCCGTTTTTGTTATGACAATTACAAAAAGAATGCCTAAACATTGCAAAATAGACTATTGACAGTTACTCACAATAGCCAATGATGACAAGATACCCAGAATGCCAGGAAAATTGTTTTATCCCTTCGTCATAGGCTTTTTCCCTGCTAATAACAATTTTAAAGACATCTATTTTAGACCCGTTTGAATAACTTGTGCTCCGAGTTTAGCCCTGTTGAAATTTTGCATGTCAATTTTCACATATACCAGTAGGGTTTTTACCAGGAATGGATCCTGAGCTTTATCTGCGACTTCTGGCAATAGTTTTGCGGTTATTTTTCATCGTTTTTTTTCTCTGTGAAATTCACACCTCAGGTCAATTCCTTCGCCAGTATTTCAGTCTGTTTTCTTGCCTAGATCTGTATCTGGAGATCATCTACGGCATCGCTTCATGATACAGAAGGAATCAGCCTCTGGAAGTCGGATTCTCTTTAAAAAGATCGAATTCGTGCACAAAAAAGCTTCTCCTTAGGAATCAGGTCGCATTTGTTTGGAAACTGGATGGATTTAAGCTGCAGTGGAATTACTTGGTCGCAGCAGGCCAGATGGGATTTTTGTACCTGCCTTGCAAGGTACTTTTTCCTATGAAAGCAAAGCACTTAAGTCATGATGGGAAAATTAGAGGCAGCAGACAGTGAAAGATCCCAAACCCCTTTTTGCTTGAATACTTCTTTTTTATATATATATATAATATAATATATATATATTGCTCTGGCTCAAATCTGAACTGATAACATCAAAAGGATCCATAGAACACCATACTAAAACTGCATAGATAAATTAAATAAAACAAACCCCGCAAACCGGGTGAATACAGAAAAGGCGCCTAGGGTTTAACAGGCAGATTTCTTCATAAACAATTCAGCCGTGTATTTAATAATGATTTCTGATGCTAAATATTACGCAATACAATTATAAATCTGCAGATAGATTAATAATAAAGATTGTCCAAAACCCACTGTAAATGATTCAAACCAAATCGATTTGATATATAACTGATGCTGGAAATTACAATAATTATCTATCATGAAAAATACCTCAGATACTACATAAAACAACTGTAGAATAAGTCGCCCCACTCTAGAAGAAGTTTGTATAAATGCCCACTGCTGCAATTTATTTCTCTTTCTGAAACTGCTGGAATGATAAAAACCTGTGAATACAATGAAGATCCCTGAATAGGAACTTCTCTCACTGCTCCTAGGGTTTCCGTCCACAAGAGGAATAATCCAGAGGGTTTCCGTCCTTGGATTTTGTCTGCAAAAGCTCAAAGCTAACTGCCGGGAGAAAAATAATAATAATCTGAATGCCTTTACCCAAGTCGCATTTTTCCCTTATAGCCAAAAAACCCTCCAAAGATGCAAGTCGCACTTTTCCCAAATCAGCATAATTAATTTTTAATTAATTATTTCCTTCTTCAAGCAAGTCGCATTTTTGGCTTATTTGACCCTTTCCCAAAGCAAGTCGCATTTTTTGCCTAGGAAGGCACATTAAATAATTTATTAATTTATTTAAATGCACTTTCCTAAGTCAAAGTCACTTAAACAGTCTATTAATTCATTATATGTGCTTTAATGATATTTTACTTTATTTTGAGCACAATATAATAAAATTAATAAACCGAAGTCACCCTTGAAAACACCCTTTGGCCATCGGGTAGACAAAACAGGGCCAAAGGTCTTCGATCAAACTATTCGAGAAAGAGGGACATTACAGTCCTCCCTTCCCGAGATTGCTTGTCCCCAAGCAACTGTAGAGCTGGATGTTGTAATATAGACTCACCCTCCCATGTAGCATCCTCTACTGGTAACTCTTTCCACCTCACCAGGAACTCCCGAATAACTCTATTCCTCAATCTCCTCTCTCGGCTATCCAAGATCTCCTCTGGCACTAAATCCAATCTCCCTTCCTCATCCAAGGGTGGTAACTCTGTAGAAGAAATAATGTGCTGCCCCAAGGCCTTTTTCAAGCAAGATACATGAAAGACATTGTGTATCTTACTCTCAGAAGGCAACTCTAGCTCATATGCCACTTCACCAACTCTCCTCAACACCCTGTATGGACCATAGAATCGCGGCTTGAGCTTTTCAGCCCACTCTTCTTGAGAGTACTCTGTCTGTAAGGCTGAAGACGTAGAAAAACCATGTCTCCTACCTCAAATGATCTCTCCACTCTGTGCCTATCTGCATACATCTTCTGCTGATTTTGGGCCCGCTGAATATTTTCCTTAAGTACCTTAAGGATGTCCTGACTATCCTGTAAACTCTCCTGAGCCTTGGGAGCTCTACTGTCCCCAAACGCCAAATCAACAAAAGATCTCGCATCATATCCATACAATGCTCGGAATGGAGTCATACCAATAGACATATGGTAAGTGGTGTTATAGCAATACTCACATAAATATAGCAACTTTACCCATGCCTTCTGTTGTCCTGCAACATAGTTACGAAGATAACCCTCTATCCACTTGTTCACAATCTCTGTCTGCCCATCCGTCTGAGGGTGATAACTAGTGCTAGGAGTCAACTCAGTGTGAACCAAATGGAAAAGCTCCTGCCAAAATATGCTCATAAACCTGCTATCCCGATCACTAACTATGTTCTTCGGAAGTCCATGCAACCTGAATATCTGACGGAAGAACAAATCAGCCACATGAGGTGCCTTAAAGCTGGTAGGGACAGCAAAAAAGTGTGCATATTTTGTCAACCGATCAACTACTGCATAAATGCAATCATTCCCTTGCACCACGGGAAGACCTGTAATGAAATCCATCGAAATACTTTCCCACTTCTGCTCCGGAATTGGCAATGGCTGTAGCAAACCTGCTGGGAAAGTATGCTCTGACTTGTTCTGCTGACAAGTCATACACTCACGGACATGGCGCAAGACATCATCCTTGAGACCCTTCCAGGAGAATCTCTCTCTAATTTGCCTGTATGTTTTAAAATACCCTGGATGTCCTGCAAGTGGTGCATCATGGAAAGCATGCATAATCTTCTCCTTAAGCTCAGATTTAGGAACTAGGTAAATTCTGCCCTTATACAAAATCAAATCAGCTATTACCTTATACCGGCCATCCTGAATTTTTCCATCCATAATGTCACATGCCCAAGTGTTTTTGGAATACTCAACTAACAGTTGAGATTTCCAATCTGCTGAAATCTCGCTCAAAGAACATAGGGCAGCGAGATGGGGTTTCCTAGAAAGTGCATCAGCCACTACATTCTTCGTCCCCTTGACATACTCAATGTCAAAATCATATGCCTGGATTCTGCTGACCCATTTTTGTTGCCTCTCATTGAGTTCCTTTTGTTCCAGGAAATATTTCAAGCTGTTGTGGTCGGTTCTCACCACAAATTTTCCACCCACCAAATACTGTCTGAACTTTGCCAAAGCATGCATAATGGCAAGCATCTCCTTATCATAGGTGGAATACAATCTCTCATTATCTCTCAACTTCCGGCTCTCGAAGGCAATAGGATGGCGATCCTGCATAAGAACTGCACCAATCCCAATCCCGAAGCATCACACTCTAAAATGAAGGGCCGTGAGAAATCTGGAAGAGCCAAAACTGGACAGGTGCTCATAATTACCTTGAGCCTCTCAAATACTACCTGTGCCTCATCTGACCAACTGAATGCACCCTTCCGTGTAAGATCTGTCAATGGAGCTACCAGCTGAGAATAACCCTTCACAAACCTCCTGTAGTAACCACATAACCCCAAGAATCCTCGCAAGTCAGAGATATTCCTGGGTGGTGGCCAATCCTGCATTGCCTGTATCTTCTCCTGATGGACCTTGACCCCATTGGCCCCAATGACATGCCCAAGATACAATATCTCCGTAAGTCCAAATTCACACTTGGACATCTTAGCAAATAAAGACTGAGTCTCCATTATGCTAAGTACCTCATCAAGATGCCTCAAATGATCATCCCATGTCCTGCTATAAATCAGAATATCATCAAAAAATACCAACACAAACTGCCTCAACTGCCTGTTGAAGAGATGGTTCATACATGACTGAAATGTAGCAGGGGCATTGGTGAGTCCAAATGGCATCACCAAGAACTCATAGTGCCCGTAGTGACACCTGAAGGTTGTCTTGTGAATATCCTCATCCCGAACTCGAATCTGGTGGTAGCCTGATCGAAGATCAATCTTCGAAAAGTAAATAGATCCATGCAACTCATCTAACAGCTCATCAATGCGAGGAATGGGATACCTGTTCTTGATGGTTTTCTTGTTCAGTGCACGATAGTCAATGCACATCCTCATGGTCCCATCCTTCTTCTTCACCAAAACAACTGAAGAAGCAAAGGGACTAGAACTAGGACGGATGTGTCCCATCTCCAAGAGCTCTCTAATGGCCTTCTCTATCTCATCCTTATATGTCTTAGGATGGCGATAAGGCGTAGTCATCACAGGTTTAACACCCTCCTCAAGCTCTATAACATGCTCAAACCCTCTATCTGGTGGTCTACCTGGAGGAATGTCACCAAACACTGGGCCGTGCTTATCCAGTATGGACTGGATGTCAATATGAAAAGGTTGCTCACTGTCTGAAGAAGATTTGGATGAAATGAAACACTGGGCTGCCCATGCAACCTCTCCATGTCTGACTATAGACTCCATCCTGCGTGCTGAAACAACTCTAGGCCCACCGTCAGAAAGAGCCCGAAGCACAATCTTCTTCTTATCCACCATAAACTCCAACTCCATCCTCCGGAAATCCTGCACATATCTGCCAAGGGACTGTAACCACTGAATACCCAATACTGTATCAATCTCACCAAGTCCAATAACATAGAAGTCATCGGTCAATGTGTAGTCCCCCATCTGAATACTAAGCCGTGGAATCCTCTTAGTGCAACTAATAGCAAATCCATCTGCTACCCGTACACTAAACCCCTCAAATTCCTCAACCTGTAATCCTCGCTTCGCAGCCAACCCCTCATCAATGAAGTTGTGCGTAGCTCCACTGTCAACCAAACAAACAATCCACTGTCCCTTAAGCACTCCCTTCAGCCGAAAGGGATGGTACCTAGGAACTCCTGAGAGTGTAGCAATAGTGACATCGGATGAATCCAATGCCTCACTCTCGCCAAGCTCTATTTGGGGCTGCTCCCCCTGTGCATCATGGTCACCGCCCTCATCCTCTGCATCTGTATCTGGCGAGTGATCATCCTCCCCGTCTGAAATCACCTCAATGAGATGCACCTTGCCTTTACCAAGGCAACGATGTCCAGGCTCCCAATGATCTTTGCAATGAAAGCAAAGCTTCTTCCTCCTCAACTCATTACGAGTCTCCTGATCCACCTTAGGAGGTGGTGCACTCTTCTGCGGAACGGTAGAGCGCTGAAATGGCCTGGAGCTCGTGGGAAACTTCTTATTGGGCTGATAAGAAGTGGGCTGATAGGAAGTGGGGGATGTGTCCAAGTTCAATGCCGTCTGGATGGCATCATGCAATGTCCTAGGCTTAAGAGCCTTGACCAATCCTCTCATCCTGTCATGAAGGCCCTCTATAAATAACATCACCACCCTCTTCTCAGGCATCTCTGGAACCATAACTGCTATACGCTGAAATTCGTTGATGTATGAATCAACGTGTCCACTCTGTCAGAGCTGTGCCAAGTCCCTGTAATACAGCTCCACATCCTTGCGATCAAATCTCGCAATCAACCTCTCGCTGAAATCCCTGTATGACCGTAGAAGCTCATGACCCTGTGTAACTAACCCATGGTGCCACCAATCATAAGCCACCCCCTCAAGGTGTAATGTAGCGAACTGTATGGCCTCCTGCTCCCTCATGGGTTTGAGGGTAAGATAGGTGTCGAGCTTGTGAATCCAAGCCCTAGCACTGATCTTTCCACTACCATCAAAAGTGGAGAGGGTTACCTTATTGGTAACCTGCTGCAAATCCCTGTTTTGTTGTGCTCTAGGCCTCCTGTCCTGTCCAGCCCTCATGCTATCTCTCCTCTGAGCACAATACTGTGGGAGGGGAAATACATCCCTCACATGTTGCGGAAAACTCCTCCACTCATCACTGACTGCCATAATAGTATCCGGAAAAGCTACTTCTTTCGGTCGTCCCTCAATCTCTGGTGGGTCATCTCTAGGAAGGAAGTTAGGTTGCATAGGCCTATCTGCAGTCCGCGTAGGTCTCCTCTCATCTGTATGAGTGTGTCTCCGCTCATCTGTATGAGTATGCCTCCGCTCACGGCGTGGCGATCCCCTAACACTCCCAAGCTCTGAAGGTGATCTGTTATGATCCCTGTAACTGGCGAACTAATACAGATCTTCCTCCAAAATCATGTCTATTTCATTAATGCCTATCTATTAGGAATACTGTGTGTTAAGTAGTAATTAGTAGTAGCGTCCGATAGAAGATAGCAACGCCTCAGTACGGTGCCTGCCAATAATGTGGAGTACAGTAAAGTCAAAGTACAATAGGATGTTGTAAAAAGTAAATCCATCTCAGGTAGGTCCAAGTAATCTTAAAATGTCAAAATTCTGGGTAACCTTTTCAATACCAGTAGGTCGTGCTACATGATCTAGGAATGTAGAAATATTATATTGTAATAAGGACCTCTCTGAGGTCATTCAAATGCTGATTTTGTGTAAAATAAAAAACTTATTTGTAAAACACAGGCTGGGAGAATACACTGTGGAACCCATGTAAAATGATCCCAAGGTTTATCTTATCTTAACAAATAAGCTTACATGTACATATAAGAGTTATAGGTATGGAATATGATTCGTCAAAGTGGATTTCTTATCCTATCTTAGAGATAGGATGGATAAGCCTGTAAGTTCTATAAATAGAGAGGCCACCCCCCTCATTTAGCATAGAAAGAAGTAGTGAGAAATATTGTAGGAAGTATGCGAAGGAAGACCATCAACAAGGTGTGTTGAAGAAGCCATCAAGAGGTGTAATTGTAAAGTTTCTCCCATAGTCTTGTTGAAATCTCATGGGTGAGATTGTAACAGTTTCATGTTAATATTATAATTTACTCGTGATATTTCAAATTTTTCATCATTCCGTCTTATCATGTCAATGGTATTCTTGTGTTCGGTTGTTGTTTTGCTTCCAGATTACATCCACCAAACTAAAGACTGTGCATTAGTAAATAATCATAGCACGAGGAGTTCCCGGTGAAGAATTATCATAGTGCCGGATTGGTGATGACATAACCTGTAACTGACAGCTGATACGGATCTATCCCTCCTGTCGTGCCTGTCCCGCAGCCTATCTAGTGCCAACCTGTCCAAGGTAGTGCCCATGCACTCTATGGTCTGTAACAACTGCCTCTCAATGGCTGCCATATCCCGAATGAAATCCCTATCTGGATCTGCATGTTCCTCTCGAGAAGAACTCTCAGGTCTATCACCCAAATATTCCATTCTATCACCTCTTACGATACCGTCTTCGAGTCGTGCTCGTCTATGGGTGTAGTATCTGTGTGGACCGTCCTCTTTGTGCTGCATTCAAAGTTGATTTCTGTTTTAATACACTCACTGCTTCCTTCCCACACAGGCTGGGAGGATACACCGCTCTGATACCACTGAAAGATCCCAAACCCCTTTTTGCTTGAATACCTTTTTTTTATATTGCTCTGGCTCAAATCACACGTGAACTGATAACATCAAAAAATCCATAGAACACCATACTAAAACTGCATAGATAAATTAAATAAAACAAACCCCGTAAACTAGGTGAATACAGAAAAGGCACCTAGGGTTTAACAAGCAGATTTCTTCATAAACAATTCAGCCGTGTATTTAACAATGATTTCTGATGCAATTATAAATCTGCAAATAGAAATAATAATAAAGATTGTCCAAAACCCACTATAAATGACTCAAACCAAATCGATTTGACATATAACTAATGCTGGAAATTACAATAATTATCCACATGAAAAATACCTCAGATACTGCATCAAACAACTGTAGAATAAGCCACCCCACTCTAGAAGAAGTCTATATGCCCACTGCTGCAATTTATTTCTCTTTCAAACTGCTGGAATGATAAAAACCTGTGAATACAATGAAGATCCCTGAATAGGAACTCCTCACTGCTCCAAAGGTTTCCGTCCACAAGAGAGATAATCTAGAGGGTTTCCGTCCTTGGATTTTGTCTGCAAAAGCTTAAAGTTAACTGCCGGGAGAAAAAAATAATAATCTAGAATGCCTTTACCCAAGTCGCATTTTTCCCTTATAGCCAAAAAACCCTCCAAAGATGCAAGTCACACTTTTCCCAAATCAGCATAATTAATTTTTAATTAATTATTTCCTTCTTCAAGCAAGTCGCATTTTTGGCTTATTTGACCCTTCCCTAAGGCAAGTTTGCATTTTTTTTTAGGAAGGCACATTAAATAATTTATTAATTATTTAAATGCACTTTCCTAAGTCAAAGTCACTTAAACAATCTATTAATTAATTATATGTGCTTTAATGATATTTTACTTTATTTTGAGCACAATATAATAAAATTAATAAACCGAAGTCACCCTTGAAGACACCCTTTGGCCGTTGGGTAGACAAAACGGGCCAAAGGTCTTCGACCGAACTATTCAAGAAAGCAGGGACATTACAGGCAGGCGGGAATTTCTTACCTGCCTAGCAGGGTGACTTTTTCCCATTGTGAAATCACTTAAAAAAATCACTTAGAGGCATTGATGACAGGTGGGAATTTCTTACCTGCCTTGCAAGGTGAAAATTCTCATTATGGAATTCAAATAGCTTAAGTGGATAATGGGATTTTTGGAGCTGCCATGCAGGGTGAATAATCCCATCAAATTTGACTTTTAAAAATAGAAACCAGCCTTTACCAAAAAGTACGACCCCTTTGGAGCATTAATTTATTTATTTAATGACATTTATTAATAGTCTTTCTTCTAATTTTGGCGCCCAGGGATGAGGAAAAGTCAATGCATATAGGGAAGTCAATGCATTTTAGGGAAGTCAAAGAAGACTGGAAGTAGCATGCTAAAAATTCCCATTAAATTGACTTTATTTAATAGAAATTAGCCTAGAGCAAGCTAAAAAGTGCGACCCACCTTGGAGGAGAGATAATATTTTTTGAAGTATTTATTAATGGGTTTTTATTCCTATTTTTGGCGCATGGAGAAATAGAAGGTCAAAGCATGATGAAGTAAGTGAAAGTAAGAGGACTAAAAATAAATTAAATTTATTTATTTAATGGCAGCCATGAAGCATGCACAAAATTGGCGCCCAAATTGGAGAGAAAAACATGTTTATTAATTAATTAATTGTCAGGAATAGGAGAGGCAATTATTAATTATAGAATGATGAATGTTATATAAGCATGGGCTGCCATAATGGATGAATTAATTAATTCTTCTAGCAAAGGAATGCAGCCCGGACAGTTTTGGCGCCCAAAGGAGGATTTTTGCTCAAAGAAGTATTTTTCACTACCGGAAAGCTTCAAGTTTTGGCGCCTAGGATTGGAGGAGCTTGTTTTAGGCTTGGTTAATTAGCTGCATAGTGGTATAAGTGCCCAAGTGAAGATGAAAATATTTATGCTTGCTTTGCATGCAAGCAAAGCCTCAAATTTTAGGGCAGCGTGCTTTATATATGCAGATTTTTATGATAAAAATCAAGTGTTCATGTTTCGGTTGCCGTCTTTGTCTGAAGTAATTGCTGGTATTCATTACAGGTGCTTATATAATTGAAAGGGAGCTTAAATCAATGTTAGATACATTGAATATATCCTCTGAATCTGAAGAAATTCCTAGATCTGCACCAGTTGTAAAGAATTGTGGCCGAATAAAGAGAAAAAGAATTGCTCAGACAAAGATCCGACCATGGCAAAGCGGGATGAAAGAGAAAGCTCAACAAGATCATGCATTACTTCCAGGTTTGCTGACATCGGAGACACAGATCTAGGTCCAGAACCTCTTTCCGAATTGATTGACATATCCAAAGCTGGAAAGACTTCTCTCATGCGGGCAGTCAAAAGCAATGGAATCATTCAAGCTTCAGCATTCCCATTCATAGCTCAGTTGCCAGAATTCGTCATGGAGTGTGCAAAGTCGTACCATCCACTATCCAGATCAATCCGGGATGCTGCGGGGAAGACAATAATCTGGTTGGATGCACATTTCAGCAATTATTGTCTGAAGATTCCAACACGATAGGTGGTGACTACTATCAACATGCTAGACGCCGGCAACAGATGGGAGAAGCATAAAGTCAACTGTGTGGGCATAATAAACAGCAGGTATATGAAGAAGCCTAGATCTCCATCCAAGTTCCCGAGGACTCTTCCACGATCCAATCTGGTGTAGGAGGTGGATGACATTACCAAATTGCTATACAGGATAAATGGCGAAGCTAACGCTCACAACTTCCGCTCATGGATGTATGCCTTCATCAGGACCATTGAAATCAACAAAGTACATTCTATAATCAATTGGTCAGAAATCATCAATGACAACATTGGTGAGTAGCTCTAGAATGTGAGGCGGACTTACAGCTTCAAGATGACTTCGTATTTGGTATATGTAGTAGCCTCGCTGGGTATCTTCTCCAAGCTGGATAGACGTGGTGTGCTCTCCAAGGATCCTATTTTTGAGTGCTATCCGCAACTTATTGTGCCTACATGCAATAAAAATTACAAGGTGGTCAATGAATGGATTCTTCTATGGATTCATTTACAGGTTGAACGGTGATATGAAGACCAACAGGGTAAGCAAGGAAGCTTGGGAAGTTGTCCCAGATTGGCAGTATCTTCATCCAATTTGCAGGACTTTACATACCTCAAGGTCACCGGCTTTTCGGGAAAACCAGTCAAGTTGCCCAGATATCCAAGCGATAGACTGGTCATCATGGAGTTAAGCAGATAAGATGCATCGTGGAGATGCAAGTCTATAGGCTTATTCCCGATTACAGTGGGCTATTATAGCTGTCAGAGCATTCACAAAGCCAGTGGAATTGAAGCGAAGATGTTCTCTGAGTACGAACATGAGTTCTTTCCAGCGTGGCTGAACTTCGATCCATATGGGGTGGCAAGGAAGACAATCTCCCAGGAATACGTGCATGTGCCTTCGTTAGAAGATTTCTGGATGAAGTTCAGACGAAGAAAGACTTCAGCAGGTTATCAGCGCGACAAGTGTTTGATTATGGATTAGTACGGATACCTGTGGATCTTAAAGATGATGGCCCTGTGTTACTAGACGCATATCATCAGATGGGAAGAGATAGAGTTGTACTTCAGGAGAACATTGGTGGCTACCACACGATTGAGGAAAGGTCTATCGCCGTTCTGGTCAATACTTCGAACTGGTTGCTAACAAGGGATATTGCCTTGATGAAGCTTTGATGAATCAGATCATAGGTAACCTCAGCACAGGAGAGTCCCTCAAAAGGAAGCACGAAGGAGAAAGCAGCAGAAGGCCTGAAAAGATTAAAGTGCACAAGAAGTCTCATTCGAGGGAAAAGATCACTTCTACAGCTATGGTGTTAGTTCTGACTTCTCCAGCATCAAGTACTTCACCAACTGTTGCACCTCAGCAAGATATTGTCGTTCCTCCGTTGAATCCGGCAACATTTGTATTTTCCCCTCAACCACTCTGATCAACACCTCTTCCTGAAGAAACGTTGAAGTTGCAAATGCCAGAATTTGAAAGAGCTTTGTCTTTGGACAATACAAAGGACGGTAGCCACGACACTGTAGCAGTTTTAGATGGAGAGAAACCAGAGCACGAGATGGTGGTACATTCGACAACTTCTCATTCTCCGAGAAGCAATTTCTCAGAGTGGTTGGATTCACATTCGGTCCCAGAGGCTAGAGAGGAGATCAACTTGGAGGAACATGACTTATAGTTGCTCCTCAGTTTGGGCGAAAAAGACAAAAGACCTAAAGTTGCTAAGGTGACTTCGAGGTTGATTATTGAGGAGTCAGGGCAGAAGTTCGCTGAGGTATCAGTTCCAACAAAAGGAAAGAAGAAGGGCAAGCTCATGGCAGCAGATAGAACAGTGACCAGAGTACCCATAGGTCAAGCCACTACTTAACGATTGAAGCAAGACACGCAGACATTGATAAACGCTTTATTTATTCCTCATGCTTGACAAAGAAAAGGCAGAAAAAGTTGAACTTCAGAAGCAGGTGTCTCAGTTGTGCGAGATTATTGCCAAAGTTGTCAAATCTTCCACTCATCCAATTTCAGCACATAAGCAGGTGAGTGATCATTTGATGTAGGAAGTGGAAGATGCAGGTAACCAGGTTAAAACTATTGACGAATGGAAAAGCCTAATCATTTGCCAAGCTTCTGTATAACTCAGGGAGGTGTCGACCCGTCTAAAGGTTATGAAGGATGCATCGGTTCAGCTAAAGCAACTAGTGACAAGCACGATGGACATGAACACAGTAGCTGAAAGTAACCTAAGTACTTTGGTCGAGATAAATAAGTTGTCGAGGGAGTGTTTTGACTGCAGAACGAATTGTGCCCAATGGATCAATTGAAAAAGAGAAGCAGCTTGAGTTTGCAGTTTCTTTCCGCTTAGAAATCTTCAAAATCATGCTGAAAAGGATGTGGGCACTTAAAAGCTTCAAAGTATGGAACCATCACTACCAAGGACAATGTCCGATTTCTTTCACCAATGAGGAAGTGGTTTCGGGATCTCCATCGAGGTTTTGAACAAAGGCTTGCTGCAATTTTGAACAGGACAGAAAAAGAAGTTGTGGCTAAAACAAATGGGAAGTTGTTGAATTACATGTTCGACAAGTATATTTAGTATCAAAACGAAAAGAAAGATGTAGATGTTACAGCTGACGAATCGGATGTAATTGTAAAACTTTAAAGTTATTGGTTTGAAAACCATTACTTTAAGTTGTGGAATGATTCTATAAGTTAAAGTGACAGATGTGTATGATTTTGACTATAAATCCAGATGCATGTCACTTGGAAAGGAATTAAAGGAAGATTGTCAGATGTTATCTTTACTTCTTGTTTATGTTATAGTTCAGTTAAGTTTCCCATTTGTAATTTCCCTTCTACATTCTATAAGTAGAGAAAGAACCTTCAGGTTAAGGATCAAAATTTGTAAACAACATTCTTGTGTTCCAGACTTTGTGCTGAAACCCCTAATAGCTATTTGAAGCAAAGGAATAGAAAGGAGCAGATTTTCGGAGAACTTTGTGTCGACGGTGCATTTTGTTTCTAACTTTTTGTCTTAGATCTACTTATAAACTTTGTGTTATTCTAGATCTAGATCTGAAAGTTGCCTTTGCTTATAATTATGTTGTTAATATCTATTGGTTCTGTCTATGTGCATGCAATCAACTCTATAATCTATTGATTGGGTCGCACATCTTCCATCTTTCTTTCCTGTGTTTTTATTATTTCCTTCTTCGTCAAATATTTCCTTTCTTTAACAGCTGCTTACTTGCTGCAAAACTATACAACTATGGTTCATGAACTGCATGGTTAAAGTAAATACCCCCAAATAGATACTTGCATATTTAATTGACAAATCTTACACGGGAGCCTCACCTGTAAATGAGGGAGATTTATCTCATGACTGCCTAGGTTTTCAGCTATGCAGAAAATCTAGCCAACACATGCATAGCTTCCAGATTTGCTTATATCAATGACACAGACATAGGCCCGGAACCCATCTCTGAAATAATTGACAGATTTAGGGCCGGAAAGACATTTCTCATGTGGGCAATGAAAAGCAATGGAATTATTCAAGCGGCAGCATTCCCAGTCACAGCGTAGTTGCCCGAATTTGTCATGAAGTGTGCGAGATCATATCATCCTCTTTCCAAAACAATCTGGGATGCTGCGGGAAAGACAATTATTAGGCTAGATGCACAGTTTATCAATTATTGTCTGAAGATTCTGACACGAACGATGGTGATTGCAATTAGCATGTTGGATGCAGGTAACAGATAGGAGAAACACAAAGTAGATTGCGTGAGCATAATGAACAGCCGATATATAAAAAAGCCTAGGTCTCCATCAAAGTTCCCGAGAACTCTTCTGCGATCCAACTTGGTGCAGGAGGTGGATGATATCACTAAATTGCTTTGCAGGATAAGTGGAGAAACCAATACTCACAACTTTCGCTCATGGATGTATGCTTTCGTGAGGACTATCGAGATCAACAGAGCTGATTCGATAATCAATTAGGCAGAGATCATCAATGACAGCATCAGTGAGCAACTTCGGAATGTGAGACGGACTTACAGTTTTAAAATGACTTCATACCTGGTATAGGCAGTAGCCTCGCAAGGCATATTTTCCAAGCTGGATAGACAAGGCGTACTGGCGAAAAATCCTATCTTTGATTGCTATCCACAGTTGACAATTCCTGAGTGCCACAAAGATTACAAAGCAGTCAACGATGGGTTCTTTTATGAATTCATCTACAAACTAAATGGTGATCTGAAGACCAACATGGTGAGCAAAGAAACCTGGGAAGCTGTATCTCAACATGGCTGCATTTTCATCCAGTTTGCAAACTTCACCTATCTCAAGTGACTGGCTTTTTGAGAGAACCAGTAAAGTTGCCAAGGTATCCAAACAACAAATGGGTCATCATGGAGTTGTGCAGACAACTCGTGGAGATGCACGACTTACAATCAAAGCGGCACAAGTCTACAAGTTTCTTTCCAGTCACAGTAGGTTACTACACCTACCAGAGCATCCACAAAGCTAGAGAAGTCGAAGCTGAAATGTCTTCTGAGTATGAGCTTGAGTTCTTCCCAGCACGGCTGAACTTTGACCCATATGAAGTAGCGAGGAAGACAATCTCTCCCAGGAATACTCACATGTGTCTTCTTTGGAGGACATCTGGATGAACTGCAGGAACGAGTATAAAGTCAGAAAGAAAGACTTCAACAGGTTATTGGCACAAGTGTCTAATTATGGTTTGGCACAAATACCTGCAAATCTCGCAGATGATGGGCATGTGATACTTGACTCGTATCATCAGATGGGAGGAGATAGAGCTACTCTTCACGAAAACATTGGTGGCTGCCAGACGATTGAAGAAAGATCTTTCGCAGTTTTGGTTAACACTTCGAACTGGTTGCTGACAAAGGGGTATTGCCTAGATGAAGCATTGATGAATCAGATCACAAGCAACTTTACCGCAGGAGACTCTAGCAAGAGGAAGCACGAAGGTGAGAACAGTAGAAGGTTGGAAAAGCTTAAAGTTCACAAGAAGTCTCACATACAAGCGGTCAAATCTTTGGGAAAAACAATCCCAGAAGCCAAAGAGGAGATCAACCTGGAAGAACACGACTTTCAACTGCTCCTGAGTTTGGGTGGAAGAGTTGGAAGACCTAAAGTTGCCAAAATGACTTATAGGTTGATTAATGAGGAATCGAGACAGAAGTTCGCTGAGTTATCTATTCCAGCAGAAGGAAAGCACAAGGGAGAGCTCATGGCAGGCAATGACCAAAGTGCCAATAGGTCAAACTACCACAGAAGGATTAAAGCAGGATATGCAGACGCTAATGAATGCTTTATTCCTTAAGCTTGACAAAGAGAAGGCTGAGAGATCCAAGCTTCAAAAGCAGGTGTTTCAACTATGCGAGATCATTGCTAAGGTTGCCAAACGTTCCTCTCAGCCCATTCTAGCACATGAGCAGGGGAGTGATCATCTGATGCAGGAGGTAGAATATGCAGGGGACCAGGTCAAAGTTATTGCCCATTAGAAGGAACAAATCATTCACCAAGCTTCAGAGCAATTCGAACCGATACCGACTGAATTGAAGAGCATGCACAGGGCAATATCTCAACTGAAGGAACTGATGACACAGATAGAAGATGAGAACATAGTTACTGAAAGTCAATCTAGATACCTTGGCTAAGATACACTCACTGCCGAAGGATGTGTTGATTGCAGAGCAGATCGTGCCTGGCGGATTGATAGAAAAGGGTAAGCAGTTAGAGATTTCAGTTTCCTTCCGCGTAGAGATTCGCAAACTCGTGCTGAAGAGGATGGAGTTGTTGGAGAGTAAGATGGGAGAAGTGCCGGAGAGCATCCCAGATGAATTACCTACTTCCCATGAGGAATATATGTTGATTGTGCGGAAAGAAGTTGATGAAACCACTATACCTTTCACGATGCATTCGATTGGTAGACTCATAAAGCTTCAGGTAGATGTAAAGGGATATGGGTCTAGTTTAGTTAAAGTGAAAGCTAACGTTATTGTTACAGTTTAGAAAAGAGAGATGTTATTGTTAAAACGGATGGGAAGATGTTGAATTACATGTTTGACAAGTATATTCAATATCAGAACAAAAAGAAAGTATAGGTGTTACAGCTGGCAGGTCTTCATCCTTATCTTCTTTCTTCTCTTATTTCTTATATTCCCAGATGAAAATGTAAATTAAAGTTATTGGTTGAAAACCCATTACTTTAAGTTATTTAGAAAGATTCTTTAAGATAGGTGGCAAATGTGTACAATTTTTGCTGAAACTCCTGATGCATGTCACTAAGGAATTCTAGGAAGAAGACTGCCAAATGTTCCCTTTACTACTTCATGTTCTAGTCCAGTTGTAGTTTACCATTTGTTATTTCTCCTCTACACACTATTAAGTAGAGGAAGAACCTACGGGTTAAGGGATCGGAATTTGTAATCAGCATTCTTGTGTTCCAGACTTTGAGCTGAGACCCTTGATAGCTTTCTGCAAGTAGAGAAATAGAGAAGAGATTTATGGAGAACTTTGTGTCAACGGTGCATTCGTCTCGTATTTATTTCTAGATCTATTCATAAACTTTGTGTTATTCTAGAACTAGATCTGAAAGTTTCTTTTGATTTGAATTTTGTGTTTAATGATCTATTTGTTTTAATCTATGTGTATGCGATCAACTCTGTAAACTATTGATTGGGTTACACATCTTCTCTCTTTTCTTCCCTTTTCCTATTATTTTCCTCTTCTGCAGAGTTTTTCTTTCTTTTACAGCTGCTTACTTGCTACAAAATTGTCTAGCTATGGTTCATGAGCTACATAGTTAAAGTAATACCAACAGATAGATACTAGAAAACATAACTGACAAAACGGGGGCCTCACCGGTAAATGAGGGAATTTTATCTCATGACTGCCTAGGTTTTCAGCTGTGCAGAAAATCTAGCCAACATTTCTCAATCAGCAATTCACCATTAGCACATTGGAAAGTAATTTTCTTTTTTACTTCTGGGTCTTCTAATGCTAAATCTAAGTTGCCAATACTCATACTTGCCATAGACAACTTTGAGTTGCCCGATATTTTTCATGAGATCAAATGTAAACATCACAAAATCATATTTGATTATCTTTGTAGAAAGTGAAAAACATTTGGTTTCCATACCTTAGAGTGCCCAACATAGTGATTTTGTACAGGGAGTATCCTTTTCTTTGTTATCACGGATTTCCTCAAAAACTGAATCCATTGCATCCCATGAACAAATTTAACTTTGTCTGGCTTCATTCTAAGGAAAACATCACATACCTTGCACCTTTGGCTTCACCCTTCACTTTTTATCTTCCTTCTTCTTGGCATAGGCTGATCATTAGAATAAATACACAACAAGAAAGAGTATAGAAATGAATTATAGTTATCATACCTTTTTAAAATTGTGAACTATTTTAGCATGTTGGGGAGAAATGAATTTGAAATCCCTTTGAGCCATGAGCTGACCAATCCTCTTAATTCTTCCATGTTTATGAATCCAAGGGTTAGATATGAAAATTTAAGACCATCATTATCACCCCAACACTTCATGATAGAGTTCCCTTTCATGTTGATTTTAAAATCAGATATTCTTTCTTTTGAAGTACTCATCATAGCACTTATATGCCACTTACGAAAACACCATAGAGATCGAGCCCAAGTGTCTATATGTTTGCAAAAAACAACACCTCTTACCTCCTTACCCCATGAAGTATGATGTGCATAAAGGTGTTCAATCAACGGTGACATGAGAGGATGCAACATACATGAAACATGAGTACTCCTAACCATCCATTCATGGTAGAAAAGCTGAAATGATGCATAGGGAAAAACTGAAATACCTTCATGCCGTGGGCTGTCAATAAC
The DNA here is from genome assembly GCA_019776745.2 of Taxus chinensis. NCBI lineage: Eukaryota > Viridiplantae > Streptophyta > Pinopsida > Cupressales > Taxaceae > Taxus > Taxus chinensis. The sequence continues at coordinate 889,008,897 of CM034147.1, read as the reverse complement.
ACTCAGAAATTCTGAGTTTAAATCAACATTCAAAAAATATTTCAAAAATACCTTACCTTCATGATCTTCTGTTTTTCGGGTGTCATTCTTGAAATTCCTTAGCAAAACAGATTGGCCTTGCGGATGATAAAGGTGAGAACATGGCAGCCACCTAAGAAAGAGTACATAGCCCTCCTTTCTCCCCTTTTGTTTATGAGGTCCATCATTTTGGTGTAGCAACATGCTAGACAATAAATTTGAGTTGTTTCTGCTTACCTTCACTATATCTTTTAGCCTCTTCACGCTAGCAATTGTATTTATGCATAGAACCCTTTCAACATCCTCTTCATTATCTAGCTCCTCATGCTTCTTTCCATCTTCTTGCTTATGCCTCCAAAATACTTGTAGATCTAATTTTTCTTCTTCCTTTGGTTCAAACTCCATGACTCCATCACCTGTTAATTTACTATCATGCAAGCAATCATTAGAAGCCATATGAACATCTTCCACTAATGAAAATTTCTTACCTTGCTCGTCCTTGCAAGCTTGCACATCGAACCTTTCTATGATCCTTTGACTGAAATCTTCGAAGAAGCAAACCCATTCTTCTCCTTGGGTTTCTATAAAATGGTACTACCAATATCTTGCTATCCCTTCCAAATGACAAGCGATGAATTCGAGGGCATCCTCCCCACACATAGGGTTTGATTGCAAGTACGCTTCCAATTCTAACAACCATGATCTCACTGAAAGTTTGTTGGTACCATCAAAAATGGAGATATTACCCTTTCATGCACTGTTGTTGCTTCCTCTTGGTGTGATATGGTTCAGCCGTGCCATCAATCTCTCTTGCCATGTCATCAACTCTTTAAACTTGAAATCTTCCATTAAAACCCTCGATATTGAGAATTCGTGCTCTGATACCACTGCAATATCCCTTTTGGGATTCTACAGTGGTATCAGAGCTCAAATCTTCAAAGGCCTAAAACCCTGGATATTGAGAATTCGTGCTCTGATACCACTGCAATATCCCTTTTGGGATACTACAGTGGCATCAGAGCTCGTATCTTCAAAGGCCTAAGGTTTCAGTGAAAGAAAACAATATGGCGTGTCAAAACTCTCAAGAAGACAAAATTGCCAAGTTGATTGTCGGCCAAGAGAGGCTTGCGGATACAATGGATTTTCTAGCCCTATCCCTCCAAAGGATCATTGAACCTAGGGTTCAAAATGGTGATGGTAGCTCATTTGGAGCTAACAATACACGGCAACCAACAGGATCAGCCCGAGAATCCGTAACAAAGCCCACTTTCCTTCCTAGAGAGGAAGCTATTCCAGAGAAAGAAACAAGGCCTACCGCTGGATGGATAACTGCCGCAAGCTATGAGGAGTATATCGCTCTACCAAGTGAAATTCGCGAGGCTATTTCACTCATTGAATTCATTGGAGTGAATCGAGGAAGACCTAGGCCCAAGTCTAGACATCACATGCCACACAAATGACATGAAGAAAGCATGAAGATTGCTGAAGGGGTCAAAACCCCAAGTTCGCCATGCAATAATGGAACCATTGAGGAAGAAGGGTTGGTGATCAAGGGACCTAAGGCCATGGCACTTACACCCATTCCAAAGAGTCAACAACATGAGGTAAGAATTGCTCATTCTGTGGTTAATACTAAAAATGTTTTGACTTGTGATGAATCCAGAGATGAAACAAGGGGTGTGGAGCAAGAAGGGGAAGAGAAAGGCCTGGTTGGAAACCCTTCTCCAATGAAACATGATGACAATAGGCCTTCTGCTCTGTTTAGAACAGCAATCAATAAGAGGCAGATTTATGGTGTCCATGAGTACGGTAAGAGCTACAGAGATGCCCTATGTGAACACCATCAAGATATTGCTGAAGCCAAGGCAGAAAAAGCTTCATTTGTTAAATTTGAGGAGAAGAAGGTTGATTTCAACTCAGAAATTTTGAGTCACAAGATTGGGAAAATGGAGAATGTTTCGATCACTCCTCATCTAGCAGGGGAAGGTAGATACGTGGGGCAATCAAAAGATCTTCTACAACAAGGTAATCTTTTCGATTCATCAATTTTGAGACACCCTTGTTTGTTGCTTCCTCATTTGTGTGTTAAAGCTGAATATTGTGGGAGAATGGGAAACGATATGGTGTGCATTTCAAAGTATGTTTTTAAGAAAATGATCCCTCAAGGAAATGCTAATAAGACACCTCAAGTGAGCTCTTTGCTAGATGACATTTTGCAAAAAGGGGCAGATCTATGTTCCCTGTTTTCTATGACAGCAGATAAGGGAGCACTAATTGCAACCAATCAGGAGAATGTTGATACCCATCCTATAAGAAACAAGGTAGATATCAATGGTGTGCTAGCTATCTTTTGTACTTTGCATGAATGTTGGTACCTATCCTATAAGAAACAAGGTAGATATCAATGGTGCGCTAGCTATCATATAAATTTACTCGTGGGTTCTAACAACATGGAATGTGAGTTATTGCTGTAAGTAGATTTTCAGTTTCTTATCAAAATGATGGATGTTTATGTTGGATGGTGAGCATATTCATGGTAGCCCCAGGTATGAGACTATTTCAAAATTATTGTTTCCTCCTACATCATTTTTTTATCATGGGAAACATGCTATAAAGAATGATAGAATTCTCAACTTCAACTTTGGTATGATTAGTGAGTTCCTTATTGTACACATCAAATGAACTTTCATGGGGAATCATGCATGGTTCTTTCTAAGGACTAATATTCTGATTTGGGAAGGTGAAAAGCAAAGGTACATCTACGTGTGGGACAATATGACTAAATTTGTGGCCAGCCCTCACTCATGCAACGATTGGGAAATAACTAACATAAGGTACCACACTGAGGTCGTCTTTATTTCTCATATGATTCAGAAATATACTGGCTGCATCGACTTGTTGTGGGCTGCAACAATAGTCACAAGGTGCTACTAAGCACAAAATTCAAAACCAAGGTATGTACGGCTGTTGCAAAATCATTTCCAGTCATCACAATTCGGTTTTCAAGCAATAAAACACATTATAACAGCCATAGCATGAAGAGGGACATGCGGCTTGAAGTTTGGTATGAGGGGATTCATCATATGGAGTTCTTAAATACCCATTACTCACGGTTTGGAAGTAAACTTGGAGCAATTAAGGGCTATTACAGTCATCATATAGCCCCTTTACAATTAGTTTGGCCCCATTTATCAAAGGATGCGAGTGGAAAAATCATTGGAACAGTGAGAGGTGATGAGTGCCAATACCAAATGAACATTAAGAAAGCTGTTTATGAATTATTGACTGCTGTTTTTGGCATTTTCAGTCTCCTCCTTGCGTGCCCTCGAACCTGGACTGTTTATGCACCTTTGCAATGGCGATTTTGGCATTTTGCTATTTGCAATGGCGTCAACTTGTGATTTCCGACTTCTTAACATTTCCCCTGCAGCATTTTGTGTTTAACTGACGTTCACGCATTTCCAGCCAAGTATGTAAGGCACATAATGGTTCATAAACTTTCTCATGATTTCATTTGACCACATGCAAGTTAACCTAAAGGTACTTTCAATCATGGGGAATGATTCCTTTTGGTTTGAAGTTGCTAACAGTATATTTTCAGTCCTTGCATGGTTGTTTTCAATGCACAAATGGTTGAATGTTGCAAAGGAATTTTGGGTTTGCCACACTTATGGCTGTTACCCCATATCTTTAGTGCTGGTCCACTCAATTTCAGTCATGGACAGCTGTACATTTGAGCCATTAGAGCAGAATTCTTCGCAGAATAATATTGGTAAAAGAGTCTCGTCATCAAAGACAACCATCCCAACCATCCTATTGTTGATTTGGGTGGAATTCAGAATGACTGGTAGCTGTTGCAACTCATTTCCAGCCCCAACACAAATCAATTTCAAGTCTCCTAGTAGGATTTAGGACAAGCAATTTTGGGAAGGGAGGACTGTAATGTCCTCTTTCCCCACTTGAGGATCAGAACTTGGACTTCTTGCCATTCCTTCTCCATGGGAATGAAGTAGAGGAGTTGGAGAAGAACATTGAGCTTTCATTTGCATTTGTTTTTCTAATTTTCAATGTTTCTTTTTAATATGTGTTTGCCTTTAGCAAGTAGGCTGAGTTTTATGCACTTAAAAAGCCAATTAAAGATTAAAAGAATACTTTATGGGGTCGGCCTTGCTATTCCAAGCGTTGGAGCCAAAGGGAGGTTATAAAGGAAGATTAGAAAGCTCATTTGAAGGATCTATCTTGGCGCATTTTTCTATTTGGGCATTGTGAGCTTCCAAATCGTTTAAACCTTTAAAACGTCAGTACATATAATGTCAGGCATTCCAAACATGAGAGAAATACCCATTGCCAAAGAAGAAGACATCATTGATGGCGACCAAAACAGGGGATGAAAGCTGGTACTACTTCGTATAAAAAAGACCGAAATCCCCATCAACCACTGTGAAAGATATGACAAACGATCTGATAATTTCCATAAAAGACTGGCCTGAACTAAGTGGTGGCTGGGTGACCTTATGGGGCACAAATAACATCTCCTAATAGCTCTCCTAACATATAATATTCGTCTACCAAAACCTAATAAAATGTCAACAAGTACTAATACACTCTATCATCTGCATTGGTAACTGCAGCATCTGAAGGACATTTAAAACCACCAACTGCTATCGGTTGTCTGCACCTCAAAAGTGTATCACAATACTTGAACCATTTTTTTCCATTTCTAAATACCTGCCTGCCCATAAAACCGCAGGAATAAAATCAAGTGATTAAAATAGACATCAACACATATATTAGAGCTTTATATTGGAGAGACCCTTGCAACTGCATTACTCAAAATTGACTAGTGACATGGTAACCACCATACGGCATATACCATATGAAGGCCCTTTCAATGAAAGACATAATAGGAACAAATGCTACACATGAACTAGTTTCTGTCTACGTTATCATATCCACCTAGTTCCAGTTCCACAATATTTCGCGCACACAACGAAACCAATACATTAACCATGCATTAAAAAGCATATAAAACATGGATAAGCATGCATTAAACTATGAATAAATGTATTTACAAGGTCCTGTTAGAAATTCTAGGTTGTGCATAAATTCACATGCAAGGTACTAATAGAAATTTAGAATAGACTTCCTAAAGATCAAACATACATATCTGAACTTTTTTTTTATTGAAAATTTAAATCCGAACTTGAAGTGTGTATCAGAAATTTCAAAATACAAAACTAAAATATGCAATCACAATCTGAAATAGTTTGAGTTCAACTTGTATAAATGATTTGCATTTTTATAGACTATTCATAAATGTAAAGCAATCATGTTCAGACATGAAATCAGTAAGGAGTTGCAGAGTTCTGGCAGAATTGTTTTTGAGACATGCAATAGGCATGTTCCACCAATCATGGTCGGCTGACATGCCTACTCAATCATCCCAGTATGAAAAGAAACCATTTTCAATAATAAATATGATTCATTGAAATATTTTTATGTATGTGGGCACAAGGTGAGGGGATATGATTGAAAATTCCAAACTACTTGAAACGAGAATTCTACAATTCCCAAAGACTTTGACCTAAGCATACATCCCTTTAGATTACAAACCTACTAAGAGACCCCTTTGTGAGCTTCCCAAATTAAAGTAACGAGTTAAATACATTGCCATCTGCACAGTCTAGTAGTGATTCACATAGTGAAAGTTCCCAAAATATAATTTATATCGAGCAAATACTCAATTTTTCACACTGCATCACAATAGCAAAATACTAGTACCTGGCATATATATCCATCTTGGTTTCTACATCCACCCTTGAAGCATAATTCGGGATGGGTTTTAGCTCAAATTGACTGGGGTTCTATGTGTTAACACACTCCATTGGTTCTAGGTCCACACCACTTATTGTGATATTTACTCCCAAACCCTTGGAACAACCCTAGAGAATTTATGACGATGAATCAGCATTCTACAACTGGAAAATAATTTAAATCTGAAACCCTAACTGACTGCAATCTTCAAAATAGCATAACTTTTTCTACACAACTTCGATCTAGGTAAATGACACTATGCCCCGAACTTGGAAAAATACAAGAACGAGATGATGTAAACCAAATTATAACCAACTACAAACATGCAGATTGACCCTCCTACTATTTCTAAACCCACACATTTAGGGCATCAAATGAGCTCGAGTCAATTATACTAGTAGGTCCAGATGCTTGCCATATTTGAACTTCTTCTCTGGGACGTCTATTTTCCAATCCTTACGTAGCATAGAAAAGTTTCAATCACACAAAACATTACATAGTGCATGCAATGGGAAATCATACCTTAATCGTCTAAGGAAGTTGTCAAAGAACTTCATTATGGCAAATAGTAAGAACTGATCGTGTCCTCCAAAATCCATAGCTCACCATTATCCACGTGGTTTGAACCTCATCATAAACCTTTCAATAAGTCATCAAATGAATATAAATTCAATGCCCTCTAAGGTGACTTTATTAATTGACTCACTACAAATCCTTTGCTATACTTATATGATACATGAATGATACTTGAGTTGAAGACATGCCTAGTCACTGGATTTGTGTGCAAGTAAATGGCCTTTCTGTTTTTGGAGTCTAACCATGATCTCTTTGAAATTCTATTAGTAAGCATCAAAGTTTGAAGATCTTAGTCTGACTCGCTAGTAAATTTTCTAAAGAACTGCATGTCCAAGAATTGCCCTTTTTTCATACTTACTTTTGTCAATTGGCTCCTTGACAAGAGCAAATTGAGGGTCATAGTTCTGCAACTGTCAACACTTTGTGCAACCATAACAATTGGTAAAATTTGGGAAGATTGCTTCAAGAATTGAAGGCAGAACAGTATTGATTTAGAGCTCTAAATCGATAGAGTTTTATGTTCAAAACACTCAAAGTGTTGCTGGTCCACAATCAGGAGTATCCTTTTGACTCCCAAACCCTTGTAAACAACCCTAGGAATGTATGACGAGTCAATATGAGTACAAAAGGAGGTGGAAGGATAATTTAAATCTAGAAATGAGAACTATCTGCAAGATCTTCAAGATAGCATAACTTTCTCTACACAATCTGATCTTTTAAATGACATTGCTCGAATAGATAAAATATGATTTTTGGAAACTAGCCGGCAAGTAAACCAAATTTAGAATTTTTTAGCAACTACCAAACATGCCGATCTAGGCCCTCCTAAGATTCGTACCACACTATGGGCAAAATGAGCTCCAAAAATTATTTTCTCTCTATCCCAGATGCTTGCCTATATTTTTAGGAACTCATTCATATAAAATCAGAATTTTTGGATGCCAAATCAACTCAAAAATCAGATCTGAAATCTGATTATAAACTGCCTAAATAACCCTCAGAAGAATTATGAAACTTGGGTATTTTCATTCACAAAAATTATGAGATGATTAGATAATGATTTTCAGATTTAAATACCTCAATAACAATGCCCAAGACAATCCCAAGGTGAGTCGATCCAATAGAGAAAACTGCTGCAATTTTATTCACCAAAATACTTCAAAAAGTCTTCAATAACACTGCCGGAAAAACCTGAAATAGACTGAAAATCTGATTACAACCAATGGGAAATTCTGAGTGAAAATCCCTCTCAAACTCTTGGGGTTTTCGTCCACAAGAGGTTTAATTCACAAGGGGTTTCGTCCTTGGAATTTTTAATGCAAAAGCTAAAGCTCTATGCAAGAGAAACTAATCATATAAAAATTTGGATTATGGAAGAGGCAAGTCGACTTCCCTTTTAAAGGAATAGAACCAACAAGCCAACCTCCAAACTAGCCAATGAGTTCACATGATTTTCCCTATGCAAACATTTAATATTTTCCCATATTAAATGTTTTATCCCAACAACATTTCCCTCCTAGTGCAAATCACATTTCTCTAGGGGAAATACATAAATTAATTAATGTTTTTATCTTTCCTAGGCTTCATTACTCCCCTTTGGCCCAAGTCGCCATTATCCTTTCTAGGAGGAATAAAATATAATAATCCCTTTACAATGACTTTTTCCCCTTAAAGGCAAATCATATTTTCCCATATGGATTACAATTTATTTTTATTAAGCTAATATAAATTAATATAAGTGCTTTAATTATTTTATTTTATTTTTTTTATAGCACTTTATATACTAATTTATTATAACTTAAGTCACCCTTATATTTTTCCTTTGGCCGTCAAGTTGACAAAATGGGCCAAAGGTCTTCGATTGGAAAAGGGGACATTACACAAAGGCTTCACCCCCCTATATGAATGACTACATGACAACGAGGATTCCCTTTAGCACGTATATGAAGCCCCTTTACCAATTGGTAAGGAAGAAAAAGCAATGAAACACTAGGCATGATGGTATGTGCCAAACCAGCAAGTGGGCTAAGTCCCACCAAATCCTATTGGTTTGCCACTAGCACTATCCATGCTTGTCCCACCAAACTCCATGCACACACCAAAACCAATGCATTAGCCTGCATTAAAAAAAATTAAAAAGATGGAAATACCATGCATTTAAACTATGAATAAATGCATATACAATGTCATATTATAAATTGGATGTCATGCATAAATGCATATGCAAAGTCACATTATAAATGGCTAGGCGTTCATGCATAAAATACTAGGGCTCTTGCATGGTAATATTCCCAAAAAGACAAACATACAAATGTGAGCTTGAGATGTATGTATCAGAAAAGTTGAAATACAAATGCAAAATGTGCAATCACAATCCGAGAAAGTTTGAGTTCAACTTGTATAAATAATTTGTATCTCTATCTACTATTCATAAATGTGAAACAATTATGTTCAGCGATGAAAATCATAAAAAGTTGCAGAATTCTAGCAGACTTGTTGTTTAGACATACTTGCAATTAGTAATGCTCCAAGAAGTAACTTGACAAAGGAGGTTTCTGCTTCACAAATTAAATAGGCTGATTTTACAGCTTTTATTAAGCTGCCAAAAATTGTTGCACAGCTTAAAATGATACCTTTGTACTCAGGACTGAAAGTTTTGCAAAAAGGAAATTAATTTATGGCTGCTTTCAAACTATAATCTGTCACTATAAAGGCTTTTATTAATTATCGTGGATGTTGCAAAATGTGTCGAAGAATTGATGATGACAAGAGCAACTAAGACTAGTATTTGTAAATTTTGTAAATAATTGTGACTTTTAATCTGCCCTTTTCAATTGTGCGCATAGAGTCAGTTGAATAGTGTATCATCTTCTCATGAATTAACCAATTGCATGCTAATAGGCAATTGAATAGCATGTCAACTTCTCATGAATTAACCAATAATTGGCATATCATACATCATTGGAAAGATCTCAAAGAATACCTTTTAGATGGTCTGATTCTTACTTTATGATTTATTTCTGACTTTATCAAACTTAGGATCACCTTGTGGCATCACTAAGGCACACAAAGTTTTCATCTGATTAAGCATGGGTTTGTCATGTCATTGGATCTCTTGTAATTCTCATTGAATTTGTCAGATGTCTATTGCCTTGTATTATTGAAGTTCTTGGGCCTTAAAATATTTGTCTCTCACTAGCTATATTTCAAAAATAGCCATCACTAATATGTATGAGAATGTTTCTCTGCTTTGGCCTCCGTACCACTCCATATGTTATTTGGCCATTTTTGGGAGATTATCAAGATTGGAGTTGTTGAAGGTTAAGAAACAATTCATTAACTTCTAATGTATATAATTTAAGTTATCTAACTTTCAATAATTAGAATTTATTTTAAATTTGAACTTAATGAATTTTTTTTCCTAGGCTATTGAGACCTGACACTCTCGTCTTAACACAACTTGTGAAGATAAAGCATGCCTTAAGCAGTATGGTGATTGACAACATTTGGACCATGTGGATGCAAGCAAACATAGAAAGAGCCCATAAGATAAAATCATTGATCCTTGATGATGACTGGCGGATCAAGGTTGAGTATTTGCTTAGTTTCACGGAGCTTAATCTTTCTATAATTAGATATGTAGACACGGATAATGATTACATAGAAGAAATTTATGATGGAATTGTCTCCGTGTTTGAAAAAATAAGAGAGATTATACAAAACAAGGAGCAAGACACTCAACAAAACTTCTATAATGAAATTAAGAGTGTAATCATGAGGTGGAATAAAATAACCACCCCATTCCATCTCCTTGTGTATGCCCTAAATCTCAAATATTATAGTAATGAAATAGTTAGATTATCTAGTAGGAAACCACCATATGATGACCAAAAATTGCAAATGGAACTAAGGCAACATTCAAGACATTGTTTCTTGATCCATTTGTAGCTAGCGTGATGCGCAATGAAATGGGGACTTTTTATCTCAGAAGGTAGCATGGGCGAAATAGAGGCTCTTTGTGACAAGTACAACATGACTCTAATAAAGTGGTGGTAGGTACATGGCCATGATGCCAAGTACCTATGACCTATCGCCATTAAAGTTCTCTCACAGGTGTATGCATGCATAAGTTAGAGACTTAAAATAGGAATTTACACCAAAAAACCTCGCCTACAACTTAAACACCTCAAGATAGAGGATAAGAAAGAAACCAAATGCATAAGCAAAATGAAATACAAACCTCCCCTTTTTGTATGGACTTGCTTCAAATGAGTTTCGATGTTTCAAGCTGATTTGTGCAAGATTGGGCAGCATGCTTGAAGGAAGAGGATGAGATGAGGTAAGAAACTCTTTTCAAATTGGAAGATTTTTCCAATTTAGCAAGTTTCATACATATGATGGCTTCTCAATTTAGTTGGATTTCTAAAAAATAGAATTCTTACATTTGAAATAGTGGTGTCATTGTACCCTTTGCAAGGTCCACTATATAGGGTTTTTATTGGGGGATGTTGGATGATTTTAAAAGATGTGTGAAAATGGATATATAGGATTAGTAGCTTGTTCAACGTGATTAGGACTGATTAATTGAGATTAATCGGCCATGAGATGTTATGGGATGCTAACACAATTAAGAGGATTTAATTAATTGACGAAGGGGTGAATTATAGGATTTCTGTTATTTTAGAATGATTTACGAGTGGCATATTTGGGGTGTCTACAACAAGGTATAAAAATTAACTAAAAATTTGTTGTGTAAAAAATACAACACCGTTTTTTGGTAACAAGTGGCTAGTAGTTCTTCGGCAAAGCGAAATTGGAGTACATATGCCTTCATCCACTCTGCTAAACAAAACAATTTGGTATATCAAAAGGTTGCGGATTTGGTAGACATACATTCCAATTTTCGCCTCCTAATGCACAAAACCGAAGACTATACAAAGGTCCCAACAAGCTTTGAGATATTCATCCTGAGACTACTGATTTTGATGCTTCCACTACTACTTTCGCCCAACTTTCACTGTTTGGTATCGATGATGAAAATCCAAAGAGTTCTTCACAAGGGCTGGACAGTGGAGCTAGTGCCAGTGGGAGTGCTTGAAGCTACTAGTGACATTCATGGATTTGATTTTGAAGAAAATCTAGATGATATATTTTAGAATCTAGATTATAATCATGTACATATGAAAATTGAAGCAAGTTGAATTTTTGAACTTTCATGAATACAAAGTATTATGACTTTATATATATATATATATATATATTCAAAAAAGTTAATAATATATTGTATGTGTAATGTCCCTTTTTGGGATTTCAACTGAAAAAAAGGACACAAACCCCAATAATATTAATTCTGATTTTTGGACCAGCAAACTGAAAATTAAATCAGTAGAAAACAACGATCAGATTTTTATAACAGCAGGCTGAAAAACTCGAGATTTCCCCCAAATATTACCCAATAATGCATCCACAATTTTTATAAACCCTTTTGGAATATTTTAGAACTATTTCCACCACAAAAATCAAGCTAATACTCAGCTATAAATTTATTTATTAACAGCAGCAGTACAACTTAAAGAAAATCATGAAATGAGGGTTTCCAAACCCCAAAATCCACAAAATATAGATATTTCCAGCCTTATAAATGATATCAAATCTGAATATGGAAGAAACTAGAAGTTATGTGCCCTAGAAGGCACTAAATGACACCATAACACAAGTCGCTCCAACTAGGAGAGGCTTATCAATGCATGCAAATGATTGTAGATGACTTAATTTCCTTTTCAATGCCCAAATTTGCAAGATGACTTCATTTTAATCAAAAGGATGGAGGATTTGCATCCCCCAACCAGCCACAAGAAGGGTTTTCGTCCTTCTTGGAAGGAACCGCACAATTGAATTTTTGCCTAAAAGTGGACAAAACTCACAATTGGATTTTTGCCCAAAAGTGGAGAGAACTAAGAGCAATCAGCCCAAAGATCAATTTAAAATAAATCTGTTAAAAGTAGATGTCCACAAATGAAGCCATAAAAACTCCTTAAATACCCCAACCTTGGTGCTAAAGGCCAAAAATGCATGACCGACCTCCTTTTGGGCTTTTATTTAATCGTTTATTTGGCCTTTAAAATCTACCAAGCTAGCCGACCTTACATAATGAAGGAAACACTAAAGAAAAACATGAAAATTTAGAAAAGAAAAATGCAATGAGAGTTCAACTCCTTCCCTAGCTCGTTGCACTTCGTTGCCATGGAAAGGGAATGGCAAGAAGTCTAAAATCAGGCTCTCAAGTTGGAAAAGGGGACATTACAATCCTCCCTTCCCAAAATTGTTTATCCCCAAGCAATTGCAAACTCAGCTAATCTGAAAATTGATTTCCTTTTTCTTTCCATCATGTAATTCCACATCCCTAAATGAAGTAGGAAGCGGTTTCCTTGACAAGGCATCCGCTACCACATTGTGTTTTCCCTTGACATATTCAATATTGAAATCATATGCTTGGAGTCTACTCACCCATTTTTGTTGCCGGTCATTTAATTCTTTTTTATGAAGAATGAATCTCAAGCTATTGTGGTTAGTTTTGACCACCACAAACCTTCCACAAATCAAGTAATGCAGGAACTTGGTCAATGCATGCATGATGGCCAACATTTCCTTGTCATAGATAGAGAACCTTTTCTCACGATCCTTCAATTTCTGGATCTCATATGCGATGGGGTGATTGTCTTACATCAAAACAACCCCTATACCTTCACTGGAAGCATCACATTCAAGTACAAACGACATAAAAAAAAAATTGGAACATCAAGTATCAAGGAAGAACACATCACCTTTTTCAGTTCTTCAAAAGCTATTTGAGTTGTTTTTAACCAATTGAAAGCTGCTTTTCTTATTAGAGAAGTCAAAGGGGCTACATGTTGGAAAACCCCTTCACAAATCTTTGGTAGTAAGAACATGGACACAAAAATCCTCTCAAATGTGTAATATTGGTTGGGGTTGGCCAATCAATGATGGTTTGGATATTGTGTTGGTCCACATGAACCCCATGTGCATTGATAGCATGTCCCAAGTACAAAATTTCATCCATTTCAAGCTCACATTTTGATTTCTTTGCATAGAGTGATTGTTCTAAAATTTCCAACACTTTATCCAAGTGTTGGAGATGCTCTTCCCATGTTTTGCTATATACCAAAATGTCATCAAAGAAAACTAACACAAATTTCCTCAAATACTTCATGCATGATTGGAAAGTGGTCGGGGCATTGGTTAACTCAAATGGCATGACAAGAACTAAAATGCCCAAAGTGACACCTAAAAGAGGTCTTGTGCACATCTTGCTCTCTCACCCTTATTTAGTGGTACCAGGATCTCAAATCAAGTTTAGAGAAGTAAACCGCTCCATATAGCTCATCCATTAGCTCATCAATTCTTAGGATTGGGTACTTATTCCTGATTGTCCTCTTGTTCAATATCCGGTAGTCCACACACATCCGTAGGGTGTCATCCTTCTTCTTCAAAAGCACCACAAAAGAAGCCAATGGGCTAGAACTAGGCCTAATCAACCCCATTTCCAACAATTCTTTGATGGTTCTTTCGATTTCTTCCTTGTAGATACTTGGATGACTGTAAGGAGTAGTTATTACTAGTTTGGTGCCCGGTTCTATCTCAATAGCATGTTGGAATCCTCTATCTGGTGGCAGTCCATGAGGTAATTCATTGAAAACTTTGGCAAAGCTATGTTGGAGTACTTTCCGTGCTAAATATCATACATGAAAATATTGTTGAATCGGAAAATCTGAAGCGTTAGTTTCTCATTACCAATCAACTGGTTTTAGCAGCCAGATTGGTAACCTTGCCCTCTTTTGAAAGCTCCTTTCCATGCTCTGTAGCGGTTCATCAACTTGAAAGAGATATTCCACCTTTCATACCATGTAGCACAACTTCGACTGGCCTTCTACCTTGGGAGAATTTCAGCTTCACATTTTTTCAGTAGTTTTGAGTGACATTCACCCAGAGAATCCTAACTCATTAATGTGTAATGTCCCCTTCTTAGGACATTGTTGCCAACCCATTGAAGACTTGAAGACCCTGTGTTGATCCACATTCTCTCTTCTCAAGGGTTTGAGGATTGAGCTTGAAAATGGTCCTAAGATGTCAATGTTGTCATCCATTTTCTAACCCACATTTGGACATGTCTTGCGCTACAAGTGAGGGCTATTCTAAAATTAGTTAAATGTGCACATAATCCAGAGTTGTTGGTGCTCCTCCCATGTATTTAATATAAACCAAAATGTCATCAAAGTGCACCATAGTCTTAGTTTATTAAATATTTTATTACCAATGAGATGTTTACAATTTCCCTACAAAAAGGGAAGGTGGTCAGGGCATTGGATGTTGCACCCGAATAGTTCTATAACAAGGAGGTCACATTTCCTTTAGTAGGTTATGTTGATGTGAACTTTTGCGGTACATTCTACTCCCTTACTGCTTTTTAGAAATGGGATGCATGCCCTAGCTCTTGCATTAATGCTCTCTAGAAGTATAACCCCTTCATTTGGCTCATCCATTGTTTCATCAGATCCTTGAAGTATTTCATACTTGTTCTCTTCATTGTGTTCTCTTTTAGGTATCCGAGTAGTGCTTATGCATTCTTAGAGTTTCGTCCATTCTAGCATTGGCAACTTGCTCTAGGGAAGTTGGCACAATTATTTGGAACTAGGCCTAATCATCTGCATGTTGGTGACAGGGTCCTTGATGGTATTTTTCAATGTCTTCCTTGTACATCCTTGGGTGACGGTAAGGAGTGGTTATTAGGACCAAAGCGACTTGGTACTTGGGGTTCTAACTCTATAACATGTTTTGAAACCTCTATTTGGTGATAGCCTCTGAGGTAATTTGTTGTGTTTAACTTTCGCATTATTGTCAAAACAAGGGCTGAATATCATCATGAAAAGATGTTTTGGAAGGGTAGAATAGAGATGGAATTAGATTTATACCAATTTATTATACATCCCTAGCAACCTGCCTCGTTTTGAGAGTCCTTTGGGGGCATGTTCTTAAGGGGGTCACAACTTGAGGAGTCCCACCTTTCATACCATGCAACACAACCTCCTTGCCTTCTACCTTAAATTTCAGCTCCATATTTTGGTAGTTTTGAGACAATGCATCCAAGCAATGTAACTATTGAACACCCATTACAAAATTTGTTTCATCTATGCTAATGACATATAAATCATCTCTTACCACATGTCCTCCCAGGGTGAGTGGCAGTTGAGCTATTCTTCTTGTGCATGGAAGTATGAAGCCATCTGCTACTGTGACATTGAAACCCTTGAAATTTTCAGCCTTCAACTTCGATCTTTTATGGGTGGCTCCACTATCAATCAGTATCATGACCCCTTGCCCTTGTGGATCACTCTTTACCCGGAATGGGTGATATCTAGGATCTCCTGACAAGGTGGCAAGAGTACCATCTAATTTTTCTGGATCCTCTTCCGGAATGCTATCTTGCTTGGCTTCATCTACATTGTTATCATCTTCCTGAATATTTTTGTGCATCAAAGTATGAAGCCATCCACTACTGTGACATTGAAACCCTTGAAATTTTCAGCCTTCAACTTCAATCTTTTGACCAAACTCTCATCGACAAAATTATGGCTGGCTCCACTATCAATCAATACTGTGACCCCTTGCCCTTGTAGATCACTCTTTACCCGGAACTGGGTGATATCTAGGGGCTCTACAAGGTGGCAAGAGTACCCATCTAATTTTTCCACCATCCTCTTCCATAGAATGCTATCTTTCTTGTTCATCTACATTGTTATCATCTTCCTCAATATTTTTGTGCATGGAAGTATGTATGGAGCCATCCGCTACTGTGACATTGAAACCCTTGAAATTTTCAGCCTTCATCAACTTCAATCTTTTGACCAAACTCTCGTCAACAAAACTATGGGTGGCTCCACTATCAATCAATACCGTGACCCCTTTCTCTTGTAGATGACTCTTTACCCGGAATGGGTGATATCTAGGGGCGTCTGACAAGGTGGCAAGAGTACCATCTAATTTTTCTAGATCCTTTTCCAGAATGCTATCTTGCTTGGCTTCATCTACATTGTTATCATCTTCCTCACAATCTGAAAATACTTCAATATAATGTACCTTACCTTTACACAAACAACGATGACTGAGACTCCATGGTTCCTTGCAAGAGAAGCACAAATTCTTCTTTCATAGGTCGTTTCTAGATTCTCCTTCATTGTTCGTTTTGGGCAGCTCCTTATGAGTATTTGGCATCTTTTGGAAGGGCTTCCTTGGCTGGTCCGAGGGAGGGTTTCTAGGTTGTCCCAATGATCTAATTGGTTGTCCTCCACTTGAATTTCCCTTGAGATGATTGTTGTTTGTTGTAGTTTTTGGGGAAGCTCCTTCAAGATCCAAAGCCCTTTTTATTGCCTTGAAAAGACAAGGGATCAAAGGCTCTAACCAAAACCTTGCGTGGTTCAGCTAAACCTTCAATGAAGAGCACTACGAGTCCCCTCTCTGAAACATCTGTGATCATAACGAAAAGCCTTTGAAATTTCGTCCACCAAGCCTTGCTGTCTCAAATGGGCAAGCTCACGAAAGTGAACTTCCGGATCAACTCTATCAAATCGATCAATGTGCCTTTGATAAAACTCATCATAGGAATGGATCTCGTTGTGCTCTTGTGTCACTAAACCATGAAACCACCATTCATGTGCAATTCCCTCAAGATGTAGGGTAGCAAACTTGATAGCATCCTCCTCCATCATGGGCTTCAAGGACAAGTATGTATCTAGCTTCTCGATCCAAGCCCTAGTTGTTCCCTTGGTCGATCCATAGACACATTTTGCACCTTCTTCTGCGGCATATGTGGTCTTGGCTCGGGCCTATACCTTCCTCTGTTTATGCCAATGAATTCAACAAGTGTAATGGCCACATATCTCTCAGGAGAGCCATATATTCTTCATAGCTTATGGCAATGTTTTGCCCCATAGAGGTCCTTGCTCCCCCATCCGGAAAAGCTCCCCCTTGGAAGAAAAATAGGCCGCGTGGATGATCCATGAGCTGATCCCAAAGGTATACACTATACATTATTAGCTTCGGATGAGCTACCATCTCCATTTTGAACCCTGTGTTCAATCATCCTTTGAAGAGATAGGGCAAGGAAGTCCATTGTGTCCATTAATCTCTCTTGACTAGAAATAAGCTTATCGAACTTGGCTTCTTAAGAATCTTGGTTGGCTATATCAGCCTCTTCTCTTGGTTGATTTGCTTTCCTTCTTATTTGATAGTATAAGAACCCTTGTTACCCTCTTCCATGAAAACCCAAGGTTGGGAAGATTCGAGCTCTGATACCACTGTAATGTCCCTTTCTGTGACTTCAACTGAAAAAAAACAGAAATCACACTAACCCCAATAATATTAATTCTGATTTTTGGAACAGCAAACTGAAAATTAAATCAGTACAAAACAGTGTTCGGATTTTTATAACAGCAGAATGAAAAACTAAAGATTTCACCCAATAATGCATCCACAATTTTTATAAACCCTTTTGGAATATTTTAGAACTATTTCAACCACAAAAATCAAGCTAATACTCAGCTGGAAATTTATTTATTAAAAGCAGAAATACAGCACAAAAAAATCATGAAATGAGGGTTTCCAAACCCCAAACTCCACAAAATATAGATATTTTCAACCTTATAAATGATATCAAATCTGAAATTTGAAGAAAATAGAAGTTATGTGCCCTAGAAGGCACTAAATGACACCCTAACACAAGTCGCTCCAACTAGTCCAACTAGGAGAGGCTTATCAATGCATGCAAATGATTGTAGATGACTTCCTTTCATTTTCAATGCCCAAATATGCAAGATGACTTCACTTTAATCAAGGATATAGGGTTTCTGTCCCAGAACTAGCCACAAGAAGGGTTTTCGTCCTTCTGGGAAAGAACCACACAATTGGATTTTCACCCAAAAGTGGAGAGAAGTAAGAGCAATCAGCCCAAAGATCGATTTAGAATAAATTTGCCAAAAGTCGATGTCCACCAATGAAGCCATAACACTCCTTAAATACCCCAACCTTGGCACCAAAAGCCAAACATGCATGACCGACCTCCTTTTGGGCTTATTTAATCTTTTATTTGGCCTTTAAAATCCACCAAGCCAGCCAATCTGCCATAATAAAGGAAACACTAATGAAAAACATGAAAAATTAGAAAAGAAAAATGCAATGAGAGTTCAATTTCTTTCCCAGCTCATTCCACTTTGTTGCCATGGAAAGGGAATGGCAAGAAGTCCAAAATCAGGCTCTCAAGTTGGAAAAGGGGGCATTACACTATGGGTGTTTCAATGTCATTTCGTACCCAAGGGTTTTCTAAAAATTGGCATTTTCACTTTTCAAACATGTTTCCCATACTCATTTCATGGCAACTTAAGTGCCTGAATGTAACCGTGAAACACAACAAAAGAAATTACAACGGTACAAAGAGTTCACGAAGAAAGAGATTGACGTCGTACGAGAAAAATTTGAGAAGAAGATAACACATTTAGGGAGGGGACCAAGAAGTTATATGATTGGTGAAACCACAAGAAAGACAACCAAAGCCGCGACAGGTAGCCAACTCTAAAAATTCATCAAGTGAAGTACATAGTAGAAGCGGATGTTGAAGGACAAACTATGGTTGAAGAATTTTTAGTCGAAACCCGTGGACCCTACACTCACAAGGAGTGGGTAGAAATTTCCATAGCCCCTCTCAAAACTCGTACTCAAGAATTACTCAACAGTCCAAAATTTTGACTTGGACTTGGGACTGGGCAATTACTCAACAGCTTAATCGCTACTTAGAAAAATATATAAATTCATAAAATAAACTTACACAACATGTAAAACACTGCTAAATGACTAAAACCAGTGACAATTTGCAAATATGTGCCAATGGCTTTGAACAATCTTAAGTATTGTAATTGTTGATGAATATTTTTATCAATAAAACCTTAATGTGATTCAGGTTTGGAGTGCTATTCGAACCACTAATAGCTCTCTTGAAAGAACCAAAAGATAACGTAAGAGATTAGTTTTGAGATGGAATTCCCAGCTGAGGAAAAGGACAAACGTGAGGCCCCAGAAAAATATGGAACATACGGAGATCATAGTTAGGCTTCTATGCACGTTTAAAAACCAGTGGGCAGATTGCTTGTAACAGCTGCAACATTGCAGTCCAGGAGGCCTTTTACTCCTTAGCTATGGCAATGACAGCTGAGTGAATAAGGCTGTTTTTGATAATCAGGGAATAGAAATCGGAGATCATCATGTCAGTGCAAAAAAAAAATGCTGAATTTCACAAATAAATGAAAGCAAATGACGTTTTTTTCACTGCAGGTTATATTAATAAGGTGGCCAAGTAATGCCGAATAATAGACTTGGAATCACAAGAAATTACTTTCCATTACTCAGGCCGAGCCTGTTATGCAGCTCGCAAGCAATGGGACAGTTACTCGTCTGCAGAAAGAGTGGCCATTACAAGATTTAAAACAGAGGTGTGGACCTCAACAGCCAGGTTGGGTTGGAGGGTGCAGCAAAAAAATGCAGAAAATTTCAAATGAATGAAATCAACTGATGTTTTTATGCTGCAAGTTATATTGGCAAAGTAGATGAGTAATGGCAGGTAATAGACTCAAAATCACGAGCAATTACTCATCATTACTCACGAGTCCAAGCCTGTTCGGCTCATAAGTAATGGGGCAATTACTCGTCTGCAGAAAGAGTAGCGAGTTCTCATGATTACTCCACGAGTTTTGGCAAGTTTTAAAATACAGGTGCGGACCTTGTTGACTAGGTTGGGTTTGAGGGTGCTACAAGAATATCAAGTGAAGAGTCCAAACCACCCTGAACAAACAAGTTGGAGGGATTAACACAAAAAGGGAACCTGACAATGAGAAAAATTGTGTCCATGCTGAGAGCAGAGGAACGTCTAGCACAAACCTTCTTAAGGAACCTTATCGACTAGGTTGGTTTGGAGGGTGCTACAAGAGTATCAAATGATGAGCTCAAAGCAGATCAAACGACAAGTTGGAGGAAGTAACACAAAAAGGGGACCTGACAGTGAGCAAAATTGTGTCCATGCTGAGAGCAAAGGAACGTCTAGCGCAGACCACCTTAAGAAGGAAATTCATATCCAAAGGGTCACATAAAAAGCAACTGTACCCATTGTCATGGTTACCCCATCAACTCAATCTCCACATAAGAAAAAGTTGCCTAAGTTCACTGGTGACCAATCAAAGGATCCCAAATAACATTGTAGGGAATGTATTACAATCTTAACTACTAATTTGCACATAGATGAATGGCTTTTGGTAGCAATGCTTTGTAGCCACACTTTGAAGAGTGGCCATTGATTGTTACATTGATGCACCAAACACTAATAAAGTCACATGGTAGACATTGAGTAAAGCATTCGAGAATGACTTTAATCTCCTCATAGACAACATTGAGATTGTCATGGAGATTCATTGAGTAAACACGTGAATTTTTGTTCCTATAACAAAAACCTCAAATATTTATTGGCAAATTTTGAAAAAGACCCTTCTGATGGCTTAAAGAAGTGATGATTCATTAAAGGGTTAGTACTCTCATTGTGGAGGATGATGAAGGTGGTTCCAACCTCATCTTAAGAAGATGCAAACAACTAAGCCATGGTCATTGAAAGAGAGAAAAAGACATCCTCGTGTTCGAAAGGACGCGAAGAAGATGACCCTAACTCCAACGATGGTAGTGAACCTGGATTAGTGCAAGCCTTGAGAAATGACAAAAATGAAGGTAAGGGTAATTTTTGTAAGATTTGTCAAGTTATTGGGAATTTGGCCTAGGACTGCCTGTACAATTTGCTAAAATATGAGCAAACAAGTATTGTTCGTACAAGGAGAGCCATCAACACCACCCACCATAGCGTAAAGGAACTACTTACAAAAGAATAATAGTGGTGGCAAGAGTTTGGATTCAATATAACCCACAAGGATGGCAAATTGTATAGTGTTGGGAGTACAATGAGTGTGGTCATTTTGCAAGAGATTATCCTAACCAAAATGACACTGGAATTCTCTATAAATGGTGTGGGCTTGGGGACCATAAAGATGATAATTGTCAAAAGCAAGCCAATATCAATATGATTGATGTAGTCGAGGGAAATAAAGTTATGGCATTCACTATACCACAAGTGAAGGAATCCAATCACCCCTACCCACGTACAAAGAGGGAAAGGCTAGCTCAAGCAAGGGTGGAAGTTGAGATGGCCATGGTCAAAGAACAACATTAGTCAAACGTTCATACAAGCACAACGAAAAGAAGGTTGGTGTTCAACAAAGCTATTTCACATCTTGAGGACCACTATACCTATGAAGATAATTGACTTATTACAAAGCATTCCAAAATTCAAGAATGCTCTAGTTGTTACCATGCAAGACATTTGCCCGAACATGGAACATATAATGTTACAAACCATAACAATGGTAGTTGCCCAAAGCAAGCTAACATCAATATGATTGATGTAGTTGGCAGAAAGGAAATTATGGAAATTACTAGAGCACGATTGAAGGAAGCCAATTACCCCAACCCACGTACGAAGATGGTAGGTTGGCCGAAGGAAGGTTAGAAGTCAAGAGGGCCATGGTTAGATAATGGCGTCAAACAGATGAACATGCAAACCATGTGACGAGTGGACTGGAGTCCGACAAAGCTATTTCACAACATGTCTTGGACACCAATATACTTGTGAAGATTTTTTAACAAAGCATCCCAAAACTCAAGAACAATATAACTACTACCATACAAGACATTAGCGCAAACATGGAGCATACAATGGCACACTTAACGTTAGGTGATGGGGAGAGAATAAAGCAACAAAATAAACCCATAGTCAAGTAGCCAAGTGATCGATCTTATGCTCTTGACGATGAACCTAGCCCGACAAGTGGCATATGTGTGTATGGAAATTTTGCGTAGGAGTTTGTCAAATATTATCATCGATGGTGGTTCTAGCATGAATGTTCTTCCAAAGGAGACTTGGAAGAGCAGAGTTGCATGCATACAGATACGGATGTGGCTATGGATTCAGTATCAAATACGGATATGGCTAGCTTTTAAAGGCTCCTAATATGGATACAGTCGGTTATGGCATATAAATATATATATATATATATAATATTTAAAATATTATGGATTAAAATGTATATTAATTTTAAATTATAAACAAATTTATACATCAAATTAAAACTAACACAAATCACACATTCCCAACCTGCAATAAAATTAGGAAGTTGGGTATTCAATAGATTAAAAAAATTTAAGGTTGTATAGGCCAACTAAAAATATATGTAACTACAAAAAAGAAATAGAGTAGGCTAAAGGAAACAAGTCAAAATAATTGCAAGTTGAGCAGTGCCAATGTGAAAGTTTCAAGTAAAAGAATGAATTAACACTCTCACTTCCATGTCCACAATTGTTGCTTGCTAAAATGCATTTTAGAAGGCTATTTGTAGTTTTTAGCATCTTTTTAGCTTTTTGAAGGGGTTTTTGTTAAATTTTCTTAACTTTTGATTTGGCATGCATACCATATCTAGATGTATCTGATATTGCCTAATTAGAGGTTCATATCTAGATACAGAAGGGTGCGATATCTGAGCCGCACCGTACCCGTATCCATATTCGGCACGTGGATACACATGCTCTAGTACAAGGGGTTATGTATCCTGCAAACCTGTGGAAGAGTCCTGGGAAGCCAACTATGTGACCTCCAACATTCCAACTGTGAAGAGCAATTCAACATGGCATTAAGGTGTTGGGTGTCATGATGGAACAAAAGGTTATTATTGGAACCCAACCCTTTTTGTAGTCATCTCCCTAAAAAAGAGAGTTGATGATGCACTACTCAGTTGGAGAAGGTTGACAACACCCAAAGCCAACCATAACTAGAAAAAGAATTTGATCTCCATCGAAAACAACTAATGGAAATTTGTCATAAATTTTAAGGATTGGGCACTCAATCAAGAAGTAACCTTGAAAAACTCATCGGATTCAAACTTGAAAGAAGAATGCTCGATTAATGGGAGCCGAGGTATGATAGAGCCGAATGATGGAGTCTTGGGTTTACAATCATGATTTGAAGATGAGACGAACTCCTCCAAAGGTCTATTTGTTCCATTGGCAGATGAAAGACTGAAGTTTTCCATCCTAATTAACTATGGCCTAGGCTTGAAATGAGATGACTAGGAGCAGGTGTCAGTGATGGCAACTCCTTCCACACTCAACTTACCCACCGAGCTCAAAGAACACATGGGGTGTAAAGTTCGATGACAAGTTGGCCCACTTGTTGGAACGGGTAGCTAACACCTAAGTTGCCGCATTCGAATTCGTGTTCGAATTCGCCGATGATTAAATTCGTGAAAAATTCGCTGGTAAAAAAATCAGCGATTAAATTCGACTATGAGAAATATACATTTTTATTAAATATATAAAAACAAAAGATAAATTCACATTTCAAAAGAGAGATAATATCACATTTCATTGTTACAATAATGTGATTGAAAGCAAAAACTTCAAAAAACATGTGCTTGTAGGTTGCGACCAAGCTGGCAAGTGGGACGCTTAGTCCGAGCACGGGAGAATACTCGGCGAGTTTTGGAAAGCTATCCAGTATTTTTAATTACTAATCTGTCTACAGGGGATCAAAGCCCATGATTCTTTCAAATGATTGCAAGAAGTTGCTTGGTCCAAAAAGGTGTAAAAATGGATTTTATGAAAATAAGAAAAATATTGCCATCAATGCGTAGAGCTCGAGAAAATATGCACTTTTAGAGAAAACGACACCTGAAACGGAGCCACAGAATGAAAGTTATGGCACATGCAAGTTTTTGCTGCTACATCTTCCCGGACCCTTTCCAAAAATGGCAAAAAAATTTCTCTTGTGTTTTTTTCACCAAAAATCCAAAAAAGGAAAAAATTGCCAAAAAAGGAAAAAAAACACGAATTAAATCGTGATTTTCAATGCACTGTTAAAATTCGGCGAATTTCGATTTTTTCCCTTTTAGTTCACCGAATGCGGCAACACACGCTGACACGAAGACCAAAGAGACAACATCAGTGAACATGAATGTGATGTCTGACAGCAAAATTTTAATAAAAGGTGAAGTGTGGCCTATGTTTGAAGTATGGTCCAATACCAAGGATATGCTTGACCTCGATGAGCAAAGAGTCATGGCACATTGGCATGCCAAGGCTATCTCGAGGCAAAGGAAGTATTTTCGCGACCAATACTTAAAATGCATGAGTTTTATATCAAGGTAATTTGTGTTCAAAAAAGATAGCAGAATACGGGCATGATAAATATTTAAGGTACAAGACTTCCATAGCTCGAGTGAATATTAAAAAATAGTGGTCGATGGGAAGTAAAGCTAAGCATCTTTTACGAATTTCGGATACGGCCACTTAATCTATGATATAAAGAATCAAAAGGTCATGCGATTGGAAATTTGGATGGTGTAATGTATGAAGAAACTATGAACAGATCAAAACGGTACTTATCTAGGCTTCTAACAAAGGCCATCGAAGCAATAAATAACAAAGTTGAAGATACACACAGTAGTCCAACAAATGCAATAAGCACATAAATAATATCATTGTGAAGATAACTTTTGGGGAAGATCATTTATACAAAGAACTATGAAATCAGAACTTCAACATAAAGATGGTGGACAAATTAAAGGTGCATATGCCAATAACAAACTAACACAATAATCCACGTGAGAATGCTAAAAGTGAAGGCATGACCCATGGAGGACCATACAACGAACATAAAGTGATAGTGGTTGACCACAAAACCGTTGCAAATGCATATGACCTACTCCATGATGCATTGTCCCCACCTCTCTGCCACCATCGTTCAACATTCTGAATCACTCGACATGTGATCTACCTCATTCCTCCTTGTTCAACCACTTCTCCTCAATCAGATCGGCACGCCTCACATGGTTCCCATAACTACTTCCGTCTTACGTCCAACAAATACAAATTAGAACTTCAACATAAAGATGGAGGATAAATGAATAAACTAACACAATAATCCATGCAAGAATGCTAAAACTCAAGGCATGGCCCATGGAGGACTATACAACCAACATAAAGTGATAGTAGTTGACCACAAAACCGCTACAAATGCATATGACCTGCTCCATAGTGCACTACCCCCACCTCTCTGCCACCACCGTTCAACATTTTGAATCACTTGACATGAGATCTACCTCGTTCCTCCCCATTTAACCACTTTAGTCTTCGATCGATCGGTATGCCTCATATGGTTCCCATAACTACTTCCATCTTACGTCCCTCCCTCTCACATGCCATACAAACTTGTTCGGCCCCATCCCTACACCATTCGCTCTTGTTCAACTATGACCGCTCTTGTAGGCCCATGTATATTGTTGCTTAGGCATATGGCCTCTCTACTCTTTGCATCTACTTTTGCATCTACTCTTTCCTTTTTCGCCAGATTCGTACACTCGGCATTTGCATCATATGGTTTCTTGGAATTTAGTCTGTAAGTTCATACTATTTCGCATTGTTGTACACCTCTCCCCAATATCCTTTGTCTACCATACACCCTTCCACCTGTCCACCATCGACTGCCTAAGGTTTCAGCATTTCCCCTCCAAATCAAACTTTTTAGTCCAAATGATTTTCCACAAAGGTATCTAAGACTTTCAGCTCAATTTCTAATATCGGCCACCACTCTACTTGGCATTTCTCTCATCTTTCCTCTAAAATTATTCTTCATGATTTCTATGGTTGTGTCCAACAAGAGACTCCAATTTGTTTAAAGGAATAATGTAGATTGTAGCATTTCTATTGTTATCTTCAGTAGCCAAGATGTTGTGGTTAATGATTATATCATCAGTAGTTTTGCAACGATTCTCATTCGTATGTTGATTGTTTATGGTTATGTTAACCACCAACCACTTGGCTCTTGTTGTCATATAAATAGATTGATGTACACCAAGGTAGAGGCAACTGAGTACCACTGTCCCAAACAACCTGTATTGAAGTACTACCTATGAATGAAGCATCAACTGCTCTTATATTCTGCCATGTCGTAATGTGGTATGTATGTACTTATACTATAATTGATATTCTTGGTAGTGTAATTACACTATAAACATCGGGAACCTGATGCTTGCAATGGTCATCCTAGTAAATATAAAATACCACTTGGAGCACTTTGTCCCTTTCATACACCTAGAATTCTCATTGTAAAAAATATAAAACATTACCTTCATTATACAGGCCCAAAGATCCAAAACATGTATGACACTGTTAAAATGAAATATGTCATGTCCCCTCTTAGGACAAGTTAGGAAATGGAGTACTTGTCAAGATCAAGCAAAGAATGAATAAACCCTTTTGCTTCAACCTAAAATATCCCAATGTCAGTTATTTCGAACCCAAATGGGGTTGGAACTAGCCAAGGTGGTGAGTTAGATTGGAAGAAAACAATTGGAATTTAAACACATTCAAATCAGATTTTTAACAGATGAAAAATAATTAATAATCACACCCCAACTACTGCAATCTTCCAAAATTATTTCCCGCTAAACCATCCAAGCAAAAACTTTCAAACTTTGGATTTTGGGCCACAAAAATATGAAGAATAATATGCAAAAAATCAGATTTCGAAGCCAACACGAAACCCTAATTTTCCCTAAAAAGTAGGTCGCCCAGCACATTTAGGGCATCAAATCAACTCCAAAAATTATAAAATTACTTTCTACTTATTCCTCCTAATTTCTACAACCAAATCCAATATTAAATTGATCCCAAACTGCAGATCTGAAATAAATATTAATTAATATCAACCAGATAACTTGCAAACAGCTGAAATCTTCTATAATTCATAACTCATTCAATACTCAGTGTTTTTCCATGAAACAAGATGCAAAATGAACTAGAAATTTAAAGTTTTCCACCACATTAAGAATCTGAATTTTCTGATCAACAAAACCACTCCAAAACAACCCCAAAAAACTGATTTCAAGTCGTTAGGGTTAGATAAAATTATATAAATTATTATCATCCCTTCTTTAGCCTCAAAACACTCCAAATAACTGCCCCAAACTTAAATAAAAATGCTAACACATCAGATTGCAGATCTAGCATATATGACACCAAAACGTGATAAAATAAACCCCAATCCCAGTCGCTATGGCTAAATAAATTGCAGCAGCAATAACACTCACAAAAGTACTTCAAAAGTTCAAACCCTTCACATATGATACAGATTTACTCTCAAATGAATGCACCAATACTCTAAACCAAGTCGCCAATACTTAGAATGGAGAAACAATGCATAGATTCACTCAACAATGATTGCAAGAAGGCTTCAAAGCTAGGGCATACATCTCATTTCTCCATGCATGGAGTAATTTCAAAAGTTCAATCAACATAACCCACTAAAGGAAATGCGACCTCCTTTTATAGAGTTAAGGGGTGCAACATTCAAAAAGACTGGCCATTCCCTTTTGGAGGGAAAACATAAATTCTTATTATAATAAAGTCTCTAATAAACTAAGACTATGTGCACTTTATTATTTTTAATTAAATAATAAAAGCAACTATCCTATGTGCACATTTAAACTAACTAGAGACTCACACTTGTAGCGCTAGGCATGCCAAGGGGTTACAATGCAAATGAAAATAGATATTAGAAATGTCCCAGAAAAGGGGGACATTACAAAAGAATATATCATTTGCAGCTTTATCCTCTAGTTTTGCTAGCCTACAACAAAAAACAGGCATCCCAATAACTAGAAATAATGTGCATGACCTCTAGCGTGGAATTGACCATTGAACAAACCCTAAAACAAGATCTCATAATGATAGAATTTGTAAACTTTGTGATACAAAAATATTGGAGACATAACATCTTTTGTAATCTAGCCATCTCTTACAGATATCGTGAATAACTTTAGAAATACTTGTAGCATTTATACTCTTTGGAACCCATTGAATTGTAAACTTCATGATAACAATGAACTTGGAGATGAATGGCATCTTTTGTAATTTACCCTGCTCTTACAAATATCATGAATAACTTTATAACGATTTATAGTATCTATACTGATTATAATCTATTGAATAATAATTGAAAAGAGATCACTGATGTTATGTTTAATATGTTTGAATATAGAAGTAACCCATTGAATCATAAATTATTTCATTGTTCACCTCTTTCTTGTACCTGCATCATGAGATCAAAATGCTATAAAAAATCCATCGACTCGAAGTGTCAGTTTTTAGTAACTTAGTGTCCCAAAGAACTATAGGGTTTCTAATCATTATGCACACTAGTTCCTTTCCAAGCAATAATATTATAATGGTATTGTTGGCTAGATTTTCTGCATAGCATCAAACCTAGGCAGTCATGAGATAAATCTCCCTCATTTAACCGGTGAGGCTCCCGTGTCAGATTTGTCAATAAAAATGTGTTATTATCTATCAGGGGTTTTACTTTAACCACTTAGTTCATGAACCATAACTAAGAAGTTCTGCAGCAAGTAAGCAGCTGTTCAAGAAAGGAAGTATTTTATAGAAGAAGGAAGTAAAGGAAATACAGAGAAGAAATGGAGAAGATGTGCATCCCAATTAGTAGATAGCAGAGCTAATTGCATGCACATAGAAGAAACTTAATAGATATGAACACACAGAATTATAAAACAAAGGCAGCTTTAGATCCAGATCTAAAATAACACAAAGTTTACTTAAGAGATCTAAGATTTAAAAGCAAGAAACACAGTACACCATGACACAAAGTTCTCCGGAAACCTACTCCTTTGTATTCCTTTGCTCCAAGTTGCTCTCAAGGGTTGAGCACAAAGTCTAGAACACAGGATTGCTACTTACAAATTTTGATTGATTAACCCGAAGGTTCTTCCTCTACTTATAGAATGTAGAGGGGCAATTACAAGTTGGAAGCTTTAGTTGAACTGGCACGTGTGGAAGTCGGAGAAGAAACAACTGGCAATCTCCCTCCTGAAATTCCTCTTTGCATGACATATATGATTTGCAACTGAAAATAGAACCTTCTATTTTGTACACCTACCATCTATCTCCAAGCAATTGACTTCTTCAAGTAATAGCTTTTAAACCAATCACTTTAAGTTGTATAATTTAATTGATCGCTCAATTACTTTGTCGGAGGAAAGAAGAAGGAAGAAGAAAGCTGACTTTGTCGGAGGAAAGAAGAAGGAAGAGGAAAGCTAACTTTGTCTTTTTTCATGTCTGCATGCAGCTGATTCAAACTGGATCTGGAAGCAGCTGGATCTGGAAACAAGCTGGAATTGCAAGCAGTTGGAATTGGAAGCAAGCTGGAATTTTGCCTTCGCATTGTCTTCTTCACGGGCTGCATTCGAAACAAGAGGATGAAGCTTTTGTGCCGGAAGCTTTTGCAACTATGAGATCTGGATCTGGATCTGCATATGGATTTGCATCTGCATCTGCATCTGGATATGGATCTGCACCTGCATAACAAACTTTGGCAACTGGGCTATGGATGGAAAAGCTGCAACTTGAATAATTCCACTGCTTTTAATCTACATGCATGAGTGAAATTTCTCCTGCACGCATGAGTGAAGTCTTTCCTGCTCTGGATCTGTCTATCAATTTAGCAAGAGGTTCCGAGCCTAGATCCGTGTTTCCAATATCTGCAAATTTAGACGTGATGCATGACTCCGTTGTGCTTTCTTTTTCATCTTTCTTCGCCATAGCTTTGTCTATCTTTGTCTGAATATGTCTTTTTCTTCTTATTTGACTGGAATTCTTCAATACTGGTGCAGATCTGGACAATTCTTCAGATTCGGAGGATATATGCAATGTATTGGACATTAATAAAAGCTCATTTTCCTTTGTAAAGCACCTATAATGAATTCCTGCATTTATCCAGACAAAAATGGCCACCGGAGCATGAATAGTGAATTTTAATTGTAAAAATCTGCACTTTTCAAGCCTGCTGCCCCAAAAAATGGTGTTTAATTTGCACATAAAAAGAGCATGAATCCTTTCAACAACACCTGAGCTCCTGTAACACATGTGCAAACAATTATGCAGACAAAGATCAACCTCCTTCAAAGCATGTGCCAAATTTGGAAGCTTTTAGTCTTGTTTCCACCTTGCCTGAGCAAAATCCTTCTTCAAATGGGGGCGCACTTTTCCTCTTGGTTGCAATTCTTTACCTGTGAATTAAATAATTCACCCATATGGCTGCCCATGCTTATATAACCCTCACAATTCTATAATTAATAATTGCCCTAACAATTAAAGGCAATTAATTAATTAAAAATCAAGCTCTTCTCTTTTAAATATAGCATGTTTAAGGACAGCCATCCAATCAATTAAATTAATTCAATTTAATCATCCACACTTCACTTCACTTAAACTTCACAGTGTGCTTTGACCATAGCCACTGAAAATAGGAATTAATATAATCATTTAATACTTTAAAAATTATTAATTCCTTCTCAAAAGGGGCTGCATTAAATAAATTAAATTTATTTAAATTTGGAATTCTATTTCCAATTGATTTTTTCCCCTTTGCTTTTGTTGACTTTTCCACAAGCCTGGGTGCCAAAATTAGGTGAATAAATATTAACAAATATTTATTTAATGCATTATTATTCACCCCAGGTGGGTCGCACTTTCTTGCATAATAGAATTCTATTTTTAATAATTTATGACAATGGGATTTTTTACCATACAAGGCAGCCCCGGAAATCCCATGATCCACTTAAGTGATTTGACTTTGACAATGGGATTATTTACCCTGCAAGGCAAGCAATAAAATCCCATGATTTCACTTAAGTCACTTTTCTTTTATTTCACCATGGGAATTTTTACCCTACAAGGCAGGCAATAAATTCCCGCCTGCCTGCAGCCTCTAACTTTCCCACTGCAGCTTAAATGAATTTTATATCACGGGAAAAAGTACCCTACTAAGCAGGTATAAAATTCCCACCTGTCTGTTGGTTCTATTTTTCCCACTGCAGCTTAAGTGAATTTTCTATCACGGGAAAAAGTACCCTACAA
This sequence comes from Taxus chinensis, assembly GCA_019776745.2. Classification (NCBI taxonomy): domain Eukaryota; kingdom Viridiplantae; phylum Streptophyta; class Pinopsida; order Cupressales; family Taxaceae; genus Taxus; species Taxus chinensis. The sequence continues at coordinate 888,977,349 of CM034147.1, read as the reverse complement.
TGCAGCCAATAAATTCCCACCTGTCTGCTGCTTCTATTTTTCCCACTGCAGCTTGAGTGAATTTTATAACACGGGAAAAAGTACCCTGTTAGGCAGGTATAAAATTCCCATAATGCCTACAGCTTCTATTTTTTCCATTGCAGCTTAAATCCTTTGTTTTCCAAAAATGCACCCATCCCCGCAGGGGCTTTTCTGTGCACGACTTCGCTTTTTCCCAGTGATCCAAACCTCCGATGGCGACTTCCTCCGAGCATAATGTGCGTATATGTTTTCCAGCTACTCCAAGCCAAAAATCGGGCTTACCCGGTAAAGGAATTGTTCCAGAAAAATTTCACAGAAAATGAAACGGGACACCACAAAAACACGAAAAATTGCCAAAAGTTACAAATAAAGCCCAAAACTTATTCCAAGTTAAAACCCTTCTGGCACATAGGAATAATGACATATTCGCTCATAATAGAGTTAAAACGGAGTGCAAATAGCCTCATACGGGGCTCAAAATAATTAAATACAAATTTCCCGCAGACAAATCCCGACGACAGAATATAACAACTTTGGGCATCTGGGTATTTGGCGAAAAAGACTAATATGGCTCTTTGGGATTATCTTGACGCAATACAAGAACTTTCAGGCAATAAAAATACAAAACGACCTATTATTTTAAAAGTACGAAAAAATTTCGGATAGGGTGGTCACAGATTTCAGGATGAAATCTGGGTGACACCAGGTATCCAATGTTTTATAGCTTGAAACATAGCCCAAGGAAACTTACAACCTCCCTTAGACAATGCATTCAATGGCATTGCAATGTTTGAGAATTTCCAATACTTCTAAGAAGATATTGAGGTGATTCAACAAAGCTACACACCTCTACTAGGTTGGTAGGTACAATTACATAAAACTTAGCAAGACCAACCTTCAACTGTCTGACTTATATGATAAGTCCTAAGTATACTTATTAGATTCATTTGTAGCTGATTTTGGTGTGGGATTTTCAACACTCACTCCACATGTTCTCTAGTATTCTTCTCGTGTCTAGCTTAAAACAAGTATGCCATCAAGATATGCAATAACTAAGTCAAACAGGTTTAAGAGCCTCACGAATCTCATTGGCACATTACAGAATCTAAATGACATTAACTTAAGTCAATCAGATTTATGAACCCCGGAATCTCGTTGGCAGTGGGCACATTACAAAATCTAATTGCTAATTCAATCAGAGTCTAGCTTGGTAAAGCATATGACTTTCTTCAATTAGTCCAACAAGTTGGCTATCCTTGGCAAAGGATATCAGTTCTTGATGGTTTTCTAATTTGAAACCTGAAAATCCACACACGTGCATCGTGATCCATCCTTAGGAGAAAGAAGAAATGGCGATTCGCATGGTGACATTACGAATCCCATTGGCACATTACAGAATCTAAATGACATTTACTTAAGTCACTGAGATTTATGAACCACGGAATCTCGTTGGCACATTACAGAATCTAATTGATAGCCTGCCTTCAAGTCTAACTTGGTGAAGCATCTGACTTTCTTCAATTAGTCCAACAAGTTGGCTATCCTTGACAAAAGATATCAGTTCTTGATGGTTGTTTAATTTAAAACCTGAAAATCCACACGTGCCGTGATCCATCCTTGGGAGAAAAAAGAATTGGCGATTCGCATGGTGACACGCTTGGTTGATGATGCCTTGATCTAGGAGCTCTCGCATTTGTCACTTAATTTTCTCCAATCCCAAAAGTGAAATGCTGCCTATAGCCTAGTATTCAGAGACATTGTCTCCAAAGTAGTTACTTGAATCTCATCCTCCATTCGTCACCTTCAGTGGCAACTCTTTAGAATCCAGCATACATCCTCGTAGTGTAATCAAAACAGCTATTTGTCTCTTGTATCTTCTAGTCAATGCTAGGAGATGAATTTGATTTTGCATCATCCTACTTTAATTCATATGATGTGTGTAGAAAATTAATACAGCTAGAAATGTTTTTGCTGTAAGCTCAGTGGAAACATTGAGGTGACAAGAACCATTTGGGGCAAAGCAGCACATCATCTACCCTTTGACAAGGAAAATATGGAAACATATAGTTGTAGCAATCAGACCAGCCACGGAAAACAATTGCAGGGGACTTCCGATAAGGTAAGCATAGAACCAAGAGACATGAAATTCAGGTTATCCAAGGCTTCTGGACTTCATATTCAGAGTTCAATTTACCAAAGTTTCAATAACATATACTTTATTTCTGTATATATATTACAAAATTCTCTTATTTGAAACCTAGATTCCTCGAAAGTGTTATAAGCAAAATGTATGAAATTCCAACAGAGCATATCAGACCAATATTGAGACATTTTTTTTAGAGCAAATAAACTGCAACTAGATTTGAGGCTTCTATGCCGTGTTGAGGCTTCTAGACTTCATATTTAGAGTTCAGTTTACCAAAGCATCAATAACATATACTTTATTTCTGCATATATATTACAAAATTCTCTTATTTGAAACCTAGATTCCTCTAAAGTGTTATTCCAACAGAGCATATCAGACCAATATTGAGACATTACTTTTTAGAGCAAATAAACTGCAACAAGATTGCTGCAATAAGCCACAGACAATAAGATTATTAATCTCGCCATTTCATACTCCATTTATAAATTATGCCAGAACTAGATCCATCAAATTCATACTGAATTATTTAAATTAAAATAGCCTAGAACCTACCCTATTATATTACCTACTTGCAAATTTATCTTTTCTCATAGTTAACGTTTTAAATAAATCTTGAACTAGACCCATTAGATTCATATTGAAGTTTTCAAACAACCAAGAAGTCAGGCTATCAAATTCCCCACTTTTAATAAACACGTGCAACAAAAGAAAGAGGTGAAAAAAACAGAGTTAGACAATCAGTTCTCAACATAGAAATCTAAGCTGCAGGACTTTAACTTTGTATGAGAAAATTCCAATACATTCTGTCAAGCCCAAGATAAGAGTTTAATGTCAGGGTAAAAAAGTGCTCAATATTATAAAACTGTCTTTCATTTCTATGAGGACCAATTACCTCCAATACATTCTGTCAAGCCCAAGATAATAGTTTAATGTCAGGGTTAAAAAGTGCTCAATATTATAAAACTGTCTTTCATTTCTATGAGGACCAATTACCTCCAATGGAGTTGCATATAAAGAAGGCTTGATCTTTCACAACGTCCAAACAGAAGTCATTGACTTGCTTTGCCCATGTCTCAAACGTATACAAAGAGTTCACTGGAAAATTGCGTGGATTCGGCTTGTCTGAGTATCCATAACCAAGAAGATCAATTGCATAAACCCTGTGGGACTGTGCAAGAACAGGAATATTCTTCCTCCAATGATCACTGCAAAAACAAGCTTCACAAAACTGTCGTGCTTGACCAGTGTACGAATCCAAATCAAGGTGGAACACATTACAGAGGGACTACAGAATTTGTGATACACAATAGAATTTACACGTGAAAAGACAAATAAAGACAAATACGCATTGTTCTACAAGAAGAATAAACCTAAACTAAATTGCACTCCAAAGGATGATTTGACCTACAAAAGAGAATTGTTCCAAAAAAGAATAATTTAAGAAAATTCACACTAATTACTGAAAATCGTCCATTTACTTCTCATAAAAGGAAAATAAGAAACAACACTTGAGAAGATTAGGGTTTTATTAGAAATTTATATTGGGATAAAGGGGCAATGGAAGAGAGTAGGACAGGATGACAGATTGTCTGAGGAGTTTCTACATGAACTGCATAGAAGCTATCAAGATATTGTCCATCCAGAACAATGAACATTAAAAATGCTTAAGAGAGGTTCATTTGGCATTTATGCAGCATTTACTCTGCTTGTACGTAATATGAAAACATTTTTGATCAAAAATTTCCAATTTTGACTAAGTATACAGTTATGTACTTTTGCAGGGGTGGTTTAGGATAGTCAATGCAAATTGGGCAGGTACTTGCAGCGGTCATCTTTTAGCACTTGCAAAATTTCTGCCAATAATCAAGAGAAATATTCCACTGCAATGGGAATCCAAAATTCATATCCTTGTTTTTCTCATTTTTCATGGCTATCATATATGAACAAATTTAAAAATAAAAAAATAAAAAGATACCAACTACGAACAACTTGATCAGCATGCATGATGTGACAGATGCATCAATGAGATTATTTTTGAAAGTTCATATACCACTGAATATTTTACTTCAAAAATAGGGATCTGAAAAATACCAGTTTGCACCAAATCCATGAATTAAGATTACTGCTGGACCATCATTTCCTGCAAACTGGTAACGGATATTGTAACCTTGCCAGTTCCAGACACTGCAATATCATGTTACGAAATTCCAATATAAACAAACATCCAGTATAATACGTCCGCAGAACACTATTTTCATTTATACCCTCTATTCAATCTTCATTACATATTTTTTTCATAAGGAATGACCGCATTAGCGTAAAAATCGAATGGAGACAAGAATAGGAAAAAACAGATGGTGGGGATCAAGATGCTGAAGTGTCTGATCTCCCAGAGTGTATGGCATCTTAGCAATTGCGAGGAATTGTTTCATAGGTATAAAATGTGACTAGGCTAAAGTCTCTTGTCACTGTTACCAGCTTGACACCTCAGTCAATACTGTAGTTTTGCAGTATCCCTACAAAGACCACGTTCTACTCTTAGCCTAGCAGTCTCTGACACTGAAAAAGATATGATACAGATTTCTTACATCTCTTCTTGCATAAACTTCAGTTTTTTAATCATAGAGCTTCCAGGATTTCTTTTAATCACAATATGTAACACAAAGATACAGTCGGCTGCTCTTGCAACAAGTTTACATCTCCCTATGTTGCCAGGATACGGGTACGGGCACGGGTTCGGGTGCGGGTTCGATACGCGGATGCGTCAATTTTAAAAAAACCCTTGGGTACGATACGTTTTGGATACGTTCGTACATGTATATTAAAAAAAAAAAATATATATATATATATACACTCATTTTTTAGTCTATAAGAAATACAAAACTTGAAAATTATAGTAGGATCAATGTTCAAAACATTCAATATACTTAAAGAGTATGCCATGATGTGTCTTGGTCATAGTTGGGCCAGTCTTAGTGTATCCTGGCTGTATTCAGATAGTGCCCAGATATTTTTAGTTTCTAACATTTGTGTGTATTTTATTTTCTTACACCCTCTGCCTATTTTTGATCAAAACCAAAAACCTATAAGAACCTTATACAAAAAATTCCAATTTACTCTTTTATAAGATTTGGCAAGACCTAATTCATCAATTTTGACTTTCTTCCCACATTCATAGTATGAATTATCTTCTGTGCTATGTAATTTATTAAAACATTTCTGAAGGATAGGCATCAACCGTAAACTTAGTTATAATCTTGTATGTTTAATTACATAGAGAAATAGGCCAAACCATAAAAACTTATCACTTCTATTGTGTTTGGATGTAGGACAAGGGAGGTTTTGTTTAAATCTGTTAGTATGTCTGGAACTTTGAGATTTGTTTATGGTCACAAGAAGATTGTCTTTCACAGTGATCCAAAATTTGGAAAACTTCTACCAGGAACTCATTAGAAAATTTGAATGAATTGTTTGTGTGATTTCAAATGAATGGGTGAGTGCTTTTTATAGCTTTTTGAGGTGTTTAGGGTTTAATATTTTATTCATTTGTGTTAGGGTTCATTTTTTTGCATCGACTAAGTCAAAAACAAATTGTTTTAAATGCCTTAAAAGACATTTTTAGGCTTGGATATGTATCGGTATGTCCCGGGTATGTTTCGACGTACCAGTACATATCCGTATCCGTATCCGTACTGGATACGTATCAGGCAGGGTACATGGGACAAGGGCGAGCCCTGGTAACATAGACATCCTTTAATAGGTATAAGAACACAATTTATACAACCAAACACTTTTAAATGAGCCATTGTAAGATTCTTCCAATGTCATTCCAAGGCTTTTTTTAATTGGTAATATGAAGGTTTTATTGAGGCCCTCACCCATGTATTCAATTCATCAGGACCCATAATGGGCCTACACCCAAAAAAAAGACAACGAAGAGAGGATCCCCTGAAACACAAGAGGCGATGCGTAGGTTCTCGAGAGGGGTAAGTTTAGAATGTCATGCTCCAACCACCATCTGGCAACCCAAGAGCCAAAGGCCAGTAGAGGAAAAGAAGAAGAAAGAGAAGGTCTTACCTCTGTTGCTTCCACCACATGAATGACCAAATTAAAGACAAAAAAAACAGTCATCATGAACCAACTGCCAAAGGAGACCTCCAAACTCAGCCCCCAAAACTTAAGGAGACAAAGGTCAACAATGGGGAAAAGAAGGGGCTAAAAGAGAAAGGCCACCAATCATGGCCGAATCCGCAAGAACCTACTAAGGAGAAGCTCAGACACCAATACCCTTCAAACTCCCAAGGTACTAACCTAACATGCAATGAGAGCTTCATAGGAGAAGAGAGGAGCCCAAGAAGAAGAGAGAAACCTGGAAACATCTCCACCATAAACAATCCAATCCAACACTACTGAATACCCCAAAAGAGATGAAGGGAGAAGGAGGCCGAACCGCTGCCCTTGTTACCACCCTTGTTAAAGAATGGAATCCCCATATGATTTTCACCTTTAATGCAAAGCCTTGGCTAAAGAAGGGTTTGAACCCCGAAGTCGACCACACAGAGTTGTCATGTGGAACACAAGGTCAAGCCTTAGCATCGTAGAATGGGCCTCACAGAGCAAAGGGTCAGGCCGCCAAACAAAGCCATTAAAATCCTTGTTTGTTGAAACCATGACCTGCTGAAACCCTTGCACAATCGTTATTCAAAGGTTGCGAATGATACAAGTGCCAGTGATAGATCTATCCAAAACGCATTGTGCATTACAAGGTCCATCTTCCCTCTCCAACCGGTTAGAGAAAGCAAAATGTAACCACACCTACTTCCAAATGCCACGACAGATTTCAAACTACTCAAAGATAGATATGCATAGAAGGGGAGGTCGAAGAGCCCCCAAGCAAAAGGAATCCCATGGCACGACCAACATAGAGGCACCTCAAAGAAGGAAGAGTGATCAACACACCCAGCCATTAGAAGAAAAAGTGCACGAAAGCATTTGGTGCCGAGTGGAGACATCTCAAATGGTAAACGGAGGACCTTAGATTTCACCACAACAAAACACCCTTCCTTAAAAGCTTCATAGAGAGAGCTGTCATATTAAAAGCTTCAAATCTAGAAGAACGGGCTTGAATTTTCAGTGAAGGAGATGAAGGTTACACCCCCAACCAACACCAAGAACAGTGGAGAGTAGGGAAGAGAAGACCAGTAGAGTCCTGAGAGAGGGATGGAGAAGCCAAAGGAGTAAGCAAATGGTTGTTGAGGCAGAGCACTGCCTACACCTTCATTCCTTAACACTTTTGTCGGGCTTTTATTTGTAAGATAAATTGTTTTGTTTAAAATGACTCTTTCCTTCTAACAAGATTGTTACTCACACTAGTATAGATCTATTCATTTTTTAAGATAATGTATTTTGATGAGGGGTATGTGTAGTGGTAAATTGTCCCCTAGTTCATTGACTTTGCAAAAATATCAAAGTTCATTATAGTACTCTTCCCCAGTATGTTTTTCTTCCATTTCTTTAATTTATATCAAACTAAATTAATGCTTCTGGTTTAGAAAATATACAAATGTCTTCCAAGAATAATCATCAACAAAAAATCATTACATAATGTGCAACACCTAGTGATTTAAATTTTGTAGGGCTGCATTGTACATAACTGATTTCGTGACATGTACTAATCAAAATGTTGATAACCATAAAGGATATGTTGAATACAATAATGTTTACCTTTATTAAGAGTGATGCACTTAGTGTCGTAATTAATTTTGAGTTATGAGGCTCCCTCTCCTACTCCCTCTCTCTGTCTCCCACTCCCCTCTTCTCCCTCTCCCCCATCCTCCTCCCTCAAGTTTATGTCTCTCTCTAAAGGATACATTAATTCCTTGATTATTGTGTTGATCTCTCTCTCTCTCCCTCTCTCCCTACCCCTGCCCATCTCTCCCTCTCTCCTCGACTCCCACCCCCCACTGCACCATGTACTTACCAAAAAGTTGATAAATATATAGGATACATTGAATATAGGAATGTTCACCTTTATAAAGAGTGATCCACTTAGTGTAGTTAATTAAGTTCGAGTTATGAGGGTAGTTGATGCCTTCACTATTGTAGTGAACCATTGCATCCCTCTCCCTCTCCCCCTCCATGCTTGATTCTCTAGTTGCTTACAATCATGGCACTTAAGGTATGGATGACCCATGTGTGAGAGTGTTATATTGATGATTTTTTCCTTGGCATTACGATTTCTTCCGCCAAATACTACCTTCATTTTGTGGTCTGAAATAGAAGGGACCAAAAGTAAATTCCTAGTTAGTACCAAAACAGAGAGAAGATTTTCAATATGCTTTAGCTGTCCATTTGGCATTATTGAATGAACAAAACCTTACCATTTTACTTTGTTCGTCCTCTCAAAATCAAGGAACATGTTTATCAACTTCAACTTTAAAATATTGAAGTCAACAGAACAAATACTTACAGATGTCATATGCTTCAATGCACCATGTAATGTCCCCTTTTTCGAAATGAGGCCTAAATGTGGACTTCTTGTCATTCCCTTTCCATGGCAAAGAAGAATAATTGACTATAGTGGTGATTCGTTGCCTCTCTCCCTCTCCTACTTCCTCTCTCCGTCTCCCACTCCCCTCTTCTCCCTCTCCCCCATCCTCCTCCCTCAAGTTTATGTCTCTCTCTAAAGGATACATTAATTCCTTGATTATTGTGTTGACCTCTCTCTCTCTCCCCCTCTCCCTACCCCCCACCCATCTCTCCCTCTCTCCTTGTCTCCCACCCCCCACTGCACCATGTACTTACCAAAAAGTTGATAAATATATAGGATACATTGAATATAGGTATGTTCACCTTTATAAAGAGTGATCCAATTAGTGTAGTTAATTAAGTTCGAGTTATGAGGGAAGTTGATGCTTTCACTATTGTAGTGAACCATTACATCTCCCTCTCCCTTTCCATGCCTGATTCTCTAGTTGCTTACAAACATGGTACTTAAGGTATGGATGACCCATGTGTGAGAGAGTGTTATATTGATGATTTTTGCCTTGGCATTACGATTTCTTCCACCAAATACTACCTTCATTTTGTGGTCTGGAATAGAAGGGACCGAAAGTAAATTGCTGGTTAGTACCAAAACAGATAGAAGATTTTCAATATGCTTTAGTTGTCCATTTGGCATTATTGAATGAACAAAACCTTTACCATTTTACTTTGTTCGTCCTGTCAAAATCAAGGAACATGTTTATCAACTTCAACTTTAAAATATTGAAATCAACAAAACAAATACTTACAGATGTCATATGCTCCAATGCACCATGTAATGTCCCCTTTTTCGAAATGAGGCCTAAAAGTGGACTTCTTGTCATTCCCTTTCCGTGGCAAAGAAGAATAATTGAACAAGGGAAGGAATTGCATTTCATTTCAGTTTTTTTTAATTAGATTTAATGTTTTCTTTTAGTGTTTTCCTTTTGGAGGCAGGTCGGCTGGGTTTGGAGAGTTTAAAGAAGCAACCAAAAGATAAAGTGAAGCTTAAGAGGTCAATCCTTTTCTAATAGGCCTTTGGCGCCAAGAAAGGAGTATAAAAGGGATTGAAGGACTTCCTTTGCAACCCATCCTTGGCACATTTTACATCTACAATTGGTTTTTTGGGCAAGTTGCTCAATACCTATCCACTTGAGGACGAAAACACTCTTGTGTGGCATCCAAGGAAGATGAAAACCTTCCTCGTGGCTTGGTGGAGAACGAAAAACTCTCCATGTGGGTGAATTGTAGACATCTCTTGAAGATTTGCTTGCTAATTTGGGTTAGAGACATCAAGAAGAAGAATTGCAAAAGTTTTACATAATCTTTGGAGCTCTTCCCTAGGGGAGCGACTAGGGCTAGATGTTGGTTTGGTGCTTTCTAGGACACAAAATTCATATCTAATTTTATATTTTGAATCTCCATAATTTATAAGGCCGGAATCTACATTTTGGTGATTTTTGGAAGGGTTTATCTACTATTTTCAGCCTTTGTTTGTGGTTGTCTTCTTGTTGTTACAGATTTAATTACAATAGTGTATCTTCATTGGTTTTCTCCATTTATTTGTTGCCAATTGGATGGATATTGATTGCCGTAGTTGAAATAATTATTTAGAAGTATTTTTCAGCTGTTGTGCATGGTTATTTGGTGAATTCTAAGCTCTTAGACAATTCGCCCTAGGGTTTTAAAGAATATGACAGCTGCTGTTATAAAAAATCAGATTTCACTTCACTTGGGTTTGTGTGGTTTCCTTCTTTTTCAATTTCAGCCCTTGAAAGGGATATTACAGCAACTAAATCTATGTACATCTTTAAAATCTTATTTTGGAAGCTAATGGTACAACAAAGAGCTTCACAACATGTTTTTCTTCTTGAAGCAATGTCCTCAATAAAATGACCTGATTATGTTCTAATTTTTTTTTAAATTTCATGTTAAACATCAACAAGACTTTCTTCTTCTTGCATTCACACTCAATGTACGTATTTTCCACAAAATAACTTATATCCAATTTACTATTGATTTGTCATTGGATATTGAAAATTGTATGTCTTGCTCCTATTCAACTATAGTGCTTCCCTTTAAATTAGCTCCTTCGTATCTTTCTTATCTCCTTTGGTTTTAATTGTACATTTGTTCAAATACAACCAAAAAATATGGATTTCTAGCCCTATTTCTGAAGTCGGTTGTTATTGTTACTTCTTGCAAAAGGGTGCTATGGGAGAGCCCTCCCCCTCTTACAACTAGAATTGTTGCAAATCCTTATTAGGCATTAATAAGGATGTTCAGAGTGACTAGAACCACCTCTTTAATTACAATTTTGTTACAGACCACCCACTAGGATACATATGCATAACAGAGAAATGCAAGAGACTCTTGATTATGATAGTAAGTGTAACTACACTTAATCCACCCAAGTTGGTAATTAAACCTTATAGGCCTAACCTAAAGGAAGAGATGATCATAGCATTATGTCCGAGGATGGTCATTTACTGACACTCATTTTTGTGAAGCATTGGTAATTTGGGGAAATGGCCGACTCCATCTTTTTCATCTATCTCAAACATATATCAGTACAAAAACTAATCCCATCAGTTAGACAAACCATAGTAGGAAAACTCGGCGAGTACTCGCCACTCATTTTTTGAAACGAATACTCGCCATAATAACTTGCCAGAATGACTCGCCGAGTTGTGGCAAGTACTCGCTACAACTCGGCGAGTTTGTGTTTTTAACTCGCCAGACGCTGCTCATACGCGGAAACACAGTTTTGACACTAAAAAAACGCTGAAAATACACAATTTTTCTCTTTTTAAGGCCCTACACTACATCATTTTCACTCACACAACCATTCGAGCATGCATTGCTTGTGTTGAGCGGATTTTGGAGCGAATTCGAAGAGAGAATTTGGAGAATTGCATTTGGAGGTAAGTTTTTTTTTGCAAATTCTTTCAAGTTTTTTCAGATTTTGTGTATATTATTTATGTTTTATAGATTCATATTGTAATTCTAAATACATGTAATGTAAAATCGAATGCTTGTAATTTTTTTATAGTCATTTTTTCTCTTTTTAAGGCCCTACATTACATCATTTTCACTCACACAACCATCTGATCATGCATTGCTTGTGTTGAGCGGATTTTGGAGCGAATTCGAAGAGAGAATTTGGAGAATTGCATTTGGAGGTAGGTTTTTTTTTGTAAATTCTTTCAAGTTTTATCAAATTTTGTGTATATTATTTATGTTTTATAGATTCATATTGTAATTCTAAATACATGTAATGTAAAATCGAATTCTTGTAATTTTTTTATAGTCATTTGCAGCCAGAGGTATGTTTTTTTTTTTAACGCAAATTCATTCTAAACTATTTAAATTTTATGTATGTGCATTGTAATCAATTCATATTGTAATTCTAAATACATGTAATGTAAAATCGAATGCTTGTAATTTTTTTATAGTCATTTGCAGCCAGAGGTATGTATTTTTTTTTTTTTTTTTACGCAAATTCGTTCTAAACTATTTAAATTTTATGTATACGTATTGTAACCGATTCATTGATTATGTTTTGTAATTTCAAATGCGTTCAATGTCATTGCGAATCATTTTAAATTTTTAATACTCATTTGCAACCGTAGGTATATCATTTTTATTAAATTACGGTGAAATATGGTTATTCAGGCACATTTTTTTAAAATTTAATTAAGCTTACGTTTTTCTAATTTTTTAAATGTGCATTGTGTTGCAGATTAGAGGTTAACAATGGCATCAGGCTCGACATCGGGTTCGGCATTTGGGTCAACATCACTAGCAGAGAACCGTTCCTGCGAATGCCCGTACCAAAGCTTGGAAGTATGGTGTACGTGGAGCAAGAGTAGGAGACGTTATTTGCAATTTCTGTGACAGAAAAATGTATGGAGGTGTCAATCGTCTAAAGTATCACCTTGCATCTATTGTTTGCCAGGATGTTGTGGTTTGCCCCAATGTTACGGAAGAGGCAAAGCGAGAGATGAGAGCATAGCTGACAAAGCTAGAGGAGAAGAAACTAGAGAGGGAAAGGGTGCAGACAGCCATAGCAGAAGTTATTAGACCTGGAGCTGCAATGATAGAGGATTCAGAGGATGATGCGGCAACAATTGTGGGCTCTACTCGTGGTCCACGCATACAAACCGGAAGAGCTGGAAGAGGTACATCTTCATCGAGTTCGAGCATACAAAGCTTTTTTGTGGCAAGGAACACACCTGGAGCACAACCTTCATTGCAAGGTACAGGCTGGAACAAGGATATGCATGAGGAAGCAGATAAAGCATGTGCAAATCTTTGGTACTACAACAACCTGCCATTCAATGTGGCAAAGAGCCCATACTGGGAGTACTTGGTGACAACGTTGACAATTGCAGGGAAAGGGTACAAGGCACCCTCTCCAAAAGATTTGAGTGGGAAATTGCTACAGGGTGCAGTTGCAGATGCCACTACAATTCTAGAAGAGCAAAAGAAACAATGGAACAAATATGGACTACACCATTCTTTCAGATGGGTGGACGGATGGAAGGAACCACACCCTCATTAATTTTTTAGCGGCTTCAAATGGTGAGATGGTGTTTTTGAAGTCTATTGATGCCTCTAACATAGTAAAAAATGCAAAGAATTTGAGTGTTATGTTAGAGACAGTTGTATTAGAGGTTGGTGTACAGAATGTTGTGCAAGTTGTCACAGACAATGCAGTAGCATATGTGGCAATTGGGAGACTACTGTAGGAGAGACATCCATCACTTCTTTTGGACTCCTTTATGCAGCTCATTGCCTTGACCTTCTTTTGGAGGACATAGGCAAAATTGATTGGGTGAGGCTAGTTGTAGAAGATGCAAGAAACATAACAAAGTACATATACAATCACCCTTGGGTTTTGAGCTTGATGAGAGAACACACAAAGGGGAAAGAGCTTGTTCGAGCCAGTGTCACAAGGTTTGCAACTAACTTCTTGACGTTGCAAAGTATTTCTAGTTTGTTGACATCTTTGAAGCAAATGTTTATGAGTCAAACATGTAAACTCACAATATTCAAAGTGGAGAGAGGGTTGCAAAGATAGTTTTTGATGATATCTTTGCAAAGAGAGCTATAGAGATCATCAAGGTAAATTTCAAACTTCGATTTATATTTCATTCCTTTATTTTAATTTGTTAAATTATAAATATATATGTTTTTACTTTTTTACTTTATTTGTAAGTTTGTAACCTTACATTTTAATTTGTGTGTAGGTGTCAGAGTCGTTGGTGAGAGTTTTGCGTTTGGTTGATGGGGACCAAAACCCCATGGGGTATATTTATGAGGCCATAGATAGGGCCAAAGAGTCTATCCAAAACTATTATAGGGGGGATATCATCAGATATGGTCCCTTTTGGGAGATTATTGATTGGAGGTGGAACAATCAACTCCACCAACCTATTCATGCAGCGGGGTACTACCTCAACCCCAAGTATTTCTTCTCCGACGGCTTCACAGATGTGAATGGAGAGGTTATGGAGGACCTTTCAACATGTATTGAGAGGATGATACCAAATGTTGAGATGAGGGACCTCATCATTTTAGAGCTGCAAAATTACAAACATGCTACAAGGAGGCTCTTTTCTTCGGTGTTAGCTATTCGAGGGAGAACCACACAGACACCAAGTAATAAAAATTAAAATGTTTACCAAGTTACTTATTAGTTACAGATTTGATTTTATTAATTACTTATAAACTTTTGATTATCTTGTTTGTAGGTTCCTGGTGGGAGGATTGGGGAGGGAATACCCCTCATCTTCAAAAGCTAGCCCTTAGAATTCTATCTCAACCTTGTAGCGCTTCCGGATGTGAACGCAACTGGAGTTTGTTTGAGGCCATTCACACAAAGAAACGCAACAAGTTGAGTCAAAAACAGCTCAACGACTTGGTTTTTGTGCAATACAATCTCCGGCTTCACACAAGAAAAGTGGAGGCCACATCAGAGGATCTTATTGATTTGGATGAGATAGATCCATACAGCGAGTGGACTGGGCGAGAAGAGGAAATCCCTGCATTCACAGAGGACGAGATTGCTTCTTTTAAGAGGGAAGCTATGGAGGGAGAAGCACTAGCAGCTGGATGAGATATTGGATTGGATGACATCTTTGGAGGTGATCTCCAACATGCAGCAGAGGAGCCACCACCATCTACTTCCAGGTTGGAGCCAGAGTCGTAGCCTTCTAGGAGGAGCGAGGAGACGCAGCCGAGTGTGGGGCCTAGTAGAGGCACTAGACCCTCTCCCCAATATTTCTCTAGAACGGGGAAGAGGAAAATGTAAATTATAACTTATTGTATATTGTAACTTGCATAGATATGAAATTTATGATGATATTTTTCAATGTCAATCATCATAAATTCATATTACTTATC
This sequence comes from Taxus chinensis, assembly GCA_019776745.2. Taxonomy (NCBI): domain Eukaryota; kingdom Viridiplantae; phylum Streptophyta; class Pinopsida; order Cupressales; family Taxaceae; genus Taxus; species Taxus chinensis. Next base: position 888,962,252 of record CM034147.1, on the reverse strand, counting down.
AGTCGGCTGTTGTATTCGCATGATGATACGATTTTGTATTGTATTTGTATTCAAATCTAATAAAAAACACTTCTCCAACATTTTATGGACTCATTTGATACATTTTGTAGCTATGTGTTGCTTAAAATTTATGTTTTTTAAAGAAATTTGTGTATTTTTTAAGTTGCCGAGTATTGTTGAGTTTTTGCCGAGTCAAATTTTTTTGGGTCTGTCAAGTACGAGTATGCAAACTATGAGACAAACTATTCAATATCCGACAATTTATCTCAACTGGGGATTCCACCCAAGTTAGTCATTAAATCTTATAGGTATAAGCCAAAGGAAGATTGTCACATAATTATGTCCAAGGATGAGCATCCCTCGACACTAATTTTTTTGAACCATTGGTAATATGGGACAATAGCTAACTCCGTTTTTTTCATCTAACTAAAACATATATCAATACAACAACTAATCCCATTAGTTAGATAAACAATTCAATATCTGACAATTTATCTCAATTTAGAATTCCAAAATGAATACCTCATGGGTAACCTCAATTAAGCTCTTCATCAATCATCAAAGAAATGAGTTACCTCAAATCACGCCCAAATCAATCACTGGCTCATGAGTTACCTCAATTGATCCTTGTGATTAGACAACAGGAAAATTGATACCTTGCATTCATTCGTTTGGAGTTTTTGCCGAGTCAAATTTTTTTGTTGAGTTGCCGAGTATTGCTGAGTTTTTGCTGAGTCAAATGTTTTTTGGTCTGCCGAGTATTTGTCGAGTACGAGTATGCGAACTATGAGACAAACTATTCAATATCCGACAATTTATCTCGACTGGGGATTCCACCCAAGTTAGTCATTAAATCTTATAGGTATAAGCCAAAGGAAGATCGTCACATAATTATGTCCAAGGATGAGCATCCCTTGACACTAATTTTTTTGAACCATTGGTAATATGGGACAATAGCCAACTCCGTCTTTTTCATCTAACTAAAACATATATCAGTACAACAACTAATCCCATTAGTTAGATAAACAATTCAATATCTGACAATTTATCTCAATTTAGAATTCCAAAATGAATACTTCATGGGTAACCTCAATTAAGCTCTTCATCAATCATCAAAGAAATGAGTTACCTCAAATCATGCCCAAATCAATCACTGGCTCATGAGTTACCTCAATTGATCCTTGTGATTAGACATCAGGAAAATTGATACCTTGCATTCATTCGTTTGGAGTTGTCTCATGTAAACCCTGCAATCACCATTGGCCTTTGAGCTACCTCAACTAAGCCTCGTACCCGTGATACCAATGGGTGACCTTGAAAGAGGATCTCATACTTTGAAATACAATAACATTTATTGCAAAAAAAATCACTCATTTAGGAGAATCTTACTTCATCATAATCACTCAAGTGCAATAACCAACACTTAATCATTATGTGGAATACAAAGTACAACATCCATATTGGTCATGTAGTAAGCTTACCTATCAAACACCAAAAGCACAGTCAATGTAGTAGCACTTGGTTAATGCAAAACTATTTTACATGAGATTGGGACAATTCTAGGCAACGCAAACCTCAAAATAGTCAAGAAAAAGTCAAAACAACAAAGTACTTGGTCAAAACTTGGAAACATTGCACTTGTTGTAGTCAACTACACTAATGTTAATTGTACAATTTTCCTCAAATCTCCTTTTTTGCCCTAGATATATTTTGTATTCAAAGGATAGAGAAATTCCATTTTAAATTTTCGTTAATGAATTTCATGTATTGGATTTATATGGAAATTTTGAGGAAAAGAGGGTCAGCGCAACACCAGGAAGCCTAATGAAAATGAGTTGCATAATTAATGCAAGCATGTCTATAGAGTTGATCATGAGAGAGAAATTTGGGTTATTTATAATAGGAAAATCATATTAAATTTTTTACATCATGATAATATCAATAATGGTGCCGGTGCCATAGTTTATAGAAGATATCATAATGAAGCCACCAACTCTTTCTTGATTATTACCTCTTGAGTGAAGGCCTACTAGGACCCCAACAAACATTTTCTCTAGCAGCTCCTAGTTGATCTTTTAGCTCCTTGACTCTTGTGAAACTCTCAGCCATCGTTTCTACTTCATTCATTGTCAGACTATATGGTTGATTCCTTAAATTATACAATAAATCCCTTAGATTATGAAATCCAAGGTGGATCAAATGCTTCACTATTGCAACGTGGATGAGCTTTTCTTCAAACAGATCGTCAATGGTGTTGCAACGTGGACATTATTGCAGATAAAGCTTCAGTAATATCTTGTTAAGCTTACAAAGCCCCAGAGGCTCTTAATAGCCTTGGGTAAGGGCCATCCTACAATTGCCTCTATCTTTTGAGGGTCCACCTTGACCCCTTCATGAGAAAGCATGTGAACTATTTATCCAAATTTTTTATACCTCGAAAGCATACTTGGATTTCTTGGCATAAAGTTAGTTGTCTTGAAGTACCTGTAATATATTATATTCATGTTGAAGATGCTCCTCCTAAGTTCTACTATGAATCAAAATGTCATTTAAAAACCAAGACAACTTTCCTAAGAGAAGGCCTGATAGTTGGATTCATAATAGTCTGGAATGTAGAAGAAGCATTTGTAAGACACAATGGCATTACAAGGAACTCACAATGGCCTTCATGGATGAGATTTTCTTCAAACAAGTTGTTAATCATGTCTGCAATGCAGATTTAATTGCAGACAAACATTAAAAAATATATTGTCAAGCTTAAGAAACCCCAAAGGCTCTTGATGATCTTTCGTAAGGGTCATTCTACTACTTCCTTTATCTGTTAAGGGTCTACCTTGACTCTTTCATGAGAAACCATGGAAACTAGATATTCAATTTACTATACCCTGAAGGCATACTTGGAAATTTTGGCATAAAGTTAGTTGTCTTAAAGTAACTGTAATACCTTATATACATGTTGAAGATGCTCCTCCCAAGTTTTGGCATCAACACAGACATAGTCAGGGTGCTCAACAAAGAGCCGCCTTACACCATGCAACCCTCAAAATACGTACAAAAAAAAACCAAACAAAATTGAAATTGCGCACAAGTGGGAAGATAAATGAACACATATTTGAATCACTTGGGAAAAACAAGACTTGTATTCATGTACTCAAAATAATAACACACTTAGACCAATTGCCAATGATTCAATCACAAGTTAAAATATTTTCCATCATATACTTACCAATTTCATTGTGTGTTGAGCCTTAAGCTTGCATCCACACCCTGCTCTTAAAAGCAAATGCTAAGCTAACAATTGGCAAGGTAATTGGACTTGTTTATATAGTCATCCTATGGCGCACACTAGAACTCTTAAACTTATAGAATTCAAATGCAAAGTCCTAAAGGACCCATCAACAAACTCAATCCACAATCAGTCGATCTTTCCGGAATTCGCGACTTCAAACAATCTTGTAGTGCTCTACGACTGCAGACAGTATTGCATGGCTTCAAATCATACTCCTAGTATTACGTAGTTTCAGTAGTACTTTGCAGCTTCGAAAACAAGTTCTTAGTAATTTGTGGCTTAGGGCAACCTGTGTATGCTTGAAATACAACAAACAAACTTGTGAAGCTCGAACAAGTTTGCATCATTTGCACAAAGGATTGCACACTCATACAATTACGCAAGAGACCTAACATTGCGCAAATGAATTGCACGCTATGCAAACATTGTGCAATAGACTTATGCACTCTATACAATGCAACACTTTACTCCATGGCCCACCAACAACACAATGAAAAACAAAATTCAAACACAAACTGACTCAAACTGTTCAGCTATTTTTGGACCTTGGTTGATACAGGATTTCCTATGAACCTAGATGCTCCTGCATCTTACACCTTGGGCAATTTTGAAAGCTTGAGCTACTGCTCAAGGAAGTTGGTCTTCCTGAATATCATGTTGAGTTGCATCACTAGCACTCATCTAAGTAAAATCCTCAGCATCCTTTCCTTTTCACTTGACCAAATACTCCTTATATTCCTTTCTAAGTATCTTCGTGATGTTGGTGTCTTCCACCCTTTCTACTTCATCATGCACTTTTTTTGACATCTTCCTTCTCCAATCTAATCTGTCATCTTTTGATTCTGACTCTTCAACACTTTCCTATTTATGCAGTATGGATACAGATCTGCCAAATTAAAATTATTAGAGACATCAATGCCTTTTGGCAAGTCAATCTCATAAGCATTTTACACAAACTTCCTCATGATTTTGCATGGCCTTATCTTTTTCCACTTAAGCTTATTGTATTTTCCCTCAGTCTCCAATTTAGTATTCAAGTTCTATCATTTTCTCTTTTGCACATTATTTGTATTATACATTCATCTTTGCTAACTGATTGCACAATTGTTAGTGCACTTCCTTCATGTGTTCTATAAAATCCCTTGCTTCTGCACTCCTTTCCTCATTACCTAGGAAGTCTCTCAACTTTGCTACTCCTATTGGGTTGTTCCCATAATAATTTGAAATGATGTCTTCCCTATACTCCTATTCAATGAATAATAAATAAGCGAATTTTTCCTGCACTAGAGCCAAGTCCCATGTTCCTGGCTTATCTCCGCCCAAACATCTGAGCAAATCTCCAAGGATTTACAACTTGTCTCTCCATCAATCTGTGGATGGTGCGCTGAGCCAAATTACAACTTTGTAACCAATTTCTTCCACAATGTTCACAGAAATGACCAATAATTTTTTTGTATTTCCCTGTCATATACCATATTGTGCAGTAATCTATGTAGCCTCATAATCTCCCTGAAGAAAAGATTTGCAACGTGCATTGCATCACTAGTCTTCTTGCAAGCAATAAAATGTGTCGTCTTTGAAAAAAATGGAATCAACATCCTGCTACATTCTATGAAAATTCATACTTACATCTCCCCAAGGCGTCTCCAAAATTGGCAAAGGTTGATACAACCCTACGTTGTGAGATCTCCCTTTAGCCAACTAACACATGTGGCATTCCTACAAAAACTTATGCACACCTGCACTCATCTGCAGCCAAAAGTGAATCCCCCTAGTTGTGCTAAGGTTTATCTAAGCCAAAGTTCCATGTTAATCCTCCGCAATATTTTTCTCTTACCAAATTCTCCCACATTGATCCTCTCAGAATGCATGACTGCCTAACTCGGAAAAACAGTCCTTCCTACAATAAGTAGTCCAGCGAAGGTGTCATGCCCACACTTGCTTACTACACACGCTTCCCATGCCTCTCTAAAATCTTTATCTTGCACATACAGCTACATGGATTTAAAACCCGCAACTTGCCACTATCATTTTTGTCAATAGAAAACTACGCATGGTGAGCACATCAACCACCTTGTAAAATTACCCACTCTTATGCTTTAGTAAAAATGTGTATCCTTATAGGTACTCCACCCACATGATATGTATCTGCTTCTATTTCCCTTGACTATTAATAAATTGCAATGCTTGATAATCAATAAATGGCACAAAATCCTTTGTCAACAAGTAATGTCTCCACTTAACGCTTGCACAATTCCATAAAATTCTTTATCATAAACATTATACTTCCTCTTCGCATCATTCAACTTTTCACAAAAAGATGCGACAGCCTTCCTTCTTAACTCAATATTGCACCAATGGCTATACCACACATCATAATCAACTTGAAATAAATTGCAAAATCTGACAATGCCAATACTAGCTCCTCAATCACCCTCTTCTTAAACTCCACAAAACTTTTCGCTTTTCCTGTGCTCCAGACAAAATTCTTCCTATCTCCTTGCATGACCTCTGTAATTGGCGCACACACACCACTAAAGTTCTTGATGAACTTGCCATAAAAACTCGCCAACCCATGAAAGCTTCGAAAGAACTCCTCAGTGATGGCCACTCCATAATTGCACGAACATTTTCAAGGTCCATATATTCAACCCTTCCACAAGCAAGATGATGCTAACTCCTATCAACCTTAAGAATTGGTCCACAATAGTATTAGGGGATCACTCAAGGTTGCCTCCCTTATTAGTGCTCTATTTTCTGTTTCCTTAATTGATGACCACACAAGGATGACATGGATGTACTACAATAAGAAAAAAATTGACGCATTTGCTAAATTCAAATAATTTAAAGCCTTTGTTGAAACATCTTCTAACCTGAAAATCAAGAAATTAAGAACATGCAATGGAGGTGAATATGTTAGTAAATATCGTGATCCATTCTACATCTCGTGGAGTTCAATGTGAGTTAACTACTTCAGACTCTCCACAGCAAAATGGGATCATATAAAGGAAAAACTTGATTATTCTCAATCCTTCACTAGAAATTACAAATCTCGGATACAGTAGCTCGTCTTGCATAAAACTACATTTCTTCAAATTAAGAAACTTCTCTTCACACAATCTCTACAACACTTTCCTGCTATGTAACAAATGTTTTGCATGCATTTTGCTGAAAATCATAATATAATTCGGGTACACAATCACAATTTTTCCTAAAAATGGTTTCAAGACTTCATTCAACAACCTTGTGAAAATACTTGGTGTGTTGCTCAATCCCAACGACATCACAAGCTACTCATATTGTTTACACCCTAATTAAATATAATGGTATGGCAAGTGCACAACAATAAAGAGGATGTGAGGGTTTGTAACAATGATTATTCTAATCTAATCAATTTACAATTAACCATTCATAACCAAAATAATACATTAATACTCATAACAATTGATAAACAAAAAATGATAGCTCAAATACACAAGACGAAATGAAAACTTAGTTGTACAAGTCATAACGGAGATTATTCGGATATGCGGACAAGTGAAAAAGGCAGATCAGAAACTAGAGATGCTCCTATATCAATTCTGGAACTGGAAACTAGGCAAGGGCAAGACCGTAGGAAATTTGTACAGTCCAGAACTGGAACTGAATAGTCCAAACCTTGATTGTACAGTCTTGAACACTTTGGCAGTTGCAATCTAAATTCTCATGTGTGCTCTTGCCTACAAATTCCCTTTATTGTATGTCGCTCTTGCTATCATAATGGTGTCATAGTTTATAGAAGATATCATAATGAAGCCACCAACTCTTTCTTGATTATTACCTCTTGAGTGAAGGCCTACTAGGGTCGCAACAAACACTTTCTCTAGCAGCTCCTAGTTGATCTTTTAGGTCCTTGACTCTTGTAAAACTTTCGGCCATGGTTTCTACCTCATTCATTGTCATATTATATGGTTGATGCCTTAGATTATATAGTAAATCCCTTGGATTATGAAATCCAAGGTCTATCAAATGCCTAACTGGCACCCTTCAAACACACGAATCAACTTTTCTTCAAACAGATCATCAATGGTGTTGCAATGGAGACATAATTGCAAATAAATCTCCTATAATATCTTTTCGAGCTTGTCGATGGTGTTGCAATGTGGACATTATTGAAAATTAAGCTTCAGTAATATCTTGTCGAGCTTACAAATCCCTAGGGGCTCTTGATAGCCTTGGGTAAGGGCCATTCTACTATGGTCATTATCTTTTGAGGGTCTGTAATGTCCCCACTTTCCTAGTCGATCACTCAGATGATGAGATTTGCCTATTATCCATCTCTGTAGGTAAATTCAGTGGATAGGAGATGATTCCCGTGGCATGAGATGTTTTTCCGCACTTGAGTCAGGCACTAGAATGGTTTATTTAATGAGAAAATTATATTATTTTAATTAAAGTGACTTTATTAAGTGGGGTTACAAAGTTGCTTTATAACGTCATATTATTAAGTCGGAAAAAGAGACTTTATAATATTTAATTATGACGTTAAGTGGAATTTTATTTTTATAAAGTGGAATTAGTATAATTCCACACTTGGGCGCCCCCTTTGGAATTGAAGGGCAAATAAAATAAAATTAAAGGTGGTTTGGATTCCAAGGTTTGGGTTTTTATAAAAGGGTTCATTCTTTCATTTGGGGAGGATCATCTATCATTTTCAAAGACAATTTCAGAGCAGCTCATGCTTATTATTTTCCGAGGATGAAACCCCTTGGAGGATTGTGGATTGGACGAAAACCCATTTCATATTGTGGGAGATTCATTCAAGATTTCCATTTGTGCTTCATTGAAGGATTCAATCAATTGCAATAGCTGTTGTATTATTGCAATTCTGAGAGATAGCTAATTGGGTGCAATAGCTGATGTATTATTGCATCTTATTGAGAAGATTGTTGAGTTGCAACAACTGAGGTATTGTTGGAAATATCATTTCTTTTGGCACAGCAGCTGACGTATTGTTGTGATTCAATCGAAGGAAGTATTGAAGATATTTTCAGTTGTTTTTGTGGGCAATATTGACTATCAATTTAGTCACGGGGGACGATATGATGATCAAAGTGTGTGAGCAATAAACAGAAGGAAATCTGTGCAGCATCATCTCAAAATCGTGGCACCCAAGCAGGTCTATCAGCTAAGAGGAGATCAATCATTTGCTGCATATCAGGTTCTTCTATTTCATATCATTTTTATAGGCTACATTGCATTGTATTAGTTGCTTCCATATAGTGACTGTAGTTGCATGAATATTTGGTATAGGACATTGTAGCGGCATTCATTCATGATTCGATGTAAGCCAAGAGTCTTGGCATTGCACTCAGATTGTAAACAGCATTTGATAAGATTGAAATAAGTCTATGCATTCAATAAAGGAGAAATAAGGTTGCACAACAAATGTTTGTCAATATGTCTTTGCTGTAGTTACTAATTTCATTTCATATTCAATCAATAGTTTACATGGAAAATGTTTGTAATAATGTCCACTAAGCTGTAGGTGCATTTCTCATGTCATTTCAGTCATATATTGATTGCATATAGCTGTAGCATTGTGTCCCCTTTATTTCAGTCATTTAAATTACTTCTTGCAAGTCCTTTGCAATCATCAAAACAAATCAAAACACCAAATGAAGAAACTACAACAGCAAATACAGACTTGCAAGCCAAGTGTTTGACAATATTCCTTGGAGCTCAAATCACCAAAACAGGGTCCGATTTTCAAGGGATATTTCAGGGTCCACCTTGACCCCTTCATGAGAGACCTCATGAACTAGGTATCCAATTTCTTATACCCCAAAGGCATAGTTGGATTTCTTGGCATAAAGTTAGTTGTCTCAAAGTACCTGTAATACCTTATATTCATTTTGAAGATGTTCCTCCTAAGTTCTACTATGAATCAAAACGTCATTAAAAAGAACTAATACAAATTTCCTAAGAAAAGGCCTGAAAGTTGAGTTCATAAGAGTCTGGAATGTAGAAGGGGCATTTGAAAGACCCAATGGCATTACAAGTAACTCGTATCAGCCTTCATGGATGAGCATTTCTTCAAACAGGTTGTCAATCATGTTGCAATGAGGACATAATGGCAGACAAAAATTTATTAATATCTTGTCAAGCTTAAGAAACCTCAAAGGCTCTTGATGGTCTTTCCTAAGGGCCATTCTACTACTGCCTTTGTCTATTCAGGGTCTACCTTGACTCTTTCATGAGAAACCATGTAAACTAGGTATCCAATTTCTTATACCCTTAAGGCATACTTGGATTTTATGGCATAAAGTTTGTTGTCTTGAAGTACCTGTTATACCTTATATACATGTTGAAGATGCTCCTCGCAGGTTCTGCTATGAATTAAAATGTCTTTAAAAGACTAATACAACTTTCCTAAGAAAAGGCCTGAAAGTTGAGTTCGTAAGAGTCTGGAATATAGAAGGAGCATTTGTAAAAGCCAATGGCATCATTGGAACTCATAGCGGCCTTCATCGGTTTTGAACTCATAGCTCTAAGGCAGACTGATGATATCCCGTGTGAAATGTAGTTTATCAAGTAAATTGAAAACAGCCAATATCAAAACTAATCTTTAAGTGTGGTTTTGTGGAGTTCCTCATGGTCTTAGCACATTGTCCAAGATCCACACTTCTATATGGTCATGATCACTGGGGCAGCAGAATCGCTTTTGTGGGGGCTGATGATTCTGACATCCAGCATTTTCAAACCATTTTCTTGATCACTCTCTTCTGATCATGTGGACAGAGATGAGGTCTGATACTGCGAGGATGGATGCTTAGAATCAGTTTAATGCCATGTTGCTCCCTGACCAGGGGCGAACCCTGACAAACATCCTGGAGTATCTGCTCATGCTACTGAAGGACGTCCTGCAATTCCTTTGCAACAAATGGGAGCTCCTCGTTACCTTCCAATGAATAGGGTTATGCTGCTACATTACGAGACCCCTTTTTCTATTTTATGACTTTTTCCATCCCAGGGGAGCTAATCACCTGATTGAGAGGGCTCTTCAGGCTCTTGAGTACATAAATCATTCCTCTCATCATAAAATGAATGAACCTATCTTGAAGACTCGTTGAGAAATTGCAAATGCAGCTAATTGTTTTGGACATCACACGTCACGTATAAATGAGTCACTTTGCACATCATCTACATTCTTGCAACACTACCACTTGGAAAAAACAGCGGGTGGTACAACACAACACCTAAGATGTTGCAGATGCTGGACCACTCAATCTAAAACAATGCTAAAACTGTCTTACATATGTGCAAAGAGCATGAGCCATTTCTGAGAATGTACCATATTATACGCATGTGAATATTTCCTATGTTTCTAATGACTCCTCCCAAGTGGCTGTCATGGTGCTATTCTAATGGCTATTGAGTGGATTCCAAACCCTGAAGCCTCAACAAGAAGGGTTTTCCACTGAAAAAGTGCATGGAACATTTCCAGTAAAGCTACAAATATTTCATGCGTTTCTAATGGGTACCTCTCTAATAGGGCATTGAGTGGATTCCAAGCCCTAAACCCTCAGCAACATGTGTACATACATGTATAATGATTAATGTGTATTAAGTGGATTCTCAACCCTAAATCCTCGGTAACAAGATGTCTCTCTCTGCGAAAGTTCAGGTCATTGATAAGAAATTGGATACGGGAGCGTCCAGAATATGTCGCTGGTGTAGGGAGGAATAGAAGGAACGCAGGAATCTGATTATAAGAGATAACGAGCAGATTTTGGCCATATATATATAGAACTGAACATACAAGGCCATAATTTATGCGGTGTTCAGTTAGGGAAATCCCCTTACCCCGCCATAAATAAATTCTGAGAAACCAGCCTACTTGGCAGACAGAACCTGGGATTATGCCACCCCTAGGATTTGGGCTAACTGTGTTCTCATTCATTAAAATATTGAGCTTCAATTCAGACTTAAATCAGCATTGTTGAGAGCACCCACATGTTCGGCTCAAAAAGAATTAAAAATTCCTTTCTGAGCTAAAGAAAACAAAAAAATGGCATTCCAACCCATGAAGATATATGAGTCTCTAGACTAGTTTCGACAGTTTCTCTGAGAGTCACTAATGAATAAAGTCCTTACCTGGTGGAAACCTTAGGATCTCCCCCTTCTGTTGAACTTGCCAGCAATGACGATGCGTCTGACGAATTACCCACGTCAGTGGACCCCAACAGACCCCCTGCACTGGTGAGGGGCTTAGATTTACCAGAATCACTGAGCTTCTGAAATGCATTATTGGGCCCATTACTGGCACTGCAACGAACAGTGCGAGATACCTGGAATGAAAATTTGGTAGGAGCATTGCAATTTTCTGTAGGGGCTGAGAAATGGAGATAACTATATGTGGGTGTTGGAATCCCAGCCAAGCATCTTAATGTTAAGACACCCATCTCCTACAGTTGCTATTGATTAGCTCCTCGGTGATGGGACTTTTAACAGGAAGAAAATGTTTGTACTCTGTCTTCAAACGGCTAGATGACATTTCAACAGGGGGACCTGCCACGTGGATAATCGGCAAACAGATAATACAATGTCTGGAAAGACCGTGCAGGCGCTAAGGATTCGGCAGGCACTCCTCCGTTAAAATCGAAGTGTACTAATGTCTTTAGGCATACATTCCGGAATCGACGTGTCATTTTATGTGGTAATTAATTTATGTTCAAAAAGATATAGTTAATGTTGAGGTGATACTTTTGAATATAACTTTTTACAAGTTTTGTTTTGGATTGCAAAGCACATTTTTTATATAAAAAAGTATAACGCTATTAGTACGAAAGACACTGGAAAAGTTGCACCACAAAATACAAGAGTAAATCGAATAAAATAGGTTTCAAGAGGAGGTCAGTTCACTTCAAAATACAAACCACTATAAAAACGCGATAATCAATCAAAAAAGATGAATAAAATAAGAAGCCCACAAAACTAGGTCGCAACCACAAACATGGAGGGCAGAGTAGGAGGCAGAGGGTTGTCTAGTTTGTCATCCCAACCAGAACCAGAGGGGCGAGCCAATTCAAGGACGTGCTCCCACCCACTATCCCACTATTGTTGCTACTCAAAATCTTCAATAGACAGCCTTTAAAGCCAAGAGGGGGAAATGGTGAGAACCAGCCATGGGAACTTACCTGACTGAGAGGCATCCCAACAAGCGCCACAAGAATCACCAAGCTGACCAAAAACCCCATCAAGAGCAAGGGAAGGAGGACAAGATTGAGGGGACCACCGACGGCGAGGAGAAGGGCTCCGCTGGCTTCGAGAGCGACGTCTGGGGTTCCCTCGGCCCCAAGCAGGAGGAGGAGAGTGGCGGTGGCGAGCGGCGATGGGCATAGACGTCCTAGGGAACCTGACAGACCGCACAGGGGGCAACTCACTAATGATCAAACAAGTGATAGAAGTGTTCAACCTCCAACTGAACTTTCTCGACATGGTTCTGAATCTAGAACACAACATTGGAAATGACAACCACTTTATTAGTAATAGAAAAATCTTTATCCGTGGAAAGTGTTGTCACTTACCTAGAAATTATGTGTATCTTTTTGGAAATTTTTGGTAAAGTGACTACTATGACCAATTTGTTTGCCTTTGTGAAGTCTTGTGGAAGAGGAATGGTCCTAACAGTTAGTCATTTTTTAGTACTTTGAGTGTTTGGGTCTTTTCCTTTACATTACGGCAATCTTGGGTTTTTTGGAGAACTCATGTCCCTAGTTCTTTTTCGTCCTCAAGTTCTTCGCATCTCCGCCTTTTCCACACTTCATTAAGTCTTTTTGTTACGGGCTTTAGTGTTCATCGGTGAATTGTTCTTTCCAAGTCTTGGTTCCCCACATCCTTCTATTTCCCGCAGCTGCCTTACTTCCACAAACTTTGCACTCATCCTTTATATTGTGAGATTTTCGGCTTTTCAAAGAACTTGTGGCCCTTGTGCTTCCCGGACTTCATTTCTCTGCATCCCCGTGTTCTCCGCTCTCATTGCCAATTTGTAAAGTTTTCATCTAAATTTGCTAAGTGTTTCTTTATATTGTAGACTTTACGAGTTTTTAGAGAACTCTTGTCCCAATGTCCCATGGGCCTTGTGTTCTCCGTCGGTCTGATTCTCCCGCACTTGATTGGGTTTCTTTGTATTGTAGGATTTTCGAGTGTTTAAAGAACTTGTGTCCCACGTGCATCCTGCCTTATTGTTCCCCACAAGCCCGTCTTTGCCACACACTAAAACCTTTTCTATATGTTGCAGAGATTTCGGAAATCTTAGCCCCTCGTGTCCCTAGTTCTTTTGTGCTTTCATTTCCCCGCATTTCCATCATAACCGCAATACGAAGGGAAAATTGGTAAAATGTTCCATAAACCCTCCCATTTCCCATAATACACTACATTTTACTAATCAAGCATTTATTCACATCCTTTTTCGAACAGGAAAGTATAAAAAAGGTAAAGTAAGCCATTTTTACCATCATAAGCCAAGAATTACAGTTGAGTCCCGTGTATTTCCATTCCCATGCCCTCAAAGCCATTTCTAGACATATACTGAGCATTATCCAACCATTTTCAAAAATTCAAATTACACTGTGACGTTGAGAGGAGCGCCTTTCTTCCTGCAACCAAAGTGAGTGATTTTGAAGCTTCCTGCGATGGTTTTGATATCAAATTGGTTTTGTGCCCTATCATATCGTTCTTCTTGAAAAAGTATTGTTGAATTCTCATTCCTCTGAGCGTTTGTTTCCTAACCTTGTCATCATGAAGTACCATTACGGGGGTTATGAACACATTTCATCCCTTGAAACATCAGTACCCAACAATAGGGATAGTGTTGTTCAACATATTGATTTCAATGACTTATGGGCTCTTATTTCTAATGCAAACCCTACTCCCATGACTCAATGCATTAAAGATAGTGGAATTGCTCATGCCAGTGGTTTCCTTATCTCAGTACAATGTGCATATACCATTTTATCATGTGTTTCTTGTTTTGATTCAGATTCAAAATAAATCAAAGATCCACGGGGCCAAGTGATTGCTAAACTGGATGTTAATTGCATAAATGTTGCCTTTGGAATCCCTGTTGTTGAAAATGCCAATGCTCTTACTAGGGCATAGGCTCAAGGCCTTTTTAAACAAGATAAGGAGAAGTATAAAACAATGATAGCTAAGTCTTGGTTCAAGGTTCCAAAGAAAGGAACATCCAGATTGCCTAAGGTTATGTACATGGTTGATTTCAAAGAAGATTTGTCTGATATAATCACTTTGTTGTCTAGAATCATGCACCTTCCCTCAACCAATGATTTTCAATTTTGGATGTGTTCATATATAAACATTATTTGTGTTCAGGGAAGCAAAGCCTAAACTAGGGAGAGATAATTTGTGAAAACCTCAGTGAACAATTAGTCAATGTATAGCAGAGCAAATATTTCTACATGACCTCGTATTTGATGTACACCACTGCAACATACAGGGTTTGATTAGGTTTTACTATAGTGGATGACAAGAAGAGTGAACCAATGTATGATTACTACCCACAACTGACTCTTGAAAACAACAAATATCATTTCAGAAGAGTCAATGATGCCTTCACAGTGTACATTGTCATACTCTTGGAAGGCAATGTAAATTTAGTTCATAGTTTGCACACCAAACATTATTATTGTTGTATATTAATCATTCGACCCATTACATAGATGATATAGGAGGATGCACTCCTAATATGTAGGAGTCCTTTTTTAACTTGTACAACAAACCACCATATTAGGCGAGTTGTTCAAACAACTCACGTAACACCTAATAACTTATATCATATCAGTGTATTGTTACACTAATATATTCCACACATTAACATGATATTTACCTATACAATATAATGGAGCACTAATATTCCTAGCATTCCCCCCCCTTAGTGTGAACATGCCCAAAGAAAGCACATCTGAAAAACTGGAAACTGAATTGTATGCCTCCACATACTTTTAGGTCTGCATACTGTTGGCTTGGATCTTGTTGTTTAGATCTTACTACACATGAGAAAATTGTTTCACCACAGTGAATCCCATATTGGATGATCACACTTTCACTAATTCACCTACATGCATGAACTCAAAAGTTCTCGCTTTCACTTCCAGTGAATGCTCTTTCATCGGCCGATCGATGTTAGAAGTACGACAGTCGAAGAATCACAACAGTCAGGGGATCACTCCAGTTTAGCTACCCTCCTATTCAACTGTTGTCAGCATCCAAAATGCACATCCTCCTTGTTTCAATATTTGGCAAGGAATGTATAGCATGTTTTATTTCTACACACACCACTCAAACCAAACAATTGAAAATATTATAAAAATGTGCCACCAGTGTTATACACGACCTCTTCGTTGGTGATTGACAAGAGGCGTTGATCACCCTCCATCCTTTGCCTCAGACCTCCAGTTTCATGTTGCTAGCTTAGCTAGATTGGATCATGGAGCTCAAGTGCATATCAAAGGACGTCGGATTCCATCAATAGTGCATCTAGTTGAAATGCAGACAATTTTATTTTTATTTTTACAATTTTACGACTCTTTAAGATACGACTAGACTCAAAATGAGATGAAAATTTGATTGACTCTTCACAAAATAAGATACACTATTAAACGATTGAAATACCCAATAAATATTGGTTTTTATAAGACATGAAATGACTTAGACAAATTTAATGGGCAATGACACTTTGGATTGTAGAACAACAATTTGAACAAAATGACTTTTATGACTTTGATAAAAACAAAATGATATATAAGACTTATAAACACATTAGTTTTAAAAGACACAAAATTGACCATATGAGCATAAAATATGAACACAAAAATTGATCTTTAGAAATGACAATCACTCTTTTTATAACTAATAAATATTTTAACTTTTTTCACACTTTAGAAAAGACCAAAACAAGCCATTAAGAGCATCTGAATCTTTGCACAGAAATGGAGATATATATGCATGGATTGACCACTTCACATTGATATGGGCCGTGAACATGAATTGTCAAAGGATTGCATTCATATGAAAGTGAATGAGTAATAACATGCAAAGGCTATTCGTTGAAACTGCGGGATGGATGGTGAGCTTTTCGGTAGTCTTCCAATGGTAGGAAAACTTAAAATGCCAAATATTAAACCAGAAGCAAAGTCAACTCGGGAAAGTGCCAATTATTTAACTTGTTCATTAATCTCTCTCCACTATTGCAAAGATCACATGAATATATTCACTAAAAAACCCAAACATTATTTTATTAAATGCATGGGTGTGAAAAATGTGAATCAGCTAGTTGGATGCACGAGTTGAAGTGATTGAAACACATATCATTGTCAATTTTGCATATGGATCTTCTCATATGATCAAACTTCACGCTCAGGGACAAAGTCACGAGAAACCTTTTAAATTTCTATGTTGAGATGGTGTGGCAGTCTAGAACTTGTTTAGTTAGGCTAAGCCATGTGTCAGTGTAGATCACATGGAATTCAATGCAGATATGTCAGGGATGTGTGCACAACAGAAGGATCACATTGGAAGGAATAGATCAATATGCACAACTGTCTACAATTAACACTTCAGATCAAAATAATACTCGTATGAAATAGAAATTAGTTACCAACAATCCTGACAAGAATTTCATAACGTTGGGGCGAGAAGAAATTTCAGGTTTCCCTTACGCACCATTAAAAATTTGTGTCTTTCATTTCGAATGAAGCCCTGCTCTGATACCAGATGTAAATTTGGTTTAGAGATTACACACCAAACAATATTATTGTTGTATATTAATCATTCGATCCATTACATAGATATATAGGAGGATGAACTCCTAATATGTTGGATTCTTATTTTAACTCGTACAACAAACCACCATATTATGTGATTTGTTCAAACAACTCACGTAACACCTAATAACTTATATTAGCGTATTGTTACACTAATACATTTCACAAATTAACATGATATTTACCCGTAGAATATAATGGAGCACTAATATTCCTAACAGGCAATACAACTAAAAGGGTATCTACCGAGGAAAAACAATTAATCTCAACATATGACAGTTTGTTCATCCAGTTCAGAAGGTTCTCATATATCAAATTGGTTGGATTTGAAGGTGCACCTAACAAGCTTCCCATGTACTTCAATGATAAACTGGTTTTAGTGGAGGTCATTAGACAACTTGATATGTTGCATAGAACATGCAGGAATAAGAAAATCTCAGGCATCCAATTCCCAATCACTTTGGGAAATTATAGTTGCAGGACAACATTAGATGCTCATAATGTAGAAATGACCGTTTATGCATTTAATTTTTTATAATTTTCACAAGAGGTCATGTTTTGATATTAAAGATTTTATCTCCAATAACCACATAATGAATTTCTATCACTTGCATACCCTAGAAGATTATTGGGAATATTGTTCAAATGATTATGAGGTGAGAAGAAGATACTTTGGTTGGATTTCTTTACAACAGATTAAAGATTTTGGGATTTACAAAGTGCCAGAAGACTTGTCAGATGATGATGAAGACTTGGATTCTCTTGAATACAATAAAACTACTTAGCATACACCCCTTCTCACCATCAATTGGTTTCAGAAGGAAAAGGATTATCTTCAGGAGATAATAAACCCGGTCATGGTAAGGACTAAACTCTGGTTTGATAGACAGATGAAAGCATATAAAACATGTGTGACTCAATCTTCTTCGTAATGAGCATCAACATCTCATAAGGAAGTTTCTACCACACACACGAAAGTGCCAAATCAGCCAATTCTTTCTCCTCTACATGTAAAATCTTCAATCAAGATATATTCAAAGAAAGAGAAGACTGAAAGAACTGAGAAGATAGAAGAAATAATTGAGAAAGAAGATAAACAATATCTCTCTCCAAGGCTAACAGAAAAGGTACAAAGGGTTGAACAAATCATTGAACTTTCAAAGGAAGAAGAAAAGGGGACAAAGTAGCATGAAGAAAGTATGAAGGATAACTATAAAGGAGGAAGTACTGAGAAGGAAGAAGATGAAGGAGATAAATTGAAGGGTGCAAAGCCAAATTATGAGGCATTGAGAATTCCTAAGCTCAAATCACCAACTGAAAGAAGTATCTTCTTCAAGTATTGAAGCACCCACTCTTGAGGTATCTACTTCTCGGACCCTTGGTTCCCTCAACATCACTTTCTTTGGGCCCTCTTGTTGCTCCACCTTCTAGTGACTCCTTTACATGGGTCTAGCCCCTAGATTGATAATAGGAAAATGAAGGCATCCTCCCAAATCATTGCTCCCAAGTTTGATGGTGTAGCTTCCCTCCTTGGTAACTCCCACTCCTCCTGCCAAAAAATCCAAGACTTCCTTCAAGATTGGTATTTGATTCAAAAGGCCAACAATATTTGGAGATATGAAAGCCAAGAGTGGATAAATATGAAAAGGATCTAACTTTTGCTGACTTGGAGATGAAAAGAATTCCATTGGGCGAATCTACTCTTGAGGTGGAGGTTCATAACTTAAAAGAGACAGTTTCCAATGTCATTGAAAGGGTGGAAAAGGGAAAACAAACATAGGAACAACTTGAAGAGAAGGTACAATTCCTCTCTGGTTTCATCAAATCCTTCCTTGCAAGTGATAAAGTGCTTGATCCTGCCCCTTTGACTTTAATGTCCCCTCTCCATTGTCCTATCTGATGAAGAAGTTCAAGCTATCAAGGACATTCATAAGCATGTTGCTTATGGAAAGGAAATTGAAGCAATGGTTGAAGGAATGTTAATTTTTTGCTTGAATTTCATTGATGAAGCACACAAAGTGTATGCCAACATTTATTTGGTTCAAAGTCAGTTTGACTCAGTAATCATTGGCTTTGAGAAGGAACTTACAAACTTTAGATAGAATGTATTCAAGATCTTAGACTCATGAATGATAACGATGAGAAAATCCTCCTTACACATAAGATCTTTGATGATTCAAAGGGTAATCTTTCTAGAAAATGGGTGTTCAGTGTAGAATGGAAGATGAAAGTGCTAGAAGAGGCAATTGATGAACTTAAGAGCATGGTGCAAAAGGGATAGGCATTTAAATTTGCAATACTTGCAAGATCTTCAACATGCAATTTTATAAAGACAATTCTACAGAGAGACACACATTACAGGAAATCAAAGCAAATTTCAAGGCACTCATCAAAGAAGATCTATTCAAGCCTGAAACTGTTGACTAAAGAGAAAATGGAAGAGATCAATGAATTGCATAATGTATTCATAGAAGCAACCAAAGGGTTATTGTAAAAATGCAGATATGGGAAAAGAGATGGAGGATTCCTTGGGCATAGTTGGATGAATGCTATGGAAAACACCACCATCCCCAAAGGCATGGAGATTGTTGGAGCTCTTGTTAATTTCAAAAATAAATACTCAAAGTGAAGACTCTACAACATCATCTACAAGTGCTCCTTCCCTTAGTTCCTAAACTCTTTCTTTCTAATCATTGTAGTTCAAAGTTAGCTTTATTATTTTTAAAAGATGTGAAATTGTAAATAAAGATAACTAAAGTGTAATTCATTAATTAAGTGGAAACACTTAATTAAAAGAGAATGGGACTAGGAACTAGAAGTTCAGTTACAACCGCCCTTATGCCTATATAAGGCTTTTTCTTTCATTGTAAAGGGGGTTGTTGATTTTGATGTTTTGAATGTAAAGATACATAGAACTACCAAGAATCAATACAGAAGAAGTTATTCCCTCTCATTTCTTGTGTTCTTTCTGTTTCTATTCCTTAACCTGTAAATGTGGATTTGATATATTTGAATATGAAACTTTGTGTTCAACTCATTTGATGTAGTGTTGAGAACTTTGTGTCTACCTTGCATATATGTCCTCTGGGTACATTCAAATGATCTTAACCATAGATTCATGTGTTCTTGATATTTCATGTATGCATAACCTTGAATTTCCTATTTTACAATCTATATTATCTAAAGCTGTTGCCATTTCCATCCCTGAAACTATTGATTCTTCATCCTCTTTATCTTTTGTATTGAGAATGATTGAATATGGAAACATTTAATACATCAAAATCCTCATTTGAATATTGATTAGGATTGTATATTTGTAAATAAGTAGGTTTTCATTTATTTGGTGAATAAGGGAACCTCTCCCATAAAGAGGAGGGACTGTTGTGCCCTTGAATGTAATGCTTGTATTGTGATACAAATTTTCCAACCAACAATTTTTTGGTGCCCACCATGTGGGCACGTACTGTGCTTCCCACTGAAACAATCTTCAAGTGAACCAGAATTCATAACACACTGGCGGAGAGAAGATATACACGAGGACAAAGAGCCTTAGGTATTGAGATCTTGATTTTCAGTTGTTGGAACAACAAGGCTTTCAAATAACTCCAGAAAGAAGAGGTAGAGGGGAAAAGGTATCTATAGCACTCCTCCTACAAAGGATAGAAACTGGTTCATCTTCTCAAGCAGATGTTGATACCCAGCCACAAGAAAGTCCTATTGCTCAAGCTTTGGTATTAACAGGAGTTGCACTCCCATTGCAAACTGTATTTCCTAGAATGATTATTGCGTCTTTTCCTTGGGGTCAACGAGTTGGGCCTTTGGCTCTTCCTTAACCATTACATGATTTTCCAAAAGGAAATAGAAAGAATTTTCCCAAATTCAAGAGGTGATGGAAAGGTACATCTGGATGAGCATATTGTTTCTTTTATTGTTGCTTGTGGAGTGCATGGAGTTGAGCATGAAGATGTCTCTGTCAGACTATTTGTTGAGACATTGCAAGACAATGCTACATATTGGTTTACCATCTCCTCAGCTGGTGTCATTACCAATTGGGATACTATGAAAAATCAATTTGAAAATCGGTTCAAGCTTGCTGAATATGTACATGCTCTTCTAGCATAGACTCTTCCAAATCAAGAAGGAACCATATGATCCTATGTGTGAGTTCGTTGCAAGTTTAAAAAATTGGTAAATAAAATTCCAAAAGCCACTCACCCCATGTGGACCAAATTCAAAATTGTTTCTTCATGAATGCTCAGTTACCAGAAGTGAGATATGCACTAAGGAGAGCTAATATTTCTACTCTAGATGTTGATCAGTGTTTGGCCATCAGTGTAGAAGATGACTTGATAATATCATGGAAGTTAAGAAAAGAACCACCCAAAGCTAAAGCTTCTACTTCTGGAGAGGCTAATTCAAAACATGGTTCAAAATCTGGCCAACAATTTGATTTCCATTAAAAAGAAATTGGCTCAAAATGCACCTTATAAAGATATACCAGGAAATACTTTTCAGACTCGAAACTATTTTCCTCCCACTCAGTCTATGTTGGCCATTGAAGCTCCTCCTATTAAGGTTCTAGTTAATGCCACTTGTGAAGTCCAAGAACCTGAATATGAAGTAGAGGCTGAGGAGTTGGAAGAACCTGAAGAGGAACTTGAAGAATATCAAGAAGAATCAGATGATTCTCAGGTCAAATTTCTGACTACTGAAGGAGTTGATGACGATGATGATGACTATGATGAATTGGTAGTAGACATGAACAATGAATCATATGTTTTCATGACAAGGAGTAGCTAAATAAGAAGAAGGAGGTTGTACAACCTTCAAAGAAAGAAAATCTAAAGAGGTTCCAATCACCATCCTAGTGGTTACAAGGAGAGGAGCACCTATTCCTACCGCTGTAAACAAATAAAGTAAGTACTAATACATCATCTAATGTTCCTTCAACTTCTTGTTCTGTGAAAAAAACTAATGTACCTTCCACTCCCATGTCTAAAACATCTTCAACCAAAAAATATGACAACCCTAAAACCTCTGTTGTTTCGAGTCAAGGACAACCCATCCACCTCAAGGTCTTTTGATAGCATTTGCTCAAGTGGTCACATTTTTCAAGTCCAAGCCTATCCAGTCACCCACCACTTCTAAAGGTCTTTTACCTACTCCTAGCTACCCTTCCCCATAAATTTTTATGGCCTCTTCACCCTCCACATCCAAGAAAATTGATACTTTCTATGTCACATTACTCATAGTTGGTCATAGGCTCAATAATTGTGTA
Source organism: Taxus chinensis (assembly GCA_019776745.2). NCBI lineage: Eukaryota > Viridiplantae > Streptophyta > Pinopsida > Cupressales > Taxaceae > Taxus > Taxus chinensis. Next base: position 888,939,862 of record CM034147.1, on the reverse strand, counting down.
ATTGACTGAGGTGCATCAAATAATATAATGCCCGCTAAATTTTCCCATGCCCTTGGCCTTACCTTAACTCGAACCTCTGGTTATTGTTATTCCATGGAAACCAAAGAGGTACCTTTGGTCGAAAGAATTAAATATACACAAGTAGCCTTTATTAAATTCACTGAAAAGAGATACGAAGCCACAATTTTGGTTACAAATATCCCTCCATCTTATGGCATACTCTCTTAAGTAGAAATTTCTGCAGGGAAGTTGGAAGTGAAATTCAAATGGATTGTTCTCACACTCTCATTCGTGTTAATTGGCAAATGAATAAGTTACTACCAGAAAGACAAGCTGAATATATTGTGCAAAAATACTGATGATCCCAAGGCATAGATTCTTTATGAATATATTGGTCATGAAAATTATATGGTCATGTAAGATGATGAGACTAAGGTTCCTAAGGTGGTGGTTGATGATCCTAATGGTGTTTGGATCCTTGAATTTGATGGCAGTTGATTCTACGGCCGGTTCTGGAGCTGATGTTGTTTTGATCTCTCCTGAAGGTAAACCTCACCAATTTTCTTATAATATTCAATTTTAAAATACAAACAATACTATTGAGTACAAGGCTCTTCTTCTCGATTAGTAGTAGCAAGAGAAATGGGAATAAATAACCTTTATGCTTGCGGAGATGCTGAGTTTATTGTCAAACAAGTCAGAGGATTTTTTCAAGTAAAGAACTGAAGATTGAAGCAATATAAGAAGTTGGTCTAGGATTTTATTGAGTTATTGGATGCATTTTCTATCAGTGTTGTACCTAAGAGAGAAGAACAATACAACTGATGCTCTAGTAGTGTTCTGAATCTTTGTTGATTCCTCACCTAGACTTTGCCTCAAGAAAAATTCACAATTGAGATAATACATAGACCAAGTGTCCCAGATGATGTAAATAATTGCAAGTATTCAATGATGATCAACACCTGATCTCCTTCCTTGAACTCAAGGATAATTTAAATCAACTATATTTTGAAGGAAGTGAAGGTTATCGTGAGTATGTTTCATCATCTCCGTCTGAAGGAGTTGAAGAAGAATCTAGATTAGGATGGTTGTATAAATCTCAAGGGAAATAAATTACTTAAGGGTCTTGTGAGTTCTAGAGAGTCTATATGATAAACATGATAGGTATATCAAAGCCAAGATATCACATGAAGCCCATCAATCAGCTGAATATGAGAAAGTCGGCATAGCGACTGAAGAGAAGCGCAAGTTTGTCAACATTGGCAAACACTTTACTAAGGAAGAAATGAAGAAAATGGTTGAATTACTAAAGAAGTATGCAGATGTACTGGCTTATTCATATGATGATTTGAAAACCTTTAAACCAAGGGAAATGCAACATTATATTCCCTTAAAGCTGAGAATCAAACCATTCTGTAAAAAGAAGAGACAATATAATCCCAAAATTACAGGCACAATTTACTAAGAGATTCAGAAATTGTTGAATGCTCGAATAATTTTTCCCATTCACCATTCAGCTTGGTGTTTCACCATTTTCTTTATGGATTTAACGAAACAGATAAGGTGATGGGCCAAGAAGGAATACCTATTGTAATGGTCAGTTTAAAGGTCATGTGCGCTGTTCTGACTTCTTGATCCAATGCTAACTGTGAGAGGTTCCTTTTGGCTAGGATGAACTACCTGAAATACACAACAAGACCACAAACGAGAGTTAAACAATATATGTCAGTGGGCTGTTGTTGGGTTTTAAAATTGTACCTTAACAAATCACAGTCAAGGGACAACAAGCCCCTCCTCTTTAATGGGAGAGGTTCCCTTATTGAAAGCAACCAGCAAAGCTTATATACAAATGTACAACTTTCAAAGTGTGGATTCTTGATACTTTGAAACGTTTTATGCCCAAAGATCATCAATATGAAAGAATGGAAGAACTAAGGAGATGAGAGAGGAAGAACATAACAATACTTTCAAGAAATATAGATAGCAGAGTATAACCTTAGACGTATTGATCAAAGGAGATGCAGAATGGAATCATTCACATTTATAACAGATATAATTTCAGAGACACAAAGTTCCCAAAATCATATTAACAAGAACAAAAAGTTTCTTATCATGCAAAGATGGATGATTCACAAATTCAAACAAGGAAAGAAGGAATAGCAGAGGAAGAAAGGGAAAAACTTATATATTGATTACTTTTGAATCTATTACATATACAAAGTACGAGGATCCAACAATGAACAATGGTATAGAGAACCCACTAAATAGCTTCCAAAAATGGTTACATTCAGTTTCTTGGTTCTTGTAGAAGCGTTAATGGCAGAAAAAAAATTATGCTCTGTAATGCAGCCGTTAAACCTATTTTGTAACTTCAAATATGAGTTGTTCACGTCGAAAATATCTAAACTGAAGTGGGGCCTAAGGGATCATTTTGTATTTTGTGACTTTGTAGAGATTTTGCATTTTTTTTACATTTTCGCCCGCCCATCCACTTTTGATACGGGCTTGACACATGGCTTTACTTGAATGGGGACGGAGTCGTAGCCCACTTTTACAATTTTAACTCTTTTCAAAGAAAAGCTCAAAAACTCAAAGTTCTCTGCCGACCCGCCTCTCCGCTTTGACTTTTCAACACGGGCTCAAGAACCCAGCCGAGTCGTGGATCATTTTATAACTTTTAACTCTCTTTTTGGAAATAAAACCAAAATTCCTGAATTGCTCTGATGGCCTACCTTTGTGCTTTGAATTTTCAACGGCAGAGTTGCGAATTACTTTATACTTTTTTACTTTTTCAAACAAAGCCAAAATCTTCAAATTACTCTAACGATCCGCCTTCTCGCTTTGACTTTTCAATGCAGGCACCAACACATGGCTTCACCTGGGTGTCAGTGGGGTTGCACTTCACTTTATAACTTTACACCTTTCGCCATAATGCCTCAAAACAAAAAAAGGACCTGCCTTTCTGCCTTTGACCTTTTAAAGCATCAAAACACAAAAAGGGCCCGCCTTTCCACCACCGTTTGTTTCAGCCAATTAGGATCCTTTAGGCCACATGGCCAATTTGACACTTTTGCAAAAAATAACAAAAGTGACAAGTTTAAAAGATAAACCCATCACACCGCATCCAATCAGAGATGTCCACGTATCTGCGGACATCAGGACAAAATTTTATGGGAAGATGACCATATAAAAATGCAGAGAAGGGGAAAAACGCCACCATTCGCACCTGAATCAAAGATTTTTCCTGTAGAAAGATAAATGCAAGGAAAACAAAGATCGAAACAGTCCACAGCCATAGAAAAATATTGATAAATTCCACTCATCCATGAAAGGAGATAGAAAAATGTTGTAAAATGCACAAATTGAGGAATTTTAAAATGGAACTGGTGGGACTAAAAACCAAGTAACAACACTTGGGACCTGTAAATTTGTCTTTCACAAGAGGGGAATTTTAGGGCGACAACAACTAGATCTTTCTGGAGATGACTTGACTTTGACAAAGGAATGATGCAAGACAAGAATCCAAGAAAAACTCTAGGAAGGTAGACCAATTCCTTATCCATTGGACAAATAGAGTTGAAGGCAACACAAAATAGAAGACAACACACACAGAAGGGAAACAAACCAAAACATGGAAAGCCAAAAACAAAACATTGTACATAATATACAGAAGGACTGCCTAGTCACCTAGGACTTGAACAACTTCAAATATTTCCCACTATAAGGAAGTGGGAGAGGAGATCCATCCATATAATCCAAATAGAAAGAATTTTCTCTAGCAAAGTGCCTGAATTTGAAAGGACCAAGCCAAAGAGAATCAAACTTACCATGGCTTCCACGAGGTTCATGTCTTTTTTCCCACAATAGAACAATGTCTCCCACTTGAAAATCTCTGAGTATAGCCTTCTTATCAAACAAAGCTTTCACCTGTAGTTGATGAGCTGAGATTCTATCAAAGACATGCAACCTGTCTTCATCCAGCTTCTAGAGATACATGATCCTCTTGTCCAAGGAACTGGTGAAACTTGTATCTTCAATACCCTTCATTAAGTGCAAGGCTGGAAATTCCACTGTTACTGGCAGTTGAGCTTCAACACCATACACCACTTGAAATGGAGACATCCCAATTGCTCTTTTGGGTGTAATTCTATCTGCCCAGAGAGAATCATAAAGTTTCTTGTGCCAATTCCTCTGAGAGTCATTGACAAGCTTCCAAACGATGGTTACCAGATTCTTATTTGTTGATTCTGCCACTCCATTCCCTTAAGGATGATAATTTGAAGAATGAGCAAGGGAAATTCCATAGCCATAGCAGAAATCCATCATCTCAGAAGAAGAAAAATTTGAAGCATTATCAGTCACAATCTTGTTTGGTACCCCCCAAACCATATCAAGATGTTCTCTTTGATGAAATTACACACCACCTCAGAAGTAGTGCTGTTGACTGGAATATCCTCTACCCACTTTGTGAAGTAATTTGTAGCAGTTAGCACATGAGTATGCCCAACACTGGAAGGTGGATTAAGAGTTCCAATGAAATACAATCCCCACTGTTGAAAAGTCTCATCAATCACTACATGTTTTAGTGGTAAAGTAGCCAACTTAAGTCTCCCAACAAAATTCTGACAGGCTTCACACGTACCTACCCATTTTGATGCATCTCTAAACAATGTAGGCCAATAGTACCCTTCACGAAGGATCTTATGGGTAGTGACAACAGAAGAGAAATTCCCTTCACAAGCTTGATCATGAAAAGCTAAAAACAACTTCTTTTGTTGCTCTTTGTCCAAGGAATTTTCCATCTATGCCTCGCTTGAATAAATCATATTCCCATAATACATACTATGCAGACCTTAGCTTAATAAATCTCTTTTCCTTGGAACTCAAGTGGTATGGACACTTTCCATAAGTAAGAAAATGTGCAATACCAACATACCATTCATCTGTTGAACTGAGGAAGAGGACAACAGGAACATCAACTGCTTCTTTGGATAATTCTGCATCAGCTCCTTTAGCAATAAGCTCGCCTAAGCCTTTACCCCAGACTAGCTTAGTTGGCTTGATATCAAGGTTGTATTCTTGGAATTTTGCTACCGAATTTCCTCTCTTAGTTCCAAACTCCTATTGTGTAAGAATAGACTTGATGGTTGTATCAGGTATAAGCACAATAGAGTGAGAATTAAGAATATAAAAATGAAACTGCTTGACAACTTTGACCATTGCAAAAGCATGTTTCTCCATCATAGTATATTTCAATTCGTGAGCTTTCAAAACATAGCTCATGAATGCCATTAGAAGTTCATGATCCTCAAATTTTCTCTGAGTTAGCACAACAGCCAAGGTACTCTCCATAGCATAACAATAGATGATAAAATCCTTGCTAAAATCAGGACATGTTAAGATGGGAGTCTTAGTAATGGCTTTCTTGATACCTTCAAATGCTTCTTTACCTTCGAAAGTCCAACCAAAGTTTTTCTTTCCTTTCATCATGTGAGCAAAGCTCATAGTTAGTTCTGCAAAATCAGGAATGAATCTCCTCATGAATTTTATCTTACCAAAGAAAGAGTGAACACCCTTTTTGCTTGTGGGAAAAGGAATCTTTTGGATTTCTTGAAATCTTTCTGGATATATCTTGATTCCTTATTTAGAGATAATATGCCCCAACAACTTGCCTTCAATAACACAAAAGACAGACTTCTTAAGATTGAGAGAAACTCCATGTTCTCTACATTTCTGAAGGACTGCTTCAAGATGTTGAAAGTGATCTGCCCTTGTTTTGGAGAAAACAGTCAAATCATCAAGGTACACAACAATACACTTTCCCTTAAGATTGCCAAAATCCAAGTCCATTGCCTTTTAAAAGGTGGCACCTGCATTAATAAGACCAAAAGTCATTCTCTCATAGGCAAAGGTGCCCCAAGGAGTAGTAAAAGCATTTTTGTGCTGATCTTGGGTACTAACTTCCACTTGATTGTATCCAGAAAATCCATCAAGCATAGACAACATCTCAAAGCCTATGACAGCTTGCAAAATTTGAACCATCATGGGGAGAGGATAGTTGTCTTTCAGATAGGGTTGATTAAAATTCTTGAAATCTACACAGATGTGGATCTCACCATTCTTTTTTCTGACAGGAACAATGTTGGCGATCCATGTTGAATGATGTATAGGGAAAATAATATTTGCCTTTAGTAACTTCTAGATCTCTTGAAAAATAGTGCCAACAACCTTGGGATTGTATTGCCTTTGTTTGTGCTTGAACTTAGGTTTGATCCCAGGTTTCAAAGGGATAAAGTGTTGCATTTCCTTTGGCTGGAAAACCTTGAGATCACCATATGAATAAGCAAGAACATCAGCATACCTTTTTAATAGATTTACTACTTTCTTCTTCTCTTCTTGAGTGCAACATTTTCCAATATTCATCATCTTGGGTTCCTCACGACTTCCAATATTAATCTTTTCACATTCAGCAAATTACTGAGCTCCTTGGGAAGCTTTAGACTTAATATACCTATCATGATTATCAAATAGATCTTCCAAACTCACCAGCCCTTTAGGGATCTTGTTACCTTTCAATTTGATGTAGCCATCTTGATCCATCTCTTCCTTAATATCTCCTTCATTAGAGGATACACACTCTCTAGGAAAAGTCTCACTTCCTTCACAATATAATTGGTTGAAGTTGTCCTTAAGCTCCAAGAATGAGAGAAAGTGTTGATCATCATTAAAAACCTACCAATTGCTTGCATTATCTAGTACACTGGGCCTATGAATCATTTTAATGGTAAATTTATCTATAGAGAAATCTGGGTGAGGAATCAACAAAGATCCTGAGACAGCTAGAGAATTAACTCTAGTATTCTTCTCTCTTGGCACAACTTCAATTAAGAAAGCATCAAGAAACTTAATGGAATCCTAGACAAGATTTCTATAATGTTTCAATCTCCTATTCTTCACTTGGAAAAGATCCCTAACTTGTTTCACAATCAACTCTGCATCACCACGAGCACAAATATTCTTCACTCCCATTTATTTTGCCATGTTCAATCCAAGTATTAGTGCCTCATATTCAGCTATATTATTTGTATTTCAAAAAAAATATTGAATTAAAAAGGATGAATCTTCCCTTATGGAGAGGTTAGCACCACATCAGCCCCAGAACCAACTGAAGAACAACTTCCATCAAACTCCAGAGTCCAAATGCCATTAGGATCATGAATCACTTCCTTAGGAGGTTTTGCATCATCCTATGAAATGATCATGTAGTTACCATGCCCTATATATTCATAGAGTATCTATGCTTTTGGATCATCAGTCTTTTGTACAATGTATTCAGTCCATTTCTCAGGTAGCAGCTTCTTCATTTTTCCATTGACCGGGATCAAAGCGTGTGACCAATCCATCTGAATTTCACCTCCTACATCCTTACATAAATTCCTACTCAACAACATACCATATGAGGGAGGAATATCAACTACTAAAATAGTGGCTAAGACCCTTTTCTCTAGTAAAGAAGGAAAAGCTACTTGTGCATCTTTAATTCTTCCAACCAAAGGCACTTCTCTACTCTCCATGGAATAGCTAGAACCAAAGGTACACATTAGAGTCAAGCCCAAAGCATGAGCTATTTTTGCAGGCATTACATTGTCTGATGCTCCTGAGTCTATAACACAATTACTGAGTTTATGGCCAGCTATGAGAAGTGTTACATAGAATGGTTTAATTTGCTCATTAGGGGAAGTGACTACAACCAAAAGGCTTGGTTGAGGTGAGGAAAAGGGAGTGGGAAAAAGACCTTTAGAAGTATTGGATGAAGCTTTGGATTTGGAATTGAAATTTTTTACCATTTTAGCAAAGGATTTTGGATGGGTTTGGTAAAACTCTGCCTCTAAAATTTGGATTTTGGTCTTTTTGAGGTGATCAATGATATCAAAAGACCTGGAGGTAGATGGGGCATCACTACTAGGAACAGGAAAAACTTTTTATTTATCAACTTTAGAAATTGAAGGACAAGAAGTTTTGGAAACAGAGGTAGAAGGAGGAGGATTAGCATTACTCACCTTTTGTGTGGAGGCAGTGGGAATAGGAGCTCTTCTTCTTGCAACCACTTGAATAGTTATAGGAAACTCCTTGGATTTCTTAGCAGGCTGCATCACTTTTTCTTTTTTGTTCATTTTCTCCCGAGTCATAACAACATATGAATCACTATTCATCTCTGTCGCTCTTTCATCATATTCATCTTCATCATCCATACCTTTAGTGGTAAGGAAATGAACTTGAGATCCACCAATCTCCTCGAGTTCTTCATCAACCTCTGCTTCTAGTTCTTTATAGAGTTCATTAAACTCCTCATCATCAAGTTCCTAAACTTCACAAGTTGCATTAACTGGAACCTTGATGGGTGGACCTTCAATAGCCAATCTAGTTTGAGAAGGAGGTAACTGGTTCTTAGGCTAAAAATTCTTCTTTGGGATGTCTTGGTAAGGAGTATGTTGAGCCAATTTCTTTTTAATGGCAATGAGATCATTTCCCAACTTCTACACTAACTGATTTGAGTTGGCTCTAGGAGAGGGAGAAGAAGATGCCTTAGAATTGGAAGGTTCTCTTTTCAATTTACCAGACATGATTAGGTCATCCTCAACACTGATATATTACCATTGATCAACCTCCAGAGTTGGAAGGTTAGCTCGCCTTAGTGCATAACTCACTTCAGGTAACTGGGCATTGAGGAAGAAGCACTTTTGGATTTGATCCATTAGACGAGTGATCTGTGGAATTTTATGAATTAGCTTGTTGAATTTAGCCACAAACTCTCTCATGGGCTCGAATGGTTCCTTCTTGATATGAGAGATTTGAGCGAATATAACATGCACATCTTCAGAAGGTTTGAAACGTTGCTCAAAATGAGTTGTCATGGTGTTCCAATTAGTGATTGACCTACCCAACAGGAAGATGATAAAACCAATCAACAGAATTGTCCTACAATGTCTCCACAAAAACCCTGATAGAGACATCTTCATGTTCAATCCCAAGAATCCCACATGCAATAATGAAGGTTGCAATGTGTTCATCTGAATGAACCTTCCCATCACCTCGAAATTTGGGAAAAATTTTCCTGTTATCCCTAGGTAACTCATGCAATGGCTGAGGAAGAGCAAGAGGCCCAAATTGTTGTCACCAAGGCAAAGGGGCTGCCATCTTTGGAAAAATTGACTGAAGGGGAACTGAAACACCAGCAAGTATCAAAGTACAAAGATTAGGACCAAGTTGTTCTTGAGGAATGTTATTCTTGGAATTTATGTCTTTAACAGGAGGTGTGCTTGTAGAACGAGCTCTTCTATTCCTCCTTGCTAGAAGAAGAGAGAATTTTTGTTGCTCCAGAAGTTAAAAATGGGAATTGTTGTAGTAGACTCACAGCACCCCTGGATGCAAATCAGGCTTCTAGGTTGATCACTCTAGCATCTAGTGTGATTGCACAACATTGAAACCTCTCTCCAAGTGTGGGGACTTGTGAAACTGAGAGAGGAATCTCCAGATTAGAGGCTGGTTCCTCAAAATCCTCTGATTTAGATCTATATTTTTCAAAACTACAGAGGTTTGAAACCTAATCTAACTCTAAAATCCAAGGAGACAGAGATAGAAAGTGCAAAAAATGAAACTAAACTAACAGGTGATACACCAAAGGAGGAATGGTGAACACTTCTTATTCTGCAGATAGACACAGATCATAAAAATGCAACATAAAACATCATGCACAAGCTGATAAGATGTAATCAGAAGTCTGAAATGAAACAAGCAACACAAACAGAGGACTGAAAACTGATCACAGAGCTTGTATTGTCATTTCCACTATCAAAATCCTTGTATTACAACATCAAAAAGGTAGAAAACCTGTTACAATTTTAGAAGAGGTCTGATACTTGCAAAAATCACTTGTTTCAGGTGAAAGAGGAAGCTTGCTATCCAAAGAAATGTTCCCCCCTTCAGAAATGAGCCAAATCTGGCTTTTATAGTGCAAGGGTCGAGCCCAGGGGACAAGAAACGTACAAAAACATGAGAGCCCATCCCTCCTTGAATGCAGGTGCATTAAAATGGCATGGGGGACCTTACAAACCCATACCCTGTCATTTTGACCGAAATACAGGAGAAGGCGACCCATTTTGCATTAAATCTGGTCGCTGGAATGTCACTTCTGGCCATGAACACGTGTCAGAGCCGTTTCTCAATTTTCTCCCTCTAGACTACACCAAAACTCGAGATTAACCCCAAAATCACGTAGAGAATTTCATAAGCTTTCCGTTGATATAAAGAACATGCAAATCCGGGCTCTGGATCGAAAGATATGTCGATCTGAAGATTTAGGGCACAAAATAGGCGAAGATGCGTTTTTTAAAATTTTTCCCGCGCCCTGCCACCTGGATGACACGTGGCACACGCTGATTGGATATGTTATTCTCTCTCCTAACCTATCCCACGGGTTTTCCTTGAAAACTTTGACTTTTTGATGATTCGGAACATTTTTACTTTTCCTTCGCACCCCCGCCACTTGGGACACGTGGCATGCATTGATTGGTCGACACGGGGCACGGAGTAGACTTTCACTTTTAGCTCTTTGGCTGAACTTGGCCAAATTTCCCAAATCCTTCCCTGCTCTGCACTTCCCTGCTCCATTAGACACGTGTCCTATACTAATTGGCTCGGGCCAGCGCTTCAAACCTTGCCCCTTTGACTTTTTGGACCTTTTTCCTTGGCGACACGTGTCATGCTATGATTCGTCCACGGGCCTGCCGGATTTTCGCATCCACCGCGTCCTTTTGTCCTAGATGTCCCAGTGCTTCGTGGGACAGAAACTTCCGATCCGCCTGAAATGGGCTTCCATGTCCCTTTTTTGCCAGTGACACGTGGCGTGATCTGATTGGCTTTCGGCTCCTTCGGCTATCCGCGTCCCGCGCATCCCTTTGTCCCACTTGTCCTTGTGCTGAAGTTTCCTGTTTCGGCCGGACCGGCCGGTTCGCGTCCTTCGTGTCCATTTGTGTTGAATGTCCCAGTGCTGTAATTCTCTATTTCAGGTGAACCCACCGGTTCGCGTCCTCCGCGCACTCACGACCCAGATGTCCCAGTGCGAAAGTTTCCCATTCCAGCCGAACCAGCCGGTTCGCATCCTTTGCGTACTCTTGTCCTGCATGCTCTCGGTAAAGGACTTGGACAATTTTTCTTTCTTTCGGTCGATTTGGGCATTTCGCGTCCATTTTTCCCAGATGTCCCTTTGCTGTTTGGGCCGCCTGTAGGCTTTTCGGGCGATCCGCGCCTTGACGTCCCAAATGTCCCGACTGTCCCGGGGACTGGGACTTAGCCGATTTTCACATTTTTTTCTGGCCCAAGCTTATTTTCTGCAACTTTCTCGCACTTTCTCAGAGCTTGTTCTTTTCAACCTGGACAGGAGAGTTAGAAAAATTTCTAAAGGGACTCTAGAAACATGATTTTTGCCCTGGATCAATCAATTTGCCTGGGACTTGAGAATCCTGATGTATGTTATCAATTCAACCCTGAGGGGGTGAAATTGGATAACAATTTGGTGACTCAGTGGGGTCATCTTCCTGCTAGATGAAAAGACCAGTTGCCTGAAGCAGTCCATTGGGCATGGAGTCATCGAATATTTTGTTTAGAACCTCAACTGACTCAGAATGTGCAAGGAGGAAGATGGAATGCTACCTGATGAAAGCAAGGATTTCTAAACATCTCCATGGACAAGAAGCTGTGCCAAAGCACTTAGGGAAAACAAGACTAACCTACAGCAAAACAATGTGCACAAGCACTTGGAGGAAAGAAAATCTAATCTAATATTTACAAGGGTAGTGAACTTCCCTCTAGAAGCAACGCTTGAGATAGATTCCATTGACTGGAATCTGCAGTTCTTCACCCTCCAGTGAGGCTAATTGGAAAGCATTACTGTTCTTGCACTTTGTGACCACGTATGGGCCACTCCAAATGGCATCAAATTTTGAATGCCTTCCTGGTTTTGCTCTGTCCACATCCCATTTCAACACTAGATCTCCAACTTGAAAAGATCTATCCTTGGCCTTTCTATCAAAGGTCTTCTTGATCACAGCTTGATCCTTTTCCATTGCTTGGGAAGCCTGATTTATGATCTCTTGCAGCTCCATCAACTCTACATATCTCACCTCCATGGGCACAAATTCCAGCAACTCCAGCTGCTTCATGGGTTCCAACGTTGGCAACTCAAGTGACATGGGCAAGATTGCCTCTCTTCCATAGACAAGCCTAAATGGAGAGTTACCTATGGATCTTTTGGGAGTGATCCTATCAGCCCATAAGGCTGATTTCAGCTTAGTATGCCAAGACCTTTGATTCTCATCAAGAGTCCTCCTAATGATCCTCAACAAATTCTTATATGTAGACTCGGCCTGGCCATTACCTTGAGGGTAATAGTTTGATGAAGTGCTTAGGTAAATACCGTTCTTGACAGCCCACTCAGTCACCTTAGATCCAATGAATGCCAATGCATTATCAGAGATTATTGTAGCAGGTACACCAAATCTGGTTATTATCCCCTCATAAAAGTCTAAGATGCTAGACTCATTTGCCTCTTTAAGTGCTACTGCTTCTGTCCATTTGGTGAAGTAGTCTGTGGTTATCAAAATCCATTTGTGCCCTTGGCTTGAATTGGGATTAATGACTCCAATGAATTCCAAACCCCATTGCATGAATGGCTGGTCAACTGAGATTGGATGCAATGGGAGGGCAGCAAGTCTCTCTTTTCCTGTGAAGAATGCACAATTCTTACACCTCTTGATCCATGCATAGCAATCACTGAAGATTTTAGGCCAATAATAACCAGCCTTCATGATTTTTAGAGCTGTTACTGTTGGTGCAAAATGGCCACCAGCTGGTCCACCATGAAACTCTTCTAATACCCTTTGAATCTGACCTGTGATAATGCATCTCAGCAGCACTCCATTTACATCTTTCCTGAACAAAACTCCATCAACAATGGCATACGGAACAGCCCGCAACCTGAAGTGCCTCCTTTGGGTCTTGTTCATCTCTAGAGGGCATATATCTGTGCTTAGGAAGTGCATAATACCTTGGGTCTAGCAAGGAGTCGGGGTAGCATTGTCTTCTTCTTGATTGCCACTTGGCTCATGGCTGTCCTGGACTGTCAAAACAGTTTCTTCTTTGTTGCATACTTCTTTTTGCTTCCCCAAAACCAGCTACTCACACAATCCTTTCCCTCTTACCAGCTTGGTGATCTTGATTTCAATGTCATACTCCATGACACGAGTGATCCAACCTACCCTTTTCTCATTCAAATCCTTGTTGAGGAGGAAATCCTTAACCCCAGCATGTGAGACCAGCAGTTGAATCTTATTGTTTGAGACCAAATGTCTGAACTTCTTCAAGCTCCTGATGACATCAAGGACATGATTTTCGATGAAAGAATACTTTATTTCGTAATCTTCCAAGGTTTGGCTGAAGAATGCTATGGGCTGCTCTGAACCTTCTCTATTCAGCTGTGTTAAGATAGCTGAGATTGTGTCTGATCCTCCAAACGCATACAACATGAAGTCCTTTGAAAAGTCTGGGTTGATAAGAGTTGGAGCTTGTGATATTGCATGTTTGATGCTTTCACTTTGCCTTCCATTGTCCATTTGAATGCCAGACTCTTCTTCAACATCATTGTTAGAGGCTTCACAAGAGTGGCAAAATTAGGCACAAATCTGCGGACAAAGTTTATTCTTCCTAAGAAGCTTTGAAGAGATTTCTTGTGGTGTGGCAATGGGAGCGTTCGGATGGCTTCAACCCTTTTAGGATCAATTGTTATCCCTTCCCTAGAGACAATGTGGCCCAACAATTTGCCCTCACGTGCTAAGAATATACACTTCTTTGGATTCAATGATACTCCGAACCTTCTACACCTCTGAAACACTTGCCTGAGGTGAAAGAGATGGTCTGCTGCATTCTTTGAGAAGACAGTGATATCATCTAGGTATACCAGCACTATATTGTTGATTAAGCCTTTGAATGCCATATCCATAGCTCGCTGAAATGTTGCTCCGGCATTTGATAGGCCAAATGGCATCTTCTTGTAGGCATAGGTGCCCCATTTGGTGGTGAAAGCCGTCTTGAATTGATCTTCTTCCTTCACCATTATCTGATTATAGCCTGAGTATCCATCAAGTAGTGAGAACCTTTCTGAACCAACTACAACTTGCAATATTTGCTCCATGGAAGGAAGTGGGTAATGATCTTTGAGAGATGCCCTATTGAGGTCTCGGAAGTCCACACACAACCTGATTTCTCCGCTCTTCTTCCTGACTGGGACTAAGTTGGCGACCCAACTTGAGTGTTTGATGGGGAAGATGATACTGGCCTCAATAAGCTTGCTTAACTCTTTTCTCATTAGAGGTTCAATATGGGGAGTCACTGGCCTTTGCTTTTGCCTGACAGGCTTGGATTTTGGATCCAGCTTAATAGTATGTTGTGCCAACTTTGGGTTGAAACCTCTCAGGTCTTTGTAAGTCCAAGCAAAAACATCTGAGAATTCTTGACAAAGCTGAACAAAATCAGATTTCTCTTGTGAGGTACTTACTTTGCCAATCTGCAATGTTTTGCTCTCTCCCACTAAAATGGGCTCTGAATCTTCACTCTTTACTTGAATGTTCACTTTCTCCTTCCGGAACTGATCATTCGGGTTGAAGATTGACTCCAAGGTTATGAGGACTTTTGGTAACTTGTTGGTTCTCAGCTGCACCACTTGGTCACCATACTGTTGATGCAGCTTGTCTTGATTCCTGGCAGAGAACTCAACTTCTTCTTGTAGGAAATTGACAGTTTGTTGATCATTCTCGAAGACTTGCCAACTTGTATTGTTGTCCGGAATAGCTGGTCTCACAACCAATTTGATATGAGGCTGAGATTTCTTACTTTTGATACTTTCCACAACATCAAATGCAGCCCCAATTGCTGCCAGTCTGTCAGCAACTTCATTCTTCTTCCTAGGTATGGACACGATGTTGAAAGCTTCGAAATCCTCAATGAGGTCCCATACCCGATTTTTGTAGCACTTAAGCAGATCATTTTTGGCAGCATTTTTCCCTTTGACTTGGTTTACGACCAGCTCACTATCACCAAATACTTGTAAATTCCTGATGCCTTTCTTCATTGCCCAGTGCAGTCCATGAATTAAGGCTTCATACTCAGCCGTGTTGTTTGAACAAGAAAACTGGAAATGGAAGGCTGAGTAATACCTTATACCTTGCGGTGAAATGAGCATAGCTCCTCCTCCTGCACCTTGTCTACTCCTTGACCCATAAAAGAATAATTGCCATACTTCATTCTTGTCCAAATGACCTGGCTTGGTGATGCTGGGGAAAGGTTGATCCTCTTCATGTAAACAATAAACCCCTAGCTCAGATTCTTCTATTTCTTGATAAGGATCAAAGGCATGCACTTTGCTTGCCCATTCATCAAGAGTCAAATATGGGACACTTCTAACCTTGGTGTCAGCTTCATCAGTGTTTGGATAATCTTCTTGATCAAATGCTGAATAGTTGGCATTGACTTGGCTTGAAGTATGAGGCTCAATATGAAAGTTTGCAATTGGTTCGGATCTAATTGTGACCCTAGTACCATATCTTGTTCTGAACAACATGTGTGACCAATCAGCAGATAAGTAGCCTCCAATTTTGGCTATGAAATCCCTTGATAAACATAGGGCAAAGAGTGGTGGCAAATCTATCACTGACACATCTTGTAAAATGGTAATGTTGGGGCATGTATGCAAGGTAAGATTCAAATCTTTAATTACTCCCACGGTTTCTACTGCTGTCCCATCCAATTGTACTACCCCTTTAGATATTACTTCATATTGGAGACCCAGCTGATCAGCTATTTGCTTGGGCATTACTGAGCTACTTGCCCCAGAGTCAATCATGCAATTATGTACCAACTTGTCTCCTATGATCAATGAAACATAAAATGGAGGGGGCTTTGACATTTTACCTTGTTGTCCTCCATGACTTCCTTCAGGCTGGGCAGCATTTGTAAGCACTTTGTCTTGCATCTGAACCCGTTGATTTGAAATTGGCCAGTCCTTCATGGCAGCTTGCAGCAGATCTCTTTGTCCTGGGATGGATAGGGATTCCCACATTGATATATTGACGTTAGTCTTCTTCATCTGTTCAATGATACTGAATGGGGATGAAGTATCCTTTTGTTGTCCCTTGGTTTGCACATTCCTTCCTTGCACATGGGCAGCAGCAACTGGCATCTGAGTTGGTTTAGGAGCTGGTTTGGGTGCTCCTTGCATGTTTGGAACAACATTTTGTTTGCCAACACCTTGTGGAGTGACAGAAGGCCCTGAACTACTTGGGGCCAATGGCTGTTCTTCACCCAAATTTCTTCTCTTTGACCTCGTGTTGGCTGCAACACCTTGAGAGGGTATTTGATTCATACCACAAAAATCTTCAGCCTGCCAATTGACAAGAGTAGTTTCATTCGGAGATGTTCCTTGCTGAGGTGCTTCTTGCTGCTGATCTCCTTCATGGCTGGACTCTTGTGACCCACCAATGGTTTGCACCATCAGAGCTTGATTTAATGCACCGTTAAAGCACATTGATTGGTTATGTGGCTGACTACACGGGAAACACCAATCATATTCTTGGGCCATGTTATTTTGGACTGGCACTAATGCTTTAGAAGCAGATACAACATTGGGGTTATAGGGCTGAAATGGTCTATTAGCGGGAGGCCTTACTTGGCTTTGATTTTGATTTGCAGCCTGATTTGGTGACCTATTTTGTTGGTATGGGGGCCTAGCCTGGTACTGTGCTTGAGGCTGATACGGTCTAGCACTTTGAGCTTGCTGTCTTTTGATAGTAACCAGCTCATTTCCCAAATTTTGCAACTGTTTCATGACCTCTTGGAGTTCATTTGAAGCACTAGAGGATGAAGTAGAAATTTCACTTGAACTTTGATTTCTAGGGGTGGGAACAGGAGCCAAAGTGGGTGCTTGACTAGTGCTTGGATTTTCTAAGTTTGGATATAAAGGCATGGGAGGCCTAGGAGCCAGTTTACCAGCTTGAATAAGATAGTTTTCGGCTCTAATGGCAATGCTATAAGCAGCAGGTAAGGTTGTGTCTCCCATAGATTGAATTAACATAGAAATATCAGAATTCAAAGCTTTAAGGTAATATAGAAAAGCACCTTCTGCTGTTGGCCTGACTGCTACTGGAATCCTATCCCAAGACCTTTGAAATCTGAAGTTGAAGTCAGTCAGCTGCTCGTTGGGGGCTCTCTTGATAGTGGTCAGCTGCTCCAAAAGAGACAAGTTGTCTCCCTTCTCTCCAAATTGCTCATGAAGTGCAATACACAGCTGATTCCAGTTTGTGATAGAACCAGCTCCAAGGCTCCTAAACCATTGTAATGCTTTACCCTTGAAGGAAGATGCCAGTAACTTGACAACCACTTGCATTTCATTGATTTCATGGATTGCACAAAGGTTAGCAATATCTTTAACATGATCACCTGGAGTAGTCTGATTTTCTCCAGTGAAATACAAAATGTTCTTCAAGGCTGCAATAGGAACTGGATGTTGTGCATTGAGAGCAAGTGGGTTGCTGCCTGTGAAGTTGACGTAGGGGTTGTTCTGAGCCATTTTAATTGGTCTTAAAACCCTTGTATACTGAATGAAAGGCCTGTCAGGTGGAGGAGTTGAGAGAGTTCTATTTGGTGGAGATGGAGACCTTTGAATCCTTCTTCCTCTTTGCCTTCTTCTTGGAGATAATTGCAGGTATTCAAACAACACTTCTTCTTCTCCAACTCTTGACCTTGTGGTGATTCTTCTCATGAGTTTTCAGGCCTGCACTGCTGAACCAGTTGATTCTTCCCCTTGGAGTCGCCAGATATGCAAATAATAGCTCTTATAAGCAAGAAAGCTGCAGCAGATGTATATCAACTTTGCTGCAATAAAAATGAGACCTCTAGTCCCACCAGGTGTGCCAAAACTGTTGTAGCAGACTCACAGCACCCCTGGATGTAGATCAGGCTTCTAGGTTGATCACTCTAGCATCCAGTGTGATTGCACAACATTGAAACCTCTCTCCAAGTGTGGGGACTTGTGAAACTGAGAGAGGAATCTCCAGATTAGAGGCTGGTTCCTCAAACTCCTCTGATTTAGATCTATATTTTGCAAAACTACAGAGGTTTGAAACCTAATCTTACTCTAAAATCCAAGGAGACAGAGATAGAAAGTGCAAAAAATGAAACTAAACTAACAGGTGATACACCAAAGGAGGAATGGTGAACACTTCTTATTCTACAGATAGACACAGATCATAAAAATGCAACATAAAACATCATGCACAAGCTGATAAGATGTAATCAAAAGTCTGAAATGAAACAAGCAACACAAACAGAGGACTGAAAACTGATCACAGAGCTTGTATTGTCATTTCCACTATCAAAATCCTTGTATTACAACATCAAAAAGGTAGAAAACCTGTTACAATTTTAGAAGAGGTCTGATACTTGCAAAAATCACTTGTTTCAGGTGAAAGAGGAAGCTTGCTATCCAAAGAAATGTTCCCCCCTTCAAAAATGAGCCAAATCTGGCTTTTACAGTGCAAGGGTCGAGCCCAGGGGACAAGAAACGTACAAAAACATGAGAGCCCATCCCTCCTTGAATGTAGGTGCATTAAAACGGCATGGGGGACCTTACAAACCCATACCCTATCATTTTGACTGAAATACAGGAGAAGGCGACCCATTCTGCATTAAATCTGGTCGCTGGAATGTCACTTCTGGCCATGAACACGTGTCAGATCCGTTTCTCAATTTTCTCCCTCTAGACTACACCAAAACTCAAGATTAACCCCAGAATCACGTAGAGAATTTCATAATCTTTCCGTTGATATAAAGAACGTGCAAATCTGAGCTCTGGATCGAAAGATATGTCGATCTGAAGATTTAGGGCACAAAACAGGCAAAGATGCGTTTTTGAAAATTTTTCCCGCGCCCTGCCACCTGGATGACACGTGGCACGCGCTGATTGGATATGTTATTCTCTCTCCTGACCTATCCCGCGGGTTTTCCTTGAAAAATTTGACTTTTTGATGATTCGGAACATTTTTACTTTTCCTTCGCGCCCCCGCCACTTGGGACACGTGGCATGCATTGATTGGTCAACACGGGGCGCGGAGTAGACTTTCGCTTTTAGCTCTTTGGCTAAACTTGGCCAAATTTCCCAAATCCTTCCCAAGCTCCGCACTTCCCTGCTCCATTGGACACGTGTCCTGTACTAATTGGCTCGGGCCAGCGCTTCAAACCTTGCCCCTTTGACTTTTCAGACCTTTTTCCTTAGCGACACGTGTCATGCTGTGATTCGTCCATGGGCCTGCCGGATTTTCGCATCCACCGCGTCATTTTTTCCCAGATGTCCCAGTGCTTCATGGGACAGAAACTTCCAATCTACCTTAAATGGGCTTCCATGTCCCTTTTCTGTCGGTGACACGTGGCGTGATCTGATTGGCTTTCGGCTCCTTCGGCTATCCGCGTCCCGCACGTCCCTTTGTCCCACTTGTCC